>BSBN01001583.1:33055502-33685002 GCA_027924645.1 Cunninghamia lanceolata | reverse complement strand
GTTCCCTTGCTAGCCGCCTTCATTTGAATACACTCGAAAAATAACTTGTACACATTTTCATCTAAAATCTTAATCAAGAGATGGCATTCCACCTCTAAGTGCATTGTGCATCCACCTTTGACGAGATCATCAAAAAGGGGATTACCATCAAAAAAGCTCTTATTTCTAAGGGCTTAATCAAACTTTACAACAAGAATGACAATGACAAAACATCCAATGACAAGCCTACATTTGTTTCAAGTATGTGCTATTAGTGTTGTCATTGATGTCAACAAGCGTGCGTTGTCATTGATGTCAACTGTGTCTACTAATGAGGTTGTTGTTGTTGTTTGATAGAGTTTATTTGTTGAAGATGATTTGGCTACCTTGAAGAAGTGCTGAAGAAGTCAAGAATATGTCTCTATTGCTTGGTTTCCAAGTTCTTTTGAGAAAAATTGATTAATAATGGAAATATTGTGGTGAAGTGACTTTTTGGCTTACAAAATAGTGTTCTGGTTTTGCTCCGCATTCCCTCTATATTGAATATCTATCTTTGTGGTTTGGATATGTTGTTAATAGATGTTTAGAGATGTTATTTTCCAAGTTTTCTGCTTTGGTTCGTTGTGAAGAGAAAGTTATGTTCACTAGTATGAAGACTATGTTTATGAGTGTTGCAGAGGGGTCTGGGAGAAATGTTTATGCTCTGCATTTCTTCGCAAAGTGGATTTTGGTCTTGTGGTTCTGGAATTGTTCTTATAAGGTTCATATCTTTCTCTAGTCAAGTTTGTTCATGATTTGGTGCTTTGGAAGAGGACTTATCAAGTTGTAGTGTATGGTAGAGATATTTGAGTTTGTTGGGTAAAAAAGATAAGGTTGTGTGGCAGGTGAAAGATTTTGCGAAGGAATTTGTTGGATTTTGGGAAGTTTCAGGATGATTGTGGATTACTCTAGATTGTGTCAAGAAGCCTTGCATGTGATCTAGAAGTAATCTTTGGGTTTGAGGAAGCGTGTACTTAAAAGTTCATTGTGTTAACACAGGTTTGGCCAACCTTGGGTGTTTACACTAATTGCAGAGTTTCTTTGGTGATTGTGAAAGTGTGATCTAGCATTCTTAGATGAATTGAGGTCCAAGATAAGGCGTGTTGTGGTTTTCTTTCATTCCTTTCCACTGCGGGAATGTTTAGGTCCATACCTAATTTGAATCTTCTAGGTCAAAGTGATTTGTCGACCTTGGGGAATGTTCTCAAGGTTAAAGACAGTATAAATTAGTGTCAAGAGGTTGTGATTGTGCGTGCGCATGATGGATATGATGTGATTAATAAATTGGTTGAGTGAGTGGAGTAGTATAGGCCTTCATGTGTTATATTACTAGATGCAGTGAGCAGAAGGTGTCTACTATCTTTCAATGGTACTACAGAGCTGATGTTGATGTTGCGGTGAATATTGAGCTTCATAGGAACTGTACTCCATGCATGTGTTAGATGAAATTATAATAGTTCAATCCTGGCAATGAGCCACCTTCTCTATCTCTTTCTTTCAGGATAGTGAGTCCTTTGGTAGTGATCCACATGCAGTGAGCATTCTTGGACAGTGAGTCCACCATTTGTATCAACCTTAACCAGTTGCCTTATTTATATATTGTGAGCTAATCCTCACCGTGGTTTTTCTTGTCTTGGGTTTTCCACATAAAATTTGGTGTTGTCTTATGTATGGTGTTGTTATGATTCAGTTTCTTTTATTTACATTTCATGCTTAATCATCATAACAAGCTTAAGGGTTAACTGGATTAATGTGGATTTGAGTATGTATGCAGATTTTGAAATTTTAAGTTACAACTGATTCATCCCCCTCTCAATTGTCTTGTGCATTCAATAATTGGTATCAAAGCAAGGTTCCTTGGAAAAGAGCTTAACCACTTGAGGTAGATCCAAAATGGTGCACAAGAAAGATGTTCCCCTGTTTGATGGATCTGACTATGCTTTCTAGAAAATAAGGATGGAAGGTTATCTAATTTCTCTTGGATATGACATCTGGAAGTCTGCAATAAATGCATATACAATACCTAAGAATGGTATGAGCACTACATATGAGGTCAAAGCCTATGAAATCAATGGTAAGCAAGGTATGCTCTTTTAAGTAGTCTCTCTAATTCTGAATTGGTGAAAGTCATGGATCTGAAAACTGCTAATAAAATCTAGAAAAAGTTAGAGAGTATTCATGAAGGAGATGATAAGGTCAAGCAAGCTAAAATGCAGAATTTGAAGCTCGTGTTTGAAACCATGTGAATTTCTAAAGAAAATATTACAAGCTACTTATAGAGGATGGATGAAGTTGTTAATGGCATCAAAGGTCTTGGTGGAAAGATGGATGGACAAGAAGTGATATTGAAGGTACTCAAAACTCTTCCTAAAGCTTACAGTCATAAGGTTTTTTCTATTGAATGGAACCTCAATGCCTTAAATCATCTCCAAGCATATCAAAATCACCTTTGTAGATCCTATAATAAAAAGATTCACATAAGGGAATTTGTAGTAGGAGATTTGGTCCTAAAATAAAATCAAAGGAATCTTCAAGAACAAAAAAGGAAAGGCAAGTTTGAACCTAATCGGTTGGGTCCCTACATATTTTTCTCTAAGTATGGTTTTTGGGCATACCATCTAGCCACTCTTGATGGTGAAGAACTAGAAGAACCTATAAATGTCATCCACCTCAATAGGTTCTATTCATGAGCCATTGAATACCCATCATAAAAAATAAAAAAAATCCAAAAAAGAAAAAAATATCAAAAATAGTAAAGAGAAATAATTCCTCCTATGGTGAAAACCACATCTTTGTGGTGCCTTGGATAAGTACCATGATGAAAACTGACTCACAGGCATCATGTGTAGTATCAAACTAGATCCACTATTCATCCCCTTCTATTATCCCCTATTTCCATCCTCACTAAATAAATTATCTCCATCCCATTTCCAACTTCTAAACTAGAAGTTTATGTTAGATCAAGTTGTTTCCCCACTCCATCCATAACCACATACTTACAAGTCCTATCCATCTATCCCATTAACACATCTGCTCCATAAATCTCTACACTAGGATCCTGGTGTCTCTGACCTCCCTATTTTTCCCTAACACCTAAGCTTGATTTCCACCTTATCCACCATTAACACCTCACAGTATATAGACACTTTGTCACATCCCTCATAATAAACAATCACTTCATCCATAATAAACAAATAATCGTATCCACCAGCACTCCGCCTCATACCCATCCTCGCCTAAATTTTACACTCACATAGAAAGAATACTATGCATACTACCAAAACACTGATCTTCCATCAAAATCACAATAGACAAGATCACTCTAGACCTAGCATATTGCCTCCATATCTATTCGCCTATCATTTGAATTATCCAAATCATCATCAATGCCTACCTTACGGATGCATCCTTTCTACAATAGGAAAAATCCTAACTCTGCACAACTCTTGGCAAGAGATATGATAGTTGTATGATCTCTTTGGTCAGTTGGTCTTTTGCTTTTTGATCTTTTCTTTTTGTCTCATTCTATGGTTCCTTCACCACCGCCTCGATCTTTCTATATCTTGGTGTGTTACGAAGGGCATGGAATTGGGCATGATCATTGCTTTTGTATGTCATGTTTGTTGGGAGCTTTTATTAATCCAGCTAATATTCATAGCTTGTGTTTGTTGGAATATCTTTTTGCATATTAGTCATCCCTTTGCATCTAAGGTCATTCAATACCTTTTGTGCACTAAGGACTTATGCTCTAATTTTTATTCCTCACATGTCTAGACAAGGTTGTATTATGTTGTGCATGTATAAGGTCATTCTTTTGTTTGCAAATTCAAGTCCTATGCATGGAATACATTGTCACCTCAGCTCCTTATACCCTGGTGCATAACATTTCATGTTATATTAAAATAAGTGCTCACTACATATGCAGTATTTCAAATGCATTCAAAATTTCCCCATATTCATTATTCCATCATCCTCCTACTCCATCCATCCATTTATAGCTCCAAGATTCAAATAGGTCTCCATAATTCCTACCCTCCTTGTCATTCCATTGTAAGGGCTTGGATTGAAAACCCACACCCCTATCACCGATGTCCTGGAAAGATCCTTCATTCCCCCCCCTAATTGAATTACCCCATGTGCACATTCTCTCTTGCTATGTTCTATATTCATCCCATCTCTATCATTCCTACACATTAGCCTTTTCCATATCCACCCATAATATGTGTTTCTTCATCCAAGCATACTCATCCATCTCACCTAATCCAAACCTTTCCCTGTGACCATTTTCAGTAACCATGTATCGTGACCAACCACGAATTAATAGTGTCTAGTACATAATTTGCATACTCATTCCATCTCATTGCTCATGCATATAGGCAAGGCAATTAGATGCCATCTCCATCATTAGACATCCATCATCCACACATTAGTGTTTTTCACATCATTGCATTTTTTTTGGATTGAAGATCGTTCACTAAATATATTCAAAAAGGATAAAGATGTATTACATCTTAAGTGGCCAAGGAGGCCACTCCAAATATCCCACTTACAACCTATATCAATCCAAAACCCATATCTATTACATACTATTCACTTGTCAAAATAGGATCAAAATAAAGAGTATATAATAGAGTGTCTGAGCATCTTACTATCAACTATTACAAATAACAACATACTTAGCTCAAGTAAAAAATATATGACTGTCACATGTTATGTTTCCTTAGTCTTGTTCCATAGTTTCATCCTTGGTGTTTGTTGCCTTGTCTTCTTCCTTGTTCATGTTCTCTTCCTCATCGTTAATTTGCATTCCTAGACTTCTAATTTCTTGTACTTGATTGCCCTATGTGCCCTACAAGTATCCTCCAAAGTAGTAACCTTGACTATCATCTAGTTATGTTCCCCATTCATCTAGTTCTATTGACTGTCATCTAGTTTTGAGAAAATTTGATTAATAAAGGAAATAGTGTGTTAAAGATACTGTCTAGCTTAACAGAGTATTGTTCTGATTCTTCTCTGCATTTCCTCTATGTTCAAGATATGTTTATGTGATTTGGATATGTTGTTAAGAGATGTTAAGAGATGTTATATTCCAAGTTTTGTACTATGATTCATTGTGAAGAGAAAGTTGTGTTCACCAGTATGAAGACTATGTTTCTGAGTGTTACAAAGATGTCTGGGATAAATGTCTTTTCTCCGCATTTCTCTGCCAAGAGGTTTTAGGTCTTGCAGTTCTATAATTGTGCTTATAAGGTTCATATATTTCTCTAGTTGAAGTTGTTCATGGTTTGGTGGTCCACAAGTTGATTTCTTGAGTGACAGTATATGATAGAGTCAATTGAGTGCTCCGGTGTGAACCTTCTTCAAGAGAAAGTTGTTACAGAAGAGTTTGTTAGTTTTCAAGTTGCTTCAAGATGTTTATGGAAGATTCTAGAGTGTGTTCAAGCACTGTGTATGGTCTGTGAGCCGTACCTTACCTTGAGGAAGTGTGTACTTAAAAAGTTCATTGTATTATACAGGTTTGGTTGACCTTGTATGTTTGTACCATTTGTGGAGATACTTTGGTGATTGTGCAAATGTGGAGTGGCATGCTTGGATGAATTTAGGTCCAAGCTAAGGTGTGTTGTCGTCTTCCTTCATTCCTTTCCACCACAAGAATGTTTAGGTCCAGACCTAATTTGAATTCTATGTTAAGTTGTGATGTCGACCTTGGAGAATGTTCTCAAGGTTGACGATAGTATAAAAGAGTGTCAAAGGGATAGTAATCATGTGCAAACATAATGGATATGATGTGAGTAATAAAGTGGTTGAGTGAGTGGAGTAGTACAGGCCTTCATGTGTTAGATTACTGGATGTAGTGAGAAGAAGGTGTCTAATATTTTTCATTGGTGCTATGGAGATGATGTTGATGTTGCAGTGAATATTGAGATTCATTGGAACTGTACTCCAAGCATGTGTTAGATGCAACTATAACAATTCAAATATTGGTAGTGGGCCATTTCTTCTATCTCTTTCTTTCAGGACAGTGAGTCCTTTGGCAGTGAGCCACCTGCAGTGAGCATTTTGGACAGTGAGTCCACCAATTGTACCAACCTTAACTGGTTATTTTATCATATTATATGGTGATCTAATCCTCACCATGGTTTTTCCCTATTTTGGGTTTTCCATGTAAAATTTGGTGTTCTCTTGTGTTTGATGTTTTTGTGATTCAATTTTGATATTTGCTTTTCATGCGTAATCATCATAATAGTTTAAAGGTTAATTAGATTGATGTGGATCTAAACATGTTTGAGGGTTTTTGAAATTATAAGTTACAACTGATTCACCCCCCCTCCTCTTAGTTTTCTTGTGCATTCAACGTGACCCCCATGCATATACTATCCCATTTTGCATCATCCTCTGCAACATGATCCCCCAACCCACTAGAAATCCATGTGACCACCTATCAAGAACCATTATGCCTATTATCACCCCCAGTATCAGCACATACATGTCCATGGCATCCACCTATATCATCTCTATCTCTTGCTCATCCAGTGGAACATCTATCGAGGAGAACACCACCGTCACATATGGCACCCCTCGATCATGATTATAGATGACCCACTCTCCTTGAATTAGGATCCATAATATCCTCCACACATCTGCTAGTTTGATGGTCATCTCGCATATCGGTGGTGCTTACAGGTAACAAGAACATGCATTGCTCACTATGCCACCACTCTACCAACGACATCATCATAGCTCGGTGTGCCCATATCTCGAGCATGTAATAAATCCATCGTAATCCCACAATGCTTAGAAATATCCTATTTGTCACCATCAATCGACTCCATAATGCCATAGTAGGCAATCGTCGCTCCCATGACTACAAGACCTCCAAATCCTCCTACAACTATCCACACACACTTCATCAATTCTTATAAGTCCTTTATAGCTTATTTTCTTCCTTTTCATGTGTAAGCACTAATCCAACATAGGTGCTAAACCTTCTACCCTAAGCACTAAACTAACATAAGCTTTGATCTATCTTGCCTAAGTGCTACATAGTGCATAGACGCTAATCCTTCTGGCATATGTGCTAAGCGTGTGTAGATGCTAATCCCCCCAACCCAGGCACTAATCCTTTTGGCATACGCACTAAATGTGTGTAGGCACTAATCCACCCAAACCAGGTGCTAATCATCATTTTTCCCTAAGCCACCCCCTAGGTGCTAAAGTGGCTTGCAGGCGCTAAAGCTCCACACAGGTGCTAATCTCAAGTGTGGGTGCTACCTGTTATCCTATTTTTGCCCCTTGGCCAAATAGTCTAAGGATCCATAAAATCCTATTGTTTTCACCCTCTGGAATGCAAGGCAAAACTACCCAAATTGACTAAGTCCCAAAAATCTTGAGTTTGCCTTGTGTTTTTAGTGTTGTCAGAGTTTCAAAGTTTGGACCTTCCCTCTTCTCCCTTCCTTTCTTAGGAAGGAGAAGGCCGGAAGACCCAAGGGCCAAATTCCAACTCTTTCCCTTTGCATAAAATAGCTAAGTGTTTTGGCACCGGACTTCGGAGTTCCATTCTTTTTCTCTCTCTTCCAAAAGGCAAAGTGTGGGCCCCGAGGCCCAAGGCCCAACATGATAAGTGCTCTAAGTGTTTCAGCACCGGACTTCAAAGTTCCACTCTTCTGCTCTCTCTTCTAGAAGGAAAAGTGTGAGGGCCTTGAGGCTCGAGGACTGACAAGATAAGTGCTCTAAGTGTTATATCGCCGAAGTTTGGAGTTCTCTCCTTTCGCCTTCCTTCCTTCAGAAGGCAGAAGGCCCGAAGGTCAAACCCCAAATCTTTCCCTAATAAAAATATTCTAAATGTAAAAGGTGGAGTGTGGGGTTTTAGTCTTCTTCCTTCTTTCTTCTGCAAGCAGTAAGGCAAAAGGTACGAGGTCCGAGATCTGACCCTTTTCTTTCAAAAATTAGCTAAGTGTAAAGAAGTTGTCAAAGGGCAATCTTTTCTTCTTCATCCTTCTACTTTAGAATGTCGAAGGCCCGAGGACCAAATTCCACCAAAGATTTTTGGAAATGGTGCTAAGTGTTTCATTTTTCGGGGATCAAACTTTTCTTCTTCTTCCTTCTCACTAAAGGTCAAAGATGGAAGGCCCGAGCTTTGAACTCCACCGCAACTTTCAAATGATCAGCTAAGTCTTTGACTTTTAGGGCTTGGACTTTCCCTCTTCCTCTTTCTCTGGGAAGGCAGAAGACGGAAGGCCCGAGGCTCGAAGTCCACCGATAATGTAATACTCCTTTGTAAAGCAAAGCTTGGGGAGTGGTTCTTTCTCCTTTATCCTTTCTTCTTGGAAGGAAAAATGCCAAAGGCTCGAGGCCTAATCTTTGGTGATCAAAAGTTTCTAAGTGTAAGGCAGAGCTCGGGAGGAAAACTTTCTTTCTTCTTCCTTCCCTCCTAGAAGGCTGAATGACGAAAGCCCGAGGCTCGATCTCTGCAGAGGCAAAATCTTCTAATTATAAATGTCAAAGTTGTTGGCAAGAGACACTGCTTGGCATGTTAGGTGTTGTCATTGATGGCAACTAAATCTATTTTACACATCTGCATTGTATCATTTGATCATATAGAAGTTAGATTGTAGATTTGTCTAAGTCTGAAAAGACAGGAATAGAGCATATGACAGGGTTCAGCATTTTGGTCCACATTTCTCCATAGGTAATTATATTGTGCTATGGATATGAGGGAATGTTAAGGGATGTCAGGGATACCTAAATCCAAATTTTTAGCCTCTGATGATGAAGGGATTGAAAGTTACAAGCATCTGAGTATTGGGTTTTGGTTAGACAGTTCAGTCTGGTGAAGAACAGGTCGACTTGGTGTTTGATTCTTGTGCGGATTAAGAGAAGTGGTTGGTTGAGTAATTTATGAGATCTAGAGGTATTGGCCGATGTGTGTGCTAACTTGAATACATAGGTATTGGTCCACATTGATGTTTGTGCATGGATTCAGCAAACAGAATAGTGATCTTGAAAAAGTCTCAAAGTTTTATTAAGGCTGACTGCAGTTGATGTAATTTCATGTTGCAGATATGTATAATCGATGGGTGCGAGCATTTTGTGATAAGGATGTACGAATATGAGATGAGAGGTGCGAAGTGTGGTAGTATTAAGTGTGAAGTAGATATCTGAGCCTCAAATCATGGCAGAACAGTGAAACAGGGTAATGAGAGATTAAGTGTGTGAAGTCAGTATATTGATCCTAACTGGAACTGTAATCTTGTATTGTTAGATGTTATTCTTCAGTTCAAGTATTTCAGTGAACTCTTTGTAATTAATCTTGTAGGTAGTGAGCCTCCTTTGAGCAGTGAGCTCTGGGCAGTGTGCCCAAAGGCATGTGCCTTCCCATTTGTAATACTTTTAACAAAGTATAAAATCTTGTGGGTTAACCACCACCGTGGTTTTTCCTTAACTGGGTTTCCACGTAAAAATCATGGTGTTCATGTGTGATGATCTTATTATTTTTGTTCTTGAGTTTATGTTTCTTTATTTTGAATGTATGTGGTA
Source organism: Cunninghamia lanceolata (assembly GCA_027924645.1). Lineage (NCBI taxonomy): Eukaryota > Viridiplantae > Streptophyta > Pinopsida > Cupressales > Cupressaceae > Cunninghamia > Cunninghamia lanceolata. Next base: position 33,675,447 of record BSBN01001583.1, on the reverse strand, counting down.
AATTAATAAAGGAACATAATAATAAGTTTTGTAGAACATTGATTCACCCCCCCTCTTAGTGTTCCTTAATTTCAACAATTGGTATTAGAGCTTGGTTCCTTGGAAGAAGTTTAACAGCTTGAGGAAGATCTGAGAAGGTATTTCAATGGGTTCATTTAGGTATTTTGATGGCATCAATGAACAACTTCAAGTTGCTTTAGAAGATCTTGATCAGTCCAGAGCAGAAGTTAAAGAACTGCAAGAGAACCTTAAAGATGCTGAGGATTTCATTAAGACTCTAAAAGGGCAACTAAGCAAATCCAATGAAAAGAGGAAGGAGCTACTTTAGAAGTTAGCAAATCAGAATGAAGACAATGGCTTGGATGAGGATCTGAAGGAAAAGACAAAGGAATGTGAGAAGTTGGCAAAAGAAGTTGTTGTCCTAAAACATGAGATGGAATCTGGAGTGATGAGGCTAACCAAGGAAATTAAGGAAAGGAAGAAGACTGAGGAAAACCTGAATCAATCTCTGAAAGAAAGAACAGAAGAGTGCTACAGATTGGAAAGAATAATTGGCCATCTAGAGTCTGATCTACAAGAAACCAAAAGGCAAATTGTCATTCTCAAACATGACCTAGAAGCTACAAATGAATACAAAGAGAAGTTCAAGATAAGCTCAACTAAACTTGAAGCGTTGCTTGATAGTCAGAAGAAGGCAGATGATAAGCATGGTCTGGGATATGAGAAAGGTGAAAGCCCTAGATCCATTCAAAGAAATCTTGAAGCAAGAAACCAAAGAAGGAATCCTAGAAGGCCTCCAGTAAGACAACCTAATGCTCAAAGGTATCCATCTTTTAATGGAAATTGTTTCAAATGCAATAAGTATGGTCACAGAGCTAATCAATGTAGAAGTAAAGTGAATCAAAATACATTATCTTTCTCCAGACAATGCTTTAATTGCAAAAGGATAGGATATAAGGCTGAGGATTGCAGAAGTGGATCAAGGAATCCTCCTAAGAACAAACAAGTATTCAATGGAAGATGTTTTACTTGCAACAAGTTTGGGCATATTGCAATGCAATGTAGATCCAAACTTGCTCCAACATGTAATTGTCAGAGGAATGAGATAGTATGCTTCAACTACAACAAATCTAGACATATTCCTAAATTTTGTAGAAGCAAAAAGGGAAAAGAAAACTCACAGGCAAGTAAAGGAAGAACAGAGCAAAGATGGACAAAGGCAAGGGCAAAGCAAATGTGAATGAGATCCAGAATGAAATGAACAAAACATGGGTGAAGAAAAGTGTAATGAATAATGGTGATGGATCCGCACCGGAATCCGGTGATGATAATTCCTCCACAAATTGAAATAAGAGCTCTAGCTCAGGGGGAGCTGCTTTGAAAATCTAATTCCCCCTACCAGTAAGTGGGTGCCTGAATCTAGAAAAATGAGAGAAGATAGAATACCCTATTGCAAATCATCTGAAGGAATTTTTGGAAGAAAAGAGGTTGATGTGGCAACATGCGGAGCAATCTATGAGAAACTGTATCAAGAAACAGGGTATCTGGAAGAGTTAGGGCAAAAGCATTTATTACATCAAAAAGTAGGTGTGTAGAGGTTAAAAGGAAACTCAAGTGACTTCAAAATCACTTTGAATCTAAGAAGAAAGGAGAAAGGTGAGCTTTGTGTGAAGGATTTCAAGAGACTGAAGTGTGAAGAAGATTTCCAAGCGAAAACCCTAACCGGTGAAACAAGGTATTCTCTGTAAAGCTTTATGAATCTGTAATTTCTGAATATGGCTACTTCGTTGGCCAAAAGGCCCCGACCTAAATTTAAAAAGTATCCACACAAATCTATAGAGGTCGATCCATTAGGTGCTTTCTTTAATGTTCTACATGGACTGTTGCATGTAGAAGATATTAGGGCTTACATTCATGCTAGCATAGATGAGTTTGGGGATTCGAAGTTACTGGATTTATTTAAGAATCACCTGAGGGGTGAGATTTATGGTCTTAAACTTGAGTATAAGGCATTGCAAGACAAACATTTCATTCAGATTATAGGGTTCCCATTCTTCGATGAGGATGAGTGGGTCTGGTATGTACTGAGTCAAATGCATGATGAATTTATGTGGTTGAAGAAACCTTTTAAGATCACAAAGGATGCCATCAAGGCCGTGACATGATTGAACTCATCTGGTGGACTACCAATGCTAAAATTAGTGAAGAACCAGACTGTAACTGAAGCTACCAGTTCAAAGTTTGATAAGAGGGCAATGACAATACTCAATGTCCAATACAGCAATTTATGTTGCTTATCAGATGTTAAGAGAAAATGTTGACTATGACCTATGTGAGCTTCTAAAAAACTAGCTAATGGAAAACTTGAACAAGATCAAGAAGGATAAGAAGAACACATTCAAGTATGGTACGTTGGTTTTGTGCTTATTTTTTTATTTCATGAATGAGTTGCCCAGGATGAAAAGCCTGTATTGGACTAGTGACAAGCCTGTTGCAATACAAATAAGAGAGCACCTGCACAATATTGGTGACTCCAATGCCCAAAGGATTTCTCTTTGGGGATATTTCAAGAATTTTCAGAACATTATGCAATCTAGGGAAAGAATCCCTAAGTCTGTGGTTGAAAAGTACAAGAATACAATTTGCTTCATTGTAGAAACAGATCAATGCTTGATGGAAGCAGTTAAACCAAGGACTGTATGGATCATGCCCATGGGGTATGAAGGTGATGAATGAATACTGGATATGTATGCTTAACACCTTCTGAGCAAACCAAAAGACACCTCAGTTGAGATATTTGGTACATATGATGAGCTCAATTTGAAACTACATGTTGAGCTTCAGAGACTTGAATCTAAGAGAAAGATCCAAATGCAAGTTCAAATGTATGCAGAAAGTATTGGAATAACCAAAGAAGTTGTGAGACAAAACATGGAAAGGATAGAGAAAGTTGAGAAGGAGAAGCAGGATAGGGAACAGGAAAGTGTTCTGGTAGAATCCTCTTCTAAATCAAGGACTACTAGGAGTTCTGGTACAACCTCTGGTGCATCACCCTCTCCTATTATAGACAAACTCAAAGAAAAACCTACCGGTAAGGAAGGAAAAAGAACAAAAGTAATGGCCAAAAGGTCATATGTTAGTGTGGAGAGGGAGGATGAAGAAAAGACTGATTCAGATGATGAGGTTAAAGAGTTGAAGGCCTCAGGCACTAAGGCTGCTAAAATATCTAAGGAGAAGCCCTCCGAAAACATAAAGTCAAAGAAAGTAGAAGCATCAAGGGTTGCCCAAGACAAGCCTTCCAAAAGTGTAAAGGTGAGCAAAAGGCAAAAGACTGAGACACATGTTGAAAAATCTACCTTGTCAATTGAAGACATTGTGAATGCAGTAACTGTTCATGGGAATTTGAAGCCCATAACAGAATATTATGACAGCTTTGATGATGCTAACAAGAAAATCTTGGAGGATGCTACTGTTAAGTACCTGAATATATTCAAAAGAGCACTTGTGGAAATTTTGTCAAATATCCCTAAGAGTCTAAGTGACATTTTGGAGATGAGAAAAGAACTTGTTAAAGCAAAGGATTTGGAGTTAAGGGAAAATGTGTTGTCTAGTTTGTATCTGGTCATCTCTAGAAAGGAAGCAGATAAAATTTTCAAAGAAGTTAAAAATGAATTCAGAAGCAAACTTAGGACGAACAAGCTGATGATTGGAGACATTGATGAAGTTGTCAAAGAAATAGAACAAATTCTAAAGAAAGCCCTAGAAAAAAATAAGTTTTATGTGGTCACTAAGGAACCTGATTCTGATGATGCATCCCTTCCAAATGAAGAAGAGTTGAAGGAAAATGAGCAGCAAGTTGAGGTAGATGACTTTTCTATTCTGGAAGAAGAAATATTGAATAAAGAAGATGAATAGATGATGAAGGAAGATAATGTTGATTATGCAGAGGATACTCAAATTCCTCCAGACCAATCTAGTAAAGAAAATACAGAGATGAATATGGAAATAAATGCTCCTAATAAAGATCAAAAAGCAGAAGAAGTTAAGGACAAGGAAGATCAAGAAGAAGAAACTGATGATGGAATTGATTCCTCCATTCCGGATGTTGAGGAATTTGATAAAAATCATGATAATGTTGTTGTTGAGGATACACAAAATCCTCCAGAAAAGAATGTAGAAGACATTTCTGATAAAGATAATAAGAAGGATGCCTCTGTTGATGATGCAGAGAAAGCAGAAGCAGAGAAAAAGAATGAAAATGTGGTTGACTCTGGAAAGGGAGAAGATGCAGGCCCTAAAGAGCATAAAATAGAAACATCATATTGGGCAAGAGACATTGTAGAAGCAGTGAAAGAAATTTTGGAGAAAGATAAACAAGTTGCAGAAGATCTAGATATAATACAAGGTCCAATCAATTTTGATATTCTATCACCGGTACAGAAGATGAAGTTGGCCTCTTTTGCACAAGCTAAAGCCAGAGAGGAAATCTTGAAGTTCCATATAGAAGACAGTGAGTTGCTTGGTATGCATCTGGCATTTTGGAGAAAATCATGCCTACATTTCAGAAGGATTCATCAGCATCCCCCTCTGGTCAATTGAAGAGTCTGATAAACTTTGTAAGTACTCACTTTGAGTCTTTTGAAAAGTCAACAGAAGTCAAATTTTATAATGAATTTAATGATAAAAAATTTAGTGAACTAAAAAGAATAATTGCCAATGATAGAATTATGTTGGATACTAGTGTAAAGAGTATTCAAAATGCCCTCACTGAAGGAGGATATGTGTACAAATTTTGTCTATCTTGGTCAAATGTTGTAGAGGATATTGAGAAGAAAATAAAGGAGCCCGAGAAAAAATTGTCAAATGTATCTCAATCCTTTAATCCTTTCACAGTATCTGTAGCAAGTCAAGAATGTCAAGTAGTTAACTTGATTGATGAAATAAAGAAATTTATGAGAGAAAAAGAAAACATTGTGGCAAGGATGTGTGAACTCTGGGGACTGATTTTCCCTAAGTTAGAAACAATGTTCAATGCATTAACAGAAGCCCAAGTGATCCCACTGATCTGCAAAAGGCAGAGTCATAGGCATTTTTATTCAATGGTCATATTTTAGGTTTGGATGGCATGAAGAAGAGTTGGGACAATGAATTGGCACTGTTGAAAAACATTTTTGGTGATGTGTTTAAGTTTATGTAGACAAGACATAAGGATTGTTTGTACATATGTGGAAGTATGTATATAGAGTTTTTGTGTAAATTTTTGGATCCGGACCTAGACCTTTGCTATTGATGTCAAAGGGGGAGCGGAAAGCAATGAAAAATAAGGAATTCATCTAAGGGGGAGCATTGGAAATCACAAGTGTACATAGTAAGAGGGAGTTGTTCTAACACTTAGTCATTTTTCACTAAGTATTTCCATCAATGCTAAAGGGGGAGATTGTTGGCAAGAGACACTACTAGGCATGTTAGGTGTTGTCATTGATGGCAACTGAATCTATTTTACACATCTGTATTGTATCATTTGATCATACCGGAAGTCAAATTGCAGATTTGTCTAAGTCCGGATAGACAGGAACAGAGCATATGATAGGGTTCAGCATTTTGGTCCGCATTTCTCCACAGGTAATTATATTGTGTTGCGGATCTGAGGGAATGTTAAGGGATGTCAAGGCTACCTAAATCCAAAGTTTTAGCCTCCGGTGATGAAGGGATTGAAAGTTACAAGCATTTGAGTATCGGGTTTTGGTTAGACAGTTCAATCCGGTGAAGAACAGGCCAACTTGGTGTTTGATTCTTGTGCGGATCACGAGAAGTGGTTGGTTGAGTAATTTATGAGATCCATAGGTATTGGCTAACATGTGTGGTGACTTGAATACATAGGTTTTTGTTTGCATTGATGTTTGTGCATGGATTCAGCCAATAGAACAGTGATCTTGAAAAAGTCAAAGTTTTCTTGAGGCTGACTGCAGTTGATGTAATTTCATGTTGTGTATATATAGAATCGATGGGTGCGAGCATTTTGTGATATGGATGTGTGAATATGAGATGAGAAGTATGAAGTGCATGGCAATATCAACTGCAAAGCAAAGATCTGAGCCTCGGATCATGGCAGAACAATGAAGCAGGGCAGTGAGAGATGAAGTGTGTGAAGTTAGTATATTGATCCTAACTGGAACTGTAATCTTGCATTGTTAGATGCTATTCTTTAGTTCAAGTATTTCAGTGAACTCTTTGTAATTAATCTTGTAGGCAGTGAGCCTCCTTTGAGTAGTGAGCTCTGGGCAGTGTGCCCGAAGGCATGTGCCTTCCCATTTGTAATACTTTTAACAAAGTATAAAATCTTGTGGGTTAACCCCCACCGTGGTTTTTCCCTTAACTGGGTTTCCACGTAAAAATATTGCTGCTTATGTGTGATGATCTTATTGCTATTGTTCTTGAGTTTATGTTTCTTTCTTTTGAATGTATGTGGTAAATTAATAAAGGAACATAATAATAAGTTTTGCAGAACACTGATTCACCCCCTCTCAATGTTCCTTAATTTCAACAAGAGCTCAGTTTTTTTGCCTTCCTCCTTCTTTCTTCTACAAGTGATACGGTGGAAGGCCAGAGGCTCAAACTCCAAAACTTTGACGAGCCATTTTTCACTATGCAAAATGTGATTCAACTACTCAGCGGCCGTCTTGGTTGCCATTAATGCATTTTCAGAGCCTAATTTCATGTGGGAGATGGATTTCCCACCACCCCATGCCACTGTTCCTCATCTACATTGAATTTCATGTACTCACGGCATGGGTGAACCTCCTGTTTCAGTGGATTTCCCAGGCAAAACCGTGTGGATGTGCTCCAAGGATGTAAGAATGAGTTTATTGCAGCATGGGTGATGGTTCCTTCTTGTTGACCATTCTTCCTCTCTTCCATGCTTGCTACATTATGATTTCAAAAGTTATATATGTATGTAAAAGAGATGTGTTTGGTTGTTGGCTGTTGTTCTAGGCTATTAAGCTTTTGTTGTCATAGGTCTTGTAATGCGATTGCAAGAACTAGTAAAATCTGATGCATTGTGCCTGTAGCTAGGCCTTTGATGTCTTCTAGTTTGGTTCACCAATGAATGTAATTGATTATTTTGTATCTATTTCTGCTGCAAATTGTTCTACTTTGTAATGGTTATTTGACCTCTATGATCAATATAAACTGAATATTACCTCTCTCATTGTCCTTGCACTATGTTTATTTGATAGATCTAAACTGTGTTTTGTGGATAAAAAGGTCCCTTCATAGTTTTGTCTTTTTGCCCTAACCTATGTTCGAACCTGCATGAGTCTATTAATTTCCCTTCAGTTTTGAGAGCATTAATGTGTTATGTCAGTGCAATCCAACACACTAAATCTTGGTGTATCACCTTTCCCCTTTATGTTTCCCTCTCTTCCTTTTCCCTGGTGATTATTATTGTAGGTTTAGTCTATTTCTCTAAACCTTAACCTTAGAAAGAGGAACCAGCCTTCTCTGGGGGTCTGATCTCCAAATTGCAAGGTCCCACACCTTGAGATTATTCCCATTGTGTCATTGGAATGCTTGGAGGTCTCCAAGCAAGGTACAATTCTATGTGACAATAGCTTCTAGCATGTCCGATGGGACTCTTTACTCTGAGTGAGAGTTGGACTAAGGCTTCGGTGCCATTCTTGGTTCATTAGTTACTGTGAAAGCATTCAACAGGCACATGGCAACTTTGTTGATCCAGTTCCTACATAACAAGTCAACATTTCATGCCTAGAGTGTGGACAAGGTCTTCTTCTAGAGGTAATCCTTGCTTTGTTGAACTCTCATTTACTAAAAGAAGAAGAAGAACTAGATTGTCTAGGTCTCTTGTGAGGGAAAATAGGAGTAGTAATTCATCCCATTCAAGAGCTCAGTCTACTCCCCCCCAGTTAATTTCCAAGTTAGGTTTCAGTATTCAGGAAGAACCCTATGCATACCCATAATTAACCTGAATATCCCTAACATGGAAAGAAACCTTCCATTCATTGTATTCCATGGGGATAGTCCTTTAGACCTAGTGCATATTATGATATCCCCACTTTAGCCTTAAAGGCTATCCCATTTTCACTAGTGAGAACTCCATTACCCCTACTGAACACATTCAAGACATTGTTAATGTCTGTTCTGTCCACCATGTCACTACTGACAACGTGGCTGTAAGACTATTGGCCTCTTCATTTAAAGGAAAAGCCTTACAGTGGTTTAGAGGCCTCCAAGAAAATTCCATCTATAACTGGGATGAGTTGGGTACTAAGTTGTGCCAGCATTTTGAAGATAGAAGTGACCACATGTTACTAATGGAGAAATTAGCTACAATCAAGAGAGCCCCTCATGAATACATGGTAGACTTCAACTACTGATTCCAAAAAACATGGGATAGAATTCCCTTGTTGGTAAAGACCTCTCCAAACATAGCATTCATCTATTATTTAAGGTCTTTGAATCCAAACATTGTTGTCATCATTCAGTCCATGGGAGGGATTGTATTGCCTGATGCCTATGATACAGCTATAAGGGTAGAAAATTGCTTAATTCAAGCAGGGAAGATTGCTCCAAATGCCTGTATTTCCAGAGGCCCTTGTTATTCAACATGTTGTGGCTTCAATTCCTACAACAGTCACCACTGCAGCTTCTTCATTGACATCCTCAAATAAATTGCATGAGGTCAAGACTCTATTGCAAAGCATTAGCAATGCATTGGTGGCACTAAAAAGGTAGAATGTACAACCCAACAAGCCATATTAGCCTTCCAACCAGACATATAAGCCATTCAATCAGGGTTATCAACAAAACAGGCCACCATACCAAGGTAATATGCAAAGGCAGAGTCAGCCTAGTGTAGATTAGAAATGGGGTAAGGGGTGTGTAAGAGAATTAAATGTGATGTAAGAGAAGTAAATGAGGTAAGGGGTGTGTAAGAGAAGTAAATCTGATGTGTGATTTGTTTTAATTTTATATTTGGAGGATGTGGGGAAGGGTGTTAAACTAGGTTTGACCACCCAAATGAGAGGTTAGGAATATTAAACAGAGGTTTTGTTTAATTGATCCTATGGCTAGGATGAGGTAGGCTAGGGTAGGTTAGGGTAGGTCAATTAGTAGGCTAGATTAATTAGATAAGCATGATTTATCTAATTAATGAGGATTAGGGAAAAGGAGAATTGAACTAAATAAATATTGGGAATATTTATTTGATTAATGAGGGATAGTGTTGTAAGGTCTAGTGATAAATTAAGTGAGTTAATTGATCATAAGGGATAGACAGATGGTTAGGGATAACTTAATTAAATAAAATGAATTTATTTAATTAATAGGAGGGATAAATTGGTGTAGAGACATGGGAAATTGTTTTGCGAAGAAAACCAATTTTAGGTGTCTACACCTAGCTATGTCAGACCATTCAATGATGTTAACCCTAATGCAGCAAGCACCTCTAGGCCTCTTGTCCCAATTTAGAACAACTTGGCCCAAGACAGTGACTGGTGTTATCCTTGCAATCAGCCACATGACCAAAATTTGTATCAAACTGGACAGTTCAGTCATGCTTTGATAGTGCAAGAACAACCAACAAATTTAGAACAAGTTAAAATCAATCAGGGAATGGTTAGAGGCCAAGAACAAATACAAAATGATGCTACCTTGATGAATTGGACCCCTGATGACTATTATGGTGTAAATCAAGGTGTTGGTCCAATAGCATTCAGTACAAGGGCAAAGAGAAGAGCTACTGAAGATACATCAGTGCCTGCAGTTGGTCATACGCCTATTCCCAATGTGTCTCCAATAGTTGTAGCAAAAGAGAAAGTGTTTGAGGCTCCCTTAAGGTAGGTAGATCAGACTGTTGGCAAGGCAGATTTAGTACCAACTGTGCAACCCCAATCCAATAAGCAACCAAAAGGTGACCCAATTGTCACTAAGACATCACAAAAGGGCAGTCAAATACCCATTAGCATAGTGGACCAAATGAAGAAGACAAATATAAGTGTTACCATGTGGGATGCATTATTGATCCTAGCTCAAAGGAATTTTCTTCAAGAGGCCCTAACAAAATTCAGTCAACCTGATGTGGAGTTGGTAAGAGAGAAGATAGCAACCCCAATAAACCTATGCCAACCCAAAGAGGAGGCAAGCACAAGAAAAACCAGTAAGCCCCCTCCATTTTATGTTTCCTTAATCATAGGTGATAAATTGTTGCATAATTATATGATAGATTATGGGGCGGGTACCTCTATCATGCCTAAAAATATTGCTAATAGGTTGGGTATAAAGTATGAGCCTGTGAATAAGGGGGTAGTGCAATTAGATGTTATTGTTGTTAAGACAATAGGTGTTTATATTAAAGGTTTGGAGCTCACTCTGCATGCATGCTCTGGCTGCTCTGTTTCACAAGATATCTCAGTCATAGACCTCCCTGCATACTTTGGCATATGCCTATCTAGGGACTTCACTGCTAAAATAGGTAGGTATTTGTCTTTTGATTGGTCCCACATGTTATTTGGAACAAGATATGGAACTAAGGTGACCATTAGGGCTGAGCCTATTGCAAATGATCTTATAGAACCCTACTCTCCCAACCCAAACAACATGAATTACACAGTCCATGAGTTATAAGTGGATGACAATAGTAGGCATGAGGCTAGACAACACCTGTGGAGGAAATACTTGATATACTGCTTGAAGAGTGGGCTAATTATTTTCATTTTGATACCCTTGACCACATAGATAATACATGGTTGGGTACCTATTGTATCCATGAAGAGGATGCCATTATCCCCAATATCGAAAAGGAAAAAATAGGCCCAAGTGGAATATGGCAGATATATTTTGATGGCTTCAGAAGAAAAATGGAGCAGGTGTCGGGGTGGTATTGATTTCACCCCAAAAGGAAAGTTATTTCTCTTCATTCAGATTGTAGTTTAGTTGTACTAACAATGTAACTGAATATGAAGCCTTGCTTCAAGGCATGTAGCTGGCACAAAAAAGAGGAATAAAAGTTTTACAAGTATTTGGTGACAGTGAATTTGTTGTCCACCAAATTAGATCATAAAGTGCCTCAAAGAATGACTTGTTAAATTCATACAAGTACATGGTCTAGGACCTGGTTGAAGACTTTGATGCCTTCAATATTCAGGCTGTGCCTAGACAAAAGAATAAAGATGATGATAGGTTAGCTACAATTGGTGCTCAGTTTGACATTCCTCAAAATGTCAAACAAGATGCAGATCAGCATGTAAAGGTTTTTGTTAGGCATGTTGTGCCTAACAACATCATAACTTGGCAGGTATTTGAAAATGACCAGCAAATTCTAAATTTTTTGCAAGATGAGGCAAAGTTTTTTGCCAAGAATTAGTCAGTATTGCAAGAACAATATGGTGATCAAGTGATCCAACTAAAGACCAATAAGTTGTCCAGGGAATTGATCACCTTAGAGAGCATATTTGGTACTGATGATCAACCTAAGAAAGATAAAATGAATATGATAGTCAAAAAAGAGGACTATGAAGAGGTGGAAATTGCATAGGGAAGATCTCTAAAGCATGGAAAGGTATGTAGTCAAGCTGAGAGGCAATGTTTAATGAAGTTAATGATTTAATTGCTTAGGATTATAGGGATTTGAAATGCTTTGTTCCTAGATTAATCTAACATACCATTAATCTAGAGCCTCATGCAAAGCATGTCTGCCAAAAGAAAAGGCCATTCAACCCCAAAATTGAACCATTAATGAGAAAAGAGCTATCCAAGCTTATAGAAGCTAAAATCATTTATCCCATCAAACATTCCTCTTGGGTAGCTAACCTTGTTCCAGTTAGCAAAAAGAACAGGGAAATTAGATTGTCTATGGACTTTAGAGACCTAAACAAAGCCTCCCTCAAAGACCACTATCCACTCCCTTCCATGGAGCAAATCCTCCAAACAGTAGTAGGTGTTGAAAGATTTTCACTCCTAGATGGCTACTCAAGCTACAATTAGATTATTGTAAAAGAATCAGACCAATAGAAGACAGCCTTTACCACTAAGGGGTATTGACAAATGTTGGAGCTACTTTTCATAGAGCAATGGATTTGGCCTTCAACGGCCTAATCAATGATATTATTTTAGTGTATCTTGATGATCTGGCCATGTATTACAAGCATGCAACTGACCACTTGGGTCATTTGAGAAAAGTCTTTGAAAGATGCAGGGAGTATGGCATATCATTGAATCCAAAAAAGTGTGTATTTGTTGTCCTAGAAGGCAATTTGCTAGGGCATGTGGTTTCCAAGGATGGGTTGGCCATTGATCCTGAAAGAACAAGTGCCATTCTAGCTCTTCCTCTTCCCAGTCACAAGAAAGGTCTGCAAAGCTTTCTGGGAAAGATCAACTTTGTGAGGAGGTTCATACTTAATTTTGCTTCAATAGAAAAACCCCTCACAGCAATGCCTAAGAAGAATGTTGCCTTCACATGGTCTAAGGAAGGCAGGGACAATTTTGAATTTGTCAAGCAGGCCATCGCACAAGCTCCTACACTGATAAACCCTAATTATGAGAAGGATTTTATCCTTTATGCCTTTGGAGGCAAAGAGGGTATATCATATGTCTTGACACAAAAAAATGAGGAGAAGCTGGAGTAGCCCATCGCCTTCTTCAGTCAGCCACTCAAAGATTATGAACATAGGTATGATTTTGTGGAGAAGCAAGTGTTTGTTCTAGTAAAAGCACTAAAAAAGTTTAGACATATGTTTTCAAACAGCAAAATATAGTTGATGGTGAACCACCCTGGCATGAAAGAGTTCCTGCTGAGTAGGGATGTCAATGAAAAAAGGGTTGAATGGATAACAAAAGTAATGGAGTATGATGTCAACATCAATATTACCAAGCTAGTGATAGGCAAAGGCTTGTGTGACCAAATGGCAGCAGACGTCAAAAATAGAAATGATGTTGTATGTGTCCAAGGGAAGGTGCAACCAGCTGACTCCCACACTCCAACTTACTGGTATCATGACATGGTCACATTTTGATAGTTAGGTAGATGCCCAGATGGATTGGATCAGGCCAAAAGAGGTGCTTGAGGCTCCAATCCATTCCTTATGTTCTTATTGATGGTGTCTTATTTATAAAAGACATCAATGGAGTTCTTCTTAGGTGTATTACTCAGGATCAGACCTCTAGGGTCTTAGAATAATTTCATAATGGCCCTATTGGTGGCCATTATTCTCCAAGGACAACTGCAATCAAGATCATGAGGGTTGGTTATTACTAGCCTAGTTTATTCATTGATACACATATATGGATAAGGAAATGCAAAGAATGTGCATTATTTGTTGGGAAGCAGAGGTTGGCAGCTCTTCCTCATCATCCAATTCAAACATATTAGCCTTTTGCTCAATGGGGTTTAGACTTCATTGGAGTAATCAATCCACCTTCTAGTGTCGGCCGTAAGTGGACTCTAACAACCACTGATTACTTTACCAGGTGGACAGAGGAAGTTGCATTGAGGGATGCCATAGAGGAATCCATTGTAGACTTCCTTGAGGGTATAGCTACAAGATTTGGTGTGCCATCCACCATCATTTTCGATAATGCCAAGGCCTTTGTAGGCACAAAATTTAGTGAATGGGCACTGAACTATGGGGTTTACTTGAAGATCTCATCCAATTACTATCCTCAGGGAAATGGCTTGGCTAAGTCCAATAAAAATTTGATCAGGATTATCAAAAGGACGATGGAAGATAACCAGAGAACCTAGCATTCCATGTCGAAGACTGCTCTTTGGGCTGACAAAATTACCCCCAAAAGAGACATAGGCAATTCTCTTTTCATGCTTATATATGGGAGGGAAGCAAGGGTTCCATTATCATTGGAATTGCCTTCTCTTGAGTTGGCACAGCAACTAGAACTAATGGAAAATGATGCCATGACAATCAGACTTGCAGAGCTGGTGGAACTCAAAGAGAAGAGGGATACTGCTATGAAGACCCTTGAAGCCCACCAAGATTAGGTCAAGAGGACTTTGACATAAAATCTACTGGTAGAACATTCAGTGAGGGAGATATAGTGCTGAAATGGGATGCGAATAGGGCCAAAGTTGGAAGACATTCAAAGTTTGATACCATGTGGAGTGGCCCTTACATTATTACCAATTGCAAGCAAGCCAATGCACTCCAACTTTCCAAGCTAAATGGAGAGGTTCTAAAAATCCTAGTCAATGGAATTTATCTCAAACCTTGCTTTTAGCATGGTTGTGAGACCTTGTAAATAGGTTAGATGTTTGCTTTCAATAAGTGACATTGCACACTGTCGCATTCTCATTAGGAGAATGCATGCTTGGTTTGTTTTGTTTTGTTCCTGGAGGCATGCTAAGTTATATTGACCAACCATGTTCTTATTTCTGGCCCTTTGACTCTGTGCCCAATGGATTGATAAGGCCTCTCGATTCTAGTGTTTTGGCAGGCAAACACCTCTGCAAAGGCACCAAAATGTTATCTTGTTTTGCCCCCTTGGCCAAATAGTCTAAGGATCCATGAAATCCTATTGTTTTCACCTGCTGGAATATAAGGCAAAACTACCCAAATTGACTAAGTCCCAAAAATCTCAAGTTTGCCTTGTGTTTTTAGTGTTGTCAAAGTTTCAGAGTTCAAACCTTCCCTCTTCTACCTTCCTTTCTTTGGAAGGAGAAGGCCGGAAGGCCCGAGGGTTGAATCCTGATTCTTTCCCTTTGCAGAAAATAGCTAAGTGTTTTGGCGCCAGACTTCAAAGTTCCATTCTTCTACTCTCTCTTCTAGAAGGTGAAGTGCGGGGGCCCCGAGGCCTGAGGCCTGATAAGATAAGTGCTCTAAGTGTTTTGGTACCATACTTCAGAGTTCCATTCTTCTGCTCTCTTCCAAAAGGCAAAGTGTGGGGGTCCAAGGCCTGAGGCTTGACAAGATAAGTGTTCTAAGTGTTATATCGCTAGAGTTTAGAGTTCTCTCAATTCACCATCCTTCCTTCAGAAGGTGGAAGGCCCAAAGGCCAAACCCTAACTCTTTCCCTAAGAAAAATTTGCTAAGTGTAAAAGGCAGAGTGCGGGGTTTTGGTCTTCTTCCTTCTTTATTCTACAAGTGGTAAGGAAAAAGGTTCGAGGTCTAAGCTTTGACCCTTTTCTTTCAAAAATTAGCTAAGTATGAAGAAGTTGTCGGAGGTCGATCTTTTCTTCTTCATCCTTCTACTTCAGAATGTCGAAGGCCTGAGGGCTGACTTCCACCGAAGATTGTGGAAATGGTGCTAAGTGTTTCAGATTTCAGGGATCAGACTTTTCTTCTTCTTCCTTCTCATCGAAGGCGAAAGATGGAAGGCCCGAGCTCTGAACTCTGCCAAAACTTTCAAATGATCAGCTAAGTGTTTGACTTTTGGGGCTCAGACTTTCCCTCTTCCTCTTTCTCTGGGAAGGCAGAAGATGGAAGACCCGAGGCCCAAAGTCCACCGATATTGTCATACTACTTTACAAAGTAGAGCTCAAGGAGCGGTTCTTTCTCCTTTCTCCTTTCTTCTTGGAAGGTGAAATGCCAAAGGCTCGATGCTTGATATTCGGTGATCAAAAAGTTTCTAAGTGTAAGGTAGAGCTTGGGAGGTGGACTTTCTTTCTTCTTCCTTCCCTCTTAGAAGGCTGAATGATGAAGGCCTGGGGCCCGATCTCCACAGAGGCAAAATCTTCTAAGTATAAATGTCAGAGCTCAGTGTTTTTTCCTTCCTCCTTTCTTCTGCAAGCGATAGGGCAGAAGGCCAGAGGCCCAAACTCTAAAACTTTGACGGGCCATTTTTCACTATGTAAAACATGATTTGACTACTCAGTGACCCTCTTGGTCACCATTAACGCAATTTTAGAGCCTGATTTCATGCCTCCCCATGCCACTGTTCCTCATCTGCATTGAATTTCATGTACTCACGGCATGGGTGGACCTCCTATTTCAGTGGATTTCCTAGGCAGAGCCATGTGGGTGCACTCCAAGGATGTCAGAATGAGTTTATTGCAACATGGATGAAAGTTCCTTCTTGTTGACCATTCTTCCTCTCTTCCATGGCTACTACAGTGTGATTTCAAAAGCTATATATGCAAGTAAAAGAGATGTGTTTGGTTGTTGGTTGTTGTTTTGGCTTGTTATGTGCCAAATTTTTGTCGTCATAGGTCTTGTAATGTGATTGCGAGAACCAGTAGAATCTGATGTAGTGTGCCTATAGCTAGGCCTTTGATGTCTTCTAGTTTGGTTCACCAATGAATGTAATCAATTATTTTGTATATATTTCTGTTGTAAATTGTTCTGCTTTGTAATGGTTATTTGACCTCTATGATCAATCTAAATTGAATATTGCCTCTCTCCTTGTTCTTGCACTATGTTTATTTGATAAATCTAAACTGTGTTGTATGGATAAAATGGTCCCTTCATAGTTTTGTCTTTCTACCCTAACCTCTGTTCAAACCTACATGAGTTTGTGTGATTTCCCTTCAGTTTTGAGATCATTATTGTGTTATGTTAGTGCAATCCAACACACTAAATCTTGGTGTATCACCTTTCCCCTTTTTGTTTCCCTCTCTCCCTTTTCCCTGGTGATCATTAGTGTAGGTTTAGTCTATTTCTCTAAGCCTCAAGCTTAGAAAGAGGAACCAGCCTTCTCTAGATGTCTGATCTCAAAATTGCAAGGTCCCACACCTTGAGAGCATTCCCATTGTGTCATTAGAATGCTTGGAGGTCTTCAAGTAGGGTGCAATTCTATGTGATAACATTACCCTATTGCGCAGGTGCTAAATCTGACAACCTAAGCTCTACCTGCGACCCCTAGGTGCTAAATCTGCCCTTTAGCACTTATGCTAAACCTAACCTACCTCCTACCCCAAATATCAAAGCAAGGGAGGACCACTTACCAGCTCACTAGCAACTATAGGTCACAGGAACTCTCACATGTGCTCCTCCTGATGCTCATCTCGTGGAATACCAGTCATGTCCTCTAATCTCCTTCTTCTCCTCTTATCCACTCTATAAACTTGGCAATGCACAAATGATGCTTATGGGCTCCCCTAAGCACCATTTATAGCCTACGCAGCCCTAATTTTCCCCTCCATGCCCTAATTTTCCCCTCCATGCCCTAATTCTTCACTCCCTCACCCCATTTTTCTATTAGCATCCATTTTTCATCCTTTTTCTTCCATTTTTATTCCCCCTATCCTACTTCTTCCTCCTATATCGTTTTTCCTCCCCGTTCCTTCTTTCGAGAAATCACCTAAAAAAATTATTTTTATATTTTCCGTCAATCTCTCGAGGGGGCACCACCTCATCCATCCTTTCTCTTCCTGTTGGTCTACTGGGGCAAAAATCTAAAAATCTAATTTATTTGATATGCCACCAACCCTCTCGATTATGACATCATATCAAAGGGGAAAAATGTAGACACCTGAAAATGGTCACACCATTTCAGAACTTCATCTGCATAATTGATCAACTAAAATTGAACAATTACCCATTCCATCCGACACATACATTAATTAAATAAATTTTTAATTATTTAATTAATATTTTCCCCCGTCCTATCTTGTTAGTGAAAATCATTAATCGTCTCATTTTCCTCTACTATAGTCTAAAAACTCAAATATTTATCCAAGGACTATAGTTCCTATCCACTCCAAAAATTAAATAAATATATTTATTTATTTAACTCCCTATTTTATCTAGTTTTTATTACTTTTAGTAATCATCATTAATCACCCATAATCATATGCACATGGGTTAATTTAGGTTAACCTAGGATTACATCTCCCCATGTTTCTAGAAGTCCACTTGTCACTCCATGTACATGTATGTACATGACAAGTGGTACTTTGGAAGCATGGGCAAATCTTCCAATTGTCCCATTTGTCCTCTCACCCACTCCATGTGTCACTATTCATCAAATTTAAAATTTCATGTGGTACTATTCCTCTAATTTTAAATTCCACATGTCCTCTAATCCTAATTTTGAATTCTCCACAAAATCTAAGCCTTACCTTTTCATAAATGAGTCCCTACACCTCGTCCACCTACTCAATCTTGGCCATCCATCCATTCAACCCTTCATTCTCCACCCGTGATTTCCCCTTGAATCTTGGAGCTCCCCTCTCATTCAATCCCCTCTTGACACTTCTCCATCTCTCCTTGCTTGAGATCTCTCAAGCAATGTGAGCCCTTGATCTCCATAATCAATCCTAGCCCTCCATTTTGACCTCTGAAAGTCTATAAATTGGAGTTTCCTCGCCTCATTTTTATATATCAATTGAATGCAATGAAATCCTACCTTTATGAGAAATTAACATCTATTATCAATTAGCACTAATCATATCATTAGGACATATCGAGGGTTTTACATGATCAATTAGAGTACAATTAGAATAGTTTTATTTGTATTACTCTTTAGTCTAATCTTGAAGTAGCATAGGTTAATGAATGGAGTGAATTAAGTTAGCTTAGTTTGTTCTAGGTAGTTCAATTTCCACTTGCTAACACATACATTGATTATACCTATAGCTATGACCTATACACCTATAGCAGATTTTGAACTATATCTTCACTTGACTTTATCCATGGAAATATTAAAATACATGTGGAACTAATTTAAATTTGTGGACAATTTTGGGTCAGGTGGAGGTGTTCAGATGGAAAGATTTTTCTAAGTGGTCGTCAGGGGGATTGTTGGAAGATCGAGAAGAGTTAGCTACAATTCTGTCTAGCAGAGTTTGCAGTTCTTCGAGGGAGCACGATATTCTTACCTAGAGTCCTAATCCAAAAGGTGTGTATTAATTTGTATCAGGATGTCGGGAGTTGGATGGACAGAAGTTTGGGGAGATTGATTTCCCTTGGTGGAAGTTTGTGTGGAATAAGTTTATGTGGCCTAAATGCAACTTTTTCCTTTGGTTGGTTACTCATAATCGATGCCTCACTTGAGATGATTTATGGAAGAGGGGATTTCAGGGTCCTATTTGTTTCCTCTATAATAGTAGTGAGGATTGTGCTTCCCATTTGTTCTTTTAGTGTTCCTTGGCCAAAGAGATTTGGCGTTTTTGGTGGGGAGCTTGGAAATAGGATTGTGTACATGCTTCTTCTCTCGTGGAATTTTGGAGAAGTTTGCGAAGACCCCCGGCTAAGGCCTCTTTTCTACAGGTTGCTTGGAACACTGACCCTTCTTTCATCTTGTGACATCTTTGGTTGGAAAAGAATCATAAAATTTTCTAGGAGAGGAAGTTGGTGGTTCAGCAAATGTGGTAGAGGATTCTTAGTATGATTTAGGAGATGTTAGTAGCTAAGTGTGATCTTTATACTAAGTTGGATATTGGTGAACTTGAGGTGGCTCAGAATTTGAGGGTAGTTGATAGTGGCTTATGCTTTTCCTTGTCCAAGAGAAGTGGTCAATCCAAGAGTAATATTTAGAGAGAAGGAAGGTGGTATCCCCCACCTCCAGGTGTTATTAAGGTTAATATTGATGGCACTTCAAGGGGGAACCCTGGTCATGCTAGGATTGGGGGATTGGGGGATTGGGGAGGGATAGCTCTAGTGTTGTCCTATTTTTCTTCTCTATTTATAGGGGGCAACAAACGAACAATTTTTTGGAAGCCCTAGCTATCCTCTGTGCTATGGAAAGAGGGTGTGCTCTTGGATAGTGAAGGACTACCTGTGAGTCTGACTCTCATATTGTGATTAACATGTTGAATGAGCAGAATGTGGACAGCATGCATTAGCAGTTGGCTTCGGTGGTCAAATAGATTCTCTGCCTGAGTTATTCATTAGATTTTGTTTTTTTGTCCACATCCCTAGGGAATGGAACAAAGTGGCAGATTGTTTGGCAAAGTGGGCTTCGAAATAGATGGAGGAGTGGGATGTTAGTGATTGGGATCTTTTATCCCAAGATTGTGTCCAAAATTTGGAAAGGTCGATCTCTGAGGATATTATTGGTTAGATGTGGTCCCTATTTGGAGCTTTGGTGTTTGGGGGTGTTCCCTGGATTTTGGTTAGGTTGGATTATGGCTCTGTGGTTTTATTCTGGCCCACTGTTGTTTCTATGGTAAGTTGTTTTCCTTGGTATGTGTTGTTGGTTTCTTTATTAATAAATTTTTACCCCTCCTTTTAAAAAAATCGTGGATAATTAAATTATTAATTATTAATTAAATTTAATTATATTATTTAATATAAATTATTGCAAGGCTCAACAACTAACACACCACTTTTTATGGCCAATGGTGTTGTATCCCACTCTGACACTCTTTATTTCATCCTTAGAGCCCCATGATCTATTGATATAATTTGATCCCACAATGCAAAATAAATCAAACATGTGGCTTTGGTTTAATATTATGGGCTCCTAATAAAATTATGTGACCAAGATAAATAAAATAAACTTGTATCTATGATCTATACACCTATAGCAGATGCTAACACATCATGTCTAGGATAAATAAAATTACTATGGGGCCCGACAACTAACTCATCACCTTTTCTAGCTAATGGTGTTGTCTCTCACTTGGACAATCTCCATTTCTGCTTTTAAGACCTGCCAGTTATTTATGCAATTTGATCCTACATTCTAGGATAAATAAAACATTTGCCTTTAGTACTATGGGCTCCTAATAAATTTATAAAAATTGGACCCCAACAGTGCATCCAAGTCTATAGACCTACACCATGGACATATTAAAATAAAATGACTATGGGCCTGCCAACTGACACATAATATTTTTGGACCAATGGCACTACCTCCATATCTTCATATCTTCATTTTCTCCTTCGAGCCTTGTAAGCAGTTGATTTGGTTTGGTTCAACAATGTGGGTCAAATAAAATATGTGTCCTTCGCAATCTATAGAAAGGAAGTAGTGGACATCGAGGAAAAACCATCGACATAGATTTATTTGGGAGTAGATACATCAAGGACATTACTCAACCAATAGCCCACAACCATTAATATAGCCTACATAAAAATAAATATAAAACAATTACAAAAAAACTATGTAAGTCCATGCAATGATAACATTTAAATCAATATTGACACATGACAAATTTGTAGGTCCACATGAGAACTACTATTATAAAGATTAATCATACAATATACAATACAAAATGTGATGCAAATTGACAACTATGTCTTTGTAACTCACTAGGAATGAAAGACTCGAGTAGAGTTGTAGCCTCTATCTATTCCCCAACTTTTAAGAATGTACCCTCCCATCTCGTAGTTGATAGCTCATGGTGGATTGATCAAATGTCAATCCAAAGGACCAGAAATTATAAATTTGTAATGTAGGAAATGGATGAATCTAAAATGGAATGCCTAAAGAGACAATGGATTTTTTTCTTAAATACAAATCCACATGTTATGTTTTGCATGGGTGATTAAACACATTATCCCTAAAATACCTATAATTTTGAGGCGATGGGCCATGATTTCTCTAAACCACCTATAATTGAATGGCAATAATAAACATTTTCCCAAATATACCTATCATTACATGGCAATAATACATGTTTTTCCTTAATTCACTATAATTTCATTAGCGATATCACCACCATTTTCCCTTACATAATTATAATTTCATTGGCAGTGCCACCACCCTTTTATCATTAATTGCATATGATTTTATTGGCAATCACACTCCTTTGTCCCTAATTGCATATAATTTCGTTGGTGATCACACCACCTTTTGTCCATAATTAATGTAAACAAGTGGGCAATTGAAACCTAAATTTAAAAAATAAGAATTTACATGATAGGTAATTGGACCTGGATTTAAAATTGCCTCTATAATATATCAATGATGGGGATCAAACTATGATAAATAGCATGGAAATCTAATGTTATTCTAAGTTATTAAAAAATCAATTTGTGGGCGATCTAAAGCTTCATGCACTAAAATAGATTCAAATTTGGGTGAAAACATATTCTACCAAAGTGGGTAATATTCACCATTTTCAACCCCCAAAAGTCAAAAAAATACCAATTACCAACAAATTGCCACTAAATTTTTCCTTGTTGGTAGCTACAAATGGTTAAAAAAATATAAACTAGCATTTGTAAATAGAAAATTTTAATCCATCCATCTCAATGCATGAACCACACAACTTGCCAAAATTAAAACCTAAATCGGAAGCTCTACATAATCTCATATCAGCTTGAAAATTGTGCTACCCAATTAGCATCTATTTTGAAGAAGGGGTCACTTTTTGTTAGCTTTTAAGTTCCAGAGGAATGATGCTTATTATTCATTCTATTGAATTTTAATTTTGGGTGGAATATGGTTGTGTTTTGGTCAAGAATATTGCATTTATATTATTCAAAAAAAATATAGGAAGCTCTCATCTAAGTATAAGATAGAGATGAACATTGAAAATTGAAAAATAAAGCTCTCGATTGTACTAACATCTCACATAAGAATACCATTGATGGGCCTATTTTTTATTGTACCTTCCTATTTTACATTATTCTATTATTGCTAAAGTAGGCCTTGTTTTCTATTAATGTAGGCAAAGGATTGACCAATAGGCTTTTCATTTAACAAGAAGTTGAAAGATTTTAATTCATTGATGTCAAGCGCTGTATACTCAATCAAGTCCAAAGATTACTCAAGAATTGTTTGGTGACTAACTTAATCTTGATTTGAAGAGGAAGATATAGAGTTTACCAAATTAAGTAGATCCATATAATCATTCAAAATATACTTATGATTTGAACCGATTGTACATGAATATGATCAAACGTACATGTTTTCTTTGCACTTTTTTATTGTGGAAAAAAGATTAATATCAAATCAACAGATTCTCCAATGTGCAATAGTTCACCCATGGCCACCTCTATTTAGGAGATCTGTTCTAAATATTCTTAATGTTCTTGTCCATTTTTAAGAGATAGATTGAGTCAGCCAAATAGAAGCATCTATTACAACATACCTTGGTTGCTAATCCCTTCATTCATCCCTCAAACTTGCTTTATTTCTCCATTAGGTGTTCATTCTCTTCCTTTCGAATACACTTTCTAAGTATTGGCCTCAATCATCCCAAACATGATTGCCAAAACATTGATAATCACTTAGTTGTCTTTACTTTTGTTAATTTTTACCTTTGTTAATTTCACTTCAAAATAACATTCTCGTGATTTTTTGTTTACGTTCCCAAATCAAAAATAATGAAAATCCAACAACTAATATTAAAATTTCATAGTTCTAAAAAGGTGACAAACCTTTGAAATATAAAACTTATATTAGAAAGTTGTCAAATTAGATTTTATGTATTCACATATGATTCACAACAATGTTTTATCATATCCAAAATTAATTCATTATAAATATGAAATATAACCATAATTACCTTTTAAACTGACTCTAACTCTAACCTTGAATTTAAAAATTCATTTGTTGACCTACGATATTTATTGTTGTAAGCCTTTGATTCCATCCTCACCATAATCTACAATGTTCTAGTTATAGTTGTAGAGTATATAATTTTCATTAAAGACATGTCATTCTTGATGGGGAGCTCACTCATAAATGGCCCCTACCTATATAAGGTGCTCCCAATCAATGGGGCATACAACCTTGGGTTCTTTGAGAATCTTGCTCCTATGCATAGAAAGAAGAAATTGGGGGAATAAGAATATGGGAAGAGATCTCATTCTTGATTCTATCAATTTGTTGAAAGGAATCAAGGTAAGTAGAAACACTTCCTACACTAATATTCTAAGGAGAGTATTGTGTAATTTTAAAATCTTTACAATTACAAGAAAGAGAAACACATGTAAACAATATATCATAACACAAGGTGTGCGTAGGGAAAAACATTTCAAAAAAAAAACCCACACTCCCAAGTACCCCAATGTATTGTTTAGTAAATAATATAATTACAAGACACTTATAGAGCAATCCTTTATAGGAGTATCACCAATATATAAATATGGAGTAATTTTGGTAGCATTACAAAACCTACAAAACATCATAATAAACTCCAATCCCGAGCACCCAATTTATAGAAGATACAATAAAAGAAATCATCAAATGGAAAGCCAAAATTATGAACAAATACCAGTGCCCACAAATGTGGGACACAAATTGGGTCAAAATTCCAATGCCCCATATCCATGAAGAATCAAATCCATCAAAAATAGTAGATTTATTACTATTGGAAATATGCATCCATATAGACTAATTCCTCATAACCTAATGAGAGATTAATATGAAACAATAACCAGAAATCCATATGAAAAAGAAATAGAAAATCATGCCATCAAAGGTGACAAAAGATATACCATGGGAGAATCCTCATTAAGGGAAAAACCCAGCCTTCAAAAGCATCCATCTCTCATGTATTATTCATGAATAAAGAATACGATACATAAGGAATACCCCGAAGCATCAATCTCTCTACCTACACTCCATGTGAACAAGCATGTAACCACACATCAAATGCCATGCTTCAAACCCTCACAAATGCAACCTGCAAGAGATGCTCAACCAAGCCACACCCAACCAACAAGCCAACAAGATAAACAACTATCCTCTACAGCTACCCGTGTGTTTTCTTTTATAGAGATAAGCTCACACAAATACAATATGTGGTATGGTAAAACCATCTATCCCAAAACCATGAGTCCACAAAACCATTGACCCCCGCACAATTATTGGGTACTAAGTTTTCTCAATAATTAAATAATTACAAATAAATAACTAATTACTTTATGTGTCCCACACACATAAAATAATTAACCCAATATTACATACAATGATTACAAGTGGCACCAAATAAATATTTAATGTGGATAAACACATCACCCATGATGCACCACAAATAAATATTTATTTTACATAATAAAATAATATCAATGCTATACAAGGTGTACAACACACCTATTCCAACATTGTCCTACTTGTTGTATACATTGCATAAGGGATCAACAAGTAAACTCAAAACATCAAGGGAACCATCCATATGCCCAACACGTATCATATAAACATCCATGTGCTCCATGTGCTCCAAGATACCTACAACAATAATCAAGGTGTCCACCATCTCAAATAAGAATCCCCTCATCCTCCAACATACCAAATCATGAAAGACAAGATCCTCCAAAGAGATGCCACACTAAACTTGTCACGTAGAAGCAAGAAACCTGCATAAACTAATTTCCAAACACAAACACCCAATCCAATGGTAACAAATAGGCTCAAGTAGCTAACAAGAATCAATCACCATAGCTGAAATAGAAACCATAGCTAGTTGCTATGCATCAACTAACCATACCTGCAAACCAAGGTATACAAAAGATAACAAGTAGACCTTATGCCATAAACATATCCAACTCAAATAAAAATGATAACAAGTCCCTATATATATACTCAATCTTGCATAATGAAGTCCTCCAAGGTGACAACACAAAGCATGTGATAACAAACCTCAAGACCCTCCATATTGCATCATAATGAGAACATCCAACAAAAGAATCATATACATCCTGGAACTCCCACTGCATGAGTAAATGTTAAATATGAAAATATATCAAGGCATCCAAAGATCCACTAATATCACTCACATAGAATATGTGATTGAATCCTTTATCACATAGTGTCAAAGAATACACGCATAGATATGTAAAATATGCAAACTAAATAGCTACAACATAACTCTCGCCTCAAGTCCATATCTCTCCCAAATACTCCACATCATAAGAGAAAAAATTCAAAGAGTCTCAACATCTCAACTCCAATGTCATGTGAACATAAACATCTAGGAAGAAGCATAAGACCAACAGCAGAGAACTTAAAAATCATAACCATGTCCTTCTATCCCCACTAATGTGCTATAACTGTGAAAACTATGATCTCCTTTACAACCCCAAAATAAGAAGCCTCCTCAACATCTAACAAATCAAGATGGAAGCCTCTCAAACCAAAGGTAGATCAAGTGCATAACCATCCCAAAGTAGGAATAAGCCCAAAGCCAATAACCATCTCCATTACACACAATGATCTCATAACAACACAGGATCAAGCATAAGGAAACAAATAATCGTATCTATGCACCTAGTCCTCAAACAATTCCTCACAACCATAATCCATAGCTCAAGACTCAAACATGAGAGGATAAGACACAAAGAAAATAATGCACTTGAATAACAGGTGGGCATACCTATCAAACCATTCACCGCTGAGTGGACCAAGAGTGGGGATGAGATTTCTCCTCCAAGATACACCAAGCCTCAAAGAGTCTCTCCAAGAACAATCTCCTCAACGCATCCATGTTGAACTCACATCCAACCAAGGTGTAGGCTTGGTGCAGGAGCACCCGTACATGATCAGGATATAGGTTAATTGTCCACATGATGACAGGGCATTAGTCTATTTTTAGTATGTTTGACTTCATCATGTAATAAGGTCCATTAGACCGATGCTATGTAATAGATCAGCCTAGGAGTGTGTGTAGGCAGTTAGAGATCAGTTAGAGATCGTGATCAGGTAGTCTGAGCTGTCCTTCTCCCAGCCGCTTGGAAGCTCCCAGCCGCTGGGAAGTGAGTTGGTAGTACTCGAAGGATTTTGCTATATATACCTTCGATCTGTTAGGGTTTAGATATTGAGTTATGATGTTATGTTAGTTGTGTTATGTTATGGTGTTGTGTTGAGACTCAGGAGAACAGTCCAGATATTGTGAAGCACTGTTGTTTGACAGTATTGTAGAAGCAGTACATTTGAATTTCATTTGAATAAAGATCTCATCAATTGCATTTTGTGGTTTATCAGTTGCTGGTGTTTTGATTTCCATTCTGTTTGCAGATTAATGGGTACTTTCAACCCTTCCACCGGTTGATCCTGTGAATCGGTGGAATGGTCCTGTATTATAGCTTAGTTTGCATCTTTGTTTTCTGTTTATGCATTGCATTGTTCAAGAGATCAGGCAGTAGCATGCTGTGAATCAGCCTAGCATCCTCATGTGCTAGGTCTAGAAAGATAAGCTGTTAAATTTTGGTTTGAAGGTGATCCGGCCCGATCTTCATATTGTCTTTGTGAAATTGTGCGGTTCTGAGTGCTTGCATGCAGCGGATGGATATACAGGAGTCTGCATGTGCGTTTCCAGTCGGATCGAATCACATCGTCATCTGCGAATACATCGCCATCCGGATCGGGTTGTGAAGCTGATGAAGTTTGCTTGTTGCAGGTGCATCAGGACGTTATAAGTCAGATATATACTCAGTGTATATATCGCCGTCAGGATCATCTTCTGGGTATGCCCATCATCCGCATATCGCTAGCAGATGCGGGAGTGAAAGTCCATTTTTGGCTAAGTATTGAAGAGGTCATCAGGATATTGGGTGACGTCATCGTCATCAGGATATGACGTCATCGTCATCAGGATATTGAGATATCACTCTATGCGAGTTTATCCTGCTGTCGTTAAGTGTTCGGTATCGGCGTAGGTCCTCGGCAGAAAGTTTGTTTAAACATCATCAGGATGTTTCAACCGAACCGGATAAATCATATCATGATGCTGTTGTTTGTATAGACGGCTATCGGGGCATCGAAGGGAAGGTGCAAGGTGATCATCATCAGGATATTTGGAGCAACCGGATATTTGATATCCTGCTGACGAAGGGAGTGTTGAAGATCATGATGATGCCGCTAGAGTTTGGCGCCCGATGAACAGTGCAACAGGAGGATGTTTGCGCTAGTTGAACATCATGATGATGATGATAGGCGGAAGATGGAGGAAGTGAACAGTAGTCGGCAGGAGGATAATTGTGCTCGTCCGAAATATGATGATGATGTTGTTGGTGTTTGCAGGAAATATGATGATGATGCTGAGCTGATAGGGATTTTTATCATGCTGTTTGTATTATTGGCTCCTCCTTCCTGTTAGTTAGCTCCCGTTGCGTTTACCTCTGCATCAAGGCTCCTTGGTCTTGCTACTGAAATACTCATCAAAGATTAACCATCTCAACACATGTCTCTAATCCCAGGAGAACTCAAGCCTCACCTAAGTCTCCAAGTATCCATGAGCACCTCCATGATCATTCCATGCTAAACTCCAAGTGAAAAACCACACCATCATGAAGCCCCCAAGCACATGACCAATGTACCCAATACCAAGAGAACCAACAAGATCATAGTCAAAGCTCCAACTATAGTATCAAGAACCTAATCATGACATCATGATCTAATCATCTTCTTAAAGGAAGATCACATGCACTAATGCACACATCCTATCTCAAGAGAACTTGTATCATACCAACACTCTAATGAGTAATCAAGAGTAAACCAAGACACAATACCAACCATTCTATAAGCAAGGATCAGTTGTCAAAATTGACAAACCATAACCAACCCCTCAACCAAAAACTCCAAGAGTCCTCAATGGTACCAAGATGTCAACATCTCCAAATCACATGAAGATAACCATATCCTACCAAAGCTCCCACTAAAGTGTAATACCGAGTTATACATGGCAACATGAAAAACATCAAACCATCACTATCAACAACTCCCACTGGAACATGTAACCAAGCTATCCATAACATCATGATAACCATCTCCTACATGAAGATCATCCGTAGCCCCAACACAATCAAAGAATCTCACTATAACAACAATAGATCCCAAAAGGTTGAGTAAACCATAATCTCCAAACCAAGAAGATGAACAAAACCTGTAAACCAAACATAATTCCAATACCACCAAAACTGCACCTGTATAACAATCATGTCATGTCAAAGTCCCCAATAAACAAGGAACATCCATGATACCATGATCACCGCCCAATGTACCTACACCAAACCTCCATCAAGTCTCACACAAATGTACCATATAGTCAACAAACATAGGTCCCATATCATTGACTATATCAAGTAATACATATCTCATAATGACAAGCAAACCAATGAAACATGTGACTAAACTAAGCCACAAATCAAAATCTACATCAACACTAAAACATCTATGGGCATAGACAACCCACATCCAAGTCATGTATGCATCCTGTAAGCATAGACATTCTACAACACTACACAACATGTAGATATCACAATGCAAAATGCAAACTCAACAATACATGTATAATGTTGTCAACAAATGATAATCAAGGATAAACATGTAATTTTTCAATGACTCAAACACCAAATCACCTCATATTCAATTTTCCATCAACTCCAAGAAGCACCATAAGTCAAAGGGACCAAAAAAATCTCAAACTGATACAAACTAAACAAACTTCAGAATATCATCTCCAAACCTACTCCACTGTGTAGTGCTTAGAAATACCTTTCCAACACCTATAAGAAGTCCAAAATCTGACTTTGTATGCGCAAGTTATGCCCAATCAAAGCTCAAAATACACGTCTAGATTCAAACTGACAAAAATCTATCACAATGGCAAAATCTAGAAAAATTTATGTCATCATAGCATAGTTCTTGAAAAGAAATTTTTGTTGACTATAAGAAGTTGAAAATCCGACATCCTGGCACCAAGTTATGCCTCCTGAAAAAAAAGCTCAACTAGGCTTAAAAACTAGGCCCTAGTGGCCCTCTGATGGCCCTGTGGTGGCTAGGTGGTGGCCCACCAGTAGCCCGCCGGTGGTAGTGGCATGCCAGCGACACTTGGGTGGCATTGGGGTGGAGGAAGGGTAGCGAGATTGAAATAATATAAAAACATGTTTTATTTTTAATTTTTTTTTTTAAACACCCCATAAAGGGGGTCGGGCTACAGCCCCGGTTCCCCACAGGACCGAGGTCACAGGCCGGGGGCTAAGCCTCACCGGCGTCGAGGCCTGCCGCCCGGGGGCCCCTCGTCGTGGCTCTGTCGACACCGACTGGTAGCCCCGATGGCACTAACAACGTCATCAACCTACCAGGTCTGACACCTATTGCGCAGGGGGGTACGACCCCCCTAATATATATATAAAACATTTGTAGAAACGGGAAAAATAATTTTTTTAATTAAATTTTTTTCTGCAACAAGCGTACCTGTGCAAGTACAACGCTCAAGGAATATTCCCTGCGTTATACAAAATATTCTCCAACATATTCCTCTAGGGCATCAAAATGGTGAAAAACTTTATGACTCTAGAATATGTCAAATTTTATACGGATCCATAGGCTTTCATGCCTTCTAGACTCAACCATAAGGTCGGTTGTTTCCCAAGAGGCTTCCTGCAAAAGCTCACCCCCTAAAACCCTTATACAAAAAACCTAAAATGAAAACCCACATACCAAATGTCCACAAAACCCTAGATCTACAACAACCTAAGTCTGTAAATAGCCTTGTAACCCTAAAAATGCCTTCATTCCTTCCTGCAAAGCCATAGATTCCACTATCCACTCATAGCTAGGGTTATCAAACAGGGATTTCCTCCCACAACCAAGCAACAAAGCTTTGATACCAAATGTTAGAAATATGTAGTCATATGGACTAATTCCTCATAACCCAATGAGAGATTAATATGCAACAATAACCAAAAATCCATATGCAAAAGAAATAGAAAATCATACCATTAAAGGTGACACGAGATATACCCTGGGAAAATCCTCATTGAGGGAAAAATCCAGCCTCCAAAAGCATACATCTCTCATGTATTATTCAGCAATAAAGATTATAATACATAATGAATACCCTGAAGCATCAAGATCTCTACCTGCACTCCATGTGAACAAGCATGTAACCACACATCAAATGCCATGCTTCAAACCCTCACAAATGCAACCTGCAAGAGATGCCCAGTCAAGCCAAACCCAACCAACAAGCTAAACAGCCATCCTCTACAACTACCCATGTGTTTGCTTTTATAGAAATAAGCTCACACAAATACAATATGTGGTATGGTAAAACCATCTATCCCAAAACTATGAGTCTACAAAACCATTGACCCCCACACTTAATTATTGGTACTAAGTTTTTCACTGATTAAATAGTTACAAATAAATAATTAATTACTCTATGTGTCCCACACACATAAAATAATTAACCCAATATTACATACAATGATGACAAGTGGCACCAAATAAATATTTAATGTGGATAAACACATCACCCATGATGCACCACAAATAAATATTTATTTTACATAATAAAATAATACCAATGCTATGCAAGGTATACAACACGCCTATTCCAACACTTACAACTATCATATGTCGACATAAATCATAACTCATTCCTCAAATAGGGTGATCCATATTTTTCTCCATAATCTCCTCTAAAGATGCTCTTTTAATTTGGTCAAGATTCCAATGTAACTCCCCTAATTTTATGTTTATGTATCATAAGAATCTTTCATAAAATCTATTATAAGATTCCATCTTACAACCTCTTACACACACCTTCAAGATATCTTACACATGGAAAAACATGCCAACACAATGCAGTATGCCCCATTTTACATTATGATGCTAAAATAATAAATAAATACAAACATTGGAAATGCAAGGTTGAGATATTTTTTTCAACATTCTCCCTCTTGTCGAACACCTTAAAAGAGCACAAGGGAAACTTACCAACATTGAAATCTAACTACTAGGGGTCATGAGGCCCATAAACTCACTGGACCTCCTGAACTTCGTTGTGCCCATGGGCTTTGTCAATGAATCTACAACATTCACAAAGTATCATGATTCTCTAGTATGACCTTCCTTTCCTCTACCATGTAACGAAAAATATGGTATTGGACATCAATATGCTTCATCCTTGCATGAAAGGTCAAGTTCTTTGCTAGACATATGGCACTTTGATTGTCACATAGAAATATAATAGCTTCTGAATCTAGTCTCACATCTAAACACAATCTCTTAAGCCAAATGGATTCCTTACAAGCATGATTAACTATCATGTACTCTACTTCTATAATGGATAAAGTGATCGTGATTTGTCGCTTACTTATCCAACTAGATGAGACCTCCAAGGATGATGCGGATAGGCAGTCTCGCCCTGGATGAGACCTAACATCTAGCCATAATATTAATTCCTAATTTAAATTAAATCCAAATAAAATAAATAACTAATTTATAGAAATGTAAATTGATTAACTAAATATCATTTTCTATAAATTAAAGAGTACAATTTCTGATAATAAATATAAACATAAAACGTTCTAAATGACCTAGAGAGAAGCCTAATAATTTAATAAATAAATGCATTTGAAAAGGCATCTTCAATCTAGCATTTAAAATTAATGTGAATCAATCCAATAACAAGCATAATTTAATTCTAATTCTAAAATTACTAAACAAGCATTTAAATCTAGCTCCAACAATTAATAACAACCTTATCTAAAAATTAAAAAGGTCTAAGCATTTAGAACACCCCTCTAGGGTCTAGCATAATTAAATATCATTTAAAATCTAATGTTAAACTATAGAACGTTGAAAGGAAGATTAATAATCCTAAGTGGGATTAATTAATCTAAGGTCAAAGTTAGCCCACTAACCTATTAGGGAAACTCTAAAGCCCCAATAGAAAGTTATAAAAAGTGGTTTTAACTCACTAAAGTTTCATTATAGTTTGCAAGTTTTGGAAGGAGAAAGCAAGGAGGAAAATCTCTCTCCTGATGGGTTTTACTCATGATTTAAATAGGAATATTTTCTAATTGTTTAATTTCCTAATATATGACATTCTTGCTTCCATGTTTTCTATTTGTTTTATTTCTATAATTTCTTTTGTTCAAGCTTTTCCTTCCAAATTTTATGTTTAGAATTTTTTTAAAAAAAATAGAATAGTTTTGAAAAATAATAATAAAATAGTTGCATGAGTTTTCCCATTATGTACACACACACATATATATAAAAGATGAGCATTAATACATATACATGTGTATATATTTATATATACACATATATTTATAAGATAGTATAATATCAAAATAATGTATATGACTCTGTATATATATAGAACTGTGTATATCCATATAGAACACATTTATATATATAACATTAAATATGCTAAACAAGGCCAAAAGATTTTTACACATGTGGTTTCATTTTAAAAAAATAGACAGTGTTAGAAAATGCGAAGGGGTTGAGCCCTGCGGACGGCATAGTCTGCAGATCCCCTCTGGAGGCCTGCGGACTATGCAATCTGTGGCTCCCCATGGGAGCGGGGTTGGGGTCCCTAACCCTGTCCCCATTGCCACCATGAGTGGCAAGGCACAAGGTAGGGCTTTGACCCTCCCTGCAACCTGAATACATTACTTTTTCCCTAAAATTTTACAAACATTTTTATGAACTATAAAAATTATTTTCAAATTAAAACATTTACTCTAAATGTTTTCAACAATAATCTTCATATATATATAACCAAAAACTCTTATATTTTAAAAACAGAGAATAAATAAAAATCAGAATCTAAATAAACACCTTTCATTTAAAAAGAATATATATATAGTATCAAAATACTATAGTTCTATAAACTAGGATTTTGCGAGGATATTTATTTGGTCTAAACAAAACTTTTAAAGTAAACTACCCTTGTTCTTAATACAACATATATACATTTTTTAAGCTTTATAAAGAGGGTATTTTCATAGAACACTAAGGCTAATATTTTATTTTAATACTTAATATTTAGTCAATGTAGAGTAAATGTAAGAGAGAGAGAGAGAATACAAAGTAACTTATTTCCAAGAATATTAAGAAATAAACATTTTTCCTTTTCCTTCAATATTGCAACTCTAATCATGACAATAGTAAATAAGGCAATCTTTCCATTCTTTTAAATTTCTAGAGTATTTAACATTACAAACTGCAAACACATTTACATGAAACTTAAATAAGGGAGGTTTAAACCAACTCTCGTACACTTCCTATCCCATTTACAAAGCTCCATAGCTTAGGATTTTACATAGCCTTTCCAACAATACTAAAGCTCTAAAACAAAGTCTAGGTAACACAAGGAGACTCTTTTCCTTCTTTTTTTTGCCACGAGTCATGTAAATAGACACAACAACACTAACAATGCCAATGGAGGCTCACCTCCCTATCTTAGGCTTGCTTGCAAGCCACCCCTAAGCTAGGAGGTCTTCAAAGTAACCTGAAATCACATAAACAAACTCAACACTCAAACCAAACCACAACCAAATGATTATCCACGGAAACCTACAAGACTACAACCTTAACAAGTTCTACAAAAAGAGAAAAGAGGGAAACCATTCTCTTACTAACCCTATACTTGGGTTACTCTCAACAAGAGTGAGAGTCCAACCCATCACAAACTTTCTCAATACTACACAAACTCAAAACATTAACTATAACAACACCACCCAACCATAAAAACCATTCATTAACCATACAAAGCCTCATTACAACACATCTTCATAATCACATAACCAAGATCTTAGGAGTATAACCAACCAGAGATCCAGAGGAAACTCAACAGCTATATGACTCACCCACAACTTTCATCTCAAGCAATTAATATATAGGAGATACAATACATGAAACCATCAAACGATAATTCCAAAACCATAAGCTAAAACCATCCAAAAAAGTGGCACCCAAATTATCTCTAATCAAAGATTCCTTATGATGTGTAAAAATACACACCAACATGTGTAAGTACCGCTTACAGCTCTTTTATGTGTCCAACACATTTTCACATTTTTCAATAAGGGAGACCCAACTTTTGGAGGCCATAACTTTTGATCTGGGAAGTCGATTGACGAACCGTTTAATGCATTGGAAATCTCATGAAGAGAGCTATGGGCTGGGCATTAGGGAACTAATGCCAAACAATCAAAAAAATATTTTGGCAAAAAACTAACCCTATAGCCCAGAAATTAAGTTTTTATGTTTTATAGCTGAAAATCACACCTTTTTGTAATTGCAAGGTTGAGACACATTTCCTAGCATTCTCCCACTTGTTGAACACCTTACAAGAGAAAAGGGAGTATCAACACCATGATTAAATTTCCAGGGGTTGAGAGGCCCATAGACTCCGAACACCATCTAAACTTCTCTATGCTCATAGGCTTAGTTAATGAATCTGTAACATTCATTAGAGTCTACCTTAACTAGCTTCACCTTGTCATCCTCGACCATATCTCTGACAAAATGATATTGTACATCAATGTGTTTGGTCTTGGCATGAAACGTCGGGTTCTTAGCTAGGCAGATCACACTCTAATTGTCACAATAAATTGTCACTGCACCTTGTTTTATTCTGATATTGGAATACAATCTCTTAAGCCAAATGGATTCTTTACAAGCATGAGTAGTTTTCATATACTCATCTTTAGTAGTGGACAAAGCAACCATAACCTGTCACTTATTCATCCAACTAATTGCACCACCAAATAAAAACATAAGCACTGGTGGATTGTCTACTATCGACATCACCTGCCCAGTCTGAATCCACGTAACCATGAATATCAAGGGAATGAGTGTCTCCTATCAAATTAGCATGATAACACAAGAATGCTCTGAGGTATCCTGTAAATAGTTGAAGACTCTTTTAACTGCATCCTAATGAAATCTACCAGGATTAGACATATATCTAGAAAGAACTCCCACTGCTTGGGCAATGTTTGGTCTAGTACATACCATAGCATACATCAAACTTCTAACTACACTCTGGTAAGGCACTCTTCTCATGTCTTCCATATTTGATGGGGATGTTGGACATTGTGAAGTAGATAACTTCATTCCAACTATAAAAGGAACACACGATGGTCTACAATCCTGCATGTTAAACCTCTGTAAAATTGAATTGACATACTTAATCTGGCCAAGCCATAGTTTTCTATCCACTCTGTCTCTTCTTATTTCAATCCTAAGAATGTGTTTAGTTGCACCAAGATCTTTCATTTCACACTTAGCTACAAGTTGAGACTGTAGTTCTGAAATCATTCATTTCCCTTTACCAATAAATAACATATCATCAACATATAATGCAATAAACAAGAAATGATCACCATTACATTTATAATAAATACGCTGATCTAATTTAGAATGCTTAAATCCCAAACTTAACACATATGTATCAAATTTTTGATACCACATCCTATGACTTTGTTTAAGGTCATACAAATATTTTTTCAATTTACAAACCAAATTACTTCTACCTTTCACCACATAGTGCTCTAGCTATGTCATATAAATATCCTCCTCCAAATCACCATGAAAGAACATCGTTTTCACATCCATTTGTTCAACCTCTAGATCATAAGCAGTAAAAATAGAAAACAAGAATCTAATGGATGTCATTTTTGTAACAGGAGAAAATATATCACTGTAATCAACACCCTCAATCTAAGAGTAACCTTTCGCAACCAACCGTGCTTTGTACTTCTCAATACCTCCATCTGAACCAATCTTTTTATTAAACTCCCATTTGCAACCAACAGGTTTTCGTTCTTCAGGAAATGGTACTAGGGCCCATGTATCATTATTTCTCAAAGCTGTCATTTCTTTATCCATAGAAATCTTCCAGGACTCTGCATCATTCATACCTAATGCATCTTCTATAGATCTAGGTTCATCTATGTTAGTATTCAAAGAAAAAATACATCTCCAGTCATCATGTGAATACCTTTCAGGTGGTTTTTTATGCCTTGTAGACCTTTGAACATGCTGAATTGGAGGTTCTTCCTCCTCTTCTAAAGATTCAGAGTTAGATGAGCTCTCCTCAACTTTTTGTCTATCTAGGGGCCTCGATTCAACTTTCTCAAGCATAGAAGGGAGCTGAATCACATCTTTTTATTCACTTTGTTCTGGTTGCAATGTAACAGAAGAAGGCTTAGTTTCTCTAAAAATAACACTTCTACTATATATTACCTTTTATGCAATAAGATCCCAAAATTTGTATGCTTTCACACCATAACTGTACCCGATGAAGATACATTTCACAACCTTGTTCTCCAAATTTGTTCACTTCTCCTTTGGCACATGTGCATATGCCTCGCAACCAAAAAATCTAAGATGTCTCAGTGAAGGCTTGTTCCCCAACCATGCCTCCATAGGTGTTTTATCAATAAAATTTGATGTAGGAAACCTGTTAATCGTAGAGCAAGCAGTGGCAACTACTTAAACCCAAAATGTTTGTTTTAGACCAGCACCACTAAGCATACTCCTAGCCTTCTCCATCAGCATCATGTTCATTCTTTCTGCAACTCTATTTTGTTGTGGAGAATATGGAGTTGTCTTTTGTCTCTGTATGCCACAATCTTTACAAAATCTATCAAAATCATTAGAACAAAATTCACTACCATTGTCAGTCCTCAAAAATTTTATTTTTTTTCCAATCTACAACTCAACCATTGCTTTAAATTCTTTAAATCGACTGAAAACTTCAAATTTACTCTTTAGAAAATATACCCGTGTCCTATAATCATCAATAAATGAAACATAATATGTGGATTTTCCAATGGAAGGAACATCTGCAAGACCAAACACATCATAATGAGTAAGATCCAATACACCACAAGATTTATGAGAACTCAAATAAAACTGAATGTGGTTTTGTTTACCATAAATACAGTGCTCATAGAGATCAACATCAATATTACAATCAGTCAACCCTTTATAGAGGTTTTTATTTTTCAAGGTCCTCAGACCCTTTTCTCCAATGTCGCCTAGTCTCTGGTGCCATAACATAGTTTTCTCCATAGGTAACTTTGATTTAGAAGAAAGAGCACCCTTAGGTACCCAAAAGCCACAACCATCCACTGAAAATGAAACCCTCTCCTTTTCCAATGAAGTCGTCACAGACTTGCTTTTCACAAAAGTACTTTTACACTCAATAGCTTATATAATGTGCCAAATCTGACACCTCTAGCAATCACCATAGCACCTCTAACCATCTTGCATCATGTATCAGAAAAGACTACCTGCACACTCGCATCTATTATTTTTCTCACATATAATATTTTTTTTGTTAATCCAGGGATATGCAACACACCATTAATCATTTTTACTCTATCGTCAAGAAATTTGATTTTAACTTTACCACGACCAATAATATTTAAATGAGAATCATCACCCAAGTACACCTTACCTCCATCAAATTCTTCATATTCATAAAACCAATCTCTATTAAGGGTCATATGGAAAGATTCACCTAAGTCAATCAACCATGCATCATTACCTGCACGAGTGGTCAAACTGCAATGAACGCATCACCATCTTCCTTCTTGAACTCATAATCAGAATCAAATTTCTTCTTTTTCTTTTTTTTTCTTTTTCACTCCTTACAGAAGTGTCCATGCTTACTGTAGTTCTAGCAAATAACTTTGGACTTTCCAGAAGATTTAGATCTCCCTTTGGCTTGGATTTGTCATGCTTCTTATTCTTGTCTTTTTCTTTAGGTCTTCCACGAACATTAGGGCCTCTTTGGTATTGATGAATACCTTCCTCATATCTTCAAAAAGTAAAGAACCCACAACATCTTCAACTTTCAAGACAACAAAAGTACTCCCAATAACCAAAACAAGAGAATCCCACAAATCAAGCAAATAACAAAGTAGGATCTGACATCTCTCCTCCTCATCCATTTTTACACCAATTGATGTCAATTGAGCCACCAACATATTGAATGTTTTCGGGTGGTCTGCAATTCGTCCACCCTCTTCCATGCTCAAGGAATACAATTTCTTCCTCAAGAAAATCGTGTTCACTAAAGATTTGGCTTGATATATCTCACCAAGTTTCTTCCAAAGTTTCTTCGTAGAGAACTCTTCATGGATATTGATTAGAACAGAGTTTGGTAGGCACAATCTTAGATCCTTGGCTTTACGGTCCATAACATCATATTGAATAGCCAAAGTAGCATCTATAGGCCTTGAAACGTTCTCATCAATAGCATCTCATAGATCTCGATCAATTAACAAATACTCCATCTTTAGCTTCCACATCTCAAAATTGTTACTAGAAAATTCCACTACCTCTATTCTCCCTGATGTGCTCACCATCTAAAAATTCCTGCAATAAGATCACAAAGTATCTTCTTCACAAGCTACCACTCAAAACTGGATTAGTTCAAAAAACCCAACAACCCACAACTGAAACCAAAGGTGATCAAGCTCTAATGCCACTTGTAAGGAAGCTAAGGTAGCGGAACAACTTCTTACACTAATCTTGAGAGGAGGGATATGTTGCAAGTATGTGCCTAATCGGTGTTGTCATTGATGTCTGTTGGGTGAATATTTTGTCGTCAACTCACTGACGGCAAAATGGGTATATCAGCCACAGCTATGATGAGACAAAGTCTCTCCTCTCAGCAAGGGGAGGTTCCCTCTAATTACTTAACTTTTGCAAATCAAACAACTTATCAAACTTATGTACACTAAAAACTATGTTTGTGGTGGTTCCATCTCATCTCATTCTCTTTTTTCAGAATAGATGTTTATATTTCAAACTCTTGATATAAGACTTGTAAATTATCACAATATCACAGAAACACAAAGTTTTCTGTTACCTCACTTACTACTTGTAAACGGAACTATTTGAAGTAGAATGCAGCACAAAGTCTTCACTCCTCCTCAAGATGATAAAAGTAAATCGAATATAACAACTTGCAGCACAAAGTCTACAAACTATTGTATTCTCGTAACCATGAACATATAACCCACAAACGATTTGATAACACAAAGTTTATCAGAATCAAATTAAGAGTGCTCTTCAATCACTTGAAACAAACTCCACACTTCAATTATTATCAAATAAGATTATGATAGCAAGACGTAAGAACAAAACTATCACAACACAAATAATCCCAAGACAAAGATTGGAATTGAACTTGCTTTCTTGTATTGATAAATATTTGAATATTGATTTTCACAAAAAGCACAAAGTCTTGATTTGCTTTTCAATTCGCCAGAGTTTTCTTGCAATAGACAAAAGATAGATATTTACAAAAGAGGTCCCCTTTATTTATAGGGAAAGACCTTGAGAAAATCTAGGAAATCTACAACTAATTTGACTTATTCAACAAGAGAGTCCTATTTGACTTATGACTTCTCTTGTTTCACATGTAATTACATTTTGAAAAATTACATGTGAAGATGTCCAAAACAAAATTCCATTTACATAATATCTAAGAAAAATAAGCTAAGGCATTAGCTTCCTCCATCCTTTTTCCTTAGGAGGTTCTGATACATGGTTTGAACAACTGACATCTCGCATGCATCTGGTTTTGCTATGTTTTCAGAGATGGTGCGAGCTCGGAGGATTGAATCTTTCACTGCCTTTATTGCCTTTTCATGCTTTTCTAAATTATCCTTCAGGTTCTCCAGAGTCAAATGTTGATCATACAGGTTGTCCATTGAGAGCACAGAGGGAGCTTCCTCTTCAAATTTCTTCTGTACCATTTCTTCAAAAGAACTTATCATTTCCTGTGCCGTGAGGAAGCTATGATCTTCCCTTGTCAAGGTGCAAGGAAGTTCTTCCAGCCGATGTAGGAATGTGACGTCACTATCCTCGCTGGCTTCTCGAGCTTGGCACAGATCTTCAAGTAGACTCTTTATTATGAAAATACGATGAGCTAGAGTCTCTTTAGTCTTGAGATATGATTCCCTGTTGGTGACGACCCCAATGGTGATCAAATTCTTTATCTTGATCTTCTTCATATCTGTCCACTCTTCTAGACTCTCTTCTTGATCTTGCAACTCTTGTGAAAGTAGATCCACCAGATTATCTAGCTCAGCTTTAGCTTTGTCCATTTTCTCCTTTCTTTCCACAGCAGTTTTCAACAGAACTCGTCCTTGTGCCAACAACCGCTCCACCACATCCCCCACAATCTTGCCTCTAGCTTGGGCTTTTTCAACCTTCTGTATCAGGGGATCTTCCACTGTCACTGCCATTGGTTCTACTATCTCTGATGACTTAACTATTTTCTGAAGGACAGCGGCCAATTGTTCTGCTTTTGCTTTGTATTGCTCTTTTTCCCTTTTGGCTTCATCATACTTTTCAAGTAGAGTAGTGGCAGTGGTTTGGAAATCTGCTTTGACACCCTCATGAGTCACTTTACCAAGCTCAACCCTTGAGATGACATAACTGCTCATGTCAAAAGTATCAACCGTGGCATCTTCAGGAGGTTTGGCAATTTCAGCATATCTGATTCCCTTTTCGGTGACTAGCCTAGAAACAGTCTTAGGCTTCTTCTTTTGATTCTTAGCTTTCACGGGCAATAGCTTTTCAATGTCAATCTCATCAAGTGAGATGGCTTGTTTCTTCCTCTTTGGAGTATAGGCAGATAACCATGGAGGAAGTATAGATGCATCGACAACTGGAGGGGGATCCACTACTTCCTTGGTTCGCTCCGTGCTTATACCTGTGATGGTGACAATTGGACTTGTGTTGGTAAACACAACACCTGTATCAACCACCTTTTGTGAAGCATCAAGAAGGTTCTCCAAAACAGTCAGTTCCCCGATATCAAAAGAAGGGGAAGATAAACTTGGAATGGAACCAGAAGAATCAAAAACGGTCCCAAGACTCGCCCTCATGGATTGAGGAGTATTGTCAGAAGAAACAACAAAAATGGGAGAAAGAGGAACATTAGAAATCACTGGCAAACCATTAGAAAATGAAACATGAGGAGGAGGTGTAAGAACTTGTGTATTAGATGGAAGGTCTTTCACAGGAGTCTGTGGGGAACCATCAAGTCGCTCTACCTCTGTATCTTCATCTTCACCTTGTTCAGCTTCTGTAGATACCTTTGTTTTAGACCTTTGAACATCTTGTTCTTCAGTCTCAACATCCTCAACTTCCATATAATCATCATTGATGTCTTCAACATCTGACTTAGTGGCATCAGAAGCCTCTGTGGTTTCCTTCTTCTTTCCTCCCTTGGATACAAATTTGATCTTTGGTTTGTGTACCTTGGAGGAAGAAGGGGTATCACTCTTGTTCTTGGTTCGGTTCTCAACCTTCTTACCTGTTTGCTCATGTGTTCCCTCTTCAGATCCTGTAAGGAACTCTTTCAATTTGATCCCTTTACTTTCCAACCACAAATTGGTGTTTGCCAATATAGGTTGGAATCTTTTCCAGATGGATGTCTCCTCCTTGACTGACCATTTCACCTCTAGGAGAGGTGAAGCTTCAACATTCTTTGCCTCATATTCATGATTTAGGGCATCTCCATCATCCTCCATTCCATCTGGAATATCAGCTAGTCCTAGTTCTTCAATTTGGCTCAAATGAAGCCTACAGAAATCCAGTTTTCTGATCTCATTTTGGGTCCTGAGGTCTGCCCATATGTCTTCGACCATTGGCTCATGAAAATTCGACTTCCTCTTGATTTTATCTTGAACCCTTCTGAAGTTGAAATGATTTCTCTTCTTGTAGGTCTTCATGGTGACTAACTGCAACTCGGAGTCGATTATTTTAGCTTTGTTGGTAGACTGAACTGAATACCTCCCAATTTCAATGGGAAACTTTATTCCTGACTTCTTAAGCTCCATCTGTTTGTTATGAACCACAATCAGTTGTCTGCAAAGCTCCATAAGGACAATGCGATCACTGGGATATCGTGGTAGCATGTAAGGGTAACCAGGATAGTATCCTACCCGAAGATAAGTGAAGGTGGGGAATTGTAGGAACAAACAACCAAAAGAATTTACAACCTGCCATGCTTCATCAGAAACTCTTCTTTGAACCAGTTCACCATTCCACAAGCACATGAAAACTGAGAAGAACGCATCATTGACTCTTCTAAAATGATGAATTAACCCCTTCAGAGTGATTTGGGGGTAGTATTCA
Organism: Cunninghamia lanceolata; assembly: GCA_027924645.1. Taxonomy (NCBI): domain Eukaryota; kingdom Viridiplantae; phylum Streptophyta; class Pinopsida; order Cupressales; family Cupressaceae; genus Cunninghamia; species Cunninghamia lanceolata. The sequence goes on along the minus strand of BSBN01001583.1, from coordinate 33,632,733 downwards.
TATACTGGGACCAATCTCCTGTCCCCTACTTGGGTCAAACCTGGAAAGTTTCTCATACTTGCAGCAGCATAGACAAGGTAAGAGGTCATGTAAAATTTGAAAGTAGTATTGACCCTTACCAGTTGCTCGTACAAAGCATTACTGATCTGTTCACCCCAGAATATCTTCTGGTTACCCCGAAGAATTACCTTGATGTAAGTGTACATCCAGTCTTGGAATTTAGAAGCAGAAGGGAGTCCTCTGATGCGACTCAAGAGTGTAATCAAGTCACACACTTCCTCCACAAAATCACTCCTGTGAAGATCCTTTGGCCACCTGGTCAAAGTTGCCCTAGGAATTTTCAACCATTTGCTATTTATGTGTCTTCTAGCAGCTTCCAAGTCATTGTCGTAGTCTTGTTGACCTTGAGCAAAATCAATTTGCCCGACATTTTCAATTGGTGGACACATGAAGATTTTGTCCATGAATTCTGCATCCAATCTCATGATAACATTTCCCTGTGAGTCTGTCACAGCTCTAGTGTCCCTATTGTAGTGGTTAGCCACTTGTAGAACAAATTCAGGATTATGTGCACTGACAGGAAATGATGCAACCAAATGAATATTGCTGTCAATGATCTTCTGCATATGCCGGGAGGGATTTGCTTGTTTAGTTCTATCCATGAATTCAGCCATATCTACGTGTCCAATTTCAGTGTCTCTGATTTCATCAACATTTGAGTGAACTGCTGTTACCGGAAAGACACCCTGGTATTTGTACTTCATGGCTCTGGACTTTGAAGGAGATGATTCTGACATGAGCCCTGGAGAAAACTGTGAATTCGAACACCACCACGAACGCTGACTGAGAACTGTAAAAGGCCATGATCTTGCAGTTAGGGGAAAATTGGATAAACTGGGTCAACTACGTTTTGACGATCATGGATAGGAAAGCACGCGTTAAAAGGGGCTTGAGCGCGCAAATCGAGGCGAGGGTGAAAGCGGGCTTTTGGCTTTGAAAAGTGAATTTTCCAGTGTTAGGGAAAAATCAGGGAAATGTGCTTGGGCGGGTGAATTGGCCGCTCTCGCAAGTTGGAAGGACCTCTAGGTGTAAAAGCAGTGAAAAAGGCCGCTTCTACATGCACTTTGGAAGATTTGATTTGTTTAGCATGTTAGAGCGGTGAAAATAGCCGCTATTGCATGTGATGTGTAAAAACTTCGAGTGTGCGGGCGAGGAATTTGGCCGCTCATGTAGGGGAAGTGATTTTGAGTTTCGGTGTAGGGGCGGCGAAAACAACCGCTTCTACATTTGGGAGATGTATCGGTCAGTATGTTTGAACGGTGTAAAAGGCCACTTATGCAGGTAAGTAACTTCAAGGGTTTTTGATGCAGGGGCGGCGGAAACAACCGCCATTGCAGGTTAAAGGGGAAAATGTTTAACACATGTTCGAACGGCATGAATTGCCGCTTATGCAAATGGGAGTGATAATGAAATTTGGTGTCGGGGTAGAAAAACCCGCCGTCTCTACACACAACAAGAGTTAGGTAGTTTTGGTGAGGGTTTAGTGGCGAATGTGGCCATTGTTAAACACAACGGGAGGTTTGGTACAAGGTGAAGGTCTGACTGACGAGACACAACGTCTCCAAAATGAAAACACAAAAACCCTAATCTGAACACAAAACTTAAACAACAAAAATACATAACAAAAACCTTATAAACTAACAATACAAGCAGTTTAACGAATAACAACGGGGAAAGAAAAATGAAAGAAACTTACCCGAAGACACTCGAAACCCTAGGTCCAACCTTCAACGCGAGATCCATCACATCTCTGGAGTATACGATCAAGCGGTCGGAGAGAACGTTGGCGGGTCAATTAAGTTTTAGTATAAGAAATGACAACAAATGGGAGTGATAAACACATTTAAAAGGTCGAGATTGGAGGTTAAGTGCCTGGCACGAGTGGCCATTAATGGCACTCGACACCAAAATCCTGAAGATCTCGCGTGAGCGGCGATTTCGGCCACTACGACACCACAATAGACAAATGTGTAACGTCGACGAAAAAAGCCGTCACTGCATGTCGGTGAAACTTTGACGGAAGACATATGCGATGGCGATGAATTTAACCGCTCCTGCACATTGAACCTAAAACGATGTAATAGCGGCAAAAAATGCCGTCATTACATCGAACAAAAACAAGCTTAAAAATAATATGTAAGAGCGGCATTTTTTGCCGCTCTTGCATATCAAGAGTCAAAATTTACTAACACTTAAAAATGACCTAAATTAACATCTTAACCAATTTACGACTTGAATGTTCTTTGCAAATATTGAGAAATCAATTCAAGGAAACGTCGCAAACGAGTTTTAAAATGTCAAATGACCTCGCACGAGAACAAGAAAATATTTTCTCGATTTGCGATCTTAGAGTGTAGATTCACGAAACGGACAAGTTTCGTGGGGTTGTCTACAAAAACGAGCGTAGCTGATTTTGAGAACAACAATGTCAACATATTCTTGTTGTCATTGGTGTCAACTGTATCTTATTCTATTACTTGTTTAGAAGACTTGTATGTTGAGGATATTGAGAAAATTAGCCTCTCTGGAAGAAACAAGTGAGTTACAGAGAAGTGCAGTACAGATAGTGAGTTGTATGCTGAAGAACAGTCTTGTAAATTGCTCCGCATTTATTTCTGCTTGAAGATCGTGGTCTGTGGATTGGAAGTAAGTTAGAAGTATGTCTGAGGATGCTACATTTCAGGTTTGAGCCATCCACGTGAAGATTTGAGTGAGTTGTGTTCACCAGAGTGAAACCTACTTTTTCTATAAGTTCAGTTGAGATAGGAAGACAGTATTTGTCTCCGCATTCCTTCGCAATAAAGTATTTTGCTCTGCGGTTCTAGAGAGAAGTTTGGGATGATGATTGTAGACACCTAAAATTGGCTCAGGTTGAATTAAGTAAATATTTTGATATTTATCTTAATTCTTATTTTCTTTTGTCAAGTAAATAAATATTATAAGTTTATTTGATTGGTTCATTATCCTACAATTAAATAAAATCATTTTATTTAATTAAAATCCCTAAATTCTTCTAATGTCTCAAATCCTAAATCCACCTCACAAAATCCACTTCATCAATCCACCTCATCTTTCCACCTCATCTCTTCCACCTCACCATGTTGCACATGTAATTAAATATTCTTAATATTTAATTAGCTAATATCCTCTATTATCCAAAATAAATCTTCAATTCAATTATCCTCCACCAAATTGAATATTTAATTCAATGTTCCCCACTATCGTCCACTCTGAATTTTTAATTCATCCACTATCTTCCACTCTGAATTTTTAATTCATCCACTATGAATAAAAGATTCACTTTTATTCCTAGCCATTGATCTCATCTTTTGATCCTCACCCTCCATTCCTTTTTCAAAAATCTATAAATGAAACCCTCACCCAAGCCATTCACACACACTTCTTCTTGCATAAAATCTATGCCCAAATTTCTCTCCAATATCCTCATCATTCTAGTCATCCCATATCTTCCATCATTAGTGTGTTGAAGTTCATCTTCAATCACACAAAACATCTTAGCCATTCTTCTCTTGTCATCTTCAACAAGCAAGGGAGCACATGCTTCTGAGGGCTTCGCATTTATCAAGATCAAGAGTTGATTGGCGAACAATGGAAGCCACAGAGTAACAGGTTTTGTAAGTTTGTGATTTGTTTATTCAAGCTTGTTATTTGCTTTCAACTTCCATTGATGTTTGGATTTTTGTTTTCATTAATTGATCAAACTGATTTTCCCATTTACAATGATAAGTGCTTACAGTTGCAATGGTTCATGGTTTGGTGGTCCGCAAGCTATCTTTCTTTTATGAAAGTTGAAGACAGTAAATTTCATGTACTTCAATGAGAAGATTCCTGTGAATAAAGTGGTTAAGGCTTGTGCGGTTGCTCCTGATGATTATAGCATGCTTGTGGATGTCTCCTAATCATGTTCCTATCTGGACTTTGGTCCGCGTTAAGAAATTGAGATGGTGTGTGAAGATTGTTCCCAGATAATGTAGCGTGTAACCAGTCTTGGCCGACCTGGTTGATCCCAGTGATTGCGGAGATCTCTAGAAGATTGTGGAAGTGTGTTGTGGCATGGAAGATCGTGTTTGAATCCCAGCTATGGCATGGCGTGATCCGCATTTCATTGCCTTTGCATGATGTTGCAATAGGTCAGGACCTATTTTGTGAATGTTTGTAATACCAACCTTGGAGATTGTTCCAATGGTTGATGCCGACCTTAATGATCATTCTAAGGTTGATGTAGTGTATAAATACTTGTAGCTGAGTCGTGGAAAAGTAGTCCTTGAGTGAAAATGAGAATATATTAAGAAAGGTCCAAAGGCAGAGTAGAAAAGAGGCAGAGGAAAGAAGAGGAAGAGCAGAGCAGAGAAAGAGCAGGGCAGAGGAAGAGCAGAACTAAGGAATTGTTTATTCACAATAAAGAAAGGTGTTGATCATGGCAGTGAATCTGGCAGTAAGCCACCAGTAGGGTTTAACAGCCCTTATTGTAATCTTGCTAGGTTTAGGGTTGAGGTAGTGAGCCTGCTAGACCTAGTTGTTCTTCATGGCAATAAGCCAGTCTGTTTAGGCCCATGGGGTGACCAAGCCTGAACATCACTATTTCAAGATTGCAATATATGTTAAGAGTTAATCCTCTCCGTGGTTTTTCCCCACCTTAGGGTTTTCCACGTAAATCTGGTGTCTCTTGTGTTTGATGTTGTATCTGTGGTTAAGTTTCTAAATTCATGCACTCATTGTTAAATCATAATAATTGTGGATAAGTGATGAATGTTAAATTGCAGAAAGTGTTTGTGACAACTGATTCACCCCCCCCCCTTCTTAGTTGTCCGGCGCATATCAACAGGATATGCAAAACTTTCTAGATCTTTACAAAAGTTATAGAAATTATATAAAAATAAACACAAATAGAAATCATACCACAACACAGTAATTATATGGGGAAACCCTTTCGAGAGAAAAACTCCACTCCAAAAGTTGTCCAATATATTATTCAAGAACCAATAAGATTGAAGTATACTTGCAAAGTAGGTTTTCACAAGAGTACAACCAACTAGAGATCTAGAGGCAACTCAACATCTATATGACTCACCCACAACCTCCATCGCAAGCACCTAATATATAGGAGATACAATACATGAAACCGTCAAACGATAATTACAAAACCATGAGCTAAAACCACCCAAAAAATGGGCACCCAAATTATCTCCAATCAAAGATGCCCTATGATGTGTCAAAACACACATCAACACATGTAACTCCCCCTTACAGCTCTTTTCTATGTCCAACAGGTTTTCACATTTTCCAATATGGAGACCCAACTTTTGGAGGCCATAACTTTTGATCCAGGAAGTCGATTGACGAACCGTTTAATGCGTTGGAAAGATCGTGAAGAGATCTATGGGTCAGTAATTAGGGAACCAATGCCAAACAATCAAAAAAAATATTTTGGCCAAAAAGAAAACCTATATCCCATAAATTGAGTTTTTATGTTTTATAACCGAAAAAATCGTACCTTTTGTAATTGCAAGGTTGAGACACCTTTCCTAACAAGAATATCTCTAGGAGAGATAATATATAAAATTTAGGTGTATACACATACATCAAACTCCCATTAACACTAGCATACTCTACTCACATACTCCATCTCAAGTGGAGAAGTCAAACACTGCTCAACTGATAACATTTTCCCCATCATAACAGGAACACACAATAGCCTGCAAGCTAACATGTTGAATCTCTCCAACACTGATTTCACATACTTTCTCTTGCCTAAGCAAATCTTTTTGTTATCTCTTCTTATCTCCATCCATAAAGTGTATCTAGTTGCCCCTAAGTCCATCTCAAACTATGTTGAAATCTGAGACTTCAATTCATAAATCAAACATTTCTCATTATTGAAAAATAACATATCATTAACAAATAATGCGATAATGATAAAATGATCATTGTCCATCTTGTAATAGATGCCATGATCTGATTTAGATCTCAAAAATCTCAAACCCAACACAAAAGAATCAAACTTTTCATACCACATCATAGAAGATTGCTTTAAAGCATACAAAAATTTCTTCAACTTACAAATCAAATGCTCTTTACCTTTTTCAAAGCAGTGCTCTAGATGTGACATAAATCTCTTCCAACAAATCACTGTCAAGGAAAGTCATCTTCAAATCCATCTGCTCAACCTCAAGATCATATGTTATAGCAATAAATAATAAAAAAATGAATGGATATCAGCTTAGTAATTGGAGAGAAAACCTCACCATAATCAATTCCCTCAACCTCAAAATATCCCTTCACAACCAATCTCACCTTGTACTTCTCAACACTACCATCTAAACTGATTTTCTTCTTGAACACCCATTTGCATCCAATGAGTTTACATCCATTAGGCAAAGGTACTAGATCCCATGTATTATTTTTCTTTAATGCAAACATGTCTTCATCCATGGTCACTTTCTAAGAATCCGAATCATTTCTTCTACTCAGCCTCCTTTAAAATCCTAGGCTCATCAGTGTTAGTAATCAAAGAAAAATACATCTCCAATCAAGACTATACATGTTTGGTTGTCGTCATTGTCAAGTGGACCTCAAAAAGTGAGGTGGACGATCTATCTCTTCTTCTAAACTCTCTAAAGTATCTGAACTCTCCTCTTCTTCAAGTCCTTCGTGGGGTTCTGGTTCAACTTTCTCAATCTTTGGAGGCTAATTGAACCACATCTTTCTTTTCAATTACCTTTCTAGCTATAATACAGTGGAAAAAGGCTTGACTTCTCCAAAGATCACACTTCTTCTATACAAAAGTCTCTCAACCATAGTATCCCAAAGCGTGTACCCTTTCACACCAATACCATAACTAATGAAGATACATTTAACAACTTTGTTCTCCAACTTTGACCTCTTCTCCCTAGGCACATGTGCATATTCCTCATGACCAAAGACTCTAAGATGTCTCAATGAAGGGTTTTTTCCCTACCACACCTCCATATGTGTCTTCTCAACAAAAGTTGATGTAGGAGACCTATTAACCAAGGAACAAGCCATAGTAACCACTTATGCCCAAAACTTTTGTTCCAAGCTAGCCCCACTGAGCATACTCTTAGCCCTCTCCATCAACGTCCTATTGATTCTTTCTACAACTCTATTCTATTGAGGGGTGTACGAAGTCTTATGTCTTTCTATTCCATGATCTCTACAAAACCTGTCAAAAGTCTACAAAACAAAACTCACCACCATTATTAGTCCTCAAAATCTAAAAATTTTACCAGTATGATTTTCAACAAGAGCCTTAAACTCTTTAAATTGACTAAAGTCTCCAGATTTACTCCTACGGAAATATACCCTATTAGGATTAAGGTGCCATCAACCTTGTAAATCTTATGTAATTAATTACTCCTAATGTTATTTGTAAATTTCCATAAGGGAAGATGTATTCACCAAACAATGGTCTTGTTTCAGTGGTCTTGTTTCACTGGTTTTGTTTCAACAACATTTTGGATCCTAGTACCCGATGGGGGGTGTGGGAGGCTTGTAATTTCGTAGTCAATCTGGACCGTTCATCATTAGGTCACAGATCTAATGGTAGAAGTTATGTTAGAGTTTTTTGCCCTAGAAGGTAACACTTTTTTAAGGGGGCTTTGTATTACAGTTGTGTAGTGGTAAAGAGTTGAGATGGAAAACAGGTGCTACTAGAATGAAGACTGAAGAGGACGTTGTTAGTGATGTAATGTAAATTCTATTGAAGTTAATACGGACTAGTGCATCTCTTTTTGTGTGGAGTTTTTTTCTCGAAAATGTTCCTCTACATAAACACTATGTTATGTGTTTAGTTCTTTTGCTCCTTTATTTCTTTGTATTGTTGATCTGATTTTCTATAATCTTCATTTGGTTTTGCATTGGATTAATAGTTATAACAGTTTAAATCAAATTTTCATTCTATATTTGTTCACCCTCATTTCTAACATATTCATGTGCTTCCACAGTGATCATTAATGAAAGATACATAATAAATAGATTTTAAAATTGAAGGAATGTTAACATAACCAAAAACATCATAATGTATCAAGTTCAATACCCAAAAGATTTATGACAACTAGAATAAAACTAAACATGGTTTTGTTTTCCATAAATGCAATATTCACAAAAGCTGAACTCAAGGCTACAATCATTCAACCCATCAATAAGGTTTTAATTTTTCATGGTTCGTAGACCCTTGTCACCTATGTGACCCATCCTTCGGTGCCACAACATTGTTTTCTCTACTGGTAGTTTTATCTCCAAAGCATGAGCGCCCTTAGGTACCCAAAAAGCATGACCATCGAAAGTGGATGTAACACTCCTCCATGCTACTAGATCCAATGGTGAATGTGTAGATTTTGCATATCTCTTCACTGCATGAATGAAAGAACTATTATGTTGAATTGTGCGTGCCTCTTGCTAAAATAGAGTGTCAATACAAACACCCTTGGCAAGCACCATAGCTCCTCTAACTATCTTGTACCCTTTGTTCGAGAAAACAACCTACAAACCCAAATCATTCAATTTACTTACATAAAAAAGGTTATGTGTCAAACTAGGGACCATTGATCCCCTTCACTCGTCCATCAAGGAATTGAATCAGGACTCTTCCAAGGCCAACAATCTTCAAATGAGAATCATCTCCCAAAGTACACCATCCCATCATCATATTCTTCTTATTTTATAAACCAACCTCGATGCACCTAAGTTAATCAACCACAAACCTTATGATGTATATGTAGCCAAGGCCATGACAAAGGCATCACCATCATCTTCGAAGGATTTTGCATACTCATCATTAGAATCATTTTTTCTTTTCCTTTTTCTCCTCACAATTTTTTTTAAATTGGCTAGGCTTGCCATAGTTCCAACATTTAACCTTGAACTTTCCAAGAGATTTAAATCTCTCATGGGATTTAGATCTTGATTTTTCTTGCTTCTTATCCTTCTTGTTTTTCTTTTGATCTTCCACGAATAGCTAGGGTCCACTTGGTCGATTCAAAAATCTTTCTTTGCATCTTTTCCATCTTCGACTTGGTGGTAGTGCTCCCAATGGCCATAACAAGGTGGTCCCATGAATCTGGTAAAGAACACAACAATGTCATACACGATCCTTCTCCATTTTTACTCCCATGGAATTCAGCTACGCAACTATCATATTGACAGCATTCATACGATCGGCTATAGATCCATCATCCTCCATTCTGAGGGTATACAACTTCTTTCTCAAAAAGAGTTTGTTTACCAAAGATTTGTTGTAGTGGTTTCTTCATGGACATTCAATAACACTAAATCTACCAAATAGAGTCTAACAAGATCATTCGCCCTTCTATCTATCAAGTCTCAATCTTCTTGTTTCATGCTCGATAGTTTGGTACTAGATATTGCAACCCATAGATCTTTGTCTGATCATATCTTCCATTTTGAGTTTCAACAACTCAAAATTAGTGCTAATGAACTCCTCCATTTTTATTATGGATGTGTTTGTTATCTCTTCCTGAATAAGACCAAAACTCTCTTTGCATAAGCTCCAACTCAAACAAAGATTCGTACAAAAAACTCTCTACCCAACACCTAGAATCTAAAGTGATCAAGCTCTAATACCAAATGAAAGGAAGCAAGGTATGCAAAATGCTTCCTACCTAATATTATGAGAGTATTATGAAAATTTAAAATTTTACAATTAGAGGAAAGAGAAACGCATATAAACAATATACAAAACACAAGGTGTGCATGGGGAAAATCTTTCCAGGAGGAAAACCCCACTCCCCAAAGTAGTCCAATGTATTATTCAATAAACAATATGGTTACAATATACTTGCAAAGCAAGCCTTTACAAGAGTATCACCACTATATAAATTTGGAGTAATTTTGACAACATTACAATACGTGTAACATCATGCTAAACTCTAACCTTGAGCACCCAATTTATAAAAGATACAATACAAAAAACCATCAAATGGAAACCCAAAACCATGAGCAAATACCACCCACAAATGTGGTGCCCAAATTGAGTCAAAATTCTAACGCCCCATATCCATGAAGCATCAAATCCACCAAAAATAGTAAATTTCTTACAACTGTTATATGTCATCATAACTCATAACTCATTCCTCAAATAGGGCACTCGTTTTTGGCTCCACAATCTCCTCTAAAGATGTTAAATTCCCTTATTTTTATGCTCTTACACGTCATAAGAATCTGTCATAGAATCTGTCATAAGATATTCCATCTTACAACCTCTTACACACCTTCAAGATATCCCACACATGTCAAAACATGCCAACACAAAGTGGGATGCCCCATTTTACATTATGAGGCTAAAATTATAAATAAATATGAATATTGGATATGCAAGGTTGAGAGACCTTTTTTCCAACATTTGTATATGTGCATTGGTAGTGTTTGTTCAATTTATCCATTCATAAATCACATCTCTAGGACGATAATTGTGTAGGGTGCATTTCTTATAATTTTGAAGTTAAGAATCATAAATTGTTTTTAGTTATTGTCCCATTTTTATTGAGATTAATTCTACCCAAACTTTTTAACTGCAATGGATGACCTGTTCTACCTTAAGTTCTAGACTTATTCTGTTCTACCTTGAGTTCTAGAGTTATTTTTCTAACCGTAATTGGCCTTCCATGCTTGTATAATATGTTTTCAGTAGCAAGCTTCCATTCAATTGATGATTAAGTAAACTGTCCTGGTCATTCACAAGAAAGAACTAGTTGTAATGCGTATTTATTAAGAGAAATGAGAGGCTCTTTCTGGGATTGATGGCATGTTTTGATTCAGTAGGCTAAATGAACTACAAAATGTTTTGAGGACTAATAATTTTTCTAAAAGCCATTATACGAGTAGAAAAAAATTTCGATGTACAATTAAAAATATGATGTTAACATACAATAATAAGCCCCTTCTTATTTTTGTGATGTGTTTCAGTATATACTCTAAAGAGTGTACATGAAGATTTCCCATGAACCAGAATCCCGTATACCAGAATGTATAACCAGAGACCCATACACCATAATGTATTTCAAAATCACAAATCAAGTAGAAACTATATTTATTTCAAAAACATTCAAGCTTCTTACCAAAAAACACATTTTTATTCCTTGAAAACAATTGTAGCGTAACATATCCTAGAACGAATCTGCAACCTCAAGTCTTTAACCAGAAAATATAGCTACATTTCAAGTGGCAGTTTTAAAGGTTTTTGTCTGACGGCAGCAGCCCTTAAGATCCTACTCCTCAGGAAATTGATTGTGCGATGTCATGCTCTCACATCCCAGAAAGTGACCATTGATGGGTTCTTTGTTTTTTTTATCAGCCTTGAATACACCAGAGACCAGGAATTATCTGTTATCTTCTATCATTTGTAACTACACGTTTTATTGAGTTGATTAAGAGCTCCGTTTAAGCTTATGGATGTCTTCTTTTTGCTCCTTATGCTCGACATCCTTCAGGACATATCCAAACGATATTCTCACCTATTACCTCTCTCTAATTTAACATCCTTCTAGTTACAGAAATAACCTTTCCTCCTGATATCAAAACACTCTAGTTTTATTTTTGAAACCTAAGGTAATATTATAATATATCACCTGTGCTCTGATTTTTGTCCCCGTATATTGTCAGAAGCCTCCAAATTCATAAGTGCCAACCTGATTCTTTTGCTCCAATTTTTGTGTTGTGTGTATTGCAGAAAGTCATCAAATTTGGAAGTATTGTCTTCTTTTGTGATAATTTTGTTCCAGTTTTTGGGTCATAGGCTCCATGGAAAGACATCAGAAAGTCTCTTAAGACAGTTTAATTCAATCTAAATCTCAAAGCCATTACATTCACCAATATATATCGACATCCAAACAAAAGAATTCTGTCAAAGAACCCAGCATGCAATTAAGGTAGCTAAAATAAGTCCTTGTAACTCGGATAAATTTGTAGCAGTCTTCAGGTCTTAGAAGAAAGCTTGTTACACTCCATATTTGGATTTAAGATATCTAAAACAGTCACAGCATTGCTCGGCTGTTCTCTTAAAAATAAATACCAAATCTGTTTTATTGAATGTCAAAAAATTAACTAATTGATTTGCATACATGACAATACATTTCCTACCTCTGGACCCTAGAGGCACATTTTCCCTTGCAGTCCGTTTAAGCAATTTAACCAGTTCTGAATACATTTAGTGTTCCTTGTTCATGTTCATTGTGTACTTCCAAGGGTTTTGTAGAAACCATCTCAAACTAATCTGTATTTCCGTTTTGGATTTCATATATAAGCCTTCATCAAATGAAAGATTAAACAATGTTAATGTTTCAAATAAGAAAAGAGGGAAATCCATAAGTTATTATGGAATTTGCATAAATCAAATGTGCCAAAAAGCCAACTTTGTCAGCAGTAATATTCAAGATTTCCTACAAAAATGAAACCACAATCCAAATTGACACAAAACTCAAGGCAGGCAGGGTATTTGCCAGGAAAACGCTTCATCTGTGGTAAGTAAACAAAGTTGTTACCTGAAGCATTATCCTCAAAGATGAGCAACGTTGTTGCCTTAGCCCAACTTATTCAGAACGTTTAACCCAATTACATGTCTCAAGAGGTACAATCAAGATGTAAATGAGGTGAGGTCAAGATGTAGACTTAAAATGCTTGTTAGTGCAAATATGCAGATGTTATAGCTACATACATCATAGTCAGAAACATAAGTTTCAGCAACATATAACCTAGTACTAAGAAGAAAACTTGTTTGAGTAGTAAAGGGGACATTTGCATACAAATGGAAATGTGTCTGATTCTTATCCTGGAGCTGCAACTGACCACAATGAGGCTGCTAGAATGGGGATCGCATGGCGAAGTACTAGAGAACTCAAATTTGTGCTTGCAAAAACTGTGGACAAATTGATTGCCAAAATGAATCGTATTTAGGGTACGACATATACACCCACACATTGTAATGAATGGTGGGAAGATTTCACCGATTTATAATGTAAAATACATTAAAGGCCTCAGACAGCTATTAAACCTCTCATAGGCCAAAACATACATTCTGCACCAATATTTTCTATGAATATTGAGGCTGCAAGGATGGGATTTATTTAAGGAGCTTGAGCATGGAGGCACATTCTGACCACTCTATGGTAGTTTCAAAGGACCCAAAATCTACAATAAATATGGATCACAGCAGTCTTCCACTTTTTATGCCAAGTCTCCCTGTACAATTGTCTTGCCACTGTCCTTGATGGCTACAACAAAAAGACACTTGCTCATCTAGCACCATTCCCCTTGCATTGCCTATTGGAAATGAAGCCAGGCATACATGTTTTCTATCTCGAAGAAGAGCAGCTGTGAGAAGAATAGTCTTCTTCCATGTCTGCTTTGGCATCAATACCACCTGTATTAAGAAAAGAAGGGAATTCTGTAAACTCAACAGTTTGTTCTTCAGGATCCTCTGGATGTGAACCATCAGTTGCAGACTTCTTGGTTCTCTTCCCAGCTCTTCCTTTCTGCTTAGAATCCCCATCAATTACCAACTGCCTGGGATCTTTCAGTTCTGCAGATGCATCTGCATGCTTGACATTTTTCTGTGTGTTCCGAGGCTTTGAAGGTGCCTTCCTTTCTGCATTCCGTTTTCTCTGCAGGGTGAAAAATATTGCCTAAATACTTGCAAGATCCCCAAGACTAGTCTATATGGGAAGCATTTATATTGCACACAAAATAAATTTTAACATAACAAAAATATTAATTGGTCTATGTAATATTAATATTCCTAAACCAAAGATTGAATGGTAACAAACTAACCTTTTTACTTCCTGACTTTCCATTTTCCAGCTCAACATCCTTCTCTGATGCTAATGCTATGTCTTCAAGGCAAGCATCACCTTCTGCATCAAGACGGATGGCTTTCTTTCTCTGCTTATCCTTGCCCTGGCACAATGAATTAACAAGAACAATCAACAAAATAGAAAGCAATACACAAAAAAACAAAACTAACCGAAATGAAGGAAACCAAAATAGGAGCACCTCATGGGGGAATAGGAGAACTAGAAATACATCGATGTTTTGAATTCCAACAACACAAAAGCTTTGGTCATATCAAAATACCCAATTTTGAATTCCATTCCATATCATGTACCAAAAACCCCATCTTCTCAGGCCTCTTTGAGTTTCTGTTGATTGTAACAGCTTTTGGTTATGTATAATGTGTAAATTGCATTTTATATAAATTGGCATTAGAGCCCTAATGGGTTGGCCTATTGTCATGTAACTGGTTGCATTAGAACCTTAATGGTTTCAGATCTTGAAGACGCCTTACGATGTATCTCTCTCCATTTTTTTCTCCACTAGAGCCATTATGGAGAAGGTAAGATTATGTCTTTTGCAGATATGTTCTCGACCTTGTTTGTGAAACAATATATTGTACTGAGTTGGGGACACTTGGTTCAAGGCAGTAAGTTTATATGACTAAAAGAGAGGCAAAACAAAATTCCAAAGTGAACAAAGACAAGGATATGCATCCATAAGAAGACCATCAAGGCATTGACAATGGGAACAAGATAAGTCCTCGTGATGGCAATCATAAAAGTTGTCACAGAGCCAAGAATAAGAAGCACAAAGAATATAACTACAGTGGCAAGCTGGGACATGTTGAGGATACTTGCATCAAGAAGATGAAAGATCCTATGAATGAAATCAAAGATCGAAAAGAGCTCCTGGGAATACACAACGGCTATGGTAAGAATAATATATTTTGGCTCATATGTCGAGCATTTCACTCTCAAACTTCCAAATGTGAGTGTATTATGGAATCTGGATGTACTCGTCATATCATCAAGGATAGTACTTTGTTCCAAAATATTGGCAAAGTTGATGAGAAGATGGCATAAACAATGATGTTTTACTATGTACCCAATTTGAGTGTTAATCCCAGCGACATCATCTTTAATAAGGTAACTAATTTTTCTGTCGTAGAAGAGTACAGTAATACTACCAGTGTTGTCCAATTACTTGATGCAGATGAGGATGAGACATCTACTTCCAATTTTCAGTCTCCTTCAGTTGTAACT
The DNA here is from genome assembly GCA_027924645.1 of Cunninghamia lanceolata. NCBI lineage: Eukaryota > Viridiplantae > Streptophyta > Pinopsida > Cupressales > Cupressaceae > Cunninghamia > Cunninghamia lanceolata. Next base: position 33,617,584 of record BSBN01001583.1, on the reverse strand, counting down.
TTTGAGGATCTTCCAGGAGATGATGAGTTGTTTCAGGTGATGTTGCACCAAGGCTTTAGTGGGGAGAGATTTGACTGATGACCTCACTGTGATGGATGAGGACAGCCCCATGCGAGAGGCAAATCTAACACAAGAATTCCACTTCCAAGTGATGTTAGTTGTCTTGATCCAGCCAAAGATGGATGTGAGTTTTGGTTTGGTGATTGAACCAATAATCAAGATGGTGTCATTATGAATGGGAGCATTAGACACTCGTCAAAGAGGGACTTTCTACTAGAATTAATGAATGGGTGACCTTGTGTGGGCCATCCCCTAGAGTAAGCATTATTATGTTGATTCCATCTTTGCTACCAGGAGTTGCTTCAAGAGAATATTCAAATATCCGAGTAAGACTCGGACCTAGGATCCCATGGAAGATCATATGGATGACATTTTGATGCTTTGCTTCAATGGCATGGATTTGTCGATCATGCAGTTTTTGGAAGCATCTGTGCAATCATCAAGTATTCAGTGATTAACTTGTTCAATTCACAATAAAGTCCAACATTTTCACCGTGCTTATCACTCCTTCGGCATGTGAGGGGTAATCAATGATTGACTTGGTGTATAATCAACAATCTGTTCCAGCATTTTTACCATTTTGAATGTGATTAGTTTCCAATGACTTGCCTTATATTTTGGAAACAAGTTTTTACATGCTGCAAGTTTTTGAGCTCATGCATAGGGTCCAAAGCTTGGTTAAATCAGCTTATTGTTCAGATTCACAGGATGCTACAACATTTTGGTACATTCTTCGTGTAACATTCCTACCTCTACAAGGGGATGCTGGCTGGGGAGGATGAGACTACCACATGATGGTTTATTTCTGAAAACAGCAGACCATATATTCTACCATATTTAGATGGGAATTGGCTTTTATTCTTTGATGAAGAATTGAGATGTGTATGGTATTTTATTTGTGGAAAGCAGAGGTATGCTTCTGCTCTCATCTGGTCCTATTACTCAGTCATGTATGGAGCAACAGTGTTGTTCATCTCTGAGGCAGAGCATAGAGGCGTATTAATTGTGGCACTGCATGCAGTTTCAGTTCACAAGTTTAATTGTTTTTTCAGATTACTCATCCCTCGTGGCAAGAATTCTTCCAGCTTGAGACTTTTGGGAACTGTCATTGAGGGTGATGTTAAGACCTCTTTTATTCCCAGAGGTGTTGCTAGTTAATGCAAGCTTCCTTTGGGCCTTCAAGATGTGTTTGAAGAGGATATTAAAAGTGCAAAACCCTTCTTGTCAAGTCCCTTTAAGTTACCATTGATGTGGTATATTATTGGGTTATGTATAACTTCCATGTGTAAATGTGTAATTTGCACTTAAAATGTATTGGGCCAGAGCCTTAATGTGCCGACCTGCCCTTACATAACTTGTGTTGATAATAGAGTCCTATGCCTCCCACCTAATCATCTATTTGGATCCAATGTATCCATTTTTGCATCCATTCATTCATAATTTCATATTATATATTATGATTTTATTTTTTCGGTGTTCGTAAACACCACCATATATCAGTGCTCTTTTGTTTGTAGAGTTTATTATAGTGCAATTATGTACCTGTTGTATTTATCTCGTGATAAAAAGAAACCACATGAGCTTAAGAAAATACCTTGCATGGAATTTTAAAGTGTGATGGAAATTATCAAAAAGCTTTATTGCCTACAGAAGCAAATCCACCATAAAGAAACTCAAGTGTCTAGAAAGGCACATAACCTGTATTGGCACTTGCTCCTTTATCTTCTTTTCCAGCTGAGCATCATCCAGCAACAATGAAACTACATCATCTGGAGCCAAAATATCACTTTGTGCTTGACGTCCAGTCATAACAAGCTGCTGGACAGTATTTTTCTGGCTAGCTCTTTGCAAAATTTTTTCTTCAACTGTCTCTTTACATATCAGCCTATACACAGTAACCTAAAGCATAGAGAAAATAATTATGAACCAGACTCAAGCAAGCCAATCAAATGAAGATGGAAAACAATGGAATGCAGACAAGACAAAAGAGACTTCTTCATAATCTTTTAATAGCAAGAAAAACAACATATTCTACCACAAAAATATCCGGTAAAAAAATAGACTAAAGAGACTGTATGAAGCTAAAAGCCACACCATAAAGAGTGTACATGCAAAACAAACATCAATGATTCACCATGCATTATGATTAAAATTATAAATATTTCTGACATTACTGACAGTTCTAAGATACCATCAAATGATAAATAACAGTTCACATGCCCTAGAGACAACTGAAAAGCCAACTTTTAAATGAAGAATTTTGCCAACCTCCTTAGTTTGTCCAAGCCGGTGTGCCCTGTCCATAGCCTGCAAATCCAATGTTGGATTCCAATCACTTTCATAAAATATGACAGTATCGGCAGCTGTAAGATTAATTCCCAGCCCCCCAGCTCTTGTGCTCAACAAAAAGACGAATATGTCTTGCCTGTACCAGAAGTTATAAAAAATGGACTTATTAAGATCAACAAAGTTTCTGAAATTTATAGAATTAAAGGAACAAATCTGCAACATAAAACCAGCAAGCAACCACTCAGATTCGACCCTTAAAATAACATAATCAGCAAATGCTGCTCAATGTAATTCTGAAGGTTAGTTTCAACCATCCAGAAGATGGATAGATGCCAAAACATCCACACACCTATTTTGGAAGTCCCTGACCATGTCACGACGGTCCATTATAGTTGAAGATCCATCTAGGCGAAGATATCGGTACTTCCTGTAATTCATATAGTCCTGCAAAAGAACTTGTTTGTAAGCCAACAGTGAGAGAATGAGATTTTAGCAATAAAAAACATGTACCGTATAAGAATAAGCTATCAGTGCTAAAAATAACAGTATGAGTCATGAAACCAATGGCAAATAATTACAATGTTACCATCACTATAAAAAATATTCTACAGGTAGTATATATATAGATATATCAAATTGGATACGAATTTGCTATTATACTACATTTTTTGGATATGTGTAGCAATAAAAAACATGTCCTCTATAAAAATAACTATAAGTTATTAGTCCTAAAGATAGTTGTGTATGAGTCATGAAACCCATGGCAAATACTTACAATGTTACTATCACTTAAAAAAATATTCTACAGTAAGTAATTTATATTTACAATATATATATCAAATTGGATACAAATTTGCTATTATACTACATTTTTTTAATATGTATATATTTGTGCTAACAATATAGAGTATTGACTGTATCTCGAGTATAAAGGCTTGTCAAGCCACCTAATTCTTGTAAGCCATTAATTTTTAAGAAGCGAAATATAAAGCTATTAAAGTTTTAAGTAAGCCCTCAATCAGCTCAAAAACCAAGTATGCAGCAAGAATACACATAAACCAGCCAATTATATATAGTACAAATGTGTGCATGCCTGTGAGGTGATTTTGTAGGCCTGCATAGCCAGAATTATAGTTATTTTGATGAGAACTATTCATAGTTAGATTTGTTTCAATTCCAGTAATTAAGAATAGACAATATAAACCAAGAATTCTTGTTTGGGGATCCACAGTAGTAATACCTTCTTCATGGTTCAGCTGTCTCCTTTGTCCACAAAACTGTAGACATGCGCATTTATATGAATGCACACATAGATCTGAATGTACTGAATGCATACCTATTCTCCATGGTACATCCTTAATACATAGATATTTGCAATATGATAATGTGGTTATATCTTATTTTAGGTAAATCACACCCTTGAAGAGGAGGCTTGAATTTGCAATCATGAAGCATAGGAATGCAGATAGGCAGGTGGGATTCATATCTATGAGTCCATATTATGATTTATCCAAGGCTAACATATGTTTTTAAAATCTACTTATCAATCATTCAGACAGTTGTTTCTCATATGTGAACAGGGAAGAGGCTTCTAAATGTATTGCTGTGTGCACCTCCAAACTGTTTTGCTGCATGCACCTCCTAATTGGATTGCAACCACACAAAAGTATATGCACAATCAAGCGCACGTGTGAACAAGTCAAATTTTGAATACTTGTATAGTATTCTATAAGAAGCCAATGACAATTAAGTGCCACAATTAAAATGCATGCAGGAACATGGATTTCAGGGAACTCTAAATAACAGAGTAAAAAGCTATAATTTTCAATATTTATGTAAGATATTATTACCTCTTAGTACCTGTATATGGTTGTAAGGTCAGAGCTATTATTCCATAGTCAATATAGAGGAAAGTATAACATGTAAAAAGGAGATACGATGGTGTTTGGATGGATAGAAGGTAGCTTATGTGCATATTACGGCTGTGTAGCTGCTAGCATGCTAGCGTAGTTACTGAACCAGGTTGTGTGGACCTCCAGACTCCGTTGGGGACCCAACAGGTCCAAGAGAAATACCTGACTGTCAATCTGATCCCCTTCCTCAAACCTTAGAGAATGTGATTACTCGTTATTACTTAATATAGACTCAAGCAAGTCTATTTTCATCAGTATCATATAATTAAGTACTAATTATTCTCGTTAACTTAAAATTAAAGAAGTACCAATGATCAGGTACAAAAATTGTTTACTATCATAAACACGCCTTTTTCATAGCCTAAAATGTCTATGAACTATGTTAGATATTCATGGTCAAAAATTCTGACAAATAACTTAAATCTACATAATATTTTTCCACATCAAAAATTTGGTTTCATATATTACAATATTCAATAAATGCTCTAATTTAAAAATGGTTTTGAATATAACTGCTGCTGAGGAAGAGGTCAATGTTTAATGTGATAACATGATTAGTCTGGAAGTATTTTGATATCCAAATGATTTCAAACTTCAAATTTCTCACTCTTCCTCGTAAAACTAGAGTACTCTTTTAACATGCATAGACACAAGGAATGTGGATAAATGGACGCATGGCAGCACTATTCTTCCAGAAATAAGTACTACATAGATAGTTAAAAAAGAATAATTGGCCAATTGGAGTTATATGGGGAGTTTCTTCCCTACAATTGTCAGACTCACTTAACACAAACCCAAACCATATCATGTTGGGGTACTTTTGACATTCAAAAACTCCATTACCATGAACTAGTATAAGACGTAGAGCATTCTCTGCCTTTGAAAACTCTATTCTTATGAATTGGTATAAGATTTCGATTATGCAGATGCTTTGGCATAAATAGCAGTTTTCCTTTGAATCCTTCAGATATTTACCTGTTAAAGAGCAAAGCTTATGGTCACATGGGAAAGGCAAATCAACAGGGCTTTCAGAGTGGAGATCTGTGCTCAAAACCCCAAATGACATGCTACATGCTTATATGTGCATCCAATTCTACATGTGGCATACCCCAACAAACGAATCCACGTGCAAGACGTGAGTGAATTCGACAAAGAGATACACCTTAGTCATGACTTTTAAGCAGGGCACCCTGAAAGGTAAATTTACCAATTTTAGTTGGTTCAACCAGAATGTTTTGGAAAAATAATTTGCAAAATTTGCTGCAGGGCTCCTAGGGTATAAATGTCACCCTTGAGGCAAAAGCTCCTTCAACTCATTTTTTTTGAATGACTTGAATCCACCTTAACAAAATCCTTAAACCTAGAATGGCAAAATCTTTACAAAAAGGGTCAATTTATTTGATCTTTGAAGGTCAATTCTCCAAAATGACAAATTTTAACAAAGATACATCAAACTTTCCAAGCTTTGAAGTTGCAACCACTAAAATGACTATCTCCACGAAAGAGATTCAAAATTTCTGTTGATCTTCTGGAAGCTCACTGCCAGACAAAGTTCGACTTCTTCCCCTAAAACGCTGCAGACCTAGGAAATCATGTAGAATTAACAATGCAGCTTTGTTTTGACTCTAGTCTCTAAAAAACCGGATTTGACAGCACCAAAAAAAATACATTAAATGCAAATAAAAACTTTCCACATGTATGATTTTTTTTTCTGGATCCCCTGTCAACAAACCAGGACCTGATTAAAAAAGCTATTTTTCAGCCAAATATATCACTTTGAAGTTATAATTGAAGAATTTGATTAACTGGATGAGCCAAATATATCACTTTGAAGTTTTAATTGAAGAATTTGTTTAACTGGATGAAATGGAGAGGCGCCATAATAAACGTTTTGATCTAATCAAAAGATGAGCAGGCTGACCATGTGCATGGGAGTGCACTACAGCCCTCTGCTTTCCTTCCACTGCAGGACCTCCTCTCCAGTATAGAATACAAACAATGTCAAACCAAATAGTTCCAATTACATTAACTTTTTCCCAAATCTAAAGCACCAAAAGACTGGGCAGATTGATTAAATATGACAACAGTCTCTTAAACAAATAAGATCAACAGTAGTTGAATTTCCAAGTACCATAAAAAACAGGTTTAAAGCTTTAACTTGAAAAATATAAGTAAAAGTTATCTGCCACCTTTAATACAAGCTACTTCAAAAACTGTCAAAAGCAGGGCATATGAAATCTCCCAAAGTATCGCAACTTAGCCATGTCAAAGCCGCATTGGACACTTATGTTAGTTGTAAAGTATAAATGTATATCATATAAATCTATAAATGTGTATGTTAGTATGCGGGCTATGCAATACAATGCACTGCACCTGTAAGAATTTTTGTTGATGTATCTGTAAGCAGGAGAGCCATGCAGTACAATACACTGGGCTGGTCTGCACTGTTGTTCTCTGTAGTCTAAGTGGGGTGCTTCTGTCTAGGGTTCCAAGCACAGTTCCTCACAAAGAACTAGATCCACCCACCCCATACAACTATACCAACCATACTGCCTAGCTGGCCTACAGAAATCATAACCTACAATTTAGCCACATATCATCTGGCAAACACATAATTTGTTTTTTTTCAACAAGTATCTTTTTCATGGTTGTAAACTCTCTCCCATTAACACCTGTGTACTCTGCCCACCACTACTCAAGTGTGAAAGGCAATGTTTACACCACAATCAAGAAGGTAAAATTTTGCTTATTTTGTAACAAAAAAGTACTAAATATCTCTTACAAGTTATAGCTTGACTGAAGAAAATTAGCTTTAGTTCCCATTATGTAGAATTACAAACCATCAACATATAACATGGCTGACATTTTCACAACAAAACTCCAACTCTAACCTTCTGCGTAGCTCAGTTTAACCTCTCACACATAGCAACTACAAGGGTCCCAACACTAGTAATATGGTGTATTAGATAATAGGCATCTGACAAACACAACCATACTTGTAAACTTTTCTACCCAAAACAACACAATGAGCACACATTTACTTATGTTAAACTTGTAGAAATAGACTACAGAGAAATTCCTAAGCACAGGATGTGGAGAAAGGGAATCCATAATGCTTGAATCAACAACAGAATCACTGTTATATTTAAAAATCAAAAATATCATGTTTGTCTACTAGATATTCCAGCTCCCACCTCAAGAATATTAAGCATTTTTGTCATTTGTGCAAACAGAAGCACACGATGATTTTCAGCACGAAGGCGCTTCAGCAGACCATCTAATGTCTGCAACTTTCCAGAGTCCTGCAGTCATTTGAATAACAAAAGTTAATAAAAATAAACAAGGATATAATTATTTTTTGTACTTTATATGGTTCCAATGGAATTTATCACAAAAATAATGGCATTATTTAAATACTGATATAACATATTTTTAACATTGATAAGATTTGATCCCTTGTCACAAAAATGGACAAGGTTGTCCTCATAGTAAAAACCATTCCAGAATATATTTCCTAACATGACAACTAGGACCCATAAACTTCTGGAAGTGATGCAGGTAAGATACCCCCTTATATTGTCAGCTGGCCATTCGTTCAATTTAAGTACACAACAAAAAGACTTGAATTTTAAATTGTTATGTTATATTTCTATTTAAGTTTTCTATCATTATAGATTTCATCAAGATAAGAACCAAGTTCATTTGCTCTGCAGGTAATTAGGGTGAGGAGCTTATTAGTAGCATGTGACTGAAACTAGAGTTAAAAATTCTTTTGCATACCCTACAAAACAAAATTGGCCTTCAAAAGGTAAGAAATCTTGTGCGTGTTAAGGGCAACTATATACCAACATACTAAATTCAAATATAATATGAAGAAAATTATGTCTCTAATCCCTAGATGCAGAAGAGAAAAAGAGATGGCAGCTTTGTGCGGCAAGTTTAAAGAAAGAAGACACATATATACCAACCATTATCAACACAATGATTTGCACCATCACCCAGCACAAAATGAATGGACTCTTAGAGCATTACATGAGAATATTTCATTGGGTCGGTAAGGGGCACCTTTTCTTAATAGCTCCACAAATCTTATATCTCCAAAACCCTCTAACCCTATTTATTGTACCCATCCCATTTCTAACTTTATTTCCTGTTTCTCATTTCTAGTAGCACAAGTATAATGCAACTTCTAAGAAAAATTAATCATCTAAAAAAATAAAAACTAAATACTCAGAAATAATTAAGTATACCGTAAGCATTTTTGCAAGATCAAAGCTTTGCAAAGGAGGAGAGCTTCCAAATATTCTGTTGGTCAGCTGAAGCACTGGCTGCTGGACAGGCAACTCTGAATCTATTTCTTGAATTAAATGATGAGGATTCTGTGGTCTTGCTGGACAATTGAACTCAGATGTGCGGGCAAAACCAAACAACAGCCTTTTCATCCATGGATGATGGAGTTCTTCTGACCTCTGATATGCAAATACCCTGTCAGCACATACAGAATCCACCTGCAAAACAGATGCAAAATTCATCAAACTCAGTGCTAATATATCCTGCATGCCACAATTTGACCAACTCAATCAAGTTTGCTAGCTAACAAATGAAAACAATGAGACATTGTACTTAAGCAACAATAAGAAATTGGACACATTCACACAGACATCAAAACGAAAGAAAAACGTACCGGGGGAGCACGAATAGGTGGAATGAAAGAGTAAATAGATTTTAAACATCTAATATTGCTGAGGAAACGATCCTGATGTGAGACAACCAATGGCTCGTAAGGGGCATTTCTAGGGCCAGTAGCATGCCGCCTCCTTAAAAAGCTTGATTCTGCACGGATTGGCAGCATCAGCATTCTAGTGACAGCTCTTACTTTTCCTTCTTCCATCTGATCATATAAGCATGTATCCTCATCACTTACGAAGCCTTCCATTATTTCATTTAAAAATTGTCGATCCCATTTAATTACAGAAAATAGCAACCGCTCCATGTCCGAGCCTTTGGCTAGAAATGCAACCTCAGCTGGAGACAGGTCAACCAATCGAGAAAAGCCAAACGACCCACTTCTAACTAGTATAGATTCACTTTCTGTCTGCCGTGGAAACACTGATGTATGAATATTCTCAGTAGAAAAAATATTCAACAGGTTATCTAGCCATTTTTGCCGAAAACCCTGAGGTGATCCTGAGCAGGATATGGGCAAGCTTTGAGTACACTCTCTGTAAACCAGCTTGGGTATCTGAAAATCATAGGCCAGTGATCAGGATTGTACTTGAAAAAGACAAATAATATGATTGCAGAGAACTAGCATCAGTGTGCCTACTCAAGCATAAAAGAAGAAAATAGGTTTCTGTTGGTTGCCTTGTATGAGATAGGATTCCGACTCCCAGCATAGTGTATTTCTTCCATTTCACCAAAAGGGGCTGGTAAAAGAGAATTCTGAACATGCCCAAAGTACATAAATGTGTGTCCTTCATTCCTTTCAAATAACTCTGGATGATTGCATACCTAATGCAATACAAAAGAAAACCTTGTTAAACATAATTTGAAAAGCTTAAAGCCAACACTTTTCCTGAGAGTTGAGACAAGGATCAGAAACAAGAAAATAAGCTGCATTGACAAGCTCAAAAGATTTTAGTGAAAAATTACAATGATATAGTTTACATCTTTCCTAGGCATTTTTCTTTTCAAGAGAAGGCTCTGATATTTCTTTTTCCTTTTGATTTTGACCTAGACTCCATTGCAACTAAGGTGTAGATAATAAATCTATTTGAACATTGAAATCCTATAAATCTTGCCACAGAAAAATCCCTAACAAAAATTTCTTCATTTCTGCTAAAATGAAATCTGTCCAATATATTATAATAAACTAAAACCAAGAAATACAAATGGTAGAATATTCCTAACAGCATCCCTATCCAAAGTAGCTATGAACATACCTTCCTTAACTGTATAACAATGTTCATGAGGTTAAGAACTTTTTTGTCAGAGAGACGATTACTCTCAAGCAATTCTGCAACTGGGATTTTGTTCTTGATAGCCTGATAAAACGCCTCCTGACGAGAACTCAATTTACAGTTCACGGTAACTTCTTTTTTACTGGTCATTTCTGTAATCACGTCCTTCTTAACTCGACGCAACATAAAAGGTTTCAAGACAGCATGCTGGTAATCAAACAATCATAATCACTAATTAGTTTTATATGCACAACTTTTTCGAGCATGAAATAGAAACAAAATTTGCTATACCAGACCAAGCTAGCAAAAGAAATTTTATATGATTATCACTAGCACTTGCACCCATAGAAGGTTCAAGGAATACGCCAATAGGAACAACCAACAAGTTTAGAAAATTTTCTGCCGTGAATTTTTTTTACAGCATGAGACAATTCCAAGCACTATAATGCTCACATATAACAGCCTATCGGCTAATTAGAACTTAAAAGTGTAAGAAACCTTGATAAAATGAGGTATTGTAGATTGTATGTGATAGGATAGCTCTCATAAGTTGTGTACATAAGCAAACTCTACAAGTTAAAAACTACAAACCTCGGACCTTGCTAACCCTCTAAATAAGCATACATTTCTTTATTTCCTTAAATTTCGGTTTGAAAAGATTTACTAGAATTTAACAACAAGACTTACCAATCTACTAAGTTGGTGTTCATTCAGTGTACCTCCATGCTCAGCATGATTCTCAATGCTGCCACAAATATCAAAAACCATATCAGATTTCAAGTGCTTTACATTTACCCAATATTAGGGCCACATAACATGCTTCACTGTAGAAACTTTGGGAGTGAGACTGTACCCTTTTGAGAACCATTCATTGAACTGTTCATGGCTATCAAACAATGTTGGCATGATGAAATGAAGCAGTGCCCAGAGCTCTGCCATGTTATTTTGTATTGGTGTTCCAGTAAGCAAGAGGCGATTTCGACAGTTGAAACTCAATAGTGTTTTCCAGCGTATACTGCAGAAATGCAGATTGCTCAAATGATTAAAGAGGAAATTCAAGTAAATCCAAATTGAAATTGCATAAAGTAACCAGTATTACAAGGCAAATTTTATCATCATAAAACATGAGATGCTAAAATAGTACATGGTACTAAACATTGAAATCAAGAAATCAGTTTCACCCACCTGTTTGAACTTTTAATTGCTTGAGCTTCGTCTAGAACCATATACTGCCATTTCACTCGCCTGAAGTACTTCTCATCAGTTACAAGTAGCTGATAACTTGTGATTAATATATGGAAACCTGCTTCTCTGAAAAACCAAAAAAAATGGAAGCAATTTCATATAAAATTGTAAGCACACCATTAGCTACCAACACAATGAGCTATAGAGTAAATATAACAAGCTTGTCAAGAAGAAAATCTGTTTCTGTAAAATATTAGACATAAACTGAATATCACACACATGCAGAGCACAAATGGCTAAAAGTACCACCTTCGATAAAGCCGTTTAGGGTGTATATTTTTCCGAAGGATGGATCGCTCTTGAAGCCCACCCCAATATGGAAGTGTTTTTAAATCAGGACAGAACCTGCTCATTTCATCAGCCCAATTATTCAACACAGAGGCAGGTGCAACCACCAAAAACGGCCCCCATATGTTCTTTTCCTGCAAAATGGCAAATGTATAACTTTACAACTATCCATGAAACAATCAATGTAACAAGACACTACATATAAACTAGTGTAGATATCTTAAATACATCTATCTAAAAAACACTGAGAACTATCAATTTCGAGCATTTTTCTTACTTAAAGAGTTATTTTATTTTAACCATTTTATTTACTACAGACATGGACACATAAATTTTAATTTTTAGTTAAGAATTATTTTATTTTATCTACATTGCTTACTTCATTTTTATTTGAAGAGCTATTTTTTTTCTTTTGTATGTAACTTTTAATTTTACTTTCATTCATTATTTTGATAATTCTTTTGTTTTGTTTTTACTTTGAAAAGTGCAGTAAATATTAATACGTATATCAATATGTTATTTTTTAATAGTTTCATTTCTAGGCATTAATATATATTTTAAAATTTTGATGTTTTACTTTTTATATTTAAAAAATAAATAATTTGTCTACTAAATAAAAATTAATTAGTTTATAATATAGTTTTACTTCCTTTTTTTTTGTTTTTTTATTTGAATTGATTTGATTTCTTGTTTTATTTGTTTTATATTATATGTTTTAATTTTATATTTAATTATGTCCGCTATAGTTTTAATTTTAATTATGTCGGCTATAGTTTGATTTTGTAGTTTTAGTTTTTTTTTTTTTAATGTCAGCTGTGTTTGGTTTCTATGTAAACATCACAACACGAGACTCCTTCCTGCCACTCTAGAATGCCACTTGGCATAATAAAAATACATCAGAATCTTAAACTAGTTGTAGACAAGAAAAATTGATTAAAAAGTTGTAAATATTATTTAAATAATATATACCTCAGCTAAATGAGCCAAGAATGCCATTGCCTGGATTGTTTTACCCAACCCCATCTCATCAGCCAGGATGCCATTCAATCCCTGCATAAATATTAACAAATTTACCATAAAAAATGATTTTTTCTAAGCTAAACATAGACATTTGTATATAAATCTTAATAATGCACCTGTTCATAACAATTGACAAGCCACTGAAGACCCTTCAGTTGGTATTCTTTCAAAATGCCATTAAACAACTTTGGTGCTTGCACTGATGATGTAATAGGCATTGATGAACTGCACATTTAGATATAACTGTATCAAACTGTGAGGGCCATAATGAAGAGACCAACACAAAGAGGCAGCCAACAAGCTCTTTAAGTGCTTAACTGGAATTTTTTAATCTAAAACTTACGGGTTAAGCAGGTCCATGTCAGTAGAGCCTTCAACCATACCCTGCAGTGTCAGCCCATCTCCTGCAGTAGCTTCACGAAACTTCTTGCATTCGTTGTCAAAATCACTTGTTTTTTTCTTTTGCTGATCAACAGCATTCTTTGCAGCTGTCCAGGCTGCTTCTTGAAGAACAGCTTCTTCTTTGTCTTCTTCCTCTGTTAGATTTACAGCATCTGCATTTGGTGCTTCACCTGCCTCAGAAATAGAAGCTTCAGCATCCAATTGTGACAGTTCCATTGGTTGAGTAGACACTTTGGGCTGCATGAAATGGCTGAATAGCTCTGTTTGTTTTAATAAGAAATCAAGCTTTTTTGCTTGTCTTTTTGCTTCTCTACGTTCTTCTTCAAGCTTCAAAGCTTCTGCTGCTTCTTTCTCTTCCTTTTTCCTGATTTCAGCCTGTTAAGTAAAGCAAGCCAGCTTATTGTTTATTAATCAAACTATTTATGATTTTTTTCACATAGGTTATATTTATGCATTTCACCTCTTAGATTCAAAATCTAAGAGTTACAACCTAAAAATTATAAATCAAGCCTTTGATTGCTTTTCACTTTTTATTTAAGCATTGTTTTCCTAATAAAATTTTGGAAGGCTACATTCCAAGTTTCAACTAGCGTTCTTCATCTAAAATAATACTAACGTCTCAAATTTTGTTCTCAAATTCAACTTATTAAGAATTTGTTCTCTATCATTTAAATTGTCCAAACTTCTTGTTTATCAGTGCAATAAAGGGTACAGTCCCTTAAGCTCCCTTATCATTGTACCTGTTCTTTGTCCACTCTTTTATAGAAAACGAGCATATCTCGAGATAATTTTCTGGTACGCATGCCTGCACCCTTCATCAGTTTCAGAGATCGCGTGGATCTAGCTTTGACCTGTTACATAATCAAAAGATAGATAATTTATATGACATTTAAACTATTTAACAGGCTGCATGAAAACATTGATTGCATCTCCCTGTTCTGTATAATATAATTTTGAAGCATAGGAGTATGGAGCTGCAATGGAATCAACAAGCTTACTAAAGCTAAACCTCAATTCCTATGCAAAGGACGTTGCCAATCTCCTGAAGAAATTTTCATATACCTCTTTTTGGCAATATTCTGCCACTTTCTTAGCATCACTAGATTGTTTCCTGTGATATAATATGAAGGTTTTATGGTGCTTTGGCAAGTCTCTTTTCACAATGTTCACCCAGTACTTTCTAACTTTATCAGCATCCTCCCTTTCAACCACAGACGGATCTTTCTGTATGGGCTGCTTCTTGGGTAGCTTACGCTCAATAACCTGTGAACATACTCCAGCCATAACAAACCATAATTATTAGTTCAATGAGAAAATGAAATGAAGCTAGAGTTCAAATGTTGCACTTAAACAACAAAGAGAAAATATGTACATCATATTGATCATGCAAACAAAAAAGAGCAGATTAATACTACTAGTTATAACTTCTCAACATATTAATTTCAGGAATAAATACACCATAGAACGAAAGCCTACTCATCTAAAAATGATAGGGAGGCTTGTTCTGCAGTTATGTTCCATAACTGTAACTTACTGCTACAACTATTTTATTAGCCAATTGTAATCAGCTCCTGACTGACAGCTTAGCCAATTATAAAAAGAGATTACAAAACTCTTCAATGCATCTAAATGCAAACCAAGAAGAGCTAGCCAATAACTATAAGCACAACAACTGATAATATGCAGATTATGCAAATAAGCAATACTGTTATAGAATTATTTAGTATCCAGATTCTCTTGAAATCAACTTCATAAAAATAAAACAAGGACGATATACAGCAAGTACCCTGTCAAGGAGAGTGTAACTGACCTCAAAATTTTCCCCCTTGCCCACAATTCGCACGTAACAAGGTTGCAATTGACCTGTTTCAGACATGATCATCCGTTGCACACCCAATGATTCCTGCTGCATTGGTGATGCACTCAGATCAGAATCAAACACTTTTAGATTGAATTTTTGAATTGAATTGCTAGCCGATAATGCTTTCAACCTTCCCTGAAGAGATTCATATGTTGGTAAAACTTCTCCCATTCCAGCACGATTCTGATGTCTAAAATCTGGTAAAAATTCTCCCCCATTTTGATGTCTAAGCCTTCTATCAGCAGCCATCATAGCATCTAAAGATTTTAAATCTAGTCTACCTTTCAAATAACACTCATCTATTCTAACATCTGAAAGATTTGGCAAATTAAGGGATGGTGCCAATTTGTCATAATTTGGCGGAATTATATAACAAATGCCGTCTGCTATCTCCAATAAACCAGATGGAAGTAAACCAGCAGCTTGTTCCGCAGCAAAATCAAGATGGTTGCGAATTGCCATCTTGTGGGAGGCATCATCTAGAGTCAGACTCCTTGAAGCTGGAACTTCTGACCCATGTGTAATCTTCTCATCTTTTATAACAATTTGAGAATCGTGACTTGATTTCCTACTCTTCCCATTTGTATTACGCTTTGTCGAGGAGGTACTTAAGCGTGCAACAGCTGCTGCTGCCTCTCTTGATCTTGCTTTCCTGTATCTCTGAACATGTTCTCCAAGCATATTCCTGTAATGTTGTTCTGATATGTAATTCTCATAATCAATATCATCTTCATCATTACTGTCTGCATCTCTTCGTGCAGAAGAGTTATAGCCAGCCTCTGCTTCAACCTGGTACCTCTTTCTTTTTAAAGTCATCTCGGGTGGTGAATCTGATGGCCTCTCAGCCCTGGTGCCATTTGCATGTTCAATCATCATATCTGCTTTATTGGATACAAAAGAAACATTGCAGAAACATCAGAGTTGTTATGATAGCCAAAAGCAAGCAATGCTACCTGGTCGTCAAGCCCACAGTATTATGGAGGGTTCACGCAACCATCTCTACCATTTCCTAATAAAAATTAAATAAGCCAAAGAGTTTTGTGTATTTAAATCATTAAAAATCAGCATTATATTTATAGCACCTCTGCTTCCGTTACTATCGTCTTGACTGCTACTGGTATAATTGACAGGATCATCCTCGTCTTTTGGTAGCTGAAAATTTCTAAGAGACTGCATAGAAAGAAGGTACAACAAATATAGTTGCTTCAGTTATTAGAACAATAGCAAAAGGTCGGCATAATTATACAATTTGGATAGAAATTGAACACAGACTTACATCCAAGTTAAAAAGGTTTGAATAACTGTGTTTAGTCAAATGGTAACCATTACCATAAGACGAATTATGCTCCATCCTGACAACAATAAGGAAATGAGGTTATGCTGATTGTGGTTATATCAATGAAAAATATACAACATATAATGTGACAGATTGAGAGATCATATAATGAAAGTATCCAACACATAGAGCAAGTGTATCTAACACATAGAGCAAGTGTATCTTTAGTACAAAATCTAAAAGCTTCATGATGTGATAAGCCCGCAGTAGCATAAATCACTTAATCTCAGGGTTCAGACGTGGACAGCCACAGACAATAACTATTTTTTGAAAACATGAAGGAAAACAAAAAAGAACGGGCTGTCTCAGTGACCCAATCCAGCTTTGGAACAAATGACCAGATAATATTCCTTAATAAAAATAGCAGTAAGCACACCCCTCTAGGCATGTTCCTAGTGTTAAGGTGGTAGCATTACTGCAGGCCACATCCAGACAAGGTCGATGTAAGTACCAGGAGAAATCTAGCAGCATAGAAGCCCTTTCTACACTGGATGTTGACTGCTACAATTAACCCAAACAAACTAATGATCCCAAACAAAATTAATCAAGTTGATATAAGTGGTATTAGTTGCAAATTAAATACAGGGGCACCATTTATTTAATCATAAAATTTGATAGGCATGCTCAACGACCAGGCTTAACTAGTATGCAGTCACAAAACTCCTACAATGGTAAAGTCCTATTGCCAGCAATATGACATTTACCTCACAGTGCATATCTAATCAGTGAATACGCAACCTACAGAAATTTTCAAAATAGAAAAGAGGCCAAGAAAGCCACAAAAATAAGTAATTTGCATAAAGTGGCTATTCCAAAACAAGAAGGCATGCAACAGACTGGTATGAGTAACAGCATCCCACAGCCTACTGGCTACGCTCATACAAATAACAAACTTCGTGCCACAAAAGATTGCTCAAATTTGGCCAAAGGCATAGGAATAAGCAGTATAACAAGAATAAATCTTGCCAAGCAGAATTAATCAAGTTTCACCCAAAACAAAATAATAGGCACCAACAAGAATGAAGGAACAGGAAAACTGGTATATAGGAAAATTTTGCTCACCTTTCTTTTTAATATAAAAACTAAAATAGTAAAATCAATCACAGTCAAAAATTGAACCCCTATGCCATATGTTATTTTCATCCAAATGCTAACTTTTGCAAATGCTACTTATAACAATCAAGAAAATTTTACAGGCAATGTACCTTGAGAAGTTATGATCCATTCTCAAAACCCCACCTTTTGATTACAATTACTAATCACCAAGGAAAATTTACAGGAAAAGTAAATTGGAGATTAAACTTGTTCATACATTTTTGTCTTTCTTTAAATAAACACCAAGAATAATCACCAGCCAAAACTGAGACCCTTCCCCAATATGATACCACAAATTCAAATGATAATTTTTAACAATCATGAAAAAGTTACAGGCACAGCCAAATTTATAGGCAAAGCATCTCAAAGCCCAAATTCAAATGATAATTTCTATCGAAGATTGGTTTAGAAAGAATAACAACTTTACTTTATGGCTTTTCTTAAATAAAATTCCAAAATCAATCACAGCCAAAAATTGAAAAAGCAAATCACATTTTATGCCCTCAAAACCCTATTCTAATTTTCTAAATAAATATTTTTACCAATCATGAAAATTTTACAGGCAATAGACCTCAGAACCCTGATCACAGCCAAATATTCAACCAACTTCCTACTATTATATCACATCAAAACTTTCAATTCAAACAATAAGTTTTTATGATCATGAAAATTTAGGAGATAATGCATGTCAAAAACCCCAAATTACAATGACAATTTGTAAAAACCACAGAAATTTTACAGGCAAAGTAAATCAAAGATTAAGCTCATTCCTTACTCTCTTGCCTTTAATTACATAAACACCAAATCAATCATGATCAAAATTGAACCCCTTCTCAATATCATACCACTTCTAAACCCCCAAATTCAAATAATAATTTTTTACAGTTCTGAAAATCCTTAAAAGTGTTTAGTGTTTCCTAATAACCATCGAAAATTTTCATGCAAGCTGACTCAGAGATGAAAATATTTCCTTGCTCTCTTTGCACAAACATGAAAATCAATCAGGGCTAAAATTGAAACCCTCACCCATACACTCAAACTCAAATTATATTTTTTAAAGTTTTTAACCACCAGAAAAAAATTGAAGGCAGTGTACCTCAAATTCTGATAACAATTTCTAACCATCACAGAAACTTTACAACCAAAGTAAGTCTAACGTGTTCCTTATTTTCTTGCGTTCTTTTAAATAAACACCAGAATCAATCACAACCAAATTGAACCCCATCACATACTTATCACATCAAAACCCTGAAATTCAAATAGGAACACACAACAATCCTGAAAATTTTACAACCAAAGTTACAGGCAATGGATCTCAATACCCCCAATTCTTTAAACAATTTCTAGCAACCCTGAAAATTTCAACTTGATGCCTTCTGAAACATGAGGACCAAAATCAATCCCAGTCAAAAAGGAATGTCTTCCCCATTACTAACAACATAAATGAAGATTATAGAGGTAATGTACCTCAAATTCTAATAATTATTTTTACCAATGAAAGGGATTTTAGAAGCAACAGAAAATAAGTTTAATGCATTTTTAATAACATTCTTTAATAACTAATTTCTACTAATCATCTCATAATTTACGAGGATTTTACAGGCAAGGTAACTCAAAACCACAAATTCTAATAATAATATCAACAAAAGACTTATTACGTTGCCTCTTTTGATGCAATAATCAAAATCAAGATACCCTTCCTGATACATTCATTCCATCAAAATCCTAAGTTCAAATGTTAATACTTAAAAATTATGAAAAATTTAAATGGGTCCTAAAAACACCAATTTCTGATAACAATTTTTAGAGAACAGCACATTAGTAACTCTAAAAATTTTCCAAAAAAGAAGCAAAATACATAAGGGAATATTAAACTCTCCTGAGTCTCCCCCATATATTTATCCCACCAAAAAACCTAAATTCAAATGATAATTTTTATTGTGAAAAATTCAAAGCAAAACCCCAAATTCTAATAATAATTCAACTATTGAAAATGAACAAGCAAAGTAGCTCAGAGGTTAGACTTTTTCCTTTCTTTCCTTCTTTGTACACAAGTGCCAAATCTAACAGCAGCCTTATCCTATCATGCCCTTAAATTCAAATTAATACTTACTAGGAATGACAATTTATATGCAGTGTAACTAAAAACAATGAATTCTAATAATGATTTCTACTGATAAAGGAAAATTTAAAAGCAACAAGAATTTTACTTACCTTTTTTTAAAACATTATCAACAAAATCAATCACCGCCCAAAATTGGACCCCTTTCATTTAAATTTTATCCCATCAAACAGGCAGTCTTGTCAAAGGGACTGTGCTCAAATAGTTAAGCCATTGGATTCTCATTGTAGAGACACACGTTCGAATCCCCAAAGTGACATCTCAGCACCGGAGCATGTGGTGTGAAGGTATTTTTGTGATTAAAGTCCCATGGTGGACATGTTGGTCCTTAGAGAACAATGGGCATGTTGGTTCTCAGTTGACAATTTCTACGGCCTCAAAAATAAACTCTCACTAACTAATCAAAAAAAAAATTACAGGCAGTCTCAAATTCAAATTAACATTTCTTTTATATTCAAAAAAATTAGCAGGCATCTTCCTTAAAAACCCAAATTCAAATAACATTTTTTGATATTCAAAGAAATTACTAGGCAGTGTGCTTTAGATATAACTTTTCCTTAACAAAAAAAATAAAAAGGAGAATGGTACAATATACCTTTCCAATTGATTTATTCATCAACACCTAAATTCAATTGATATTTTTTAACGAGAGGGAATGTACCTTAAAACCCCAATTTCTGATAATTAGAAAAAATTCACATAGTAACTTAAGTAACTTAGAAATTATGGAAACTTACACACATCAAAACCCTATACTTCAACTCATTCCATCAAGACCCCATAATTAAACTTATTCCCATACAAACCCTATAATTCAACCTATATTAAAACCCTATATCCAAATTTTAATTTTTCAAAAATAAGAAAAAAAAAGCACAGACAATTATTTAAAAAAACAAAAATTTGCAGCGTAAGCAACTCAGAACAATTGTTATCTCAACAAACAAGCTAAAAAAGATGCAACTCAGAAAAATTGCTTCTCAACGAAAAACAAAAAAAAAGATAGAAGAATTCGTACCACTCGATTAACAAAGCGGCGATAATCGTCCGGCACGCTCCCTCAGCAACCTTACAGCAAATTCATTAAAAGAAAATGAAACCCTAAACTTTCAGATCTTTAATGGCACTAAATTAGGAAGAAACGTCGGCCGGGAAAATAATGAAGTACAGCGGGCGAAAAAAAAAAGAGCAAAGCAAGTACCTTCGAAAGGAGGGCTGCTTCATAATTTATTTATAGTCTAAATCCTTCAAAATTGGAAGAAGCGGAGCCGAAAATCGTATCTCCACTAAATTGGAAGGCTATGGCTGGGGATCGAACAGGCAGCGACGAGAAACTGTGGCTTTGATTCAGTCTGTATTCTGTAATAGTAATTGACGAGGGTTTCAACTGAGAGAAATATAAGGCTAGGGTTTGAACAAGAGGTGCGGGGGTTTCTTCAACCTGGCCATTTTACCATATTCTTTCTTTCTCTCTTGTTTTGCCTGTTCTTTTTTTTAGTTCTGTGAGTGAAGTAGACCCGTCTGAACGGCGCTTTTATGAAACCGGATACTTCGTTTTCTTTTCTTGGTGGTTTTTTTAAGGGGGGTTTCTCTTTAGAGTTTCTGTAATTAACCAGGGTGTGTACAACAACCATTGATCTGGTTAGCCCCACTGTACACATTGTAATTGTTTCGTTAGCGGCGTAAATGTCCCTTTAGATATTTTTAGTCACATTGGATTTGGGTTAGTAAAAAAAAATTAATATATATTTTTTTCTTTTTTTTAAGAAGGGGAGAATGTTTGGAGGGACTTCTGTTCTGGTCTAAACGGTGGGATATTTTTTCTCGCGGTGATTTTGACCTAGCAAGGAAAGGTTTTGATTGGGCGGTGGAGAAGGAGGAGCCAATGGGAGAGTTGAGAATAACAAGTACCTTAAATAGCGTCTTGTTTGCGAAGGGAGGACTTCGTAGTTTATTAAATAAAATGTGAATGATTTGGGGTGTTGAACTACTTGTTTGGGTGCGATGACACCATGGTATTGGGCCTTCCACATGTTTTATATGGAAGTGGAGAAAAGATTTTTTTTTTTGGGGTTGGGGTTAGATTTTATATAGAGTGCTTAGATATTATGTTAATTGGATGGATTTATAATGGTGAAATTAGTAATATTTATATTTTATTTATTTAGCTTTGTGGCTCTATGTTTGTTTTATTAGTTGATAGGCTTTTATATGTGAGCATTATAGTGTTCGGAATTGTCTCACGCTGTAAAAAAAAAATTCACGCTGGAGATTTTTCTAAAGTCGTTGGTTGTTCCTATCGGCGTATTCATTGAACCTCCTATGGGTGCAAGTGCAAGTGCTAGATTTAGTCTAAGATGTGTGGGAAGGATTTTAAGATTTAAATGTTTAAATTGAAATCTTAATTTTCTTGTCCCTTTCTACGAGTTGTTATGAGTTATTTATTAGTATATGCTTTTGTGAGATGTTGTTGTGTCATGGTATTTAAAAATGTTCAATGTGTAATTGATTTAGAAAAAGAGGATCATCTAGAAATCGAGGATCGAGAAGGATTAAAAGAGTGATTAGAGCACACCTCAATTATAAAAAGGGAAAAAGAATCAAATCTATGTATAGGCCATCTACATGTTTGTGAATGTTGTCTTTGATATCACTCATCGCTACTAATCTGGGCCACCAAGGGGGTTGACCTAAGAGAGTGTGCACGGTTATCAAGTCAACAATGTTAGGGTTTGTGATATTAACGTTGTGATCCTAAGACTATGTATTTTAATTTAATATTTTAATAGTCAGTTATTATTTTAGGTGACTCGAAGAATCATGGAAGGGGAACTTGGACGTCCCATATGAGGAGGAACATTTTGTAATTAAATATTATTTTCTAGGCACTTGGAATATTCTTTGCAAGATGGCATTGAGTGGGGAAGCTTAATTTGGTATATGACAATATTTGTAACAGCAAGGCTATTTTAGTCAATGAAGCATCTATGATAGTAATTATTGACAACTTGTAAGAGGATCTTTTAAATAAAGTATGTTATGATAGTTTATGATAGATTCCTTACAAGGTGGGAGTTACATACTAGCACTTGCACCCATAGGAGGTTCAAGTAATACGCCGATAGGAACAACCGACGAGTTTATAAAAAATTCTAGCGTGAATATTTTTACGACGTGAGACAATTCGAAGCACTACAATGCTCACATATAAAAGCCTATCGGCTAAACTATTCTTGGAGATTCCACATTTGTGAGGAGCTTGAGAATTTATGCCTCCACATTCGTGAGCTATTTTTTGGTATATATATGGTCATTTTTTGCACCTAGTTTTGGCCCATGGTATTAGCACTTGATTTACAATACCATGGTATCTTGTATTGTATATGCCTATATATTGAGGCTTTCGAATAATGGATTGTATGAAAAGTTGCAAGTACACAGGTGTTGCCAAATTGCTATTGGAAAGAAAAGTGAAGTGTGTTGTATATTTGTATTCTCGTTTGTGAAGATTAATACATACTCGGTGTTCTCTTTTATTGGAGTTTTTCCCAAAAGGGTTTCTCCACGTAAATCTTATGTTGCTATGGTTTGTTGATTTTATTTGTTATTTGTTGATCTATGCATCTACACATAATCTTTATGGTAATCTCGAAAAAAGGAACAAATTTCAAATTTGCATACACTTTGTAGAAGATTTTATTGTAGTACTTTCACCTTGTTTCTCAACAAACAATCTCCCCAAAGATGTTTTTAAACATCTCCTTGACAATTTTAGATATCAATAAGACAAAGGTTAGTGAATCTTCATATGCATTTTCTATCAAATCGTTCTTGTGTGGTACAAATCAATTTTGTGTAGCAAATCAAGTTCATAATAGCCAGGATTGAACTCATAATGCTTGAGATTGAACCACTGGATTTTTTTAGACTGTACAAATTCTAAAAAAATTTGCTGGTACTCCAAATTATACCTTATAGTTCTAGAATACACACCTTAGAATATAAACCCAAGGAACAAGGTTGGTTCAAACAAACTAAGGTGGTACTCATGATCAAATTGCAAGTGATTTGGGCCAATTAACAAGAGCGGGCAACTCTTACACACTTCTAGCTTTGTTAGGCCAAGAAGGGTGTTCCTTGATATCTATACATGACAAATAAAAATAAATAAAATAATGCAGTGATACGATTTAGCTATACCCTGTGCATAAGGATGTCCCAAAGATTGTCAATCAAGATCGAGGTTTACAATCATTAAGCTGACAAGTCAAGCTTTTAATGTTCAAATAAAAGCAATAAAGTATGAAATTTTCCAAAGGAATAGTTGAGATGTGAATCCAATCAAGAGGCCAAAACATTAACTATCCAATTAGATGAACATTATGCAGTGATGGCTAAGGGTGTTACGATGATATGATGAATATTTGGAGAGGCAGATATCATTTAGGTGTGGAGTTATTTATCAAGGAGATGGTAGCTAAATGAGATAATGGAAATCAAGCAATGCCCCTACTATTTGTGGAGACCAATTGTTACATCCCCAATTTACAAATTAAACTTAATCAATAACTTGGCATGATAATTAGGAGGATTAGTTATAGTTAATTGATTTGATATTGTGGAAATATCTGATTTAACTTTTGATTATGAAGTAGAAACAGTTGTTAAATAGTTTTGTAAATTAAATCATTTTCAATTACGAGATTTGATAATGATGCACTGATTGTAATCTTGTGGTCCTGAGTGTGACAGGAGAACTGAACGTCCTTCGAAGAAGGAAGGAGAGTATCATCTTGGAGGAAGGGATTAGACATTGTGATAATATAAGTTGACTAGCCATCTGAGTAATCAACTCCTATGTCCTTCTCAACCATTCATAAGTTGACACATGTCATGCCTCTTGTATTTTGTTTCTATGTTCGTGGTTTATTCTTTTGTTGATGAAGTTGTCTCGACAAGTCATGATGACCGGACGATGTTTTGGGAACATCATTCCTAGCCGAGAGATAATAATATTTAGAGACAAGGAGGTCTCTCTTACTTATTGTTCTTGGGTCATTATGTTTTTCCTAGTCTTTCGACTAATGGGAATAGTTGATTTTGGGGGAGTATCACTCAACCCCGATAATCGACGTAAATAATGTGATTTCTTTTTATGAATACTATTCCTTGTGATAATCCTTTATCAAGGATGAAACCTCTTAATTGGTTATTACCCATAATGATATTACTGCTATTTACTTGTTTTGATAATTGTATTCGAGGGAAAAAATTTTTAAGTGATTTTAGTCGATCATGAAGATGGATGGGAGCTTCAAGCTCAACCATCCCATGATGTGCATGGATCTGGCCACCTTTTTAGGGGCACTACTGAGTGTAAGGTAGTTGTCAGCCAATATCAGCATGTAGGAAATTGGTTATGTTGTTTTTTTAGTTAGTCTCTCTTTCAGGGGAGAAGAAAAAGACTTTAGGGAAGAAAGGTAGAGAGGTTAGCTTTCTGGGAAAAATTAGGTGGTATAACTGTTAGAGGGAGAACAGTGACAAGAAGAAACTGGGAGCTATGAAAAGATTCGCAGAACTAGGTCTGCATTCGGCCTTTTGCGCAGCTCAGGTAACTGGGATTCTTGAAGTCTCTTGTTATTGAATGGAAATATGAGGCACGCAGACTGCAAGGTGATTCCAGGCATGTTGATTATTTTTCTTTTGAGTCGTGGCATTAGGCCAGTTGATCGAGCCATTCCTATTTTTAAATAACTTATATGCTATGGTTTGGGTGCCGTATGGCCGAACCCTTTTAAGACAATCATTGAGTTGTGTTTATACTTGAAGCCTCATGGGCTGAGTTGTTAGACATAGTAACTGTTGAAACTATGCTCAAGGCTATGAGTTAAGCTAAAAACATATTTAACTTGTTTAAAGTTGTGCTCAAGGCTGTGAGCTGAGCAGAAATATATTTATTAAACTTTTTGAAATCTTGCTCAAGGTTGTGAGCTGAGCTAGGCAACTAAGTTTTTATTCTTGAAATTATGCTCAGTCGAGCCTTGTAAAGATTGACTCTTTCTTGAATGAGCCTTGAGTCTTTCGACTCAATCGTACTGTATTGCATAATACATTATGATAACTGGAGCTCAAAGCCACAGTGGCTGAGCATGTATTTTTTTCATTTGTGTTTAACCCACGTCGTATGATGACAAGGGCTGAGCCTATGAGTGCTCGAAGGGAGTTAAGAATGACTCCATCTATCTTTGATAATGGATACAATCTTACAACTGTATTGATAGTCGTATAGGCATCATTTTTTAGCATGCAGTCCCTCGACTATATTGATAGCTGTATAGGCATCATTACTTGGCATGTAGTCCCTCGACTGTATTAATAACTATGGAAGCTTTTAATATCTTAAACACAGTCCATTGACTGTAAAGATTGTCGGGAAGGCAATTATAAATCAGTGTACATCTAACACCCAACAAAACCTAATCAGGCTTACTTGAGTAGCTGACAATGAATTACATATAGAACTGTTAAAACTATTATGTATGTTAAATGAACCTTTGATTATGAAGGAGTATGGTTATAGTCTCTATATGAGATAGTCGAGAATGAGTTTATAATAGA
The DNA here is from genome assembly GCA_027924645.1 of Cunninghamia lanceolata. Classification (NCBI taxonomy): domain Eukaryota; kingdom Viridiplantae; phylum Streptophyta; class Pinopsida; order Cupressales; family Cupressaceae; genus Cunninghamia; species Cunninghamia lanceolata. The sequence goes on along the minus strand of BSBN01001583.1, from coordinate 33,591,375 downwards.
TTATAGACTAGATCTATTTGGGATTGAATTATGACTTAACGAATAACGTTATGAGTTATAAATTATTTTACTTATTTTAACTTTTGGGTTGGTGAATAGCCCATGAGCTCATTTGGAAAAAAAAGATCTATTGACCCTTAAGAAACTATTATATTTACTAAGGTAGGGCATGCCTTAAGTATCATGAAATCGACTTCATCATATGTGGTGAATGCTATCGATATGAAAACACGGGAGACCAAGACGATCATGAAGTTTGAAATTGAAATGAATTGAACAGAACGAGGTGACGTGGAGTCACTAGTTCCGCTTTTCTACAATAACCTATTTTGTTATAATTAACTTTGATGGGAGTCGAATGTTCAAAGTTTGGACTATGATTCGAATTGATCCCACACTCATACTAGACCTAAAGGACAAGGTTGTTAAGAACTGACTGTAGAACATGACAGCTTATAAGTTGAGTTAGGGTGGTGGACATACGACAACATTCATTGCGTAACATCTTTGTATAAAAACTTTGGCCAAAGTAATGCATTTGTCTCTGCATGCATTGTCGGTCCACAGTGATCCAGATGGCCTAGTGTCTCCAGTAGTGTCATACAAGTTAAAGTGGATCTATAGTGTGTGACCATGAGACATTAGGAAGGACACAACACCAGATACTCAGATGGCTAACCATTTGGTTCCAATGTCTAACCTTTCCATGAAGGGTAGGGCCTCTTCTAGTTAGGAAGATGAGCGGGGGACAGCAGGTCTGTGGTTGGAGGAAAAGCACCAGGATGATGCTCTCCTTCCCAAGCATGAGACAAGCCGAGGCTTATGAAGACAGATGTCAATGGTTCCAGATACAATGTTTGCATTTTGACTAGTTGATCTATTCTAATGTAAATATTTGATTAAGATGCCAAGAGCATATATTGTATTTGATTAGTGATGGACTTTCACTAAGGATTGTAATGATTTATTAGATTGTAAGTTGTGTTATATCCTGATTTGATTAACATGCTTAATTGATGGAAAAGAATATGTTTCTTTATGTTCAAACTTGAATATTGTAATCCATTCTTAATTAATGACTTGTTTAAGTTATATACTTAAGTAAATCTTGAATTTTATGGATAGTGGTGTTACACCAATAATGGAACTGATTCATGGGAATATTGGGTATCCTCTAGTTAGGTTTCAATAGGCATATGGCATGTAGATTTGAGGAAGATTTTTGCCTATTTTTTGTAGAGAATCCAATCCAAAAGAATGTCCTCTAAAGCATGAGGCATGAGTATCATTGTAAAGTGAGCCCTCTAGATATTATAATTCTCATGGAAAGTTTGATTGAGTGTGCTATGTGGTCTATAGTAAATTTAATACCTAGATGCAATGGTGCAAATTGGAACCAATTTTTGGGAAAGGTTGTTGCAACAAATTTAAGAAAATGAGTGCATGCTTGAAGTATGATGTGAGCATTAAGCCTTGTGCAAGAAGATAATAGCATATATTTTTGGAGGCAAAGTGAATATCTTTTTGCTATCATGAGCTAACCTAAATGGCATGTGAGCAACAAATTGTTTTCCCTCTTCTTGTCTTGATGTATGTGCAACATTGTATATTGGAGCAAGTGTTAGTTGTGTAGAAAATCTAGGAAGAATTATTGGATACAAATACGGGTTCTATATATGGAGTTAAGATCTTTTGGCTAATTTTGTGTAATGTGTCCTCCAATTAGTGTAGTCTCTGATGTCAATTGTTGTAGTTCAATTATAAAGTCCTTTGTAGCTCAATTTTTGTAAGTCTAGAGAAGGTTTTTTGCTTCGCCCTTAATCTATAGCATGCGTGGGTATATGTGTAGCTAACTTGTGGTTAGAATAACCATAATGTCCCCAATCAGAAACCAAGAATATATTTGTATTCCTTTTTGAATTTATGAAATCAAATGAACCAAACAACAAATACACAAACTGATCACAAAATTTTAAAACCCTTATTTGCTAATCTAATATTAGATCTTGTTGATTTTAGTATAATCAAACCCTAGGGTGATGAAAATATTCAACCTTTGCAATATGAAACCCTCCAAACTAAAACAGTGAATTGAAAATCTAAAATAATGTTGGAAAATACCTGATCAAACCCTCAAACACTTCATAAGCCAAATCTGAACCAATTTTTAATAAATTTAATGGCTGGTACAAACTCTAGGTCACTTCAAATACCTAGATCAAATTCAAACATAAATTTGGAAACCCTCAAAGTTTGATTTTATTGATGTTTGCAATTATTACAAGCTAGAAATTGTTCTAAAACAAAATTAAATTTGAAATTACAATTTTGAACTCACATAGACCTTATTGGAGTGGTATGGCTAGTTGGAAATCTCAAGAAAAATGCTGATAAAATTTAGATTTGCCCCTGGAAACATCTATAATATGTCAACATCAAAAAATTTCTCCTTGCTATTTAATTCAAATTGTTGATTACTGATAAAAGATGACTGAAATAGCACAAAACAATAGTTGATGTGAATGATTTAATGCTCAAATGCCTAATTTTCCTCCTCCAAAAATGGCTCTTAGCCAGGGTTGACTCAAACACCTACAAATAAAATCAAATTTGCATACACAATGATATTAAATGATCCCAAAAATGTTGATTTATTGATAGGTTACTGTAGCGACCACTGTAGCAGTAATATACAATCCTCAAAATGTTGAAATCTTCATCAAAACATTGTAGCAAACTAAAAATTGTTTTCAATTCTCAACAAATCAACAAAAACTATGATCTCCAAATTAAATCACCCAAAATGAGAAACAAGGGTTTTCGTCCTCTCAAACCTCGAACAAACCAAGGGTTTTCAACCTTGGATGCCCTAGATTGAACAAATTGCTTGAATCTAAAAATAGTATACAAAGGTTATCTTGAATGATTATCAAATGAGAAGCCAAGTGCTCCTTTTATAGTTGTCTCCTTGTTTAAAATTTGGGCCCTAGTATTAAAAAACACTTTTTATTTTTGGCTCAAGCATTTAATAAAATGCTTTTATTATAAAAAGTATTTAAAAATACTTTTTAATTTTTATTTTATTTTATTTTTATTTAAGTATTAAAAATACTTTTATTTTAGTACTAGCATTTAAAAATACCTTTTATTTTAATTATAATATTATTATTAAGTTGCCCTTAAAATTAGAAATTATTAGGCCCAATTTAAATAATATTATTAATTATTTTTAATTCGAAAAAAGGGGACATGATAGTCTGCCATTCCCATAATTGCTTGCCCACAAGAAATTGCAAACCTAGAGGATGAATCATGAACTATAATATCCATAGAGTCTCGCTCTTCTACCTGTCAAGTGAAACAACCTTTGCCAAAAAGTTGTAACATCCATGTTCTAAAACATAATAAAACCAGAAATTTACCATAGAGTAAATCAACAAGGTAAAAATGAGATAGAGAAAAAATTTCTTTTATTCAACATATAATCAAGTAACTACAATTACAAGATTTCTTTTTACAAAATACAATAAACCATATTGTCTTTCTCAATTATAATGTTTACAAAAGTAAATCAAATACATATACAAATTTTGGAATAAATTCTGCTTCTGAATATCTGACATCTTTATCACAAGTCCTGGCATGTTTCCTGCTTGGAGAGAGAGTAACTTTCCAGTGATTTACCTCTATCCACAGACCGGCGGTTTCCCACACATCTTCCACATAGGAAGTGGCCCTACCCTTCATGAGGGATATAGATCTTAGGTGACCAATGGTAATTTGCCTTTTCCGAGTACATAGTGTTGTATTCTACTCAACTCTATCAACCATACAACCCTAGATACCCTCTAGCTAAGTATGATTTTCGATAGGATGAGCAATCCGAATACAGTGAACCGACAATGCATGTAGAAAACAAATGCATTACTTTGGCTAAAGTTTTTAATATTAATATTGTTCATAATGAACGTAGTCGTTGTGTTCACCCACCCCTACTCGACTTGGATACTATCATATTCTTGCAGTTTGTTTACTCCTATTATGACCATGTAAAAAGTTTAATCATTGCATCATGATATTAGTATCTTTTGACTTAAATAAGTCTATATGACATAACCATTCAATTGGTTTGTAATTGACTCTAGGGTTTTCCTAATATCCTTTGTTAATATGAATGACAATATAACCATATCTTATATCTAGGAGTCCTAGATTCACAAATAACCCTTGATTAACTCAACCAAGGTTAAGAATACTATAATTCTTAAACAGATAATATCTCCTATACAAAGGAACGTAGAATAACTTTGATAATGTGTTATAAACAAAACATACCCTGAATATATATCCATACAAGGTCATTCTCTAATAGACTTAGCCTAATCCATTGTATTGGATCTCTTCAAGGATAATATTAACAAAAAGATAAATAATGTATAAGGGTTCTCCCATAAACCTTATTTCCATCTACCATAATATCTCTAAGTTACTTCATTCAAAGAGAACAATAATTGTCTAAAAATCCCTATGATTCTAAGTTCTCATGGATAGATAACAATTTTCGTTATACATATACATAATCTAAACAAGAAACTACTTTAAATTATTATTACCTCAATAATATACTATTCAAGTCTAAGAGTATATTAATCAAAGTTCATTCAACTCTATATAATCTGAGAGTCTATTATTTGGTTAACTCACAATCATTCCATTGACTTGCTACAAACTTATTCCATAAGGGAACTATTTCAAGGCTAATAACAACTATGTCAATCTCTTACTATGATGGTCTTTTATCATCCATTCTATGCATTGATATGATTATCGATTTATAAATGAATAAGCAAATGGTCGATGTAGTATACTATAACAAACTACTCACTTGAATTACCAAGTATCAACCATATGATTTGCATTTGTTATCTCATCGATTACAGAGATAGATCAACATAGTTTACTTAGATAGTTATCTGCAGTTTCCTACGTCGATTCTTAATAGTTTTTTACTATTACTCAATAAAAATAGAAGGTTTAACCTCTCTGGAGAACTCATACAATCACCATGAGACTACAATGTACTCACTAAAAGATATTAATCAATTTCCTCATAGTTATCAAACACATGACTGAGGAATACCTATTAATGGACGTTTTAAGAGCTGGCAAAAATGTGCAAACAAGACATAGGGTCGACACCTCTTGACTATGTATTCCCTCTCTATTCCAGTCACTATACTTCTCTCTGCATACGTTCGATCCTCCCTGCCTATGTTCGATCCTGGTGTAGTCACGGTAGGAGGGTTCACAGAATGAATTGTCTGGGTCATGCAGCAAGAGTACACACAACAGAAACAACTCAAAGAAACAGAACAAATGCAGATTCTGTCATTCAATATATTAAAGAATTTGAATACAATCTGGCCAGCAACATGCATGCTTACAATTAGGGCTCACAGACCTTATTACATACATGCACAAGATAAGGATTTGAAGTCCTGTTATGAAAGGAGCCAACTATCTATCATCTAAGTCATGAGAACTTGATCACTACTTTCCTAAGGATCTATTACATCTTTATATATCATTTCCAGACCAATAGATTCCTCCGTGTTGGCCAAGGAAGGTCACAAACTCTGATGAAGAGCTATAACGTGTTCACAGATAGGTCAGACCTAAATGTGTAGAACACTTCCTCAAATGAATGGAACAATGTGCGGACCCTTGGGGAAGGTCAACCATGAACCATAGGACATTGAATGATATGTCATTGAGATCCGCAAGTCAAGGAATGATCTGCAAGCTTTCTCCTTCAGCAGATTATCAGGAACTGTTAGAATGCTCTGCTCTGAGAAAATAGTTGACCTTCTGATAGCAATATCTTTCCGGTAACTGATCCAAATGCTATAAATTCTTGATATGATGTAGATGAATGAATGTAGATACTAAGTCCAAATCTGCAAGATGTGAAATGCCAAAATCGGACCACAAGCTTAAAATTGCTACTGACTGAACTGCCTGAACTGAACTGGAAAATGAAAGAACTGAAATGCCAACAAACTGAAATGCAAATGTTTTTGGTTGATGCAAGATTGTTCTTGAACCAGGGATGCTCCTGCATCAGACATCCAGAGTTATTGAAAAAGTGAGTCCCTCACTTTGTTGGGGCTAGGGGAGAACCAAGACAGTCCACCTGAGCCTGAGAAATCCATGATGAATCTTCTTTCGGTCTGCCTTTCCACTTCACAAGATATTCTTTGTATTATTTTCCTCTAGTGCTACGTCCAACTCTGCTATCCAAGATGTCTTCTATCTGCTCCAGTGCTTGTTGTGGTAACTGCTTCTTCAAGTCTTCTTCCATGCTGTCACTAAACTCTGCTTCATGATACTGATATAGATCTGCAATGTTGAAAATCGGTGATATACTCAATGTCTCTGATAACTCTACTTCATATGCATTTCCTAAATCAAATTTTCTAAGTATCTTACAAGGCCCAAACTTCTTCATCTTCAACTTGTTATATGTCCCAACTGGAAATCTTTCTTTTCTCAAGTACACCATCACTTCATCTCCAACTTCAAATTCTTTAGGTCTTCTCTTCTCATCTACCTTTTCCTTATACTTACTGTTCATGTCCTCCAAATGCTTCTTCACCTGATTATGCACTATCTTCGTATGATCTACAAATTCTTCAGCTTCTGTGCTCCTCTTGTTCTCTGTACTGATATCTCTCAATTCTGCAACTCCTATAGGATTCACTCCAGTAATAATCTCAAAAGGTGTTCTTCCAGTATGCCTATTTACTAAATTATTATATGCAAACTCTGCTTGTGAAAGAATCAAATCCCAACTTCTGTCTTTGTCTCCAACCAAACATCTCAACAAGTTTCCCAAACTCCTATTCACTACCTCTGTCTGTCCATCTGTCTGTGGATGAAAAGTTGAACTGAACTTCAAATCTATCATCTTCTTCCAAAGTGTCTTCCAAAAGTATCCAACAAACTTTGTGTCTCTATCCGAAACTATACTCTTAGGTAATCCATGCAATCTCACAATCTCTTTGAAAAATAGGTCAGCTGCATGCACTGCATCAGTTGTCTTCTTACAAGGTATGAAATGAGCCATCTTTGAAAATCTGTCAACCACTACAAATATTGAATCATGTCCTCTCTGTGTCTTAGGCAATCCTGTTATAAAATCCATGCTTATATCGTCCCAAGGTTTCTCCAGTACTGTCAAAGGTTTATACAATCCAATGTTCTGACTACTCCCTTTTGTAACTTGACAAACTCTACAACTCTGCACAAATCTCCAAACATCCTTATGTATCTGAGGCCAAAAGAAATTTTCACTTACCAAAGCCACTGTCTTATCAATGCCAAAATGTCCTACCAATCCACCACTATGCTTCTCCTTGATCAAATTATCTCTCATTGAACTTCTAGGTATGCACAACTAACTTCCTTTGAACAACATATCTTCGTGAATTAAATAGTCCAACCACTTACTTCTATCTGTCACAATAGGTTCCTTACATGCTTTCCAAGGTTCTGCAAAATCAGTGTCTCCCTCATACATGTTCTTCAATTCGTCAAATCCCAACACTTCAACTCTCATCTCTATCAACAAGTTTCTTCTTCTACTTAGTGCATCAGCAACTTTGTTTGATTTTCCACTCCTATGCTTCAACACAAAAGTATAACTCTGCATGAACTCTACCCATCTCATATGTCTCTTATTCAACTTGCCTTGACTGTTCAAATATTGCAAAGCTTGATGATCTATATACAACACAAACTCCTTAGGCAACAAATAATGTCTCCACTTCTTCAAGGCTTGAATTATAGCATAGAACTCTTGATCATAAACTGAATATCTTTTCCTTGCATCATTCAACTTTTCACTGAAATATGCTACAGGTCTATCTTCTTGACTTAACACTGCTCCTATTGCATTTCCACTTGCATCACAATCAACTTGAAATACCTTATTGAAATCTGGTAATGCCAAAATAGGTTGCTCTATCACTTTCTGCTTCAACAACTCAAAACTTTAATCTACTCCTGATGTCCACTTGAAATCTTTTATGTCACCTCTCATTGTCTCTGTCATAGGGTTACAAACTGAGCTAAAATTTCTAATGAACTTCTGGTAGAAACTAGCCAATCCATGAAATGATCTAACTTCTCCAATGCTCTCTAGTGTAGGCCATTCAATAATTGCTCTCACTTTCTCAGGGTCCATCTTCAATCCTTCTCTAGAAATCACAAATCCCAAATATACCAACTCTTCCTTCATGAAACTACACTTCTTGATGTTTATTAGCAATTTCTCTTCTCTTAACCTCTGCAAAACTTGTCTAATATGCCACAAATGTTCTTCTTTTGTCTTACTGAAAATCAAAATATCATCCAAGTATACAATTACAAACTTACCCAAGAATTTCTTCAGAACTTCATTCATCAATCTCATGAAAGTACTCGGTGCATTTGTCAATCCAAAAGGCATCACTAACCACTCATACAATCCTTCATTTGTCTTAAAAGCAGTCTTCCATTCATCACCTTCTCTGATTCTAATATGATGGTATCCACTTTTCAAGTCTATCTTTGTGAAATATCTTGCTCCACTCAAACAATCCATGATATCATCCATCCTAGGTAAAGGAAACCTATACTTAACTATGATCTTGTTTATTGCTCTGGAATCAGTACACATTCTCCATTCTCCATCCTTCTTCGGTGCAAGCACTGTAGGTACTACACAAGGACTCAAACTTTCTTTGATCAAACCTTTCCTCAACAATTCTTGTATCTGTCTATTCAATTCTTCATTCTCTGCCAGTGTCATCCGGTGTGCTGCTTTGTTAGGCAAACTTGCTCCCGGTATAAGATCCATGTAATGACTGATACTCCTTATAGGTGGTAATCCTTCAGGTACATTATCTGATATGATGTCTTCATACTCTGTCAGCAACTCTTTTATCTCCTCTGGTTCAGTCTCTTTCTTCAATATTTCAAGCTTCTTAGGAATCAAGGCATAACACTTCCTTTCCTGTTTCAAACCATCCAAAAATTTCCTTCCATCTACCAAACAGATTCTAGCATTCCCACATACCACATCTGTAGGATCATCTTCCAAAGGAATCAAAGTAATTCTCTTCCCATTTGTTGTTATAGTATATGTGTTCTTTCTCCCATCATGTATAGCTTTTCTATCATACTGCCAAGGTCTACCCAACAAGATATGACAAGCATCCATAGGCATAATATCACACAAGACTTCATCATGATAAGATCCAATATGAAATTTCACCAAACATTGTTCACTTAGCAGTACCTTATGATCATCTTGAATCCATGCTATCTGATAAGGCTTAGGGTGTTTCAATCTTTCCAACTTCAGCTTAGTCACCATCTCCTTTGAAACTAGGTTATCTGAACTACAACTATCAATTACAACTTTACAACACTTACCTTTGGATTTGCATCTAGTTCTGAACAAACTTTTCTTCTGTGATTGTTCCTCATTTGTCTCTACTTGAAATAGTGCTCTCCTCATCACCAAGGATTCTCCTTTCTCAAGTTTACCAATAGAACTGGGTGATTCAACAGGTTCTTCAACATAGGCTGCTCTCCCACTATTCTCCGTCTTCTTGCTTGTACTCTATGTCCTTCTCAATGTCCTCTGAATGTCCTCTTATCAAATCCTCTTCCTTCTCTTCTGTATCCTTCATTTCAGTATGCACTAGGGTTTCCTCTTCGGTAAAAATTTATGTCATCTCTCTGGTAAGCATTGTTATCTTTGTCATCCTTTTTAGATGGGTTGTCAAACTTGTTCTGCTCCACAAATGATCTATCATATCTGGAAAATGTTTTACCCCTCTAAAATTTACCTCCTCTGCCTCTCTGTCTTTGATCATGCTTCTTATTCAGCTTCTCTTCAACTTTCAGGGCAAATTGATATGCTTCTTCCAAAGATGTCATCCTTACCAAGCTTAGTTCTTCTTGAATGTTCAATCTCAGTTCATTGATGTATCTCGCCACTTTCTCCTTGCTTGCTTCACTATGTCCTGTCCTTATGATCATCTTATGAAATTCTTTAGTGTACTCCTTCACAGATTTCTCCTTTTGTCTCAGGTTTTGCAATCTTTTCAACAATTCCAACTCATAGTTAGCAGGTATGAACTGATTCTTTAACTTTGTCACCATCCGGTCCCACTTTGTAATATTTTCTTTTCCTCTTCTATTTCTTTCTAACTAAACTTCTTTCCACCATATAGCAGCATGTCCTTTCAACTTTGTCTTTGCAAATTTCACCTTCTCTGGATCTTCAATTTCTTCATATTCAAAGTATTCTTCCATGTCATTTATCCAGTCAATCAATTCTTCAGGATTCAAATTACCAGTGTAGTTCGGTACATCAACTCTAGGTCTTTTTCCAATCTTTGAAATAGCTCGCAACATCTTTATTTGATCTGATTCTTCTTCTTCATTACCTTCTAGGGTTTCACCAATTTGTTCAGTAGATTGAAATTCTTCCTCATCATCACTTTCAACATTAGGTCTAGGTGTCAATCCTCTTCGCCTATCTTCCTCAACAGCATCCAAATGAATTCGCATTGTTCTCATCAATTCTATCATCTCATCCACTCTATTAGCCATTGTACCAACAAGAGGAACTCTTCGTGGTGGAATCTTCCTAGGATTAAGTACAAACTACCTCAAATTCGGTGATCGGGCTACAAGCGACAATTGCCTCTCAATCAACGATCAGTTGCGCATAAGTAACCTGCCTTAGATCGGTGATCTTCTTACAACTAGATCTTATGGAATTTCCTTCACCAATTCGCTCCAAAGAATCAAACTTTCACTCTGATACCACTTGGTGCAGTCACAGTAGGAGGGTTCACAAAATGAACTGTCTGGGCCGTGCAGCAAGAGTAAACACAATGGAAATGACTCAAAGAAACAGAACAAATTTAGATTCAGTCATTCAATATATCAAAGAATTTAAATACAATCTGGCTGGCAACATGCGGGCTTACAATTAGGGCTCACATGCTTGATTATATACATGCGCAAGATAAGGCTTTGAAGTCCTCTTGTGAAAGGAGCCAACTATCTATCATCTAAGTCATGAGAACTTGATCACTACTTTCCTAAGGATCTATTACATCTTTATATATCATTTTCAGACCAATAGATTCCTCCACGTCGGCTAAGGAAGGTCACAAAATCTGATGAAGAGTTGTCACATGTTCACAGATAGCTCAGACCTAAATACATAGAACACTTCCTCAAATGAATGGAACAACATGCAAACCCTTAAGGAATGTCAGCCATGAACCACAAGACATTGAATGATGTGTCATTGAGATCTACAAGTCAAGGAATGGTCCGCAAGCTTTCTCCTTCAGCTGATTATCAGGAACTGTTAGAATGCTCTGCTATGAGAAAACAATTGACCTTCTAATAGCGATATCTTTTTGGTAACTGATCCAAATGCTCTGAATTCTTGATATGATGTAGATGCTAAGTCCAGATCCGCAAGATGTGAAATGCCAAAACTGGACCACAAGCTTAGAACTACTACTGACTGAATTACCTGAACTGAACTAGAAAATGAAAGAACTGAAATGCCAACAAACTGAAATGCAAATGTTTTTGGTTGATGCATGATTGCTCTTGAACCAGGGATGCTCCTGCATTAGATCCTCTCAAGTTTTAACCTTGTTAATATATCGATACCACAGCTCAACTGAGTTGTTAATCATTATGACCGAGGCACGACTCTTAGAGAGTTGCCTTATTTCTCACCTCAATAGTGATTCAGTTACAAACTTAATGAAATCTTAACAGTCCTTAGCGACTTAGTCTTTAACTAAAATCAATTTTTAAGCAAAAGTCCACATGTCAATTGTGGAAGGCTGCCATATGGTCCATTCAGTTGGGCAGTTTGTAAACACAATCATCCCCATAAGGATGAGGCTGACACTTATTAAAATATAACTAATCTTTTAATGATCAAAACATGTGGTTCGATACACCACTTATCACTAATGAAGACTCTACTATAATTTAGCCTAGGACTCCAACAATACCATCGACTCATTAAGAGGTATTATCCTCTTACGATGCTAAGGCATTTATATATTTGATTACATCAAATATACTTCTTATAACATTGCCACTATATTAGATAATCACAGTTTAATCAATAAAAAGATAATGTTTAAACAAGGAATTACAGATAGTGGTTGGGTTGAACTTGTCTCCCCATCACAATTTGTCGGCAATAATCACCTATTCTTAACTCGACGAAAACATTTTAACATTAAGAATGGTTTATAACATCTCAAGGGACTTAATAATAATATGACAACCATTTTACGACAATAACATCGTAAAATTTACATTAAATGTAAATAATCACAAATCAAACTCAAACGACGTCTTTAATGTTATTAACGACTAAGACGACTTACTATGACTTAGAAAGATTTGAAAACAATATCGACTACCTATCAATTAGGTTCAGAAGTAAACTGGCAAGACAAGACTTACCTCTTACGACACATTGGTTCACATTTTCGTTAAACACTTATACCCAATTTGGCAAATAAACCACTCGTAGCCCGAAGTCTATATCTCTCTCCTGGAAAGATACTCTCTCTCTTTTCTCCGAGAGTCATCTGAAAAACCTGTAATCCTGTATCAAACTTGTTACCAAAGAAATTATGATCAGTTCATCATTATTCAAATAATAGATCAAATCTCATAATGTGAATATTAAATCGATAATAACATAATCATTCCCATAATTTTATAAATGACATTCAATATAATCCATGTTTTTCCTTGTCATTAATCTAAACATCATAATAAATTTACTTATGTCCAAGTAAAAAATAAAAGTATAGCAAGAAAAAAATTGGGGATGTAACAAAAATATTAAGCATACTCAGATGCTCAAATACTATTGTGCCAACACTATGAATCATGCTATAACATTTGGATCTTATTTTTGTCAAGTGGAACAACTCTTGCCAAAAATCACTATGGGAGCCACTACCACCATCACTTGCATTCTTATGCAATCCATGAACCTCAAACAATTTAACCTCTAGAGGGAAAATAACAAAGAGGTGTGTGTGACTCACATCAACAAAAATGCAAACCTCTAGGAGACCCTTGATGATATGCATGATTATACTTTCCCACCATTAGCTTGGATCAAGCAATGTTAGCAGCCAACACACAACATGCTCATCTCTGATGTGATGACAGATGATGCTTTCTTCTTTCTGATGGAGGATATCTTCAAGCTCCCACAACACTCAATCCTATGACTAAATCATCTATATGGCTACAAATGGTGGAGTATAGTGATTGGAAATGATGACGTTGTTGGGAATTAAGGTGTCTCAACCTTGTAAATTCCTTACATTATTAATGTTTGTATTTATTATTTAATTGCCTATGTAGTAAATATTTGCAAATTCTAATTGTCATATTGTGGGATGTGGCACGGTGATGTGTCAATCCTACATGGAATATGACAACTTGTAATTTTGTCCTCACATGAGGAGATAGGCGTCCCACTTTATGGTAGAAGCATTTTGCCATGTGTCGGCATCTTCCATGTTGTGTAAGGGAATGTTTGACCGAAATGGTTATGACGGATTCCTATGACAAATCTATGACATGTAAGAGTCAGAAATAGAAGGTTGTAAGACAGGTGAAGGCATGTGTCATGAAGCATCTTTGAAAAAGGAATATTTGGGTGCCCCAAGGTGGACTATGACATGTTGTAAGAGAATATGCTATTTAAAGCCTGTGTATGACAGATTCTCTTACAGTTGTAAGTTGTAATCGCTATGATAGATTCTATGACGGTCGTGAGTGTCGTAAGAGCATCTGTCATAGCCCATTTTGGAAATAGGCAACCCCTTTGGGATGGGAGCTATGGACAAGTGTCAGGAACATTCTACAATGTTGACCAAGTGTCCTTAGGCGTAGGTTTTGGGCCATGAGGCCAAGTTGGACGCCCATTCCAAGAAAGGTCCAATATTGCCTTGTATTTTCTATATAAATAGGTGCTTGGAGAGGGAGTTGTATCACAGGTTCTACAGGTACTGTTATGCTACTGGTTTGACTCCAGACATGAGTGTCGAAGACCATTGAAGCTTGCATTGCAAGTGTATTGTAAACATATTTTAGATTTGTTAATACATTGTGTAAGTTTTTGAGTGGGGTTTTTCACCCGATAAGGTTTTCCCCACCGTATATCTTTGTCTCTCTTCTTCTGTCTACTTTCTGGTTCTTTTGTTTTGCTACAATATCTCATGTTAATGGTTTAACATTTCTATAATAGTTAGGATAAAATTGAATTTGCATAGCCCTCTCCTCATTAGATTAGTGTAGGAAGCGATTTCTGCACACCTAGCTTCCTTTCAGTTGGTATCAGAGCTTGATCACCTTTGGTCCTAGTTGTTGGGTAGGGTTTTTTTGAGCTGATCTTAAGTTGAGTGGAAATATGTGTAGAGTATTCTATATCTTATTGCAGCAAGGAGATGGCAAGCACATCCAAAAGATTTGAAGTGGAGAAATTCAATGGCACTAATTTCGAGTAATGGAAGCTCAAGATGGAAGACATGCTTGTAGACAGAGACCTTTGGGAAAGTGTTAATGGAACTAAACCAGCTGCAATGTCACAAGATGAGTGGGATCTCAAGGATCAGAAGGCTAAGGGTCTCATAAGACTTAGTCTTGCTGATTCTATTCTATTAAATGTCCATGAGGAGACTACTATAAAACTACTTTGGAAGAAGTTGGGGGATGTGTATCAAGACAAATCCCTAGTTAATAAACATTTCCTGAGAAAGAAGTTGAATTCTCTTCGAATGGAGGATGGAGGATCTGTTGCTGAACATATGAATACCTTTAACATGCTGGTTGCACAATTGACATCTATTGGTGTGAAGATGGAGGAGGAGGATCGGTGTATGACCTTGCTTTGTTCTCTGCCAGACTCATGGGATCATCTTGTCATGGCTATTGGAAGCAACACATCCACATTCAAAATGGAAGAAGTGGTTTCTTCGTTGTTGTTTGAAGAGATGCAGAGAAAGTCTTCTGAGGTAGTCAAAGAGGCCCTTGCACTTCATGGAAGACCCAAGGAGAAAGGGAAGAAGGACAAGAAAGCTGAGAAGGGTAGATCCAAATCTCCTGGAAAGTCCAAGGCTCTTTGTTGGAACTGTGGCAAAACTAGGCATTTCTGAAAGGAATGCAAAGAGGAGAAGAAGAAGAAGAAAGCTCCTGATTTAGATTCTGATAAGTCACAAGATGAAGGTGATGCTTTCATCGCAGCCTTGGCAACCCATGCATCTGACGATGTGTGGCTAATCAACTCTGGTGCATCATTCCACATGACCTCGCATCAAGACCAGTTCACTAAGTATGAGGAGTTCGATGGTGGAAAGGTGTATCTGGGTGACGACTCTCATCTGAAGATTGTTGGTCGTGGAAGAGTCTCTATCCAGTTCCCTGATGGTTGAGTGAAGGGGATCTCTGGGGTTATGCACATCCCAGGCTTAGCACGGAACCTACTTTCTGTAAGTAGTTTGAATGATGCAGGTGTGTAGGTTGTCTTTTTGAAAGAAGGATGCAAGATGACTAGAGGAGCTATGGTGCTTGCTAAGGGTACTAGGAGAGGTGTTCTGTTTCTACTGGAGGCATGCATTTCACAATGTAATAGTTCTTTTGACTCAAGGAAGAGTGCAGCAGTCACTTCATCCTCACCATTTGAACGAGCAGTGAAGAAATCTGTCGTTTCTAGTCTTGATGGTTGTAATCGTGCATTGGAAGTTAAACTTCCTACTAAAAAGGCAATGTTATGGCATAAGAGATTTGGCCACATTGGTGAGAAGGGTCTGCGTACCCTAAAAAATAAGAACCTCATTGAGGGGTTAGATGATTGTAATATTGAGTTTGACTTTTGCGAACATTGCATTTATGGAAAACAAAACCGTGTTCAGTTTTACTCGAGTTCTCATAAGTCTTCTAGTGTGTTGGACCTTATTCATTCTGATGTGTTTGGTCCTGTTAATGTTCCTTCGTTATCAAAGTATGTATATTTTGTATCTTTTATAGATGATTACAGTAGAAGGACATGGATTTATTTTCTCAGAAGCAAATATGAAGTCTATAGCAAGTTTAAAGAGTTTAGGGCCTTTGTTGAAAATTAGACTGGTAAAAAGATTAAATGTTTGAGAACTAACAACGGTGGTGAGTTTTGTTCTACAGAATTTGATAAATATTGCAAGGAACTTGGGATTGAAAGACATAAGACAACTCCATACACCCTGTAGCAAAATGAAGTTGCAGAGAGGATGAACATGACACTGATGGAGAAGGCTAGGAGTATGCTTAGTGGAGCTGGCCTAGAACAAAAGTTTTGGGTTGAAGCTGTTGCCACTACTTGCTATCTGCTAAACAAATCTCCTACATCAGCTCTTGTTGGAAAGACACCCATGGAGGTGTGGTCTGGTAGAAAGGCTTCAGTAAGACATCTTCATGTTTTTGGTTGTGAGGCATATGCACATGTGCCTAGGGAGAAGCGGTCAAAGTTGGAAAACAAGGCTGTTAAGTGTATCTTCATTGGCTATGGTGTCGGTGTGAAAGGATACAATCTTTGGGACCTTGTGGCTGAAAAAGTGTCGTATAGAAGAAGTGTCATCTTCAGAGATCTTACACCTTCTTCCACTATTTTGCAACCAGAAGAAATAGTAAAGAAAGAGGATGTTGTTCAGTTTCCTGCTACCCCTGAGAAGACTAAACATAAAGACAATGTTGGACTTGATGATGAGGAGAGCTCTGGAAGCTCTAAAAGCTCAGATGAAGAAGCTAAACCTCAACCTCAACCATTGAGGAGGTCTACACAGATAAGAAAGCAACCTGAAAGGTTTGGTTTTACATTGCTTGGTTTGAGTTGTGCTTATTCTTTAATCACTAACAGTGATGAACCTAGAACTGTGTCAGAGGCTTTGGATATGAAAGATGTAGGTTCTTGGAAGGAGGCCATGGAGGATGAAATGGCTTCTCTGGAAAAGAATCAAACTTGGGACCTAGTGCCTTTGCCTCCTAGATGGAAACTCGTTGGATGCAAATGGGTGTTCAAGAAGAAAATTGGTGCAAATGGCAGTGTTGAGAAGTATAAAGCCAGATTGGATGCGAAGGGGTATTCACAAGTGGAGGGTATAGATTATGGTGAGATCTTCTCTCCCATTGCAAAGATGACAACCATTTGATTCCTATTGTCTCTTGCAGTAGCTTATGACTTGGAGGTAGAACAGATGGATGTAAAGACAACTTTCCTTCACGGTGATTTGGAGGAAGAAATCTACATGTCACAGCCAGAGCATTACATGGTGAAAGGTAAAGAAAATTTGGTTTGCAAATGAAAGAAGTCTTTGTATGGTTTGAAGCAGTCTCCTAGGAGGTGGTACTTGAAGTTTGATGCCTTTGTATTGTCAATTGGATTTGTGAGATTGAAATCAGATCACTGTGTGTACTTTAAGTTTGATGGTGATCGTATTCTCATTGTTGCATTGTATGTTGATGATATGTTGCTCATTGGGAAGGGTAAGAATATGATTTCTGATTTCAAATCTTAGTTGTTAGCATAGTTTGAAATGAAAGATTTAGGGGCAGCCAGCCAGGTACATTCTAGGAATGGAAATTAGAAGAGACAGAACCAACAGAAATCTTTGATTAAGTTGGAGTAAGTATGTGAAGACCATGTTGGATAGGTTCAGCATGGCAGATTGTAGACCATTGTGTGTTCATGTTTCTTTGGGGACAAAGTTATCTATTGAGGATTGTCCAAAATCTCCTAGTGAGGTGGAGGACATGAGCAGAGTACCTTATGCTAGTATTGTTGGCAGTTTGATGTATGCTATGGTATACACAAGACCAGACATTGCCCAAGCAGTGGGAGTCCTTAGTCAATTTATGGCTAATCCTGGACGGGTTCATTAGGATGCAGTTAAGCGAGTGTTCAGATATTTGAGGGGTACTTCCGAGTATTCCATTTGCTAATCATGGTAATGTTATAGGACCTCCGCATTCCATTGACATTCATGGATTCAGATTGGGCAAGTGACATTGACAATAGGAGATCCACTAGTGCTTATGTGTTTACACTGTTTGGTTGTGCTATTAGTTGGATGAGTAAGCGACAACCTATTGTTGCTGTTGGTAATCATTTATGTTTAGGGTTTTAGGCCAGAGCCACTGGTGGTGCCTGCATAAGCAATCAGGTTTTAAGCATTTAAATATGCAGGCCCCTTCCCAAAAATCCAAAAAGTTCTATCTCTTTTGACCTCTGCAGTGCTAAAAAATGCAAAAAATCAGTCATATGCATGTGTCTTTGTATATACAAAGGTGTTTGTATATACATACAGGTCAAAATGTGCATTGGCGGGCTTGCAAAAATCTTCACCGGCCTTCGAAAATGGTGAAAAATGAGTTGTATGCATTTTTAAATGCATATCGGGTTGCATATACAAGGGGGAATCTTTTGGAGATTCCCGAGAATATTCCCGCTTTGTATATCGGGTCATATACAAAACAAAACATACAAGGGGCTTTGTATGTTCGGCAACATACAAAGAAACGGAGGTGCAATTGGTGGGGCCCGCGGATATGCAAAGCAGAATATACATCAGCTATATACATTCAAAAATGTGCAAAGGAATGATGTACAAATGACCGATATACAAGTGGTGGGGCCTGCAGACAGGACATACAAAGGCGAATGTATGTGAAGTATACATTCGAAATATACAAAACAAAGGCATACATTTCGGACCCGATTGAAAATCAAATGTAGTGAATAATGTTTCAGGTCCGCAGCATGTATATTGGGCACTTGTATGTGCCAATGTATATTCAGAAGGTACAAGGGTTAAGATGCAAGCCAGATTTCAAAGCAACTTCAACGTGCCTCATTAAAATTTGAAATCTGCCTTGTATGCATGAGGCAAATGTACATGCACATATACAAGGAAATATGCATGAAAAGAGGATACAAGCCGAACCCGAATTGAATTTCAATTTGTTCTAAACAGGTTTGGGGTCCGCCTTGTATATCAAACAGATGTATATGTATTTTACATATACAAAGGGTTTTTGAGGGGCGAAAATGGCAAAATGAAGAAAGGAAAAGTCAGCGATAGGAGCATGAAGTGCCTACGTGACATGTTTTCACTGGTAGACAACTTTTTAGGGTGTTTTGAGCCGTTGATCTCGGCGATGGGTTTTGGATCGACGGTCAGGTTTTTGAACCTTTAGCAATGGTTTTTCTGGGCGAGTGCGGCCATTTTTGAGCGGGAAAATCCCCAAATGCATCTACTGTTGCATCCCGCGGGTAGATGAAGCATTGATGGCATATTTGTAGAGGATGGGCGATGAAAATGACAGGTCAACCACTCGATTGAAGATGAATGTCTCTAAGCGGCGGCTCAGATCCCGATTCCACCTGCTCTCTTCCTTTGCTTCCTAGCTGCATTCAATTTTGAGTGCTATTTTTCACGATGCATTGTATCTGGCGATTTTTGAGTTGACCGTTGTAATTTTGGCTGGGTACATAGTTTTGCTATAAAATACAAACTATGTCACTCATATTTGGTGGTTGAAGACTTGGGCATTTTTGTGTAAATAATGAAGAACAGTGCATGATCCTGAGTTGTTTTATCTCATTCTAGAGTTTATGAGTTGCATCATGAATGTATTTTGCACGTATGTTCAGTTTCATGTTGATATAGATGAAAAATGCTCTTATGCATGTGTTTATCTGTTTGTCTCATTCGCTACATGCATTTCCTTCTTTTGAATCTGGCTGCTAAGGGTTTCTCAGATTCTAGGGTATAAGTTTCTGTATCACATGCTTCATCTCTGACTTCCATTCAAGGAGTGGATTAAATTGTTTTAGGTTAAGCATGGAGAAGGTTGTTTGTCAGCAGGGATATTTGTAAGTAGAGGCAGCTAAATACCCATTCTTGGGTGATGTTTGTAAGGCAAGCATCAATCCAACCCCTTGAAACTTGAATGCTAGTTGTAAACCATCTGTTGCATACGTCTAGTTGACTCCTTGCCCTGAGATAAGCACCGGTCTGCTCCTGGGTTAGTAATTATGACCCAAAAGCCCCTGTCTTGCATCCAAACCATCAAATTCAAACCATTCCATAACTTCCACCTGTTAGTTGTAGGAGTAGGATTAGGACCCCTGCATGCTCTCATACATAACCAGACACATATGTCCAAGAATGTTGCCAACCTTGTGATTTGTCACACAAATCTTGGTCCCAAAATGAGAGTATTCTGCCTGTCATTAGAAAGCTAAATCTTTTTTTGGAG
Organism: Cunninghamia lanceolata; assembly: GCA_027924645.1. NCBI lineage: Eukaryota > Viridiplantae > Streptophyta > Pinopsida > Cupressales > Cupressaceae > Cunninghamia > Cunninghamia lanceolata. Next base: position 33,570,954 of record BSBN01001583.1, on the reverse strand, counting down.
AGTAAATGTTACATCTTTATCAAATAGGGACACCCCCCTTAGTGCGGCAGAACCAGAAGTGAAGGGGAGGCAGCTCACGCAACCTCCCGTTTTTGTTGGCCGAATCAGCCTATGCATAGGAATTGGCAAACCCTCTGTTGATTCAGAGAAAATAACCAACAGTTGCTTTGTCCACGACAGAAGCTGAGTGTATGGCAGCAACTCATGCTTGTAAGGAAGCCATTTGGCTTAAGAGATTGTGTTCAGATATTGGTGTTGATGCAGAACAGATAATGATCAGCTGTGATAGTTAGAGTGCGATTTGCCTTGCAAAGATTCCAACTTTCCATGCTAGAACCAAGCACATTGATGTTCAGTTTCACTTCGTGCGAGACATGGTTGAGGATGGAAAGGTAAATTTGGAGAAGGTAGATACTTTGAAGAATATTGCTGATGCATTGACGAAGCCAGTGAGCACAGAGAAGTTTAGATGGTGTTCGGAGTCTATGGGCCTCTCAGCCTATAGCAGTTAAATCCTGTTATTCTATTGGCTCTTACAAGGTGTTCGACAAGTGGGAGAATGTTGGGAATTAAGGTGTCTCAACCTTGTAAATTTCTTACATTATTAATGTTTGTATTTATTATTTAATTGCCTATGTTGTAAATATTTGTAAATTCTAATTGTCATATTGTGGGATGTGGCACGGTGATGTGTCAATCCTACATGGAATATGACAACTTGTAATTTTGTCCTCACATGAGGAGATAGGCATCCCACTTTGTGGTAGGAGTATTTTTCATGTGTCAGTATCTTCCATGTTGTGTAAGGGAATGTTTGACCGAAACGGTTATGACAGATTCCTATGACAAATCTATGACATGTAAGAGTCAGAAATAGAAGGTTGTAAGAAAGATGAAGACATGTGTCATGAAGCATCTTTGAAAAAGACATATTTGGGCACCCCAAGGTGGACTATGACATGTTGTAAGAGAATATTCTATTTATAGCCTGTGTATGACAGATTCTCTTACAGCTATAAGTTGTAACCGCTATGACAGATTCTATAACGGTCATAAGTGTTGTAAGAGCATCTGTCATAGCCCATTTTGGAAATAGATGACCCCTTTGGGATGGGGGTTGTGGATAAGTGTCAGGCACATTCTACAATGTTGACCAAGTGTCCTTAGGCGTGGGTTTTGGGCCATGAGGCCAAGTTGGACGCCCATTCCAAGAAAGGTGCAATATTGCCTTATATTTTCTATATAAACAGGTGCTTGGAGAGGGAGTTGTATCACAGGTTCTATGGGTACTGTTATGCTACTAGTTTGACTCCAGACATGAGCGTCGAAGACCATTGAAGCTTGCATTGCAAGTGTATTGTAAACATATTTTAGATTTGTTAATACATTGTGCAGGTTTCTAAGTGTGGGGTTTTTCACCCGATAAGGGTTTTCCCCACCGTAAATCTTTGTCTCTCTTCTTCTGTCTACTTTCTGGTTCTTGTGTTTTGCTGTAATATCTCATGTTAATGGTTTAACATTGCTGTAATAGTTAGGATAAAATTGAATTTGCATAGCCCTCTCCTCATTAGATTAGTGTAGGAAGTGATTTCTACACACTTAGCTTCCTTTCAGATGTTAGAAAACCCAAAGTTGTGCATGATATGGACTGTTGGAAATAATGCAGATAACTGAGAGGGGGGGGTGAATCAGTTATCTTATAACTTTTCTATTTTTACTTTCTTTTCTTATCTTATCATTTAGTGTTGTATCAAAACAAGGCGATCATAAGAACTGAAAAGAAATTAACACATAACACAAGGATTTTTACGTGGAAACCATGTTAAGGGAAAAACCATGGGGTGACTAACCCAAGATTGTATTCTCTGTTAAAAGAATAAGAGTACAAATTTGGCACTTGCCAATTAGGGCTCATTGCCCGAGCACACTGCTCACAAAAGGCCCACTGCCTACAAGAGACTTATAGTCTACAAATGCTTACAGATGATACCAAGGTGTTTGAACTGGTGAACAACATCTATACATGCAGGAATTTAGTTCTGGTTAGGCACAGTATACTGATCTGGCACATTTCATTCTTCCTCTACTCAATATTACTTTCCTGTCACATTTCAAGCTTGAATTACTGCCTTCGTACTTGTCTCTACTTTTCTTCGCACTTAAACATTCATATTATCACTTCAACTCTCTCACAATCTTGAATCCATCGGGTATATATATCCGCATCAAGGATTTCCCACAACTTTCTAGTCGGCAACAAGAACACTTAGGATATTTGCAAGTTATTGTTCAGTCAGCTGAATCCATACTTGATTAGTGATGCACATCAAAAACTTAGGCATATAAGTCATTAATCATGTCAACCAACAATGTATAATGCCACAAATTGCTTGATCAATACCTTTTGCACATCTGGATTGAAGTCTTATACTTTGTCGGTCAATTCTTCCTTTGTCTGCTCTGCCTAACTGGAACCCAACACTCAGATGCTCATATCTTTTTCATGCTTTGCCACCGGAGGCTAAATCTCTGGAATACAATAGTCATGATACCCATCTTGACTTGTCCAAGTCCGCAACTTACTGAGTTAGACCATCTGAGAGATCCGGACCTGATTGTTAGACCTTGTTACATATTCTATTCTTGTTCACAAGACAAAAACAATCTTCAATCTGACTTCCGATATAGGCATATTATGTACTACGGATGTGTGGGATAGACTTTGTTGCCATCAATGACAACACTTATGAAGCCACACAGTGTCTCTTGCCAACAATGGACATCAATCTTTACCATGTTTCTTGTGTAGCATTGTTGAAAAATGTGAGGTTCACTTATTCATCTTATATCAGGTTTGTGTTCTTGTGAAAGCAAATCTGAATTTGAGCTTCTTCCATCAAACTATGTGTCAACAACTTCCTCTAGATGAAAGATGCCTTAAAACATTACCTCCTCTACCTTGGGATGTGACCAAAGCATGCTCAAAACTTGGCTCCTCTCTCCTAAATTGTTGTCATGATAATTACCTTGTGTTCCAAGGACTCTTACCATGTCATCTCGCACTCTACCACTTGAATGATGGTCTAGATCAGATTGAATGTGGTTGTAACAATCATATTTGGCTTGGATTTTCCTTTCAAACAGTGATACATCAGCTAGAATATTGGTACTTAGAATTCCCAAAGGTTGAGACTTCTTACACATGACATGAGGCAAAATATCTTCCCTAAAACATGCCTATAACACTGCATTATTTTACTCAAATTAGAAATGTAATGGTTAGAAACCACCTTGTACTAGTTGCAAACATCTCAACAATGATAATGGGTTGGAAATTCCACCATGCGACTAGAAGTTCTTCTTTGGCTACAAGGAAAATGTGGGAAGTGCTAGAAATGTTGAGTGCAACAGATCTAAGATTTGGAACCATACTCAAAATGGCCCTTGGCTCATGTCTATTGCAACCAATACTCATCCCAACTATGTCAAATTGGTGTTCCTCAACAAAAAAGTTCCATTTAACAATTATCCCCTTTGGTGGCCACCTTAGAAGTGTAATATCGAGCATAACAAAAATAGACCAAATATCATTATGATCAAGATCTCACCTTTTCACCAAATGATATTTCCTCCATATAATCATGGCAACTCTTGGAGATCCATCTTCAATGCCTTGAAACTCTACCTCCTTTCTCTTGGATTCCAACTCTATAATGAAATCCTACATAGAATGCACCCATTGCGAGATCTATGTTTTATTTATTCCTCCAAGAATCATGATTTAGAAGTCTTTGCATATCTCTTGTTCACTCAAAGTGATGACCAATTGCCTTGCCTTCATGATGCTAGTAATTTGTATTGTCTCATCCTTCATGTATCCTCTAACTTATTTGTAGCTTATATTCAAAGCATCATACCATACTTAGTCACAAAATCTTGAACTTCAAAATGACACCTATTTTGCTTACCATCATCTAGCATCAAGCACCCCGAGGTGACTATCTCCATTTGTCCATCACCCACAATCTTGTCTTCAATTGTGGTACTTGGCTCCCATGAGTAAGCTATGAACCATGAACTTTTATCCTCCACAACGTGGTTAGAATGCACAACAAACCCTATGTGATTCCTCATAAACTTCCTTCCTATCCAAATGCAAGAAATGAAGAACTCAATAGTAACTGTTATCACCTAAAATTGCACCCTTTGTTGAAGCTTTGACAGTTCCAACAATTTCAGAGTAACGTGGGATTAGTCTCAAGGTGTGGGACCTTGCAGTTGAGACCAAACCTCTAGAGAAGGTTGGTTCCTCGTTTTGAGATTAAGGCTCAGAGAATTAAACTATATCTAGTGCTACACATGTCAGGGGAAAAGGGATAGAAGAAATACAGAAAGGAAAATGGTGATGCACCAGATTTATGAATGTTTAGTTGAAGTCGACATAGCATAGTAGTGATTTCAAAGATTGAGTAAACTAACACAGACTCATCCAATCTTTAACATAGGCCAAAACATAATGCTAAAACTTATAAAGGGACCATTTTATCCACAAGATAAAAGAGCAACATTCAAACAGACACAGAGTAGAAGATAATGAGAGAGGCAGAATCAGTTGCTTGTATTAATCACAAAGGCTAAATAGCCATTACAAAAATAGAAAAGCTAAATACTGATCAGGAAGACACGGAATGATAATTTCCCCTCATTATGGAACTAGAAATGAAGACAAAGAGGCCCAGAAGAGGACACAGTCGATCAGATTCATTTAGTTCTGGGAAATATCATGAGGTCAAGATCAAGCATCAAGTGCTTCAATCTGAATAACAACCCAACAACCAACCAACAATTTTTACATTTTACTTTCATGTATATATAGCATTTTTAGTTCATAGTACAATTACAGGTGCAACTCTAGGCATTAAAAATTTATCAATCCCTTCAATCCAGTTGCCCATGCTACCCTTAATTTGGCTCAAAAGCACATCAGGAAACTGGCAGAAAAGGCATGTTGAAGAATCCGCAACCTAGAGGGTTGCCCATATCCTATGTGCGAATTTGTCCTTGGAAGGACGTGCAGAAGCATGGGCCACTGAAAACACCTCGTCCTCTTCATTAATATCTGGTACCTGCGCATTGATGCTTCCCCACTATTTCGGCTACCTGCAACCTTGGCTTGCAACAATGGCGTCACCTAGAAGCGCATCTTAAGGCACCTAGAAACGTCACACCTTTTAAAAGCCTTTTCAATACTTCAAAATATTTTAAACTTACTTTAAAATATTTAAAACAATACATTATAGTACATGCTTTAATAATACATTGATTTTTAATTTATTTCACCTTTATTTTGCCTTATCGGCAAAATCTCCCTTTTGAGAAGTAGACTCTCTCTTTTGCTATTTGGGCCTCTTGGTCTTCCATTTTACCTTATCGGCAAAATCTTTGTTTGGTGAACTTGACTTACCTCTAACTTCCCCTTTCTCTCTTTAGTCAGCGAAAATTGACTTTCGCGAACCACTTAGCCAGCCCAACTTTATCGGTAATTTCTTCATTTTATGAACCTTCTTTGCTTTGCCTTTGTTCTCATTCTTTTCTTCTCCATCAGTGAACTTTTCATTTCGCGAACTACTTTCATGTTGCTTCATCTTCACTTTATTGGTGAAAACTCCATTTCTCCAACCAATGCCATAGCTGATTTTCTTTTCTATCTTTTCCTTATCGGCAAACTTCCACTATCACGAACTTGACCTCTATGTCGCCTTATCGATGAATCCTAGAAATTGTAAACTTGTTGGCAAGTTTGCCATTTTGCTGATTCCCCAACCTCTTTTTGTTTTGTCTTTGGCCAACCACCTTTTCTTTCCTCCTTACTGCTTTTGCCTTATCGACGAAATATTCACTTTGTGAACCATCCTTTGCCACTGACTTGGCTATCTACCCTATCTTGGTCCTTTGTCGACGAACCTGTTGGTCGGTGAACTTAAAGTTCACCAAACCTTAAGTTTTCTGATAAAGGCAAACACTTGATGCCTTTTCCTTAGCTGCATCCAGCCACCCTTTGCCTTGCTTTGCCTTAGCCACTTTTGCTGCCTGCACACCCCTTAGTCGGTAAACCGATGAATCGACGAATCGATGAACCAAAGGTTCACCATACCAGAATTTTAGCGACTGAAAGGGAAAGGGAACCCAGTATGCACCTTCCAGTATCCTATAATTATCTTAAACATATATTTAATAAGTCGATACAAGCACATACTACTATGCCCTTAAAGCGGAAACATACATAGTTGATTTCCCATCACATTAACCCTTAGAGGAAAGATAATGTAGCTTATAGATCTAAGTAAATTTCAGCAGCATAACAACATGTAAATTAACACTTTAGGAATATGAAAGAAGAAGAATAGAAGAAAGATAGATAGAAGAGAAGAGACACTAATATACGTGGGGAAAACCCTTTCGGGTAAAAAACCCCACACTCCAAAGCATCGAACCAATGTATTAATCTGCAACAACAAACATGTTACAATACACTTGCAGGCTCAAAGCCTTAACATGGAGATTTACATCTTGCTCCTCTGGAGGAAAAATTGATAGCATAACCCTGCATAAAACACTCCTCAATGCCCCCATCTCAATCCCTCAATATATAGACTCATGGGGGCCCAAAATACAACCATAAGTCATTACCATGGGCCCAAACAAGGTCCAAAAATACCATGGCAAAAATCCATATGACCCACATTTCCATGACATAAAATTCCAATGCCTAGGCTAAGTTTGGGTTTCCAGATTATTATTAGAATATTCCTTACACATGTAAGATGCTATCATATGTTGTCATAGTCAACCCACCAACTTAGGCACCCAAAATATAGCATTTACCTCCTTTAGAAAGATGCCTATGACATACATCATAAACTGTCATAATGCTGGTTAAGATTCCCAGTTCACAATTAATAACTCCCTATAATCATGCTCTTACACGTCATAAGAATCTATCATAAAATATGTCATAAGAATCTAATATAAATAAACCTTCTAATGACACCTTACAACACACCACAAGATGCTGACACATGGCAAAGATGCCACCTTGGAAATCCCATGCCCCATTTTGGTGGAGCACAATTATTAAATAAAATACATTATAACAATTTCCAAATAATTACAAGAAAATGAGTAATTATAAATAAATAAGTTCAGGAACTTGCAAAGGTTGAGACACCTTAATTCCCAATAGTGACTAAGGCAAAATAAAAGACAAAACACTTAGAATTTTTTGGGGGTTTTTTCTAAGGGAAACATCCTTCCTTCCATTTAGGCTTTCTCAGATCGGATTTCTCTGATGGAAGGGGGGATTTTTGTGCTATTTTGACATAGGCAAAATATGACAACATTTTGGTGACTATGGAGGGGTGTTTGCCTGCTAAACACAGGGAATCTAGTTGCCTTATACAATCCATTAGGCACAGGGTCAAAAGAGAAATTGTAGCAACACGACCAATATAAAACTGGAACTACCTCCAGAAAATAAGACAAAACAGAAAGCAAGAAGGTAAACAATCTCCTAATGAGAATGTTTCCTATGCAAGAGCACTTATTGAAGGGAAACCTATAAAGAAATAAGCTAATTTAAACCTAGACTAATAACCAGAAAACTGACTTAAACAAAGCCATTAATTGGTTCTTCAAAATAACTACCCTTTCTCAACAATTTACAATGCTTCAGATGCTTGTGGGCAATTAACATGGGGTGGCATACAACAAAGTGGTGAAATGCTTCCCCAAGGACAAAGAAAAACTCACCTATCCACTTGCATTGATTAGAAATATAGTTGCCTAGAAGTGGATAAATGGGTTGATATATCCCTTCTTGATGCTCAACCTCATTCTTTGAAGCAAGCATGATAGGTGGTGACTCTTTCTCATATGTCTCCATCTGGGCCAAATGCCTTTGAGATGATACACAAATCAACAGAGTTGATCTCATGTCTCTGCTCTGCTTCTTTCTCTTGATGTTGGTTTGAATACTCTCTGCCTCCCCAATCTGCTCAAACTGGTCATGATCTACGTCACTGAGAAGCACTGATTTACTAGTCAGGTTTGAGCAGAAAACATCAAGCTTATCCCAGAAATGAGCCTCCTCCAAGTCCTCCACACTCTTCAGTATAGGTCTACTCATATGCTCTTCTTCATAAGTTGGAATCTCACTATCATGTTGGGCCTCAACCTACAACAATCTGCTATCATTTTCAATGTCTTTATGCTGCTACAAATCTGTTGTCATCTACCTTTCCTCTTCATTTTCAATGTGACTGGGAAGTTCATGAAACAAGGCAACATCATCCACTGTTGGAGCAAACTCTGTAGCAACCTCCTCCACAGCACCCTCATCCTCTCACCAATTCAAAAACATGCATTCATCCTGCACTTGCCTTTGTCCCACCATAGCCTGTTGATTAGGTCTAATCTATTGTTTTTGAACTGCTGATGGATTCTGGGCCATTGAAACTTGGTTAAATTCTTCATTTCATCCTGTGCTTTGGATATGGGACTAGTTGCATGGATGGTGCCACTCATAACCTTAAGCCAAGTTGTTCTGAATTGGAACAGGTACGCCTGATGTACTTGTGGCAACTAAGTTTATGGAGTTTAGGGGCCTAACATGGCTCAGTTGGCTTTGTCTTTGATTGTTCCCCTAACAAGGTTGCCTACCAAGCTGATAGGGCTGATTAGGAGCTTGGTATGGAACATTAGCTATAGGAATTGGTGCCATAATTGGCTGAAAAAATTGGGCTTCCAAAAATAATGGCATTGGAGGCCTGGTGGCAATCTTTCCAACTAGAATCAAACACTTTTCTACCCTAATAGCTACCTCATAGGCATCAGGTAACACATCCCCTCCTAGAGACTGGATCATGACAACGATATCACTATTTAGGGATCTCAAATAATACAAGAAGGTAACATTAGGGGAAGGCCTCACTAATGGTGGGATTTTGTACCAGGTCTTTTGAAATCTAAAATTAAAATCCACCATGAATTCATAAGGAGCCCTTTTAATAGTGGCTAGTTGCTCTATCAGGGATAAATGATCACTGTTATCTTCAAAATCCTGACAAAGCCTTATTCCCAAATCATTCGATTCATGAATTGAATTTGTAGGTAACCCCCTATACCACTAAAGAGCTTTTCCTTTCAAGGAAGAAGCAAGGAGCCTTACCATGACATTATTTTGGGTAACATTGTGAATGAAGCATACATTGGCAATGTCTTGGATGTGCTTGGTGTAGTGGAATTTTCACTAGTGAAAAAGGGAATAGCCCTCAGAGCTGGAATTGGGATGTCATCATATCTTGCAAGGTCGAGAGGGCTTCCACCATTGAAGGCCATAAATGTTCTGTTTCTTGACAGGGCCATGACAGTGGTGTGAATGTTATGATGGGGATATGGAAGCCTATTCTCGATAGAGAGAAAAGGCATGACTTCCATAACAACTTGACATATTAGAGCATTGAAAAGAAAAGATGCATCAAAATATTCTTTGAAAATAAGGGTAACAAGTCTGCTTTTGGGGACTATGAACATACTAGAAGAGATTCGCCAGGTGATTTGAGATGCTCCTGAAAGCTAGAAAAGACCAAAAGTATCACCGAACTTTGATCTTTGATGAATCTTTAAGCACTTGGGCTGCTTTCACCAATGGATTTGTTCAACAAAGTCACCATGGTGTTTGTGAAGACTACCCTGAATGGAAAGATACACTGAAGAATACACCAAATTCTTCAATGGATGATAGAGCTCATCAAACTGGTTGCACCGGGCATGCCAAAAACTCTTATCACCTGAAATTGCACCCTTTGTTGAAGCTTTGACAGTTCCAACAATTTCAGAGTAACATGGGATTGGTCTCAAGGTGTGGGACCTTGTAGTTGAGACCAAACCTCCAAAGAAGATTGGTTCCTCTTTTTGATCTTAAGGCTTAGAGAATTAAACTAAATCTAGTGCTACACATGCCAGGGGAAAAGGGATAGAAGGAATGTAGAAAGGAAAATGGTGATGCACCAGATTTATGAATGTTTAGTTGAAGCTGACATAGCACAGTAGTGATTTCAAAGGATGGATAAACTAACACAAACTCATCCAATCTTTAATATAGGCCAAAATAGAATGCTGAAACTTATAAAGGGACCATTTTATCCACAAGATAAAAGAGCAACATTCAAATAGACACAGAGCAGAAGATAATGAGAGAGGCAGAATCAGTTGCTTGTATTAATCACAAAGACTAAACAACCATTACAAAGATAGAAAAGCTAAATACAGATCAAGAAGATAGAAAATGATAATTTTCCCCTCATTGTTGAACTAGAAATGAAGACAGAGAGGCCCAGAAGAGGACACAGTCGATCAGATTCATTTAGTTCTAGGAAACATCATGAGGTCAAGATCAAGCATCAAGCACTTCAGTCTAAACAACAACCCAGCAACCAACCAATAGTTTTTACATATTACTTTCATGTATATATAGCATTTTTAGTTCATTGTGTAGCTACAAGCACAACTCTGGGCATTGAAAATTTGTCAATCCCTTCAACCCAATTGCCCATGTTGCCCTTTATCTAGCTCAGAAGCACGTCAAGAAACTGGTAGAAAAGGGACGGCGACCGTGCTTGGCATGTTGAAGAATCTACAGCCTGGAAGGTCGCCCATATCCTGTGCGCAAATTTGTCCTTGGAAGGACTTATAGAAGCATGGGCCACTAAAAACACCTCATCCTCTTCATTAATATCTGATACCTATACATTGATGCTTCCCCACTATTTTGACTACCTGCAACCTTGGCCTGCAGCAATGGCGTCACTTGGAAGTGCATCTTAAGCACCCAGAAAAGTCGCACCTTTTAAAAGCCTTTTCAATACTTCAAGATATTTTAAACTTACTTTAAAATATTTTAAACTTACTTTAAAATATTTTAAAGCAATACATTATAGTACATGCTTTAATATTACATTGATTTTTACTTTATCTCACCTTTATTTTGCCTTATCGAAAAAATCTTCATTTCACGAACTGAGCTTGCTTTACTTTTGCCTTATTGGCAAAATCTCCCTTTTAAGAACTAGGCTCTCTCTTTTGCTTTTCGGGCCTCTTGTGTTGGCAAGAGACACTGCAAGGCATGCCATGTGTTGTCATTGATGGCAACTATGTCCATTCCATGCATCCACAGTGTAGTATCAGATCATACCGAAAGTCAATTCCAAGATTTGTCAAGTCCAGATAGACAAGAACAAGGTATATGGTAGAATTTAGTATTTTGGTCAGCGGATCTCTTTATTTAATCATTGTGTGTTGTGAATCTGAGGGAGTGTAGAGCAATGCCAGGATAATTTAAATCCAAGATTTCAGCCTCCAGTGACAAAGGGATTAAAAGTTATGAGCATCTGAGTACCAGGTCCTAATATGACAACAATTCAGTGAAAAACATACCGACTTGCATTAGATCCTTGTGCAGATCTAGTAGAAGTGTTTTGCTGAGTTGCGTATGGGATATAATGTTAGTGGCAGACATGTATGGTGACCTGCAAGTGTTATTTCTGGTACTCCTCAATATTGGTGTATGGATTCAACCGACAGAACAAAGTACTTGTATTGTTTGTTAAGTTCTTCATAAGGCTGACAGAAAGGTGATTGAATTTCTTAAGGTGGATATATATATAGCTGATGGATTCAACTGTATTGATGTAGGTGGTTGTGCAAAGATGAAGTAGTGTGAAAAGGGCAGATTAAAGAGCGAAAGAGAAGAGATCTAAGGTTTGGATTATGACAGAGCAGTAAATAGGGTAGAGTAAAGATGAAGTGTGTAAGATCAGTATTCTGTGCTTAACCGGAACTGAATTGTTGCATTGGAAGATGCTATTCATCAGTTCAAACAATTTGTAATCCTTTTGTAATCATTCTTGTAGGCAGTGAGCCCGAAGGCATGTGCCTTCCCCTTTTGTAATACTTTTAACAGAGTATAATCTTTGTGGATTAACCCCAACCGTGGTTTTTCCCTTAACCGGGTTTCCACGTTAAAAATCTTGGTGTCAAGTGTGTTATTTGTGTTTCTACTCATGTGTTATTGATTCTTGCTTATATCATTAATCTGTTAAGAAGTGGTAAAAAAGAATTAATTGCAGCAAGCATTAAAGTTTTAAGACAACTGATTCACCCCCCCTCTCAATTGTCAGCATTAATTCCAACAATTGGTATCAGAGCAAGGTTCCTTTGAAAAGGTTTAACAGCTTGAGGAAGATCTGGGAAGGCAATAAAATGGATGAATACAACCTCCAGGAGCAACTTAAACTCGCTTTAGAAGATCTTGATCAGTCCAGAGCAGAAGTCAAAGAACTGCAAGAGAACCTTAAAGATGCTGAAGACTTCATTGAGACTTTAAAAGAAAAATTGAGCAAATCCAATGAAAAGAGGAAGGAGCAACTTTTTCAACTAGCAAATCATAATGAAGACAATAACAAGGATAAGGCCCTAAAAGAGAAGACAAAGGAATGTGAGAAATTAGCTAAAGAAATTTTTGTCCTAAAACATGAGATGCAATCTGGGGTGATGAGGCTAACCAAGGAAATTGAAGAAAGGAAGAAGACTGAACAAAAAATGAATCAATCTCTGAAATAAAGTACAGAAGAATGCTGCAAATTGGATAGAATTGCTAGCCATTTAGAGTCTGATCTACATGAAAGCAAAGACAATGAGGAAGAGCTTGAAAGGCAAATTGTCATTCTCAAACATGACCTAGAAGTTGCAAATGAATACAAGGAGAAGTTGAAGATAAGTTCAACTAAACTTAAAGTGTTGCTTGAGAGTCAAAATAAGGCTGATGATAAGCATGGTCTTGGGTATGATAAAGGTGAAAGCTCTGGATCTAGACAAAAAAGTTCTCAATCAAGGAATAGGAGAAACAAACCTAGAAGACCTCCGGTAAGACAACCTAATGCTCAAAGGTATCCATCTTTCAATGGAAATTATTTCAAGTGCAATAAATTTGGTCATAGAGCTACTCAATGCAGAAGTAGAGTGAATCAAAATAGTCCATCCTTCTCTGGTCAATGCTTCAATTGCAAAAGATATGGTCATAGATCCAATGAATACATAATTATGATAATGAATAACTCAATCAATAGAAGAAATGGAAATTATTTCAATGGTAAATGCTTTGCAGGCAATATATTTGGACATATGGCTAATCAGTGCAGATCAAGAGGAAATCAATCAAATGGGCAAAGAAATGTTCTGTACTTCAATAGTAACTGAAAACTGGATGAGTAGAGACAAGATAAAGGTAAGGGAAAAATTGATGTGAATGAGATCCAGAATGAAATGAGCAAGACATGGGTCAAGAAAAGTGTTATGAACAATAGTAATGGGTTCGCACTGGAATTCGGTGTTGACAGTTCCTCTAGGAATTGAATTAGGAGCTCTGGCTCAGTGGGAGAAGCATTAAAAATTAAATTTCCCCCAGCCAGTAAGTAGGTGCCTAAATTTGGCATGATGAAAGAAAATAATTTGGATTATTACAGATCATTTGAAAGGATTTCCGGAAGAAAAAAAGTGGATAAGACGATTTGCGGAGCAATTGAAGGTCGACTGTATGCAGAAACAGTGTAACCGAATGTGTTAGGGCAGAGCATTTATTACAAAGGCAAATTAGGTTTTGCGGAGTATAAAAAGGTCGTTCACTCTTCATTTGAATCATGTTGCATTCGATAGAGCAAGAGGAATAGCATCTGAGCAGAGATTTCAAGGATTTGAAGTGTGACCAGTGAATTTGCCCACCAACCCTAATTTCATGAAAAAGGTATTTATCTGCGAAGCTTTGAACCTGTAATCGTTTGCAATGTCTACACCTTTGGTTGTTGATATTACTAAAAGGCCTCAACCTAAATTTAAAAAGCATCCACACAAATTAGTAGAAGTCGACCCATTAAGTGCATTTTCAAGTGTTCTGTATGGTGTGCTACATGTTGAAGATGTTAGGGTCTATATTCATGCAAACTTAGATGAATTTGGGGACTTAAGGTATGTAGATTTATTTGAGAGTCATCTCAAGGATGAAAATCATGACCTTAAACCCGAGTATAAGGCATTGCATGATAAACATTTCATTCATATTATGGGGTTTCCAACATTCGATGAAGATGCGTGGGTCCGGTATGTTTTAAGCCGAATGCATGATGAGTTTTTGTGGTTGTTGAAACCATTCAAAATTACAAAGGATGCTATCAGGATTGTGACTGGGTTGAGTTCAACTGGTGGTTTACCCATGCTAAAATCTGTGAAGAACCATACTGTAACTGATGCAACCAGTGCCAAATTCGACAAAAGGGCAATGAATATCAGTGATATTATTGATCCGGATGTCAAGTTTGCTTCAATGGTAATTGGCTACAAAATTTAACATTCCAGCAGGGAGAACTCTGTCTCTAGAAAGACCATATATGCTGCATACAAAATGTTCAAGGAAAATGCAGATTATGACTTGTGTGAATTATTGTAGAACCAACTAATTGAGAACTTGAACAAAATCAAGAAAGACAAGAAAAACACCTTTAAATATGGTACATTGGTTTTATGTTTATTTTTCTACTTTATGAATGAGGTACCTGGAGTAAAAGGTGTACACTAGACTAATGACGAGCCAGTGGCTATTCAGATTAGAGATCATCTACGCAGCATTGGTGACTATAAAGCACAGAAAACTGTCATTTGGAGATACTTCAAGAATTTTTAGAATACGATGCATTTAAGAGAAAGAATCCCCAAATCAGTTGTTGAGAAGTACAAGAATGAAATATGCTTTATGGTTGACAGTGATCAGTGCTTAATGGAAGCAGTCGAACCCAGAACTATTTGGATCATGCCCATGGGGTATGAGGTAGATGGAAAAATCTTGAATATGTATGCTCAACACCTTTTGAGCAAGCCAAAAGACACAACAGTTGAAAGATTTGGGACATACGATATTAAATGAGCCCAAAAATGTTGTTTTATTGATAGGTTAATGTAGTGACCATTGTGGCAATATTGTAGTAGTAATATACAATCCTCAAAATGTTGAAATCTTCATCAAAACACTATAGCGACATTGTAGCAAACTGAAAATTATCTTCAAATCCTCAACAAATCAACACAACTATGATCTTTGGATGGAAACACCCAAAATGAGAAAAAAAGGGTTTTCATCCTTGATTCCAAAATGTGAGATTCAAGAGGGTTTTTGCCCTCTCAAACCCTAAACAAACCAAGGTTTTTCATCCTTGGATGCCCTAGATTGAACAAACTTCTTAAATCTAAAAATAGTATGCAAAGGTTAGCTTGAATGATGATCAAATGAGAAGCCAAGCGCTCCTTTTATAGTTTCCTCCTTGTTTAAAATTTGGGCCCTAGTATTAAAAACACTTTTTATTTTTGGCCCAAGCATTTAATAAAATGCTTTTATTATAAAAAGTATTTAAAATACTTTTTAATTTTAATTTTAATTTATTTTTATTTTAGTACTAGTGTTTAAAAACATCTTTTATTTTAATTATAGTAATATTATTAAGTTGCCCTTAAAATTAAAAATTATCGGGCCCAAATTAAATAATATTATTAATTATTTTTAATCCTAAAAGGGGGACATAACAATAACCTTTAATTAAGTTATATTATTTAAATAGTTTTATATAGGTAGCTAGGTTGTCTTGGGTGGTCTCCATGGCATAAGTATGGTATATATAGGAGGTAATGGTTAGTTTATTATCATATTATTGGGAATTTTTTTCTTGTTAAAGACTTTTTGAAGGTGCCCCCTGGAAGTGGATTATTATTATTGAGCATTTGTAAGTAATTCTTATAATATTTGTAAGTATTTTATGTTGAATTCTTCTCTTGTGCAAGTCATTTCGTTACAAGTCATATCAAAGCATGGTTTTGGCATTTAAAGTCAAGAATCAAGGTGATTTTTTTATTTAGGATTTTTAGTTGTCAAGCACATATCTTTCTCATTTTAGTAGTTTTTTGTTTCTAAAATCTAGAAGGTTGATCAAGGACGTGTTGAAGAAACTATAGTCTAGATTGGAGGTCAATTAAAGCATTCTTAAGGAGTTATTATGAAATTAGGGTTGCATCCTCATTTTTTAAGATTTTCCTATATCTCACAAATGGGTGTGATTTTTTTACAATTTTTTTATTGGAGCTAGAGGAGAATTCAAAACATTTATATCCCAAATCTCATCTTTTGGTGATCAATATTGAGCGTGTTATTACAATTTTAGGGTTTTTTATAAATCCACTCTACAAGCTAATTTTTTTAGCATATTTAAAATTTGTTTACATTTTTTGAAAGCTCACAAGAATGTATTTGGGTTTGACTCTTTCAAGTTTTGATTTTGGGGCCGACATAATTCTAAAATCATGCAATGAAAGTTGGCTCACCAGTGAAAAGTAGATTTTACACTATCAAACCTTAGCATGATGGGGCCACAGATAAAGGTTGGGGAAAGAAAGAATTCCTACACATTGGAGATATTTTGTTTACATTTTATGTTGTATTCTTCTACTATGCAAGTTATTTCATTATATTTTTACTAGCAGTTATCCTCTCCATGTACGAATGTTTCCATGTTTAATAAAGAATTTCAGGGTGTGATAGATTCATCTATGAGCCACCTTTTTTGGCTTGTTATTTCTGATTAGTCTTTTGTTGTAGTACATGTAAACTCCTTTAATTAATAGCACATGGGATTCATCGTTCATCTATAGATGGTTCAAGAATTTTTTTTAACGTGAAGTTTTATGATTCTTATAATTACATTTAAGTGAAAATGTAGCTAAACTAATGGGATCTTATATATAATTATGGTTCTTTTCTCTTTATTGATTCATATATTGTAACACCACTCCAATTTTAATACACAAATAATAAATATGTAAAGGCATTATTACAGTAATGTAATAATAAAAGCATGATTTACCTCAACACATATCCATCAATCATAAGGATATCAATGAAACATTCCTTAAATCACTGACTTCACACAAGTGATATATTATGGAAATAAATAATTTCATAAAACATCCTTATAATAATAAAGTCATAATACCAAATCTTATCAACAATTATAGTAGTAATCCAATAAGGTAAAGAATATATTGATAAATTTTTCACACAACCATGAAATTACCAATATTTGAAATATCAACAATACATCATGAAAACCCAACATATGAATCAACCTATCATAGTTGTCAAGGCTAGCCAATACATATATTCAAATAGTTTGAATATTTATAAATTTCTCAAGATGCAATACAAGAGGATTAAATCCTTCATACATGAGTCCATATCATGTTCATAAATCCATGCCATATATATCAATGTAATATGTTATCCAAGTGGAATCTCTTGTCTGAAAGCCCCTTCTTCACATCTCAAAGAAGAGAGAGCATCATTAGGATGACTTCCACCCTGCCATGAAGCAATAGGCTTCCTTGTGCTACCCACATGAGAAACTCGACCCATCACGAAGAGCCTAGCCCACCATGGCCGAAATGCACGAATCATGTGCTATCATGAAGTTCTGACATGAATGCATTCTACCTAATGCTTAACAAGAAAACATATAGAGATGCAGTGTTCATAACTCATGAAGTGGTAAATAACTCAATAATCCATTTTCCTAACTATTGAGTTTTTATAACTTTGGCCAAAGAACTTTTACACTCATATAGTTCATAACCCATATGAATTTAAACTACTTTCACACCTTACATGTGTTGGGAATTAAGGTGTCTCAATCTTGGTAATTCCTTGTATTATTTTCATTATATTTATTTATTTATTACCTATGTTATAAATTAAATTGTAAATTCATATTGTCATCTTGTGGGATGTGGCACAGTGATGTGTCATCTTACATGGAAGATGACAACTTGTAATTTTGTCCTCACATGAGGAGATAGGTGTCCCACTTTATGATAGGAATATTTTGCCATGTGTCAGCATCTTGGATGTTGTGTAAGGGAATATTGACTGAAACGGTCATGACATATTCCTATGACGAAGTTATGACATGTAAGAGTCAGAAATAGGAGATTCTATGACAGGTGAAGACATGTGTCGAAGAACATCTTTGAAAAAGGCATATTTGGGCATCCCAAGGTGGACTATGACATGTTGTAAGAGAATATGCTATTTATAGCCTGTGTATGACAGATTCTCTTACAGCTATAAGTTGTAACTGCTATGACAGATTCTATGATCATCATAATTGTCGTAAGAGCATATGTCATAGCCCATTTTGGAAATAGGTGACCTCTTTGGGATGGGGTGTGTGGACAAGTGTCAGAAGCATCTTACAATGTTGACCAAGTATCCATAGACATGGGTTTTGGGCCATGAGGCCAAGTTGGACGCCCATTCCAAGATAGAGGCAATTTTGCCTTGTATTTTCTATATAAACAGGTGCTTTGAGGAGGAGATGTATTACAGGTTTGACAGGTACTATTATGCTGCCAGTTTGTCTCCAGATACGAGTGTCGAAGACTCTTGAGAGCTTGCATTGCAAGTGTATTGTAAACCATTTCAGTTTTGTTAATACATTGTGCAGGTTTTGGAGTGTGGGGTTTTTCACCCAATAAGGGTTTTCCCCACGTATATCTTGTGTCTCTCTTCTTCTGTCTCACTTTCCAGTTTATGTGTTTGCTGCAATATCTCTGTTAGTGGTTTAACATTGCTGTAATAGTAAGGATAAAATTGAATTTGCACTCTCCTCCCCTCATTAGATTAGTGTAGGAAGCGATTTCCACACACCTAGCTTCCTTTCAACATGCATGCCTATATCACATAGTGATTTCTTTCATTCCATAAGAATAATTAGGCCGTAAGACTCAAACATAAGGAGAAAAATAAACAAATTTCCCTTAACCAAGTAAATTATTCCTTTATCAACTTAGAGATTTGTATGTAATCTCATTCTAACTATCAATAATATTTATCTAGTAGTGATAATAAAAATTTAGAAATTTGTAATAGTAAGCCTCAACAAACAATTTATCAAGTCATTATTCATACTTACTCAGCATTATCTAATCAACACAACACTAAATTCATTCCAATATCCCTCCCATTCAGGTAGCTTTTAATTTTAAACACCAACATATTAAATTCACTAGTATTATTCCCTTGGAAATATGTAAACTAGTGTTTAGATTCCTAGGAAGTTCAATGCAAAATCTAAAGAAAGATTTGACTACTTCAAACATTATAGAATCATTCTTTCAGGAAAAATATTTAAACATCTAATGATGTCAAACACCAATCAAAATCTGATATAATAATCTTTATTTGATGTGTTTTAAATAAAAAAATTATGATCAAAATATAAAGTATTTGATAACAAACATAAGATCAAATATGGGGTGGCCTATTGTGGGCTCGCCCCACTTGCTGGGTGTATCCCAACCCAATAGGGCCACCCATATTCACCGCATACAAGTTTTTTAACAGCGGTAAAAATTAAAAGAGACATCTCCTATCTTGGGTACCCACCTTCCTGGCATTTATTTATGAATAATTTGCCATTAAACATGCAACAAAAATCTCAGTACAGCTGCCCCTCTTCTAACAAGTGTTTAATTTCAAAAGAAAATTTTAATATCTCATATCTATTAAATCTCATAGCATTCATACATTTGATCAATTTGAGATTTCCATCGTATTCTCCTACCCAACAAAGAAAGAAAAATACAAATTTCTTATTATCCAAAACCAGGGTATAAAATTTGTCTTGCTATCAAATCTTCTGGAAAGGAAAACAATTTGAAATTTGTTTTTTCTAAGTGCTTAGAACAAGCAACTACATATCCATTGCTTATATGAAACCTCTATAGATCTTGTTTAAAAATTTATTGCTATAAAATTTGAGAGATGGGTACTTTGTGATTTACCCAGTAATGATTTTGAATAAGAAATTCTTCAACTTGACTGTGCCTGGTTTCTTGGGCATTGCTCAGATTTTATTCCTAAAATAATCTCACTAATGGTAAATCTCCAATTGCCCAAATCTAAATTCTATTGAGTAATGAAACTGTACTTTCAATGTAACTAAAACAATTGTTTGAAATACTCTAATAGAGCAATAATTTCTTTCTCTAGTGACAAAAATGCTGAAAGCATACCTTCAAGCTTGCAGAGATTAATTAAGTCTTGAATAAATTTTATTTCTAGTAGAAAAGCTTGTTGTAGATTAATTGTTCCTACCGTCTCTCCCAATGCCTTTTTTTCTTCCCCGTGAATCCTCCTCTCCCCTCTTCCAAAAAACTTCTTTTCTTCGTTTTCAATGCTTTCACTATATGCTAGTTGCAATTGAGTTTTTGTATTTCAAACAATTGTTTTATTTTCCTTTTGGTAGCTGTCACATTTGCCTGCTTACACCTCTCAATTCTATGCATTAAAATGAATAAAATTTGTGTTTAAATAAAAGAATTTGTCAAATTGACATTTGCGCAGTAATATATTTGCCCCTTTGACTTTAATAAATTTTTTAAAAAGATAAATAAATCATTTGTAGTATTATAAATATTCCTAATTTTTTTTATAATCAAGAGAAAAAGAAAATAATTAGGCTTCATTTATTTTCTTTTAAAAGTTAAAACATAATATGTATACTAACCCTTTAATAAGAATTGCCAAATTATTTAAATCATTTACCAAATAACATGAAATAAAAGAAGTATTTCCTTTGCACTCAAAAATACACTTAGCAAACACAACATCATTTCACTTATGATCAATGCAAATAATCTACATGTGAGTATGTGGTTGTGTGCATGTGTTTTCACACATGTCAACCCTTCGGACTATTAGGCACCTCTTCCCAATGATACTCTCTCTTCTAGTGAGAGGGTCGTTTTGTTAGATAGAAAAGAGAGACTAGCCCAATAAATCAAACTAGGTCAAACCCTCTTCTATCCAACATTAAGACACAAGCTGAGCTTGGCTTCTACCCAAGGAGAGACAAACTACAAGGGTTTTGTCCTTTTGTTGTATAGAGAATAATCAACCAAATCCAACCAATCAAGATAGGGCAAAGTAGAAACCCTAGTTAAGCAAGATTAGAACATAACAGACTATCAAAAACATATACAGACAATCTGAAAGCACAACAAAATAGTGAACAGAGGAGAACTTGTATCCAGAGTTAGGAGGCCAAAGGACCAGGGTGCTTGGGCACCCTAGACCTTAATTAGTGTTTTATAGAATGTGAAAGCTTCTATGTCTTTGCCTTTCTGTGTTCCTACTCCTTGTAACTTGATTTCTACCAATTCCTCCAGATTTGACCTGCACACACACAAGAAGGAAAATGGTTGAGTGTTTATTATGAGCTTGCCTAAGTCAAGCTCTGTGAATGGTGTTTCCACCTCCACAATAGCAATGATGATAGATAAAGAGTGTGTGCCCTAGGAGGGTAGAGGAAAATCTGAAGTAGAATGGAATGCTAGAACAAAGCATGAAAGAACTTAAAAGTCACAATGAGCATGGAAACCCTAGCATGCTTGATGTGGCATCACAACTTGACTCAAGAAGTTGGTGTAGCCCAAAGAAGTAGAGAGATCTTCATGAGACCTACAATAAATTAGTGTCATGGCAATAATCCACCATAGAGAGATTTAGAGAAGAGTAGAGAGCATGAAAGAGAAAAAGAGTGAGTGCAAGAGTGCCTATATTGCTTAGAGAACTTAGAGATAGCTTAGAGATGTTCAAGTAAATAAACTAACTTGCTTTTATATGCATTCCCACTCACAAATGACGGATAAAACTAAATGGGGCCGACATGGGGAACCACTTAAGATGTCTTAAGTTGACATACCACCAATTTAGGTCAGGGCTAAATGAGGGACCATGGCGCTTGGGCACCCTTGTCCTTTAGCCCAAAAATCCTGGCATAAGTCTCTTTAGGTGTTCTTATGTTGGTCTCATTGTTATTTTGTCAGGTTTTATCATCGGGATCGAGAATTAATCATTTAATGTTCAAAAAGGTGTTAAAATAGGTCCTGATTAACAAGTGTACATATTTTAGGCCCACCCAGGTGCTAAACTAGGTGTAAAATGCTATTGTACATATTTTACGACGTAAAATTTAGCCCCCACTTTAGCATGGGTATGAACTTACGTTCAAACTCACACTAAAGGATGGAAGAAGACACATTTCAAACACAACATAGAAACCATAGAATGTCACCAAAATCAAGGGGTGATAAAGCCCCTAAGGTTAGGATTTTAGGAGTCTATGATGATTTGCAAACATATGAGACACAAGGCATAATTCACTCATATATGAAGCACTTAGAAAACTTGAGATAAGACAAGGCATACACAAGGCATAGAATGCTAAGGGGTTAGAATGATAAAGTATACACTTGAGAAATCACAATGCATACATGCAATACACAAAGTATACACACTTGACACGAAGCATACACATAAGGCATAGAATGCACATGAAACACATTAAATACATGCAAAACACTCAAGGAGAATACATAAGGAATACGTAAAGAAAATATATGCGAGGCACGCATGAGGCGTGAAGAATATATAGAGAATAAGAATATATGAGGAGAATACACACATCATACATCAATCACAAAAAGTACATAATGAAAGACCTTGAGTCAGCATGATAAAAGGTACCTCAATCTAAATGTTGTCTTAGTTATCATGCATCATTCCCTAAGATGCAATAAAGAATGCTAAGGGGTTAGTTAGAAATGAGAAGCATAAGAGGGGTACAAACATAATATACACATAATCCAGATTAAGAAAAGTGTGTCCACTCAAGGGAATACACAAACTACCTCTCTCAAGAGGATTTACATGAATTCTTATCGAATAAGAAGGTGAAGCAACCTTACTACCAAACTCTAGTTGGTGGTGCAACTCTTCTCCCAAACATGAAAGGAGCTTCAACTTAGGAGAATGAGATAGACACAAGATCGTGTTTCCAAGCTTTGCATAATCCTTTCCAAGAGAGCATAATAACAAAGTCAATCAACAAGTGTTTAGATAGAAAGATGAGAGTAAGGCTCATAGCACGATATATGCCCCCACCTTAAAGTGATTTCTAACTCCATTAGGGAGCAATTGCCTTTAAGGTAGAGTGAGGAAGAAATATAAAACAGACATGAGAGCTTTCTAAAAGCACATGCCCAAATGATATGTGTTTTCAAAAGCTACATCACAATGAGGGGTTGCCTCCAAGATGAGAAAACCAAGGTGATGCTTACAGGCATGATACACAATGGCCTGTGTAGTCATGGTATGATGCCAATCACTGCAACAAGGTGCCACATAAATATGAAAACGATGGAAGAAAGGTCCAATGAAAGTAGAGTACACATAAATTGAATCAACATGAAAGGATGCTAAATCATCCAAAATAAAAGTAAAGAAATTGTAAATTATGATATATAGAAGAATGAAGATACATATAGAGGAATGACACAACACGTCATTTCTCCTTGTACCTTTGTGCTAACAAGGGTGCCATGGGATAACTATCAACAAAACATCACAATATGGGGATAACAATACATACAAGCATAACATAGATGAGAAGAAGGGACAACTCTTGCGAGTTGGCCTATAACAAATTATCCTCCCCCAACTTGATTATTATAAAATAGATAGAGGACAAGATGCTCTAGGGACTACATCAAGTGTGGTGAGGAGTGCTAGAGCCATACCTTTTTCGAAGTTGTTGAATTTTGTCACCCAAGATTTGACATTCCTTAGTGGAATGGCCAAGTTCTCGATGATATGCACAATAATGAGATGATGAATAATCTTGTTGAATCCTTTTGTGTGTTGGACAAGGAAGAGTGATTAGGTGGTCTTTGAGTAGACTTGGCAAGATACACTCTTGTTGAGATAGAAGAGAAGATATAGGTGGAGTAGGAAGAAACCCTTTTTGTTATGAATATGGAGGAGAAAATGTTGGAGAAGGCCGGAAACCTAAACCTACTTTTGACAAGTGTGCGGTGTTGGTTCCACAGGTTCCTTAATTCCTTATTCTTTGCATCCTAACTCATTTCTATTGTATCCTTGAATCTATGCCCATAACACTTCTCCAAGTTTGAAGGAAGAGGAGAGGTCATAAGACTATCTTTGTTGAAATGTGTTGAAGAAGAAGGATCATTCTTTGCATCATGGTGAGGAGGGTCAATCTTTTTTTCAACAATCCCATAGGGGGTTGAAATCTAAAGAGACCTCATCATTACCAAGACATGTATTAGAATTAGATGATATTTTATCACAAATGACTGTCATTTCTATAGAAGAAGGTGGGTCTTCATCAATATCAAAATTTCCATCATTATTACTTTCAAGTTTAAGTTTATTAGGAGTGTGAGATTATGTTGAAGAAATTTCATTTACCTTTGAGATTTTTGGGTGTGAGGGTGAAACTTTATATTCACCCGCAAAGGAGGGTGTAAAATATAACGAACCCTAATCATCACCAAAAAATGCATTCGAAGGACTGACACTATCCTAACCAACACTATTGTTAGTAGCGGAGGATAGTGTTAAAGAAGGGATCAAACTACTTAAAGGAGTTGGATGTCTCACTTCCATTTATAAGCAACTTTTCAGAATCAAATCAGCTTCAATTTATGTAGTTTTTTTTTCAAAGATGAACTTTATAGAACGATGAAGGGTAGACGAGACTACCCCCATGGCATGAATCCATGGTCTACCAAGAAGAAGATTGTATGAAAGAGAATTAGACATGACATGGATAAGGGTAGGCAATGTCATAGGTCCATCCTTAATGTTGGTCTCTTATAATGATTTAACAACTGAGCTCTTAAAACTGTAACTCAGAGATTGGACATCTAACCTGAATAGCTGTCTTAATCACTATGGAGATGCATGTCACTTGTCAACCCAGGGACGTGAACTTGAAATGGGTCAGCACGGTATGTGCACTAAGAACTTCCAAAGTAGCCACGTTCATTCTATAGCTAAGAAAGACATAATGCTGAAGATAAACTGCTAGAAAGGAAATAACAGGAATGCTAAACATTAACCAACAGCTATTCTAAGATCAAGTACGTGATAGAAAGTAAAAGTCTAGGCAAACAAACAGGAAACTACTCTGTCTTCTTTGGCTACAGGAATAGACACAGAATAGAATTCTAGTGGCTGCAGGAACATTCAATGGTAGATTTAACTAAATGCTTAAAATAAAATGTAACTAAACTAGAGGGTGGAATTCTCACCAAGTGGGCCCCCTTGGATGAGTATTCCCTAAGATAAATGTAAACTTAGAAATGCAAACTTACAACTTCATTTTATTCATTGGAAAAGATGGGTACAACTGAACATTATAACTGTATTACCAAAAATTGGATAATGCAAATATAATCTCTGATTAATCAACAACCCCTCAGAAGGAGCATCAGAGTCTTATTTATAGAAGGAAAACTACAAAACTAGCTACCTAGCAAGGTGATCAACTACAACAGAATAGGAGGATGCCTCATTATGGAAAACATAGAAAGTGGAAAGAAGGTTACGCATGCAAGGAATCTGGTCAAGGGAGTTGCTTTAACGTAGATCTAGCATAATAGTAACTCCTAAATTTGCTCAACAAGTATTTAAGATTAGTTACAAGGCGATTGTCTTCCCTCCATTTGAAATTTGAACGATCACCATGTTTGACTTTTTATGGTAAGCGACCAACCAACAAAATCTTCCTCTACTTTATGGATGCTGATTATACCTGCATAACAATATTAGTACACACAATAATTGCACATCCATAACTACCTTGGAGTAACATTCATTAACCATATGTAAAATTAACATAGATAGTTCATATAGCATGTCTTTGTCATAAAAGAATATAAGAAATGACCTATGCTCAACAAGTTATAGCTTTGAGGCTATGACATAAAAAGATCAAGATTAAAGTACCAAAGTCCAAGATAACTACAACAAGTGGATAATAAAGTTTAACAAAATTGAGTCATAAACTAGACTCATCACTCTCCCCAACCTAAGACTCTGCTAGTCCTCTAGCAGAGGAAGGGTTGTTCTTTTGCTTGGTTAATCCCTTAAAATTAGCAACTGCCAGTTGTCCTATATTAGTTTCTTTGGTGCGTGAGTTGGGATCCTAATAGAACCCTTGTTGCCTATCCAATCTGTTCCATCTTTGTCTCTCTTCAGCAATATCATACTAGTAAAATCTGTAATTTGGCACAGGCCACAATAGGATAGGTGGTTGAAAGATTAAGGGAAGCCAGAATTGCCCCTTTGTCCTCCCAATCTGTACATATCTATCCACTCTTTTATATACTGCAGCATAATTTTGTAGAGAGTGAGGCTCTGCTTGTTTTAGCTCATCAGACAAACTGTTCCACCTTTGTGTCAAATGTCCCTTCATAGATTCTCCAATAGTGTGTGCAATCTTCTCATATTCTCTGTAAGCTGCTTCTCTCTCAGGCAGGATTCTGTTACCATAGCTTGGCCTATAAAGCATCCTATGCCAATCATTGAAAATGCTTCATGGATTTCCAGATTCAGCTCTAATGGGCAATGGAGTGCTGAATTCTAATTGCTTATAAGCCCTAAACTGTTGTCCCCAATTAATCTCATTTTGCATCAAGGACATAAATGCCCTCAATTGAACATCCCCAACATACAACAAGGGGTTCCACTCATGGTCTTGGGACACAGCAAAATTATGTAAATATAATTCACACAACAAATTCTTTATTTCTGGAGGAGCAATCCTATAAGCATTGAAAAATTCAAGAGGAGATTCAATGGAAGGGTTCAAACCAGAAACAATCCTTGCTAACTTAAAAGAGAGGTATCTTTCCTTTAAATGCAGAGCATAGACTCTTGGGGGAGTCCTGCATTCTAATACTTGAGGCACCAAAGCTACCATATTATCCACTCTCTCTTTTAAAGTTGCAATTTCTGCATTCTTGTCTTTAATCTCTTCATCCTTCTTTTGAATTTCATCCTTTAATATGTGTTCTTCCTTCTTCCATTCTTCTTCTCTCCTCTGCATCTCGTTCCAAAAATTCATGGCTACCATGTGCATTGAAAAATCAGGAGGTCTATGTATTCCTACTAAAGGCTTTCCTGGCATAGATGGTTGACCTTCATATAGCATAGGCTGCATGGTTTCTAATTGCTCAGCCAATTCTGGCTACAGGGTGTCTTGCTGCAGGAACTTCTATTTATCTTCATGTTCCTGTCTCTCAATATGTTCAGTAGCGGCAGCAAGGTCTACCAGAGTTACATTTGTTGCTTCCTCAATTATGTCTTTTTCTACATCATTCACATGCCCCATTGGGGCCTCTATATCCTCAGCTGTCATTTCTTCAACCCTAGGGCTTGTCTGCGTAGACGCACCGGAGGCAGGCTCAACAGGTCTTGATTTACTAGAAGGACTCTCATGTTTCTCTTTAGCTGTAGGAAGAACAGTGTCAGCCTTCTGTTTCCTAGAGCGCAACACCTTCCTTTCTGCAGTTTACTTTTTGGTTTTACCCTTCTTTATTTCTGCCCTTCTCCTTTGTGCCCTAGTTTGAATTAAATTGCTAAGAGGAATATCCTCATCGTTAGAATCTAAAGAACTTTCTTTGTCTGCATGCTCTGCTTCAGAAGAGCTAATCTCAATAGCTTGATTTGCTATAGGAGGGTTTGCACTGGAAGTTTAAGTTCCCAGAGTAGCTTCAATAGAACACACTCTTCTCCTAGTTCTATGATGTTGCGGCACAACCACAGGTCGCAAATGGCTTGGTCTTATTTGATCAATATTCAGAAATTCCTCCCAAGTCATATCAGACACATCATGCAGAGACTTTTCAACTAGCAATTTGATCAAACAATGGTGAGAGACAGAATTAGGCCTACCTTTTTGGGTCTCGACGGCCATGATTGAGAGAAGGTATAACACATTTGGCACATTCATTCTTCTCCCATGCCTCATATAATTCAACAATTTGAAATGCATAGAATGAAGGTTCGACAGATGACCTTCACAAATAATGTACTTCACCACATGGATAGATACCTATAACTTCTACAATTCTTTCCTTAGTAGCCAACACCTCCAACCCTCTTACCATGGCTTTACCATCAGATAATGTCTGAGCAAATTCTAACGCAACATTTTCATCAAAACCATTTAGCTTCAAGAAATAGTCCATCCATCCATAATTTCTAAATTCAGCCTAGCTAAGTGCATCCTATAATAATACATCATGAAATGTGGGTTCATTCCGAATTAATCCTCCTCCCATTGACTTAGCTGCCTGAAAACAATTGCACTACAAAGTTTTTTTTTTCTCTGCAAAAAGTTTGAAAACTAACTTCACCTTCCTGCAACCCTGTTAAATTTTCAATAACTCATGCTGTCTGTATTTTCCTTTTTGGCTTCTTTTCTTGGGAACGTAAGACAAGGGTGGTACAGGCAGTAATGAATGATTGATGAAGGCTATCATCTCACACTTGCGAGCCGTCACCTCACTCAAAATTCAAATCATTCAATTTTAAAACTTTGCTGACATGCTGGCGTAAAGCATATGGATGGACTGACACATGGACATCATATTAACACTCCCTCCCCAACCTAAATTTGGGCATGTGTCCACACATGCGGAATGGTGATGCATGATAGGACAAGGAAGGGAATAATGACATGCTATGAGAAATATCAATATTAATGTACAATAATTAAATGAATGAACCAAAAGATAATTAAGAGAGAATTATTAAAATGTGCGCACCTTGATTTGTGGAAGAACGGTTGCAAAAATCATGGAGAAAGTATCGGTTAATGCTTAAGAATTTATTGAGCAATGAATGAAAGTGGAGTGGGTTGAAGCGAGATGGGATGAAGTGTAATCAATACACATGATGGAAGAGAGAAGAATGGATATGGTTGGGTGGATGGGCGAAGAAGTGAAAGAGTGGACTCCCACAAATGTGGAAGTCTTTATTATGACAAGTGTCGTACCTTGGTTAGCCAGAAGGAGGGACACTAGGTCCACTACCTTTGGTTGCAGGAAGTTTAGAAGTTGCATGCTGAGTGAATTGTTATAGGAATTCTTCTTTAGA
The DNA here is from genome assembly GCA_027924645.1 of Cunninghamia lanceolata. NCBI lineage: Eukaryota > Viridiplantae > Streptophyta > Pinopsida > Cupressales > Cupressaceae > Cunninghamia > Cunninghamia lanceolata. The sequence goes on along the minus strand of BSBN01001583.1, from coordinate 33,541,778 downwards.
GGCTGGCTTGTGATATAACCCGAGTCGATGACCATTGACTAATAGCTTAAATATGATAGGGTCAATAGTAGTAAGTTGAACAACACCATTGGAAAAACTTCAGCAACCTCATATGGTCCTAGCCACCTCATCTGTAATTTCCCCGCATTATCCTGATACCTTGAGTCATAAAGCAAAGCCCAATCACCAGGATGGAATTTCTCATCTTTGATGTATTTGTCATGCCACATTATTCTCTAATTCTGCACCACTTCTATATGATGTAAAGATGCTTTGCTCATCTCATCTAAAGCATTGAGCTGCATGATTCTTTCTTTTTGTGCCTTAGATAGATCCATCCCCAAGTCAAGTGCACTCCGAAGAGTTTTATGTTCAAATTCAATAGGCATCATGGCTGTTTTTCCATACAATAAATCAAAAGGAGTGAAACCAGTAGTTGTTTTCCAGGTTGTCTTATAGGCCCAGACAGCTTCTGGTAGCCTATTTGCCCAATCCTTCCTATGGACAGCCACAATTTTGGTCAAAATGGCTTCTATTTCTCTGTTAGTCACCTCAACTTGGCCATTAGCCTGAGAGTGATAAGGAGTAGATTTCTTGTGCCTTATGTTGTACTCCTGTACTAGTGATGCAACTAGAGTTGAGGTGAATTGAGCTCCTTGATCAGTCACTAGTTCTCTGGGAACTCCATATCGTGTAAAGATTTCCTCATAGAGAAATTCTGCAACCTTACTGTCTCTTGCATGCTTCATGGCCTTAACTTCTACCCATTTAGTTACATAATTAGTGCATACTAAGATATAGGATTTACCATTAGATGGAGGATCAATGGGTCCTACAAAATCTAATCTCCACTTATCAAATGGAGTAATCACAAGCTGAGGATAAAGGGGCATCTCATCAGATTTTGTTGGCTGTCCCATCCTTTGACAACTATCACATTTCTTGGTATATCTTGTTGCATCCTTGTAGAGTGTAGGCCAGTAATAACCTACATTCAAAATCTTCATTGCTATTCGCTTTGCTGCAAAATGTCCTCCACAAGGTTCATTGTGACAGGCATGCAAAATGTCATATGTTTCATCTTCTCTCACACATCTCCTCATGACATTTTCTGGTCCAATGTAGAACAAACATCCAGCAATCCATGAAAAAGGAAAATATTTTTCAATGAGTACCCTTCTTTCCTTAGGAGAGAAGTGAGGAGGGACTCTTCTTGTTACCAGGTAATTGGCTATGTCAGCATACTAGGGTGTTTACACAGTGAGTGAAAACAAATGTTCATCAGGAAAAGAGTCATCAATGACTTGGTTATCCTCTAATGTAGTCATTCTTGAAAGAAAGTCTGCAACCACATTGGCCTTCCCTGGCTTATCCACAATAGTGATGTCAAATTTCTGCATTAGCAACACCCATCTTGCTAATCGACTAGATATGAGAGGTTTGTTCATGAGATACCTAATGGTTGCATGATCTATGTGCACAAAGATTTGATAACTGGTTATGTAGTGCCTAAATTTATTAAGTGCATAGATGACTGCTAGCATTTCCTTCTCTGTTACTGTATAGTTGAACTTAGTACCCTGTAAGTTTTTGCTAATAAAATAAATAGCATGCTCAATGACTCCTTCTTTCTGGCCTAAAACTGCTCCTATGGCATAATCTGATGCATCAGTATGAATGTGGAAAGGAAGTTCCCAATTGAGCCTTTAAGTACATGAGCATGGGTTAAGGCTACCTTTAAATTATAAAAGGCTCTGTCATAGTCTTCATTCCACTGAAATTTAGCATCCTTTGTAAGAAGAGTATATAATGGGGATGCCATTTTGCTGAAATCTTTGATGAAACATCTATAATACCCTGCATGACCCAAGAAGCTTCTGACATCCCTTTGATTTGCAGGAATGGGCAGATTGATGATGACTTCAATCTTTGCTGGGTCTACTTGTATTCCTTTTGGAGAAATGTAGTGGCCAAGTACTACTCCTTCCTGCATCATCATGAAGCACTTTGCACTGTTTAAGGATAGGCTATGGTCTTCACATCTTTCCAACACCTTGCCTAAGTTTGCTAATGCCTCTTCAAAAGTAGCACCATAAGTAGTGAAATCATCCATATAGATTTCCATACAATCATGTGAGATATCACAAAATATGCTAATGACTGCTCTTTGGAAAGTTGTAGGTGCATGTGCATTGCATAAGCCAAATGAAAGTACTGAGTAGGCATATGTCCCCCAAGGATAGGTAAATGTTGTTTTCTCTTGATCTTCAGGTGCAATCTGAATCTGATTGTAACCGTTGAATCCATCCAAAAAGGAAAAGTACCGCTTTCCTGCAAGTGAGTCCAATACTTGGTCTATGAAAGGAAGGGGAAAATGATCCTTTTTGGTGGCATAATTTAATTCTCTATAATCAATACAGACTCTCCATTTTCCTCCCTTCTTGGGCACAAGAACCAGAGGAGACACCCATTGGCTATCTGAGATTGGGTAGATAAATCCTGCATCTAATAGGTTCTGCAATTCCTCTTTGACAATTTCTCTTAGTGCAGGGTTGATTCTCCTTTGTGGTAGTCTTATTAGTGTACAATCTTCCTTTATGTAAATCCTATGGGTGCATAATGTAGGATCCAATCCTTTCATGTCATGATAATCCCATGCAAAAGCATTTTTATGTTTCTTTAACAAATTTGTCAAGGACAGTTGTTGTGCTTGAGTCAAGTTGCTATTAATATTGAGATATCTTTCTTCTGAAATTTCCACTTGAGTTGTGAAGTCAACCATAGTTACTTCATTAATGCTTGGTACCTTAATTTCTTGTGGAAGTAATGTATGTAGCATACTTGATGCTGCAGGAAAAATTGGAACAAGTATCCTCACTAGATCAGCACAATGAGAGGATGATGCTTCCTCTACTTCACAATGATTTTGAATTATATTAGACAACACCTCCTCCTCTCCTTGAAGCTGTAGGAAAGAACTTCTACCTATCATCATAAGTTGCTCCATAGAATTAGCTTCCTCGCCTCTTCACCAACATGAGGCCAAACAAGATTATCCATATCATGAGATGGTTGTGCAGGTGGGTAAAGAACAAGTGTTTTAGTGCTTCTCCCATCAGAGATGGTCATGTCTCATGACCGGCACCCAATATAAGCATCTGCTATAGCTAACCACGACATTCCCAAAATGATGGGGTATCCTCCCAATGTAGCTTTAGGAGAAAGTATCATGAAATCAACTGGATATTCCCATGAGTCCAGGGATACCACAAGATCCTCGACTATCCCATCAGGTTTAATAGTAGAGCTATCAGCAAGCTGCAGGACAGTAGGAGTTGGTCGCATGGTTGCAACATTCAGTTGCTACAGGATATCCTTTGTCATTACATTTATGGCTGCTCCAAGATCAATCAGAGCATTTTTGATTTGGATTCCATTTATAACAACTCCTACCACAGGACTTCCTAGATCATTATATTTGGGAACAGTCACTTTTCCAAGCATGATGTCAGCCAACTGTCCCACCACACGAACCATAGTGGGGTTTTTTCTTTTTCTGCTTGGCTTCTTAAGGCATGCTTCTTTAATTGCTTTGCCATATATAGGAACATCTTTTATGGCTTGAAATAGAGGGATCTTGACACATACATGTTTCAACTGCTCTAGAATGTCAAAGGTGGGTTCCTCTTCTACTACCTTTTGTTTCATAGTTTCTAACCTTTGTGGAAATGGTGGTTCTTGGGCAGTCTGTTTGACTGTCATTGGTTCAGGATTTTTAGGTACATTTGATTGAATGGGGGTTTTGTTAGGTTCCACTTCTTCCTCAGAAAGCTCAGTAATAATGGGTCTTAAAGGAGCTTCCAAGGTAGTTCCTAAACGCAGATGTATATCACTTACATTCACAGCATATGAAGGGAATTGGTTTGGATCAACAGAATATACTGGCTGTTACTATGGTCTATTATTTGGGTTAGGTGAGGGTTGAGCTGGTAACTCAGTAGGTTTAGGTGTATTTGAATTGGAGCTAGTAGGTGGAGGCATTATAATAGCTTGTTGGGGCAGAGGAGGTGACTACATGTAATTAGTGGTTTGATTTGGCCATTGATGTCCTCCTCTCCATTGAGATGTTTGCTGCCAATTTCTTGGAGGTGACTGCCAATTCCCCGGAGGCTACTATCACTGGGGTGCAAGGTTTTGGTAATTTAGCCAAGTATTTTGAGGGTTGTTCCAAGGATGAGGTGGATATCCTCCATAACTAGATGGGAATGGCTGTTGCCATTGGTTACCAGATGCATAAGTATTAAAATGTGGTCCAACATATGATAATGGATCTGGTGACATACCTTGTCTTGGAGCCCATGGCCTCCTTTGTGCAACATAGAAGACTTGATCCTCTTCAACTTGTATTGGCTTGAACTCAGGTGGAATCTGCTTGCTGTCAAGGTTAGCTACCATCTTGCATCTGTAGTCCCTCTTCTTTTGTCTGCAATGAGGACAATATTCTACCAACATTGCCTTAGCCTCTTCATGCTTCTTCTTTGCCTGGAGTGTGTCCAACTGGGTGGCCATATTATTTATAATATCTTGCTTAAAATTAGATAGCAAGTGGCTTATCTCCATCCTTGAAACTCCATTAGTAAAGGTTTTACCCATAAGGGAATGGTAACCTCTTCCTTTCTTCATGGCTGTTCTGGAATAATTCTGGCACAACTTCTTAATATCATTCCAAGACACTTGGGTAATATCTCCTCCTCCCATTAAATCCAAGGCATCTGTGCAATGCTTACTTATTCCTCTGAGGAAGAGCAGTTTCTGAGAGTCCTCAGTGAGTGCATGATGGGGAGACTTTTGTAAACAAAACAAGAACCTTGAGATGTAATCCTCCAAACTTTCATCTTCTCTGCGTTGCATTCTGAAAATATCATTTCCTCTCATATCCCCAATCCTACAATAGTCTTTATATTTCTCAAGAAATTTATCTTTCATTTCTTCCCAGGTATTGACAACATCACTACCTAGACTCAGAAACCACCTTAATGCAGCATCTTTCATGGTAGTAGGAAACAACTTAAGTTTATGAGCATCAATAGTGTAGTCATAGCTTCTGCAGAGGATATCAAATTCAAACAAGGTGTCTGGGTCCTCTGTTGCAAGTCCATAGAACTTGGGGAGAGCTGAAGCAGGTATGTTCTTGAGATTATCCACTTCATTTTGATGAGCAATCAGAAATGGAAAGGTTGGTTGATTAGGTACGTTTTGGGCAGCCATAACTGCTTGACCTATTATTAAGGCAAATGGATTTTCAACTAGGTTTGGGGTATCTGGTTCTTCAGAGGATGTTTCAGAACTATTCAAATCAGGGAATGCATCAAGGAAAGGATTTACTTCTGCTTCTTCTGCTAGGTAAGTTGAATCATTAGGAAGGAATCTCCCTAAAGCATCTCTTCTCCTACCTCTATGCATGCAATATACTCAGTATCAACCACCTCTCACACAAAAAATGTTGATGGGTTGTAGATGGTTTCTTCCTGACTAAAAACACATTTTAAGGGAAAAACTGCAAGGAATAATACTAAAGATGAATCCAAAGATCTTTTTAGTTTGACACCATCCCCGGCAACATCGCCAAAAATGTTGGTCTCTTACAATGATTTAACAACTAAGCTCTTAAAGCTGTAACTCAGAGATTGGACATCTAACCTAAATAGATGTCTTAATCACTATTGAGATGCATTTCACTTGTCAACCCAAGGACGTGAACTTGAAATGGGTCAGCACGGTATGTGCACTAAGAACTTCCAAAGTAGCCACGTTCATTCTATAGCTAAGAAAGACATAATGTTGAAGATAAACTGCTAGAAAGAAAATAATAGGAATGCTGAACATTAACCAACAGCTATTCTAAGATCAAGTACATGACAGAAAGTAAAAGTCTGGGCAAACAAACAGGAAACTACTATATCTGCTTTGGTTGCAGGAACAGACACAGAATAGAATTCTAGTGGCTGCAGGAACATTCAATGCCAGATTTAACTAAATGCTTAACATAAAATGTAACTAAACTAGAGGGTGGAATTCTCACCAAGTGGGCCCGATTGGATGAGTATTCCCTAAGACAAATGTAAACTCAGAAATGCGAACTTACAACTTTGTTTTATTCATTGGAAAAGATGAGTACGACTGAACATTATAACTGTATTACCAAAAATTGGATAATGCAAATACAATCTCTGATTAATCAACAACCCCTCAGAAGGAGCATCAGATTCTTATTTATAGAAGGAAAACTACAAAACTAGCTACCTAGCAAGGCGGTCAACTCCAACAGAATAGGAGGACGCCTCATTATGGAAAACATAGAAAGTGGAAAGGAGGTTACACATGCGGGGAATCTGGTCAAGCGAGTTGCTTTAACGTAGATCTAGCATAATAGTAACTCCTAAATTTGCTCAACAAGTATTTAAGATTAGTTACAAGGCAGTTGTCTTCCCTCCATTCGACATTTGAACGATCACCATGTTTGATTTTTTATGGTAAGCGACCAACCAGCAGAATCTTCCTCTACTTTACAGATGCTGATTATATCTGCATAACAATATTAGTACACACAATAATTGCACATCTATAACTACTTTGGAGTAACATTCATTAACCATATGTAAAATTAACATAGATAGTTCATATAGCATGTCTTTGTCATAAAAGAATATAAGAAATGACCTATGCTCATAAAAAGATCAGGATTAAAGTACCAAAGTCTAAGATAACTACAGCAAGTGGATAATAAAGTTTAACAAAATTGAGTCATAAACTAGACTCATCACTTAAAATTTAAGGTGATTGTACCTAGTGATTGCTTACCAACATTATCAAAGCCACGACTGTTGAGTTTATCTATTTTGATGAGAGATATATCAACATTAAGTTTATGTAATGAGTCTACGCCACAAACATTAAGACCTGATCCACCATCAATTAGAGTGCATCTTAGCCTCATTCTATCAATAATAATGAATATCATTAGGGGTTCATATTGGTTTTGAACTTCTATGGGAGGTAATTCATGTTGTTGAAATGAAATATCTAATATTGTTGCATGCATATAACTAAACGGAGATGCTACATCATTTGGTCTAGTAGAAGGTGGAACAACTACCTTTTGTAGAGCCTCATGGAGCATTCTGTGGTATGTAAAAGCAATGTTTGTATTAAATCCCATGGAGAGATCTTAGTCAGAGTAGAGCGGAGCTGTTCGACAAGATTGTATTCTTGTTAAGGAAGATGAGGTGCTTGAGGTAGGATAGGTCGAGAAGGTGGAAGAGAAATGGGCACACTTGGTGAATGCTTACTTTGCTTATTATTGTGGGTGATGTATGTGTGAGCAACCACATTATTATGAGATTGTTGCAACACATTTTGAACACCTTGATTTCTTTGAGTAATTTATTTTGCATAATTGAGAATGTAACCTGAGGGTCAAGGTAGTGTTGGACCACCTTGACTTGTAATCATTGGTTTAGAGAAAAGAGGTGAATTGCACTTATTCACTATCCTTTGAGTGGGCATAATAAGTCTATTAATGATGATTGAATTGACATTGTTTTCCTTTTGAGTAAGGTCAACATCCATCCCTGAGGGATTTAATGTGAGAGACCACTCTTCATCCACCAATGCTTCATCTTTTGAAGGGAGAGCATTGGAATGAATGGAGGGTAAAATGTTGTTAAGAAAATCATTGATGATTGTATCTTTAGTGATGTCCAAGGGGTTTGAACATGCAACCAAAGGAGAAGCATCAAGGGTCTTCGCATCCTTAGCGGTATCCAAGGTACTTGAACATTCAATAAAATGAGGAAGATAAATGTTCTTCATGTCCTTAGTGATATCCATGGTACTTGAACATTCAACCAAAGGTGGAAGATCCATAGGATAAGCCATAGAAACCTCATGTACTATGGTAGAAATAGAAGAGTTAAGATGATGAGATGAATGCCCATTATCTACCCATGGAGGATCTTTTGTGAGAGAAGGCCTCTCATCCACTAATGCTTCATATTTTGAAGGGAGAGAACTAGAATGAAGTGAGGGTAGAGTGATGTTAAGAAATGTATTAATGATTTCATCCTCTTGCACCGAAATATCCTCACAAGTGGGAACAATTTTGGGAGAGGGATCCAAATCATAGGGTGAAATAGATAAAGCTAGGTCACCATCACATGTATTAGAGAGTAGTTCCATGGGAATAGACATGGAATTATCATGACTTGTAGTAGAAGTAGAAGAAGAACTATCACCATCATATTTCTCATGATAATTCATGGAGATAAAATTAGTAAAGTCCTCTAATATCAAAGGAGACATACCCATGAGAGTTATGAAGCTATCAAAATCATATATGTAACAAAGGATATCATATATGAAACATATAGAAACATCAATATCATACATGGATTCTATGTGATTTAAAACATATGGATGCATGTTAATGAATTTAGAGAAATTTTCAAAATCTATGATATATGCATGAAAAGATACCAAAGAGGAACAACTAGAAGAGTCCATAATGAAATGTCTTGTTTACTATATGCAAATATGGTATGGAACAACAATGTACAATCATGTCAGGTTCACCAAAATGTTAGATAGAAAAGAGAGACTAGTCCAATAGATCAAACTAGGTCAAACCCTCTTCTATCCAACATTAAGACAAGCCGAGCTTGGCTTCTACCCAAGAAGGAGAACCAAACTATAGGGGCTTTGTCCTTTTGTTGTATAGAGAAGAATCAACCAAATCCAACCAATCAAGCTAGGGCAAAGTAGAAACCATAGTTAAGCAAGATCAGAGCATAACATATTATTAAAAATAGATACAAACAATCCGAAAGCACAATAGAGACTAGTGAATAGAGGAGAACCTATATCTAGAGTTAGGAGGCCAAAGGACTAGGGTACTTGGGCACCATAGACCCTAATTAGGGTTTTATAGAATGTCAAACCTCCTACGTCTTCACCTTTTTGTGTTCCTGCTCCTTGTAACTTGATTTCTACCAATTCCTCTGGATCTGACCTGCACACACACACACAAGAAGGAAAATGGTTGGGTGCTATGTAGGAGCTTGCCTAAGTCAATCTTTGTGAACGGAATTTCTACCTCCACAATAGAAATGATGATAGATAAAGAGTGCATTCCCTAGGAGAGAAGAGACCAATTTGAAGTAGAATGGAATGCTAGAACAAAGCACAAATGAAAGAAGTCACCATGAGCATGGAAACCCTAGCATGCTTGATGTGACATCACAACTTGACTCAAGAAGTTGATGTATCCCAAAGAAGTAGAGAGATCTTCACGAGACTTGTAATAAATTAGTGCCACAATAGTAATCCACCATAGAGAGCTTTAGAGAAGAGTATAAAGCATGAGAGAGAAGAAGAGAGGGTGCAAGAGTGCTTAGATTGCTTAGAGAACTTAGAGATAGCTTAGAGATGTTCAAATGAATAAATTAACTTGCTTTTATATGCATTCCTGCTCACAAATGATGATTAAAACCAAATGGGGTTGACATGGGTAACCACTTAAGATGTCTTAAGTTGACATATCACCAATTTAGGTCAAGGCTAAATGAGGGACCAGGGTGCTTGGGTGCCCTTGTCCTTAGCCCAAAAATCCCAACATAAGTCTCTTTAGGTGTTCTTAGGTTAGTCTCATTGTTATTTTGTTGAGTTTTATCATCATAATCAAGAATTAATCATTTAATGTTCAAAAAGGTATTAATATAGGTCTTGATTAACAAGTGTAAACATTTTAGGCCCATCCGGGTGCTAAACTAGGTGTAAAATGCTAGTATACACATTTTATGATGTAACATGTTTGTGGTCCTATCACACTCACACAACACAACTGTGTAGTTAGTCGTATCCCAATAAAACTAAATATAATCACACTATTGCAACATTAATCTTTACAATAATGATAACATAAACATTAAAATTAATTTCCATCACTACACATTATTATGTTGGAGTACATGACCATTAAGAGGGGGGGTGAATTAGTGGTCTATAAACTTTAACATCTTTTGCTTCTTTTAACTTACAGGACAAAGAATGAGAGACTTCAATGATCTATCAAACTCATATGCACAAGTAAGATGATGAAAAGTAAGATCAGAACCTTAAGAACAATGACATTAGGACACATACATAAAGATAATCAACATGAACCACAACACACATTTTGATGAGTGGAAAACCCTCATAGGGATAAAAAACCACTCTAAAAATGCCTCACTCGCTTAATCAAAACCATGCCTCACTGGATAAACAAAATGCCTCACTAGAAAAAGAACCTCACTGGTTACAAGTATGCCTCATTGGCTATTAGGTGCCTCACTGGCTGATTGTGCCTCATTAGCTGAATGTGCTTTACTAACTAATTGTGCCTCATTGGTTGAATGTACCTCACTGGCTGAATGTGCCTCACTGGCTGAATGTGCCTCACTGGCTGAAACATGAACACTAGAAAGAAAAAAGTAATTCAAGGGTTTTCCCTGATTCACCACATTACATCAAATGATTTGACCCTCTTCATAATACAAACAACATGATTTATCAAACACATCAATTCCCCTACAAAACTTGTCTGTACTCTTTGCAAAAACAATTCAACACCTTATGTCTCCTTTTGTTTCCACCCAACATAATCTTCAAACATAATTATACAATAAACACAAAATCAAGAGTTCCATCATCTGCAGACCCAACATAAGAGCCTATAGATAGTAATATAAAGAACTTGTTTTCTTTGCAAAAATAAACTCACTCTAATGCATACTACTCCCTTTTTCATACACAATAATGATAAAAAACCCTTACTCTACAAAAAACACATTATCACTTCAAGTCTCTCAAAGTCATATCCTTACAACGCAAATCTCACAAGTACTGGTACAGACTTCTCTGTAGAACCCAAATCATCACTCCAAAACCCTACTTTCCCTGCAGACAAAACATGTAAACATTATATTGCATAAAAACCCTCTGTCAAACATCAGAAAACATACTTCAGATTTAAGCCATTAAAAAAAACATAATTTACACTTCCATTTTTTTCAATCTACACATAGACATATAGGTATGTTTCTGCTTAACACAAATTATAAACCTGCATCAACCCTTTCATCCTGTAGTTCAAGTTATCAATTATACTAGCCTTGGAGGTCATTGAAAGAATAGTTACAAATCAGTTAAAGCCATTCACAAGGATCTGCCCGTCAAATTTTTTGTTAACAAGGGACCGTTAGGGCACATTTGAGATTTGAAATGATGAGCATCAATCTCCTCTTCTCGGGCATTGTAGCTTTGAATCTTATTCATTGATTTTATTTGCCGCTCAAACACACTTTGTAGCAACTGATGTGCCCAGTCACATAAGGTAGTAGGGCTGGTGAAACAAATGGTCGAACACCCCTCAAGCCAGTGTTACATAAAGTGAATACCTTTATACACGGTCAACATGAAATTAAAACAAAAAGCAACAATGTTGTCGATGGGCACCTTAGCTCTTTAATAGATTTGAATAGGATTTAAAATGTGTCGCTTAGTAAAGAAGAAAACTCCAACTATTAATGTCTGTGAGTGTAATCTCTCTGCTACACAGGAAAATGTTCGTCACCACCATAGCAATAATTTGATGAAACTTCAAAACAAAAACTCCTTTGAATTGAACAATTCATAAACCCTAATCACCTTTGATCAACTTAAAATATCATACATGCATTTGACAACTACACATTTGATAAAGGTTTCCTAGCTTCAACGTAACTATCCTTATAAAGAGAACATTAATAAACAACTCAGACTCTTGAGAGCAACAATGTGCCTCTGTACCTCAACATTGTGTTATCAAAAGAGCAATTCATATGATTATGATCTTGTAGACCTTTTTGACAACTAAAGAGACTATCTTGAGCTTCTTGAAATCCTGAGCAATCTCATTGTTATTAAATACTAACCAAGCCTTGTAACCTTTGTGAAGAAACATGAAACTTGCTGAATTACCATTTTGTGAGACTTGTCAATCGTGTGCAACAAATGAAACACATAAGATGTCATATCCCTTGAAATACAAACAGGTCAATTATCAGAGCAACTTCATCCATCCAACAAACCTTAGAAGATATCATAACAAACACCAAACACAATTCTCCAATCCATCAACATCTAAATGGTAACCCTAAAACTTGATCTCATGAAAACCAACTTAACCATGCCGACACTCCTCAACTTTGATATGAACACCATCATAAATGTGAACACTCCTGAACCAAGATAAACAACATCTATGAACATATCATGGTCTGATGGTCTGCAACACATATGATATCCCTGCTCTGCAACACATAAGATATCCCTGTAACTCATCAACATGTCTTGCATCACATGAACATTAACATGAAGATATCAAAGCAAAGCATCCTGAAGTGAAAGCATCTTGAACAACATCACCATGAAGATATCAAAGCACCACCTTGATTTAGCATCATCATCAATGACAAACAACCTTGACACTTTGACATCAATGACAAACAATCTACACATTATAATTAGCTTACTAATTATATCATAACATATTGAATAACTAAAATTGTCACAACATATATGTTCACAATATTTACACATATTACTAGTAATTGTAATAGTATACAAAATTGGGCTATGGCATCCCTCCCCTCTAGGAATAGTAATCATCTCAATGGCTGAAGATGTATAACAAAATGCTAAAATAAATTAGGATATAAGCGTTGCATCTCTAAAAGATCCTCCCATGAAGCAATATCCTCTAAAAATTGGTCCAATTACACCTTGCATTGGACCACCTCTCTGTTGTGCAAATGGATTTTGGGCTAATCAAGGATGCATAGGAGTTCTACCCAAACCATCCCCAGATCTTAGATTTGCAAAGACCGCTAATTAGGTATGAGAGTGGCACCAATATGATAAGGTTTTAGTAAAGAAACATGAAAAAATTATGTAACTGAGATAGAGATGGAGGTAAAGCCAACCTATACACAACATGATTTATCACATCTAAGACATCAAAAGGCCCCACATATCTAGGAGCAAGTTTGGCTGACTTTCCAAATGAGATAGAACTCTTATGTGGTTTGACTCTTAAAAACACCTTGTCCCCAATATAAAATTGCTTAAAGCTTCTGTTTTGTCTACATAACTTTTATGCCTATTAGAAGCTTCCTTCAATCTCCCCTTGATCACCCTCATCTGCTCATCCATATCCCAAAGAATTTTGTGGTCGATGACCATTCTATCTTCAACGTTGTTCCAACTAATAGGAGTATGATATTTTCTGCCATAAAGAGCCTTGAAAGACGCCATTCCAAGAGAAGATTAGAAAGAATGGTTATAAGAAAATTCAACTAAAGGTAATCCTCCCATTTGTATTGCTAATCCATGCAATACATTATGAGTGGATCCTCCACAATTTGATTCACTCGCTTAGTTTGCCCATCTATTTGAGAATGGTATGCTAAACTAAAATTCAGACGTGTACCCAAAGCAACATGCAAAGTTTTCCAAAACTTAGAAGTCATTTTAGCATCACAATCATAAATGATCATTTCTGGCACACCATGGATTCTAAAAATCTCCTGAACATACTTCTTTGCCAAAGTCAAAGATCAATTAGTTAAGTTCCCAGGAATAAAGTGGGCTACCTTAGTAAGCTTCTCTATCACAACTAAAATGACATCATGTTTGGCCTTAGACATTGGTAGTCCTTGAATGAAATCCATACTTATTACTTTCCATTTGTACTCAAGAATATCATGAGGATACAAAAGTCTTGCAGGATGCACATGCTTAGCCTTGACTCGCTAACATTCCAAGCATCTAGCCACATAGTTTGTTACTTCTCTTTTTAACCCAAGCCAAAAGTATAATGGTTTCAAATTAGCCACAAGTTTAGTCACACTTGGGTGTCTAGAATAAGGAGCATTATGTGCCTCCTCAAGGACTCTAGCCTTTAGGCCACCTTGATCCATTACATACATTCTACTATGAAATCTAAGAAAACCATCTGGCTTAAGCTTGTATCCCTCAAACCGATGATTAGAGACATTTTCCTCTAAGATTGTTTTGATCTTAAAGTAATGCTCATCATGCTGAAGCTGATCAAGTACCTGTTAGGAATTTACAGGTTGATCAAACCAATTCCACATAACCCATATGGAGATAACGATGCATAAAAGCTTACAGATCTACCATAATGCAAAGATTAAACAGACAGTCCACAAGATAACACAAGATATATCTTAGAAAACCCTCAAGAGGGAAAAACCAGCCTCCAAAAGCATCCACACTCAATGTATTATTCAACAATAAAACATTACAATACACCAACAAAGTCTCCATGAATACTCCTAAAACATCAAGCTCCTCCAATGCATCCTCCATGTGTCCAAGCATGTAACCACACATCCCATGCCATGCTTTGCATATGCACTTACAAGAGAAACCCAATACAATGACGGCCCACTCAACTAACCAAACCCAACTACTAACCATGTGATTGCTTTTATAAAATCAATCTCACACAAATAGAAGATGTAGTATAGGGAAAACCATGTGTCCCAAAACCATGGATACACAAAACCATTGACCCCTCAGTTAATATTTGTGTTTAGGGTAAAATTTGATGAAGAGGATTTTGTGTTTACTTTGCTAGTTTGTGTTGATCCTCCTTTCACCACTAAACATTCAAGGACTTTCAGCCGAGTAAAAAACCTACTATCAGGCCTTCAGTCACTTAGAATATAAGCAAAAATTGGAATTGTGTGATTTTGTTGTTTGATTATGTACACTTATGCTAAAAACCCTAATTATGCAAATTCAGAAGCAAACAGACAAATTACAGAAAATGCTCGCACACAAAGATATCAAATAACAATCAAATGCATACCAGATTTTGAAGTTCAGAAAATAGAAAAGTTAGGGACTAATGAGTAGGCGCCCTAGTCCAGTGCCACCATTTTTGTCAGGATCTGGGAATCTTGTCTGCAACTTGTTCTTCTTGTTCTAGAGATTCTTCAGTTGTAGAATCCAGAGGACTAATGAGCAGGCACTTGAGTCCAGGTCCCTATTTTCTCTTCTGATCTACAAATCAGACAGTATGCACTGCTCTCTTGCAACTCCACTTTTTCTACTTCTGCAACCTGTAATCACAGAAAAATGGGTTGGGGGTTGTGGTGTTTAGAGGCTTGCCTTAGTCAAGCCTCAGAGAGACATTCAAGTCTTCCGAACACCGTTGTCAGATAAAGAGTGCGTATCCCTACAGGATAGAGGCGAAATTTAAATGATAAATGATTGAAAATACAAATTATATCACCTTGTAGTGAAGATCTCATGGAAGGAAGATGTTCTTCATGCCATGAGGAGATGGATGCCAAATCTGCAAACACAAACACAATAACAACACAAATTCTGCTCTACAACACTATGAATGCCTTGAATCACTTTCACATAAGCTTGTCAATCAAAATTGCCATCTAGTTTACAAATGATAACCTAATCATGCTTATATATGCAACTACAAACATTCCTGCCAATAATTTTGTAATTCAAACTTACCGTGTCAGCATAGGACCTAAATAACAATCATAATCTGACACTTCAAAATTGGCCCTGACCAAAAATAGGACAGGACTAGGGTGCAGGAGCCCAAGTCCTGGCCCCTATTTCAGGTAGGATTATTGTTAAGTGCACCCCTAGGTCCCATTTTCCATGAAACTTTAGGGTTTTCTCATTGAGATGTCAAGTTATCACGCAAGATGCTCTAAATGCATAAATAGTACCTGGGAGCTAAACCTTAAGAGGGAAAAGCCCCCAAGGGGACATTTTTTGACATAACATTTAGCCCCCACTTTAATGTATGTATAAATGCAAGGCCAATACATGCATTAAAGTATGGTCAACAAACATAGCAAACACGCCAAGCACGGAGAATAAACGCTAGTCACGAAGAAGATAGTAACAGGCACGCAAAACACGGAGAAGACAATTACAGTCACACAAAACACAAAGAAGACAACATTGAAGACACACAAACCATAGTGAATGCAGTGAAGACAGTAATGATTTTATTTTTCTTTTTCATATATATGAAATGCAGATGCAAGTACAAGGAAAGTAAACACACCACCCACAATGTAGGAGGGACTCATAGCCACCGGTCTTCAAGATTGCATATGGGAGAACACACACGCCAAACACACCATACAAAGCAAGCACGCCACACAAATCCCAAAACATAGGAGGGACTCATCACCACTGGTCTTTAAACTATGCTTGGGAACAAACATGCAATACACACACACTTGGAAGACACAGAGAAAACACGACAGACAAGCGATGGAGTGTTCCTATTTTTAGGTTCATCACCATCTTAGGCACATTACAGGCACACACCAATGATTGGGCTTCGCCACAACAATCACTGAAGACACACTTAAGGGTTGAGTTAGTCACATAACTGCTCCCCACCTCGCGATGAGGACTTTTAAAAATGACAAGATGTGCACTCTCCACGAGAAATCCACCATCCCCACCTCATGATGAGGGCTTAAGAAAAGGATGTGATACCCTGCCTCCGTAGAGGGCTTAAATGATTGCAAAGGATTTCAAACAAATCTCTGAGTGTAGGAGGGACTCATCACCACCAGTCTTTAAGACTGTACCTGAGAACAAGCACATTGCTAACATCTAGAAAAGACAACTTACCTTATATATGCCCCCACATTAAGGTGGTTGATATCAGGTATCGATATCGAGCATGTTAAGGTAGGAAGAAAACACACAAGGGAACACAATTTCTCACAAAGCCCATGCCCCCCAGAGTTGACATGTACTTTACGATTGCCAAATGTTCCCACAAACACATCACTGCAAGAAAAGTGTTAGTGTCCATATAATCATGATAAACAACAATGCATAGAGAATTGAGGAATGCAAGATTCAAGATAAAAAAGTGCACAGAGTAGCGGTATTGTTATGTTTTGTAAGTGCAATAAGACACCATCAAGATCACACGGAGTAGCCAAGCATCAGATAATATATAACAACCCCATTGTCATATAGGAACTAAGTCCAATTTTTGATTTCTTGCTAAAGGGACACTAGGTCCGCATTAGTATAAAATATTTTTCGTCATCTACCCACTAGATAGAAACACTAGAGGAAGGGAAACAATAAATCAAGAGAGGAGAAACAAGTGCCTTAGGGATAGTCACATAGGAGGGTGCCCCCAAGTCACCAACCGCAACGCTTATGTCTGTAAGACACAACACACAACAATGAAAATAGAGGAGAGGCAATATAGAAGAATGATGATACAAATAGAAGGGTCAAAATAGAGGTGGTCTCCTAGTATCCTGGACCTTACAACAAAATCAAGAGTCATCCCAGGAGGCCTAAACAACACATAACACATCACGGAGGTAAAGGGTTAGAAATACTTACCTGTAGGGAAAACCTAATTAGAGGTTGTCGACGAGAAAATCATCGTCATCATCATCTTCCCACTCCCAAATGCTAGAGGAAAGTGGGACATAAGGTACCATATCCCAACTCTTATTTTTTTCTTAAAGTTGTCCATTCTTAAGATCTTCTTGATTTGATTTAATGTTTGATGAGATGTTTTCTTGTTGAGATGCAAGTCGTTGGGCATAAGCTTGTCATCTTCTCTTCCTTTATTTTGCTTGTCTATTTCTTTTTGTCTTAGCACTTATCTCTTGTAAGATAGTGTTTTGCTCTTCCATAGGTTTTTGTGTTTTAGAGGAGGAAGCACCAGGATCAAATCTCATTTGTCTAGGTGGAATATTTTACTGTCGATGACTACCTCCCAATCCTTGTACGGGTGACGGGGGAGGAACCTCAACATAGGGTCCTTTTGCTTTTGGTCTAGGATTCTCTATAAATGCAGGTTGTTTGTCTCTTATTATTTCTTGCATAGAAGGGCCGACCACTTGATGTAATAGTTTTGTTTTGTAGTTTCTATCACTCAAGAAAGTTAAAGTCTATCCATGGTTTTGGTTCCCTTTCAGATCTTTCCCAAAAGTAATCTAGTGTAAAATGTTGTCTTGTAACTAAAGCTTTATACTTATTGCGAGGTATAGTAATCACTTGTCCATTCAAAGGAAACTTTACACAGTTATGAATTGTTGAAGGGACAACTTTCATAGACTTTAGCCATGGATGTCCTAGTTTGATGCGAAAAAGATCAGAGGTGGGGACAACATTGAACCATTGTTCTACATATTTCTCAAAGACAGTGACCAATAAAGATATCTTCCCAGAAGTATTTTCAAAGGTTCCCTTATGTGTCTTAATCATCATATCTGAAGGGTCATAAAAGCCTTACATTAATTGATGTGAAAAGAGGAATTCTTCCATGGTGACATTAGTAATGCAATTAGGATCAATAAGGGTTCCATCCACATGATTTCCCATTATTTTCACAGTGATATAGAGAGGTTCTTCGGTTTCTCCAATTGTTCTATCATGAGGTGTAAACACAATTTCAGGTTTAGGGACCTTTCTTTTCATGTAAGGCCTAGGAGGGAACTTATTGTTGTTGTTGTGATTAGAATCCATGTGTATATTTATTCAAATTAATGTGAAATAAGATTTTCAAAGATTTTCAAATTTGATGCAAGAGACAAGTGCAAAACTATAAAAATGACCTAAAATGCTTGATATGTTTAACTTTTTTCAATGCAAATAAGTGAAAGAAAAGGTGTTGTAAGTAAATTGATCAAGGGCAGAAAATAATATGTCTGATATCAGTCCAATAAAGGTATAATATCCTTCACAACACACTTTAGATGCAAATCTAGAATGATGAGTAGTCAAAACCTAGTGAAAATACACTAAAATATGTAATTTTTCACAAATTTTCAATGCAAAGACCTGATAAAAGGGGTGTTGTAAAGAATTTTAGGAGTTGCAATAGATTATAGCAGTAATATCAGTCACCTAAAGCAATAAAATTTGTCACAACACGCTTGGAGTGCAAATCTAGGTCAAACCCTAGGTCAAATATAGCCAAAATATGCAAATTTTCACCAAATTTCAATGTAAAAGAGTATGACAAAGGGTGTTGTGAGGAAAATGATGATGGACAACAAATTATAATAGTAATAACTATTACCTTGCAGGATTGCACCCGTTATGCAAAGCTATGAAGCTCAGCAATCTTGTGTAACATGGGATCAAACTCAGGTTGTGGGTGACCTATGGTGAGTTTGAACCTCCAGATTATGGGTTGGTTCCCTTATAATTTTCTAATGGGTCAATGAATTGGAAGGAAAAAGGATATAAAGAATGAAAGTGAAAGGACAAAACTGAAAGTAAATGGGTGGTGATGCACCTGATTGATAGAAACATGCAACTCTAATTCACAATAATTTTCAAAAAAATCTATCCACACAACCAATTTGGCAATTTGATCACAAAATTGATTCTAGAAGGCTTGAATAAATTTCTCCTTTGGAGGAAAATTGGGTTCGCATAGCTTGAAAGAAAAACTATTTCAATTGCACAACCTAAGACCTGTGATTTTTATTGCTTTTCAATGCATGCAAGTATGAATGAGACAATGATTTTAAAGGTTCTAATTCTAAACACAATAAAATCTCATCAAGTCATTCATAAAAACAACACAAATGAGAAGGTAGATACTTGATTCAACTGAAAATAAAGGAACACTTACATAAAAATGGCAAAAAATAAAACCTGTAACTTGCTATAATGTATTAATCTACAAAAATTCAGTTACAAACACTCTCTCTCTACAATGTATAAGAGAGCAAAAAGGCAAGAACTAGAAAAACATAAGTTTTTCTCTCAATATATAATCTGCTCACAAAGAAGACCTAAAAGATCAACTGCAGTCAACTGCCTCTAAAAATAATACCTCCAAGATTGATCCATGAGCAAGCATAAAAATCCCTAAAAAGAAGGGCTATAACTAATCCAATTTGAGCTAAAATAGCTCCAAACTTCCCCTCTTTATTAGTTCAACCAAGTGGTGGACCAAACTCTTCTAATTTTGACCAAAAATCATGCAAAAGACTTCAAAATAGCTCAGTTAACTTCAACCTCCAATTTTGCATGAT
Source organism: Cunninghamia lanceolata (assembly GCA_027924645.1). NCBI lineage: Eukaryota > Viridiplantae > Streptophyta > Pinopsida > Cupressales > Cupressaceae > Cunninghamia > Cunninghamia lanceolata. Next base: position 33,521,592 of record BSBN01001583.1, on the reverse strand, counting down.
TTTGGGAATCTAAACAATGTGAGCAAGGAATAAAGTAATCAAAAGTGATTAACTTTACTATGTGTTACAAATTTGTTCTGTTTTTTGACTTTACAACTTAGTTGTCTTGGTCTGCAAATTTTCTCATTCTATGTTTCTTCTATTGCTTCTTTCTCCTGATGATGGATCACGGAGTGTGATCCGAAACGTTTACATTGTAATATTATTCAGAGGTAAAAACTTGCACACAGTTTAATCCTGAAATACAGATCTTCAAATAATAAAGTAACTTATAATTTTATTAATTTATTAATTGTTTACATTGTTTATAAGTTGCAAAGTAATGCAAAAATGAGGGATTTTATTTTCAAAGGTTTTAAAACAAATAACAACTCCTTATATCTCCCCCATTTGATTTGCACAATTACATTATGCATCCTATGATGATACAAAAAAAAAATCTCCATGGATGCAAAAAGGGTCTCCTTCATGCAAAAATACATCCACCATGCATTTACATTAGTTAATTTCATCCTTATGACTCCCCATGCATTATGCATATATCTTTCCTTGCATTATGCAATGCCTTCATACCTTATGACTCCCATGCAAATGTGCATCATCATGTATCAATACCATTGCATCATTGTTGCAAGTTAAGACACCTTATAACTCCCCATTTGATCATACATCATACCTTGCATTATTTATTTTATATTTGTAAAAAACCCTTATGACTCCCCATGCAATATATATCACACCATGCATCACTATCTTCGTATCATTGCCTTTTGTTTGACTTTGAAGAACAACCAAAGGAAAAAAAATGGCCCTTTCAGGCCCCCTCATGCACACTAGGTTTAATGAGTAAAGACTTGACCACGAGGAGTTTTATGGATAACAATGAGTTTTAATTTTGAAGTCAAAAAAGAGCATGAGCTCAGCTAGGGCAATAGTGAAAAAGAAGGAAAAACCAAAAGTCTCTATCATTTTCACTTGCTTCTTTTGCTATTCCTCTCAAACTGTCGCCATGCAAGGGTTTCTTCTGCTCTTTCTAAGGCATCTATGAGCTCGAACTGTTGTTCTCCTTCTAATTTCGATGTCACACTCATTAGGTAAGTCTCTCCACTGTATATCATTATTTCTTTCTGCAAAAAGTGGGAAAAATGTAGCATATGCTGCTCCTGAAGCCATTTCCATTCTGGTTTTTTGTTATTATGCTTGTGATGAAAGATGGCTCCTCTATTTGCTCCTGTATATTGTTTCTCCTTCTTGTCAGCCTCCATGAAAATCTCATAAAAATGGTAGTTGTAACTAGTATTTCTTCCTAAATGCTCCGGTTCTTTCACTATTCACCATGGCTGTTGATAGAAAAAGCATGTATCTGACTGTAAGGTAAAAAGTTTTACTTATCCTGTAAACCCTCTTACTCTTTGTAAACAAAGAACTCCATTTCTTCTTCTATCTGTCACTAAATCAGGTATCTTTGCTCCTTCTTTTTGACATTGCACTTATCTTTCTTTCTTATAAGGGCTATAATATGAAAAGAGCATGAGTTTATTTAAGAAAAAGGGAAAAACTTTACTTGTGTGTGGAAACCCTAGTAGGGTTTGTGAACAACAACCTCCATTTCTCTTCTCTCCTTCATTAAAACCAGGTATCTTTGCTCCTTAGCATTTTTTTACCTCCTGTACCTTCATTGTGATGGTGTGATTTAAGAGAGACCTTTTCTCTTATTTGTTTACAAACCCTAAGAGGGTTTTCACACTTACTCTTCAAGGCTCTTTTCCACAGTGCTATTCATTTGCCTTTACAACAATCAGCTGAAAAAGAAGTGACTTCAATTTCATTATGTATGCTACTCCATTATCTTGATTGTATTGTGTGCTTTACATTTTATGATGAAGGTTGTAGAATGGTTTCAAAATTTATGCTATCCATTGTATCTTCTGTAGGTAAACAAAAGAGAAAAACATCTCTACTGCTCCAAAACCCACTTGTCTTCAACATAGATAAATGTCTACTCATGACAGTGAAAGATGACTGCTCTTTTGACATCATTGTAGACTATTCTCATCATTGGTAACTATTCTTATGACATTTAAAGACTGTCATCCATGTTGATGATTGTCATCCTTCAATAAATGTTGTCCTCATATTATGATAGTCTATGATTCCATGACGCAGTGGCTAACTATTAGCTCAAGATGACTGTTCTATGGATAGAAAAGACTTACTTTTCACTATGTTTTGCTGTCTCCTGATGGCTTTGATCTTTTAATGATGACTGTAGCTGCCTGCTGATCATGCTTCATCAATGACATTGGTCATTTGTGATAGTTAGAAATGCTTGACTGTATTTTACTTTTCACCTCTCCTTGGCATTTTTAGATATCATGACTACTCCTTTGTATTTGTGAATGTTATGCATGATGATCTATTTTTGATGCATCCATTGGAATGATAACTGTATATCATATGTGGTTGTCTTCTCCTCCTTTGACTGTGATGATATTGTATTGTTTACCTTGGTACATCCCCTTGTCTTTTTTGATGGCATAATAAGTTCCTCATGACTACTGTAGCATATGATCATATCTTCAACTGGCAGAGGTATATAATGATTACATGATGAATGGACTATCCTCTGATAGTTTGTTGTTCCTTTCATTTCATTCTTATGATCACTCTTGCATATCAGAAGGTTGCCAAGGCATGCATACCACTGTACTTAATCATGACTATCCTTTCACTCCTTTCTATTAAAGATGTAGGGCTATTTCATGTATTCAATAGCAATTTTACACTTCATTCATGACAGAAATGAGAAATACCCGTTCTTGAATGCTTCCTATTTGGCATATGACTATGCCTTGTTGGTGAGGTCTTGTCTTTAGTAGGTGTTCACTACTTGATGACTGCAACTTCATGATGACACCTGTTCTTTGATTTGAATGACGATTGCTGTCCTGAACTGATGTTGATTACAATATGACAAAAGGTTGTTTATAAGCATGTTGGGCTCAACCCTTGTGGGAGCCCATTTTCTCCACATGCTAGTTCATAAAAATGAGTCAGCAACCTGATTTCTCTTATACCTGCACAATGAACAAACAAGTTAGCACATTACAACATATCTTGGATTTGCAATGTTTCTCCTCATGATGATGCTTCTTGTGTGGATTTGTCTTTCTCTCTGATATGGCACTTGAATCTCTTGATCAATTATCTCTTTTGCTTCCCTTTTTTGCATAATCTAATTATTAATGATTGTTGCTCCATAAGAGTAGATGGTACTTTTCATTTGACCTGATTATGTGTATGAAAAGTTTTAGAACCCAGAGCTTCTAACAAAACTTTTTTTGCAGGTGTTCTGGAGCTCGATAGATGGATGGAGCTGGAGACCAACTCAACCTCAGGATTCGTCATTCGTAGGCAATGACGGGTCCCTCTACTTTTCTTATGCATTTTACTCTTTCAAAAAGTAAAATTTACTTTTATGTAGCATGTTCCAGTTACTCCCACGGCTTGTGTGGGACATATTTAAACACTCTTTTGAATACAATCAGTTATTTCATTCTATGTAATGAATTATGTATATTTCACTTTTTGAATCAAATACATAGCATAAAACAACTGATCTTTCTTTGAAACATATGTATAAAACATGATGTATAATTTGACAGTTTATAAATACCTCTTTTACTTGCACTGAAACATAATGAATAATCAACAACTGAAACATGAAATCCATCAATTCTCTTCATTCTTTGAATGTCTATTTTCTTGGCCATAGATGATTTGCCTTACCAGGATGATGTAACAGCTTAGCTTGATCCTACACATGAATTTTTTCTTTACCGCCTTTCCAACAATTGTTGTTTATGCCTTGCTAAATTAGGTTGTAAACATAATTTAGTAACATTTTTGGTGACCTCTCAGGGGTGTTTGCCTACTAAAAAAAATAGAACCAGTAGCCTTCTAAATCCATTGGGCGCATGAGTCTTTTCTTGCCTGAAAACTTGAAAACTTCTACAACTCAATTGACCGAAAAATACAGCAGCAAAACAATACTGAAACTAAACTAATCTGACCTTGTTTAGGACATGGCCAGCAAAATGTGCATGTGCAATTCTTGGAAAACAAAATAAAACTAAAATGAAATGTGCTAAAAGCACTTATTTGCAGCAAAGCTGCCCTCCTTGAAGCATTGTTTGAAGTGAATCCCGTTGATAGGGATTGGCAACACCTCTCCATCTAACTTTGCAAGTTGCAATGCATTATGTTGCTTGCATTCTGTAATGATATATGGGCCATCCCACATGGCATTAAACTTGGTGTGTTGCTTTCATTTGAGCTTGATGTATCTCCAGGGTTCTTAGTGCTTCTTTTCTGGTTTCTTCTAGCTCCATTAGTTGTGCAAGCCTAACCTCCATAGGTTGTTCTTCTAACAATTCAAGTTCCTTGACATAACTTAGAGTTGGAAACTCAACTGAAAATGGCAATTTGGCTTCTTTCCCATAAGTTAGAACATAAGGTTAATTTCCTATAGCTCTCTTTGGAATTATCCTATTAGCCCAAAGGGCTAATTTTAGTTTGTCATGCCAAGATCTTTGATTGTCATCAACTGTTTTCTTAATTATCTTAATCAGGTTCTTATTGGTTGATTCAACTTGTCCATTACCCTGGGGGTAGTACTTGGATGAAGTATTCAAAAATATATTGTTCTTTACAGACCAATTAGAAAGTCTTAAACCAATGAATGCTAAAGCATTATCAGAAATGATTGAATTAGGAGTGCCAAACCTGGATACTAAGTCTTGGTAGAAGTTTAAAACAGAAGTCTCATTTGCCTCCTTCAGTGTGACTGCTTCAGTCCACTTTGTGAAGTAATATGTTGCAGTTAGTATCCATTTATGTCCTTGACTTGAAGGTGGATTGATGGGACCAATAAAATCCAAACCCCACTTACCAAATGGCTGTTCTACCTGGATTGGATGTAGAGGCATGGCTACAAGCTTCTGCTTTCCTACAAACACTGAACATTTATTACATTTCTTCACCCAATCATGTTCATCTTTAAATAATTCTGGCCAATAATAACCAGCTCTCATAATCTTTAGAGCTATTGTTCTTGGTGCAAAGTGGCCTCCAGAAGGCCCATCATGAAATTCTTCCAGAATTTTCTGAATCTATTCTGGTTCTACACATCTTAGCAAAACATTATTAAAATCCTTTTTATACAAAACTCCATTAATTACAACATAAGGTATGGCTTGCAGCCTGTAGTACCTTCTTTTTGACCTATCCAAACCTTTAGGATAGTCTCTAGTATGTAGATAATGAATCATTTGCTGAACCCAACTTGTAGATGGAACTGGGGCAACAACTTGTTCTTGGTTTTATAGCACTGTCTCAACTTCTTCTACAAGTTTTATGTTGTTTTCTTCATTCCTTGCAAGCTACTCAAACAAACCCTTACCCCGGACAAGCTTGGTGACCTTGATTTGAATGTCATACTCCATCACTTTTGTAATCCATCATGCCCTTTTATCACTGAGATCCTTGCTAAGCAAGAATTCTTTAATTGTTGGATGGGCAAGCTGTATTCTATTTTTAGAAAGCATGTGTTTAAAATTTTTAAGGCTTCTTATTACAACCAATACATGTTTCTCAACAAATGAATATCTTACCTCATAATCATGAAGGATTTGGCTAAAGAAAGCTATAGGCTGCTCTAACCCTTCCTCATTCTGTTGATAGAGCATTGCTGAAATTATATCAACACTCCCAAATGCATACAAGATGAAATCTTTATCAAAGTTTGGATTAATGAGTGTTGGGGCTACAACAAGTGCTTCTTTGATTTCTTCAAAACTTTGCTTACCTTCCTTTATCCAGCTAAAAGGAATATTCTTCTTGAGCATGGCTGTAAGGGGTTGCAACAATGCTGCTATGTTGGTATGAACCTCCTTACAAAGTTGATTCTTCCAAGAAAGCTTTGGAAGCCTTTCTTATGAGCTGGAAGAGGTAAATCTAAGATTGTTGAAATCCTTTCTGGATCTATGGATATTCCATCCTTTGGCTCTATGTGTCCCAAAAGCTTTCCCCCATGCACAGAAAAGATACTCTTTTTGGGGTTGAGTGAAACCCCAAATTCTCTGCATCTTTCAAAGATTTGCCTAAGATGATCAAAATGTTCGTCAGCTTTCTTTGAAAAAATAGTTACATCATCTAAATATACAAGTACAAATTTATTTATGAGGCCTTGAAAAGCCATGTCCACGGTCCTTTGAAAAGTTGCCCCTGCATTGGACAATCCAAATGGCATTTTTCTGTAATCCATTATACCCCATTTGGTAGTGAAGGTTGTCTTGTACTGGTCTTCTTCCTTCACTAAAATTTGGTTGTATCCTGAATAACCATTCAATAAGGAGAACCTTTCTAATCCTGAAACAACCTGTAGAATCTTCTCCATTGAGGGCAGCGGGTAATGGTCTTTAAGGGATGCTCTATTCAGATCACGAAAATCAACACATAGCCTAATCTCTCCATGTTTCTTTCTAACAGGTACCAAGTTAGAAACCCAAGATGTATGCTTTATTGGAAGATTATGTTACCTTCTATCAACTTGTTCAATTCAGTCTTCATGAGTACTTCCAACTTTGGGTTTAATGGTCTCTGCTTTTGTCTAACTGGTTTAGCCTTCGGTTCCAGCTCAATAGTGTGTTGAGCTAACTCAGGGTTGAAACCCTTTAGATCTCCATACTCCCAAGCGAATACATCACTGAATTCTTGACACAACTGAATAAAAGCTTGTTGTTCTTCTTTTGTGCACATTTTTCCAAGCTTAAGTAGCTTGTCTTTGAATATCTCAATAGGCTCATAATGCTCTTGTTTCACTGATAAGCTGGCTTTATCTCTTCTAACCTAATCATCAGTGTTAAATATTGACTCTAAGGTTACCAAACCCTTAGGCAACTTATTTGACTTTAATTGCAAGATCTAGTCATCATATTGCTGCAGCCATTTCTTTTGATTTCTTGCAGCAAACTTAGCCTCTTCCATCAGAAAATTAACAATTTGTTCATCACTATCAAAGACTTGCCAACTTGTATTATTGTCTGTCACTAATGGTTTGACAACAATTTTAACATAAAGAGGAGTATGAACATTCTTCATTTTTACTGGAATATCATACTTAGCACCAATAGCAGCCAATTTATCAACTTGTTTATTATCAATCCTTGGTATAGACATCAAATTAAAAGCATCAAATTCATCTATCATATCCCAAACTCCGTGTTTGTATAGTTTCAGCAAATCATTTTTGGTGGCAGCAATATTCCTCACTTGTTTTACCACTAGTTCACTATCCCCATACACTTTAAGGTATTTAATATTTCTTTTTCTAGCCCATTCCAATCCATGCACTAGTGCCTCGTACTCAGCTGAGTTATTTGAACAACTGAAAGCAAAACAAAAAGATGAATAATACTTTTCACCTGTGGGAGAAACTAAAATAGCTCCTCCACCAACACCAATTTTGATCCTTGAACCATCAAAATACAACTGCCAGATATCATTATTAGATTGTTTACTTTGCTGATTTTGATCTTTTAACAGGTTTAGAACATGAGCATCTTTCTCTTGAATCATATAAACACCAAGACCTATTTCATCCATCTGATCAAAAGGATCTATCTCATGATTATCTGCTGCCCATTGATCTAAATTTACATCAGGTATGCCTTCAATAGGTGTATTTGGGTCTTGGACAGTGGCTGGTTCTTCTTGATCAAAGATTGAAAGATTAACATTTATGGGACTGGGGATATATGGTTCAAGATGATCATTTGCTAATGGCTCTAATTTTATGGTAACCTTAGTTCCATATCTGGTTTTGAAAACTAAATGGGTCCAATAAGAAGATAGATAGCCTTCTAGTTTTGCAGTGAAGTCTTTAGATAGACAAATGGTAAAATATGGTGGTAAATCAATAACACGAATGTCCTAATGGATCACAAAGTTGAGGCATGCATGTAAGGTAAGACCAAGATTTTTTAGCATTCCTACTATGTTAACTTCTGTACCATCTAATTGGACAACACCCCTAGCAACAGGTTTATAATTCAAACCAAGTTTGTCAGCTAACTATTTGGGCATCATTGAGCTATTAGCTCCTGAGTCAATCATACAATTATGGACCAAATAACTGCCAACAATGAGAGTTACATAGAATGGAGGTGGCTTAACAACTTGTTTTGACTGTTCATTCTTGTTTTGTGCATCATTAGTCAGCACAACCTGGGGCTAACTTGTTTGACCCTCATTAGACTTGAAGATAACTGAGCTAAAGCATCTTGCAATAAATCTTTCTGCCCAGGGATGTGTAATGCATCCAATATTGACATGCTAACATTGGCTTTCTTCATATGATCAACAATATTAAAAGAAGGACCACTAACCTTTTGTTGTACTTTAGGAACAACAGTGTCTGAATGTCCTTTTGCTGGCTATGATTGAACATCTAGCTGTCTTTTATTAGCATTTGGCTGTCCCCTTGGCAGAATATGAACATATTGAGAAGTAGAAGCCTTAGGTTGACTTTGTTGACCTGCAATAGCTTGATTTTTACCTTTATCAGTCTGCTGCTGCACTTTGTTAGCTTGATGTTTGCTGACAGCAGCTTTCTGTTGTAACTCAACAGCTCTCTTTTTTGACCTGGTATTGGTTGCAATGTTGGTAAAAGACTGTTTCTACCCTCGTAATTGGTTTACTCCACAAAAATTATTAACTTGCCAATTCATTAAAGCATAATCTAGATGATCACTACCATCATTTGTTGTGTTTTCAGAAGCAACATAATTATTCTGAACCATAAGTGCTTGACTGACCACTCCATTCATGCAAGTAGGTTGGTTATGAGGCTGATTACATGGGTAGCACCATACATAATCTTGGGCCATGTTATTTTGCATAGGTACCATCTCTTTTGATGAGTTGACAACATTGGGATTATATTGCTGATTAGGCCTATTGTTATAATTATTTCTTCTCTATCCTTGGTAATTTGCCTAATAAGAAGGCCTATTTGCTTGGAATGGGGCTTGGTATGGTCTTGATGGAATCGTTTGCTGTTGTGCCAAAAGCTTGAGCTATCAACACTCGCTACAAACGCCAGACTTAACCCAGATCCACGGGAGGCTCACTGCCATGTCACGAATCTTGAGGTCAGCGTTGAACGCCTCACTGACAAGGGGGCAGCTCACTACCAACAATCCCCCCTCAATGCAACCTAAGGGATTCGAACCCGTGACCCATGGCTCTGATACCAATTAATGGAATCGTTTGCCATTGTGCCAAAAGCTCGAGCTATCAACACTCGCTACAAATGCCAGACTTAACCCAGATCCACGGGAGGCTCACTGCCATGTCACGAATCCCGAGGTCAGCATTGAACGCCTCACTGACAAGGGGGCAGCTCACTGCCAACAGGTCTATTATTCAAATTTTGCTATTTCTTAAGGCTCACTAAATCATTGCTAATAGTCTACAATAATTTTGCTATTTCTTGTTGACTACTCTTGAGTTCTTGTATTTCTGATTGCAATGGAACAACATTATTTTGGGGAGCTATTTGATAGCCAAAGGCTGGGATGGTAGGTATTGATGCAATAGGAGGCATTGAAATTGGCATTAGTGGCTAAATGTCAGGAAAAATAGGCATAGGAGGCTTTGGTGCAATTTTACTAGCCTGAATAAGACTATTTTTAGCTCTAATAGCTATATCAAATGCTCCAGGTAAAGTTACCCCACCCATTGACTGAATCATAACAGCTATATCACTATTCAATGCTCTAAGATAATACAGAAATGTATGTTCAGGTGTAGGTCTTACCGTTGCTGGAGTTCTATTCCAGGTCCTTTGGAACCAGAAATTGAAGTCTGACATCTATTCTTGGGGAGCCCTCTTGATGGTTGTCATCTGCTCAACAAGGGATAGACAATCTGATTTATCTTGAAATTGCCTATTCAAGGCAGCTCCTAACTCATCCCATGATGTAATAGAGTTAACAGCTAGACCTCTGAACCACTGAAGAGCTTTGCCTTTTAATGATGCTACTAGCAGCCTCATTGCTACATTTTCTTCTATAACATGATGGACCCCACAAAGTGAAACTACATTTCTGATGTGTTCTATTGGTGTAGTTCCATCTTCACCAGTGAAACTAGGCAAACTTTTGAGTGCATCTACTGGTATATCATCATGCTGCTACAAATTTAATGGGCTGCTCCCATTAAAAGTCACAAAGGGTTGATTTCTAAGTGGTCTTGGGGCTGCCATTTGAACAGGTATTTGTACTGCAGGTACTTGTATTGCCTGAAAAATAGGTATTTGTGCTACAGGACTTGCTGGTTGAGAATTACTAGGTTCTTGTGATGAAGAACTTGATGAAGAACCTGTAAACAATGGATTGCTATGATTCACAAATTCCAGATGAGAATTTGGAAGATCAAGTATTGCTGCACTTGGTGGCTTTACCGCTCTATTTGCTGCCTTAACCGTCCTTTTTGGCGGTGAAAGATGAATATGCTTCTCAGGATCTGCACTTGATCTTGTTTGAATCTTTCTCATTGGCTCAAATAATCTGATCTATCAAAATAGAAAGTTAGTCACCAGGTACTTGAAATAAAACCTCTAAAAGGCTGTAATAACTATTGATCATACCAAAACAACAGAAAGATAAGTTCTTTTTGAACTAAAAATTAGTTCAAAATGTCCCACAGGGCATGCCAAAAACTATTATCAGGCAGGATTGCACCCGTTATGCAAAGCTATGAAGCTCAGTAATCCTGTGTAACATGGGATCAAACTCAGGTTATGGGTGACCTATGGTGAGTTTGAACCTCCAAATTATGGGTTGGTTCCCTTATAATTTTCTAATGGGTCAATGACTTGGTAGGAAAAAGGATAGAAAGAATGAAAGTGAAAGGACAAAACTGAAAGTAAATGGGTGGTGATGCACTTGATTGATAGAAACATGCAACTCTAATTCACAATAATTTAAAAAAAAATCAATCCACACAACCAATTTGGCAATTTGATCAAAAAATTGATTCTAAGGAAGGCTTGAATAACTTTCTTCTTTGCAGGAAAACTGGGTTCTCACAGCTTGAAAGAAAAACTATTCTAATTGCACAACCTAAGACCTGTGATTTTTACTACTTTTCAATGCATGCAAGTATGAATGAGACAATGATTTTAAAGGTTCTAATTCTAAACACAATAAAATCTCATCAAATCATTCATAAAAACAACACAAATGAGAAGGTAGATACTTGATTCAACTGAAAATAAAGGAACACTTGCATAAAAATGGCAAAAAATAGAACCTATAACCTGTTGTAATGTATTAATCTGCAAAAAATGAGTTACAAACACTCTTTCTCTCTGCAATGTATAAGAGAGCAAAAAGGCAAGAACTAGAAAAACATAAGTTTTTCTCTCAATATATAATCTGCTCACAAAGAAGACCTAAAAGGTCAACTACAGTCAACTGTCTCTAAAAATAATACCTCCAAGATTGATCCACGAGCAAGCATAAAAATCCCTAAAAAGAAGGGCTATAATTGATCCAATTTGAGCTAAAATAGCTCCAAACTGCCCCTCTATTAGTTCAACCAAGTGGTGGACCAAACTCTTCCAATGTTGACCAAAAATCATGCAAAAGACCTCAAGATGGCTCAGTTAACTTTAACCTCCAATTTTGCATGATTTTGGGAATCTAAACAATGTGAGCAAGGAATAAAGTAATCAAAAGTGATTAACTTTACTATGTGTTACAATTTTTTTTATTTTTTGACTTTACAACTTTGTGACAAAAAATAAAGTAACTTATAATTATATTACTTTATTATTTGTTTACATTGTTTATAAGTTGCAAAGTCATGCAAAAATGAGGGATTTTATTTTCAAAGGTTTTAAAACAAATAATAACTCCTTATATCTCCCCATTTGATTTGCACAATTACATTATGCATCCTATGATGATGCAAAAAAAAAAAAATTTCCATGCATGCAAAAAGGGTCTCCTTCATGCAAACATACATCTAGCATGCATTTACATTAGTTAATTTCATCCTTATGACTCCCCATGCATTATGCATATATCTTTCCTTGCATTATGCCTTCATACCTTATGACTCCCATGCAAATGTGCATCATCATGTATCAATACCATTGCATCATTGTTGCATGTTAAGACACCTTATAACTCCCCATTTGATCATACATCATACCTTGCATTATTTCTTTTATATTTGTAAAAAACCCTTATGACTCCCCATGCAATATATATCACACCATGCATCATTGTCTTTGTATCATTGCTTGTTGTTTGACTTTGAAGAACAACCAAAGGAAAAAAAAATGACCCTTTTTGCCCCCCCTCATGCACACTAGGTTTAATGATAAGTAAAGACTTGACCACGAGGAGGTTTATGGATAACAATGATTTTTAATTTTGAAGTCAAAAAAGAGCATGAGCTCAACTAGGGCAATGGTGAAAAAGAAGGAAAAACCTAAAAGTCTCTATCATTTTCACTTGCTTCTTTTGCTGTTCCTCTCAAACCGCCACCATTGCAAGGGTTTCTTCTGCTATTTCTGAGGCATCTATGAGCTCAAACTGCTATTCTCCTTCTACTTTCGATGTCACACTCATCAAGTAAGTCTCTCCACTGTATATCATTATTTCTTTTTGCAAAAAGTGGGAAAAATGTAGCATATGCTGCTCCTGAAGCCGTTTCCATTTTGGTTTTTTGTTATTATGCTTATGATGAAAGATGGCTCCTCTGTTTTCTCTTGTATATTCTTTCTCCTTCTTGTCAACGTCCATGAAAAGCTCATAAAAATGGTACCTGTAGCTGGTATTTCTTCTTAAATGCTCTGGTTCTTTCATTGTTCACCACGGTTGTTGATAGAAAAAGCATGTATCTAACTATAAGGTAAAAAGTTCTACTTATCCTGTAAACCCTCTTACTCTTTGTAAACAAAGAACTCCATTTCTTCTTCTATCTGTCACTAAATCAGGTATCTTTGCTCCTTCTTTTTGACACTGCACTTGTCTTTCTTTCTTATAAGGGCTGTAATATAAAAAGAGCATGAGTTTATTTAAGAAAAAGTGAAAAACTTTACTTGTGTGCAGAAACCCTAGTAGGGTTTGTGAGCAACAACCTCCATTTCTCTTCTCTCCTTCATTAAAACTAGGTATCTTTGCTCCTTAGCATTTTGTTTTACCTCCTGTACCTTCATTGTGATGGTGTGATTTAAGAGAGACCTTTTCTCTTATTTGTTTACAAACCCTAAGAGGGTTTTCACACTTACTCTTCAAGGCTCTTTTCTACAGTGCTATTCATTTGCCTTTACAACAATCAGCTAAAAAATAAGTGACTTCAATTTCATTGTGTATGCTGCTCCATTATCTTGACTGCATTTTGTGCTTTACATTTTATGATGAAGGTTGTAGAATGGTTTCAAAATTTATGCTATCCTTTTCATTTTCTGTAGGTAAACAAAAGAGAAAAACATCTCTGCTGCTCCAAAACCCACTCGTCTTCAACATAGATAAATGTCTGCTCATGACAGTGAAAGATGACTACTCTTTTGACATCATTGTAGACTGTTCTCATCATTGGTAACTATTATTATGACATTTAAAGACTATCATCCATGTTGATGACTGTAATCCTTCAATAAATGTTGTCCTCATATTATGACAGTTTATGATTCCATGATGCAGTGGCTGACTATTAGCTCAAGATGACTATTCTATGGATAGAAAAGACTTACTTTTCACTATGTTTTGCTGCCTCCTGATAGCTTTGATCTTTTAATGATGACTGTAGCTACCTGCTGATCATGCTTCACCAATAGCATTGGTCATTTGTGACAGTTAGAAATGCTTGACTGTATTTTACTTTTCACCTCTCCTAGGCATTTTTAGATATCATGAATGCTCCTTTGTATTTGTGAATGCTATGCATGATGATTTATTTTTGATGCATCCCTTGGAATGATGTCTATATATCATATGTGGCTGTCTTCTGCTCCTTTGACTGTGATGATATTGCATTGTTTACCTTGGTGCATCCCCTTGTCTTTTTTGATGGCATAATGAGTTCCTCATGACTCCTATAGCATATGATCATATCTTCAACTAGTAGAGGTATATAATGATTACATGATGAATGGACTGTCCTCTCTTTGACAGTTTGTTGTTCCTTTCATTTCATTCTTATGATCACTCTTGCATATCAGAAGGTTGCCAAGGCATGCATACCACTGTACTTAATCATGACTATCCTTTCACTCCTTTCTATTAAAGATGTAGGGCTGTTTCATGTATTCAATAGCAATTTTACACTTCATTCATGACAGAAATGGGAAATACCTATTCTTGAATGCTGTCTATTTGGCCTATGACTATGCCCTATAGGTGAGGTCCTGTCTTTAGTAGGTGTTCACTACTTGATGACTGCAACTTCATGATGGCACATGTTCTTTGATTTGAATGACGATTGCTGTCCTGAACTGATGTTGATTGCAATATGATAAAAGGTTGTTTATAAGCATGTTGGGCTCAACCCTTGTGGGAGCCCATTTTCTGCACATACTATTTCATAAAAATGAGTTAGCAACATGATCTCTCCTATACCTGCACAGCGAACAAACAAGTTAGCACATAAAAACATATCTTGGATTTACAATGTTTCTCCTCATGATGATGCTTCTTGTGTGGATTTGTCTTTCTCTCTGATATGGCACTTGAATCTCTTGATCAATTATCTCTTTTGCTTCCCTTTTTTGCATAATCTGATGATTAATGACTGTTGCTCCATAAGAGTAGATGTTACTTTTTGTTTGACTTGATTATGTGTATGAAAAGTTTTGGAACCCAGAGCTTCTAACAAATTTTTTTTTGCAAGTGTTCTGGAGCTTGACAGATGGAGGGAGCTGGAGACCAACTCAACCTCGGGATTCATTAGTCACAAGCAATGACGGGTCCCTCTACTTTTCTTATGCATTTTACTCTTTCAAAAAGTAAAATTTACTTTTATGTAGCATGTTCCAGTTACTCCCACGGCTTGTGTGGGACATATTTAAACACTCTTTTGAATACAATGAGTTATTTCATTCTATGCAATGACTTATGTATATTTCACTTTCTGAATCAAATACATAGCATAAAACAGCTGATCTTTCTTTGAAACATATGTATAAAACATGATGTATAATTTAACAGTTTATAAATACCTCTTTTACTTGCACTGAAACATAATGAATAATTAGCAACTGAAACATGAAATCCATCAATTCTCTTCATTCTTTGAATGTCTATTTTCTTGACTGTAGATGATTTCCCTTACCAGGATGATGTAATAGCTCAGCTTGAGCTATTACATGATTTTGATAAGTGATTTTGCACTTGTCTTCTGTCAAGACATCAGACATTGACCGGATGATCCTGCACATAAAAAATTTCTTTACCCCCTTTCCAACAACTGCTATTTATGCCTTGCTAAATTAGGTTGTAAACATAATTTAGTAACAATAACAGCCACCTAATGCCAAAAAATCCGTGACAACACGTCTATAGTACCACTCAAGGTTAAACCCTAGGGAAAATATAGCTAAAATATGCAAATTATCGCCAAATTTCCACTGTAATAGCCCAATAAAAAGGTGTTGTAAAGAATTTTAGGAGGGGCAGTAGATAATAACCCTAATAACAGCCAATTAATGCCGAAAAACCCTTTACAACATGCCTATGGTGCAAATCTAAAGAGACGATAAGGCCCAAATCTAGTGAAAAATCAAGGTTTTCAAACCCTAGGCATGAAATTTTACAAGAAAACCACTGTGATGAAACACTACAGTTAGACATAAGTCCTAATGAGTGTTTTAAAAGGGTAGTAAATTCTGAAGCAAGATTTTGACTACAAACCCTAGCTAATGCAAAACTAGGTTATATGGAAAAATGCACAATTTCAAGCAATTTTTAACAATTTAAGCATGAAAATGCAATCTAAATGAATGATGAATGAAAATTTTCTGTATTTTAAATCAGATCTAATGATAATTATGACAAATTTGTTGAAATTAAATGCCAATTAATCTAAGTTACTTGAAAATGCAAGCTAAAGATGCCAATTTTTTCATTTTTTTTTGTAATTTTCCAAATGCAATAAGATGAACAATGATATTAGTGAATGAAATGAATGTAAATATGAAGTATAACACTCAACAAGGTGCAAAATTCATTAAAAACATGGGTTCACCAAAATGCTTAAGGTAAAATTTGATGAAGAGGATTTTATGTTTACTTTGCTAGTTTGTGTTGATCCTCCTTTCACCACTAAACATTCAAGGACTTTCACTCGAGTAGAAAACCTACTATCAGGCCTTCAGTCAATTATAACATTAGGGAAAATGGAATTGTGTGATTTTGTTGTTTGATTAAGTCCACTTATGCTCAAAACCCTAATTATGCAAATTCGGAAGCAAATAGACAAATTACAAAAAATGCTCGCACACAGAGATGTCAAATAACAATCAAATGCATACCAAATTTCAAAGTTTAGAAAATGGAAAAGTCAGGGACTAATGAGTGGGTGCCCTAATCCAGTGCCACCATTTTTGGATCTGATAATCTTGTCTGCAACTTGTTCTTGTTGTTCCGGAGATTCTTCAGTTGCGAGATCCAGAGGACTAATGAGTGAGCACCCAAGTTTAGGTCCGTATTTTCTCTTCTGATCTGCAAATCTGATAGTCTACACTACTCTCCTGCAACTCCACTTTTTCTATTCCTACAACCTTTAACCTGCAATCACAGAAAAATGGGTTGGGGGTTGTGAGTTTTAGGGGCTTGCCTCAGTCAAGCCTCAGAGAGACATTCAAGTCTTCTAAACACCATTGTCAGATAAAGAGTGCGTATCCCTATGGGATAGAGATGAAATCCAAATGATAAATGATTGAAAACACAAATGATATCACCTTTTAGTGAAGATCTCATGGAAGGAAGATACTCTTCATACCATGAGGAGATGGATGCCAAATCTGCAAACACAAACACAATAACAACACAAATTCTACTCTACAACACTATGAATGCCTTGAATCACTTTCACATAAGCTTGTCAATCAAAATTGTCATCTAGTTTACAAATGATAACCTAATCATGCTTATATATGCAACTATAAACATTTCCGCCAAGAATTTTGTAATTCAAACTTACCGTGTCGGCATAGGACCTAAATAACAGTCATAAACCGACACTTCAAAATTGGTCCTGACCTAAAATAGGGCAGGACTAGGGCACGGGTGCCCAAGTCCCCCCCCTATTTTAGGCAGGATTATTGTTAAGTGCACCCCCTAGGTCCCATTTGCCATGAAACTTCAATGTTTTCTTATCGGGATGTCAAATTATCATGCAAGATGCTCTAAATGCATAAATATGACCTGGGAGCTAAACCTTAAGAGGGAAAAGCCCCCAAGGGGACATTTTTTGACATAACAATTTGCAACGAAGTTTTCACTTTATGCTCCAATATTAAATAATTTCCCAAATAAATAATCAATTATTCTATGTGTCCCACACATAAAATAATTAACCTAATGTTACATACAACTTTTACAAGTGGCCCCAAATAAATATTTAATGTGGATAAACACATCAATTAATATGCACCACAAATAAATATTTATTTTACATAAATAAAAATAATCAATGTTATGCAAGATGTGCAACACACCTTTTTCCCAACATTCTCCCACTTGTTGTATACATTACATAAGGATCAATCAATGAAATACATCATCATAACCATACATGAAACCAAATGAATCTCCAACATGCTCTCATGCTCCATCAAGATACCTGCAATAAAACCAAGGTAACCACCATCTCAAGCAAGAAATCCTCTCATCCTTCAACATGCCACCTATGGAAGAAAAGGAACAATCCAAGGTGAAGATACACCAATCCAAAGAACACAAGCATCAAATCAAAGTAATAACAAAGGCTCTAAGCTGCTATCAAAGGAAAAAACCCACATGACTAGAAATAGCACCCACAACATATGCTAATACATCCAACCATCCATACCTCCTAGGTATCAATAACATCAGTACACTCATTGCATCAAGATATCCAACCCATATATTGCAATCACAAGCTCCCAGTACAAAACCTATCAATGAAGACCATACATATCTAGGAACTTCCATTGCATGGGTAATGTCAAATATGAAAATAGATCAAGACATACCAAGTCTACTAATCAACACTCAAACCAAGGTGTGGCTAATCAAAACCGTGAAGTGCTAAGAACAATCACAATGATTCACACATGTAACAAAAATGTTGCATACTCCCTCACAACATGTCACCATAACTCTTCCAAGTCCAACCATATGAACATAAAACTCTAGGAAGTAGCCATAGAAAAAAGAGAGAAAACTTGTAAATCATATCATATCCTTCTACCAACACCTCAAAGTGCTAAGCTGTGTCAAGTATGATCTCCTTTACAACCCCAAATGAAAATCCTTAACAACACCCAATAACTCAATCTCATAAATCAAATGAAACATATGTATCATGTGTAAACAACATGGATGTAAGCCTCTCAAACCAAGGAAGATCAAACTCTTGAATATCCATTCCCAACAAACTAGGAATAAGCCCAATCACATCTACTAAATCCTAATAAATGTCATCATAAATCAAACCCATATGAACAAGAAGATAACCATGCTAGCACCCCTCAAATCAACCCTCCAGAACCAATAACCATAGCTCAAGATCCATAACCATGAGAAGTAAACCATAAAGAAAAATACATCTAAAAATAGGATGGGCAATACCTATTAGAAGATAAATTGCCAAGAAGACCAAGAGTGGGGAATGAGAATGCTCCTCCAAGATACACCAAGCCACAATGACTCTCTCCAAGAACAATTTCCTCTAGGTCCATAATGAACTCGTGTCCATATCTAGATGTAGGCTCCTTGGCCTTCCTGCTGAAACCTCCAAAGAGTAACTATCTCAACAAATTTCTCTCATCCCAAGAGAACTCTAGCCTTACCCAAGTCTCCAAGTATGCATGAGAACCTACAATTGACCAATCCATGCTAAACACCAAATGTAACACCACACTATCATGAAGCTCCCAAGCACATGACCAATGTACTCAATACCAAGAGAACCAACAAGATCATTGTCAATGCTCCAAATGCATAATCAGGAACTGAACATGACATCATGTTCTAACATCTCCTCCAAGTAGATCAGATGCTCCAAAGAACACATCTTGGTCTCAAAAGAACTTGTATCATGCCAAGACTCCAACTAGTATCTAGAGTAAATCAAGACATAATACTAAACACCTCTAAACCAAGGATAAACATCTCCAAACACATGAAGATAACCATCTCCTGTAAATAGAACTCAAAATGTCAAAGAAGTCTCACTACATACAAGTAACAGGATCCAAGAGCTCCTCCATGACACCAACAACCACTGCAGAAGATCATCCATCACCAAGTGATGAATCCACATCACTACCAAAGCTCCTACACAACCATGATACGATCTATCTATGGTATCATGATAACCATCTCCTAAATGAAGATCATCCATGGCCCCAACACAATCAAGGAGACCCACTATAACATCAACAATTCCCAAAAGGCAAAACCAAGATCTCCAAGCCAAGAAGATAAACCATCACTGTCAAAAGCTTACACAAAACCATGTATCCAAGCTATCCATGGCATCGTGATAACATGCTACAAGTCCCAATAACTGACTATCCAAGCACCCTAATCATCCACCCTCTCATCCCAATGCAACATACCAATGCATAAATGACCACAGACAAGGCCAACTAACAAAATCTACATCAACACTGAATCAATCTTGTGGATATAGACAATCCACATATGAGAGTCATCCAACTACAACCAAATGGGTAGTCCACCCATAAAATTGCATAAATTGAAGATCCAAAACAAATGCAAGATGCAAACTCATCATCACATTAGTAACTTGCAAACTGAGATATCAAAGATAACTTGTATACCTCAAGACTCAAACACTAGATCAACCTCAAATTTGATTTTCCAAACAAGTCCACAAACAAGTAACCATAGTTAAGGAAACAATCAAGCATCCAAGAGATAAGAATAACCTCCTAAAACTACACTGCACCACCACCTATAATCATGAATCAAACATCATAGCCCATACCTGTCAAACACACACATGATCATGTCATGTCAATGCTCAAAGGTACCTACATATCCATGACACCATAATCATCATCATCGCTATACCTATATCTCCAACACCTATCTGAAATCCAAAATTTGATTTCGTATGAGAAAGTTATGAGCAAATAACTGTCCTGGAGCAATTCCTAGATTCAGGCACCAAATTATGACACAAATAGAAAAATATGATGACCAAACCTATACCAGTGTGTATTCATCAAAGAGACCTTTTCGACTCCTATAAGAAGTCAAAAATTTGATATCATGGGCAGAAATTATGCCCTGGAATAAAATGCACTCCAAGGGCTAGAAAGGGACCAAATGGGGCCCTATCCGTACAGTTGTATGACATGTTGACATAAGTGTCTATACTCCTAATGCAGGTGGGTGACATGGTGGTGACTAGGTTGGCACCAAGGTGGTGCAAAGGTGGCACCGACTGATGTCATCACACACTGGGCTGGTGTAATTGGTGGACATGAAAAAAGTTTCAAATGGTTTAAAAGTTTTAAATTCCAAACTCATTATCTTCGAACTTGAAATTTTCTTCAAAATAGGTTTAATGGTTTTAAGGACTGGAGACCTCCCATCACCTAAGGGTAGGGCTCTTTTGGGTCTGTCAGCTCGACCATGGGTTGGGATTGAGGGCCTAAAGCCTTACCGACCCGATCCCTGCTGGTCAGGAGCCGACCTCCGTTGGCTGGGGCTGACACGCCATGTTGACATAGTGGTACCTATCATTGTCATAGGGATGGGGGTATGGGGATCTGTAGACCCCATACCACCCCTATGATTTTTTTAAAATTTCTTTTCAAATATTTTTCTATAGTTCAATTAACTTTTATAAATTTTCAATTATTTTCCAAAACTATAGAAAATGTCCATGCGTAGGAATATATATGTTAGAATGCACAGGACAACTAAGGGGGGGGTGAATTAGTTGTGTATTAAAACATTAAACCCTCAAAACAATTCCAAACATCAACCTGTAATGTTCCAAACTAAGATTTTAACATAAAATTAGATCTAAAAATACATTTTGATAAGCTCCACTAAAAATTGCAACAAAAACATAAGACTAGCTAATTAGTCAAACAAGAAATTACACCAAATATGTTGGAAACACCACAAACTGATTTTTATTGATTTTTCTGAAGAAAATAACATATGATCAGGTCTAAAACACTGATTACAACAGCAAAAACATCTACAACACAAATCTCTGAAAATCCACTGCAAACTACACAAACTGTGCAAAACTACACTGCTGAAAACTGTCGAAAACAATGCCAAATCAATCCCCAATTGAAAAGAATCACTCTTGGATGCTTGGAATGGATTCCAAATGACCATGGAAAAGGAAAACACTCCACAACACTACAGCAATAGTGCACAACACACTGGAAATCACCAAAACTGCAACAAAACAACCTGCAAACACAATACTGCAAAACTGCCGAAATTGCATAATCCTTTGAAGCCCAATGCAATCCTTGTATGGAATTACTCTCCGTAACCAAAGGATTTTCATCCTCTGATCACTTGAGACTAATGGGTTTTCATTCACAAGCCTCCAACTCCAATGGTTTTTCGTCCACTGAAGAAAATCCAAGCACAAATGCTCAAACAAGAAAAGTAGGTTGTAAAAATGATTAAGAAGACCTCGTGAAAGAAGATACTTGCATATTTATAATGGATCCAAATCCAAACGTCCCTCTCTTGGAAATTAAATTAAAATAATCTAATTTCCAACAAATTCCCTCCAAATATGCTCACCAAAATAGCCCATGCAAGATTCTTCTCTAAAAATACAAAATAACTCCCACTATGATAACCTGTCATAGATGCGGTCATAGAATCTTGTCATAACTGTCATAAAATCTTCTAAATTCTATCTTGGGAGTTATAATTACACCTCATTAAACCCCATTCCCCCACTTGTGCAATTAAATAAACATATTTAATTGCTCCCGAAAATAATAAATCCTTAATTTGCGGGATTACAATTAAAATATTAAATAAAATATTTTCCCTTCTGATTTACATTAGCCCATGGGAAAATAGGAATGGACTAATAATTTCACCAATTTAATTTCACTATAAAGGGGACATGAAAAATCTCCCCTCCTTAAAATCGCTTGTCCTCAAGCAATTAAAACCATGATGCTTCCAAATTATGTTATACTGCATAGAAAGCCTTGATCTTGTACTTGTGAGATGTTGCAATTCTTGCCATAGAACACTGTGAAAACCTGAAAACTCAGATTCAATTCTACCAATGCCATGAATCAAACAATAATATCTATGCAATCTGAGCTCTTGGATATGTAAGTATTTGATATATTCTTTCTCATACTCCAACTGATCCACATATTCCCACAAAGATTTAGTAAACTTGTCAAATGCACTAGCATGAGATAAGACAAAATTGAAACTCCTACAACTTCTCCCAATGATATAAATATGTTTTTTTTCTGCTTGTAGGATTGATATGACTATCAACACACTCTCCATTGTAGTAAATATGAAACTGAGAAATAGTTACTTCTCTTACCTCCAAAGTACTAAAATATACATTGCAGGAATGCACAACAATTGGCCCATATTTTACCTCAACTTGAGAGGTGTTGCTTTCAGATTCATGGACTGATTTATAACAGCAAGTGTTTAGTAGAGGAGCAAAAAGTAGCATCATATAACAGCAACATATACACCACAAATCATAAAAAAATGAATCTCCAAACAACAACTCATCGAAATAGAAGATGATGTCCATGTAAACACTTTTCCAATCTTGATAAGAGGTAAGCAATGGCTGCAACAAACTTACTAGAACAACATGATTTACCATATTGTTATGGAAGATTCTGTACTCCTTGGCATTTTTGAGAACACCCTCCTCAAGATTCCTCCACAAAATATTCTGCTTCATTTTAGTGTAAAAAATTGGAATAATTCTATCCTTGTGCCAAATGAGACCATCTACAAGCACCAACTTGTCAGCCCATTTTTGTGACTCATCAATCTTATTCCAAGGATTACCATACATTTTCATATACACCAATGCAAGAATCATGTTATAATGTCCATAACATAAAAATCCCATGACTGTCAAATAAAAACTCCAAATCACACAATATTGCCAACATTGTTTTGCTCCGAACTGAAAGACTAAAACCACAACTTCTGAAGCTGATATGAGTGGGGAAAATAACAATATGAAATGATCTACATTAGCATGAAATTGATCTACAATAGAAACACATTCCCCAATACACAAAACCCACAAATCTTCACACAACTTCATTGGAAACCTGCAAGCAACACTCACATACTGCACTACTGGAACAACTTCCCTGAATCTTCTCCAAATTAGTGTTATGATGGATTGATTAGTGTTCACTAATATTGTAGACCTTCTTGTCACATCATCATGCAAGTATACTTCCTCCAAACACATCAATCTACAGTTGTTCATAACTGAATTTATCAAAATCAACAACATGCAAATGACGTAACAACTACAAAAATGGCAAACCTGTGTAATAATCATCAATGTGACTGATGTAGGATTGGTGGACAACCATGAAAGGACTAAAAATCTCTCCAAAAATATTTGTATACTTCTGAAATTCCATTTTTGTTGCTGATCATACAAGACAAGTGGATTTGAGAAGAACTTGAGACTATCTCCTGAATCTTTGTGCTTCATTCTTTCAAATTTTATGGACTTTCTCCTTTGCATTATAACCAAAACAACTCCTTTTCCTAAATCATCACATCCTATAAACAATGCTTTTAATAAATCTTAAATTATAAGTACATAACATGAATTGTTTACCTTTTCAATCCCTTCCAATGCTTCTTGTCTTGCATCCTCATGTATGCCCTGAGCACTAGTGACATGGCCCAAGTATGTGACATCATTCTTCCTCAAAATTTTCTGATGAAAATTAATTTCCAACTCTACGACATGTTGGAATCTTCTATCTAATGGTGATCCCGGGAACATATTACTAAACACCATTCTTTGTGGATTTGGAAGCAATTGAATAACATAAAGTAGATTGTGTTTCTTACCAGAACTCAAGATTGCTCCATTACCATAGTCATATTGGGAGTGACATCCTATGGCTCCTTGCATTTGACTCTTAGGCTGCAACCATAGAACCATGTGATCCTTCACATTATTTTCCTCATGCTCATGTATAATCAAATTGATATTTCCTGCATAGGTTGCTGATTTGAAAATTTTGGCAAGCTGAAATTTGACATCTATATCTAGAAAGATGTCCATTTCATGTGCATATTCTTCAATAGGGTCATCTTGGAACTCCTCATCATAAACACATAGTGCAGCAAGTGTTAAGCATAAATACTCAATGCAACCCATAGAAAACTCTAAAACATACTAGAATCTTCTACCATAAATAGAAAACCCATTTTCTACAACTGTCAACTTCATGTTCTCGATTTGAATGAAGCCACACCTTTGCATTAATGAAGCCCAATCAACTCCCCTTGAAACACGACACCCTTCCACAAAAGGATGTGGGAAATCTAAAATGAAAAAAATAAGATAAGAGTTGGTTACCTTCATTGGCTCATCAAATACTTCTTGCATTCCATTCTCCTTCATGTTTGAAGTTCCGTTGATATGATCCAAGCATGATAACTTTGCAACCTTCTTGATGCTAGCAACAATGAGGCCATCTTTTCTAATCTTATCCTTCTTGTAAACTCCTCCATACATCCAATGGTAGAAAAACTGTATGAAGCTTAGTCCTGAAAGTACCATGCCATGCTTAGTAATAAAATTGTCAACATCAAATTGACACCTTCTTTCCTTACCACATTGCCATGATAAGCATCTCAATTTGCCTATCTCCATTTGACCATTACCCAAAATATTTTATTCAAGTGTGGTACTTGGATTGCACAAGTGATCCATAAAATGTGAACATTGATCCTTCATAATGTGATTAGAAAGCACAACAAACCCTATATGGATCCTCATAAACTTCCTTTCATTCCAAATAGAAGAGATGGAGAACTCAATAGTGCCTCTAACTACTTTAATCCTCAAGAGATTAGCTGGATCCCAAATGAAAACACAATTTTGAACTTGACTCAAAGAGTCCTCATGCCCTATACTGCAAGTTGTATCACTCTATCACCCTTTTTAGCATGCTTTCCATGATGACAAGAATTTTGTAGTGACATAGAATATAACAAATATGAAATATTTTCATACCTTGGGCTGCAAATAAAATGCTCATCCACCATTGTCAAAAGAGACATTGTTGAGATATCCTCAACACTTCCATCCAAGTGGCTCAACTCTTTTGTGCTAGGGCTAACGACAATGTTCTTCCCAAGTGTATATCCATCTACAATGATATTCTAAAAATCAATCCTTAGCTCATTCTTAAAATCAACATGTTCTACTGAAACCTCTGACAAGATAGTTTGAAAATATTCTTTTTCCACCTTCTTTTCTTCCTCTACTTCAGTAACTTCTAAATCTTCCTCTAACACTTTCACTTCTTCTTCCTTATGTTCCACTTCAATTGGATGGATGCAATCTTTCTGTTCTTCCTCCTTGCTTGACTCAAAGCTATCCTGAATATTAACTTTCATTTATTCTTCTTGATTTTTGGTATTTGTAGCCTTTTCCATCTTAACTCCTTCCTTTCTTTTTCTCATAAATAATCTTCAAATGATACTTCAAATTTTCCCTCTGAAAGGTACTCTTCAAAAGTTTCAAAAACTACTCCTTTAGGCAAATCTTTCCCACTGAGTTCTGCATATTCATAAAAAGTGAGGGCTACCTTTGAAATTATACATTTCATATAATATTCATCAAACCATACTGATATTTTGGAAACTAAAACATTATTTTCCAAACTCTTTAAAAGGGATTTGAAGAATCCTCCCATGATCAACAACTTAGTACCCTACACGCTGGCAAGATCATGCTCTGATACCACTGAATCTTTCAAACTGAGATTTTAACATAAAATCAGATCTAAAAATAAATTTTGATAAGCTTCACTAAAAATTGCAACAAAAACATAAGACTAGCTAACTAGTCAAACAAGAAATTACACCAAATATGCTGGAAACACCACAAACTGATTTTTGTTGATTTTTCTGATGTAAATAACATATGATCAGGTCTAAAACACTAATTACAACAGAAAAAAACATTTGCAACATAAATCTCCTAAAATCCACTGCAAACTACAGAAACTGTGCAAAACTACACTGCTGAAAACTGCCGAAAACAATGCCAAATCAAACCCCAACTGAAAAGAATCACTCTTGGATGCTTGGAATGGATTCCAAATGACCATGGAAAAGAAAAACACTCCACAACACTATAGAAACACTGCATAACACACTGAAAATCACCAAAACTGCAACAAAACAACCTACAAACACAATACTGCAAAACTGTCAAAATTGCACAATCCTTTGAAGCCCAATGCAATCCCTGTATGGAATTACTCTCTGTAACCAAATGGTTTTCATCTTCTGATCACTTGAGACTGATGGGTTTTCGTCCACAAGCCTCCAAATCCAATGGGTTTTCGTCCACTGAAGAAAATCCAAGCATAAGTGCTCAAACAAGAAAATTAGGTTGTAAAAATGATCAAGAAGTCCTCATGAAAGAAGATACTTGCATATTTATAATGGATCCAAATCCAAACATCCCTCTCTTGAAAATTAAATTAAAATAATTTAATTTCCAACAAATTCCCTCCAAAGATGCTCACCAAAATAGCCCATGCAAGATTCTTCTCTAAAAATACAAAATAACTCCCACTATGACAACCTGTCATAGATGCTGTCATAGAATCTTGTCATAACTGTCATAA
This sequence comes from Cunninghamia lanceolata, assembly GCA_027924645.1. NCBI lineage: Eukaryota > Viridiplantae > Streptophyta > Pinopsida > Cupressales > Cupressaceae > Cunninghamia > Cunninghamia lanceolata. The sequence continues at coordinate 33,494,396 of BSBN01001583.1, read as the reverse complement.
AATCTTCTATATTCTATCTTGGGAGTTATAATTACACCTCATTAAACCCCATTCCCCCACTTGTGCAATTAAATAAAAATATTTAATTGCTCCTGAAAATAATAAATCCTTAATTTGCAGGATTACAATTAAAATATTAAATAAAATATTTTCCCTTCTGATTTATGTTAGCCCATGGGAAAATAGGAATGGACTAATAATTTCACCAATTTAATTTCACTATAAAGGGGACATGACACAACCTCTTATTATGCATTAGCAGAATGTAAACATATGAAGCATCCATGCAAACACATTCAAACACATAAGAACACCAGATTTACGTGGAAAAACTAAGAAGGGAAAAACCACAGTGAGGATTAGCTCACATATATATGAATAGCAACTCCGAAAACAAATAGGCTCACTACCAAAAGAAAGTCTCACTACCCAAAAGAGAGAAGAAAGAAGAAGACTATTACAGAGTGATTCATTATCTCAGAGCAACAGGAGAAATCCACCACTGCCACTTCTTTCTATCTATAACCTTTGGCTCACTGCCTCCATCAACTTCAAGCACACTGAAATGTAGACACCTTCTGCTCACTGCATTATGGAGTCTAAAGAAATTAAGCTCACACACAACTCACTACCCTTGATTCACATTCGCATCATCTTCTTTACCTTGCTCTATTCAACTTCATCTTGCATTTATACCATCTACAACCAAGACCTATCTCAATTAGGTTGGTCCTAATGAAGCGTGTGCACCTTAAACATGCAACACCAATTAGGTCGGCACTAAACACTTCTGTGGTGGAAAGAAGTGAAAGTGGACCATGTCAAGGGTTAACTAGGACTCAAATCTTAATCGCCAAGCTGCTCATCACATCCACAATCCATGAGGTACCTCCGCACATGGCACTAGTAAGCCAGGTCAGCCAAACCTGAGTTAATGACCACATCCATGCTTCTCTAAGTCCAAAAACATCATGCAGACTAAAGAGACACTCCACAACATTCACACACCTTCCTAGAATATTCAGCATCATCAAAATCTTTTGCAATACTGCCGCAACCACCCGAGATAAAGAATGTCTTCATTTTGCACATCAAGATACACTGCTACTGAACACCAACACAAGAACTGAACATGCGGAGCACCCCAACACTAGAAACTTCAAGGGAAGGTAGATATAGATAATATAAGCATTTTCCCAGATCCGCAAGACAAGAGACCTTAATGCAAAGAAATGTGGAGCATTCTCATTTCTCCCAGACAACCTTCTTCATAGTTAAGCACTCTATCAAATACATCTTCTACTCCCACACGATCTAGAACTTGAAACTCTAGATATAACACATCTAAACACCTCTGATCACCACTTACAAACCACACAACCATATCTTCAACTATGAAGAAATGCAGAGGACAATACTGAACACACCTCTCTCACACTGCACACCTTTTTATTCAAATTTTCTCAAAAGCACTTCGAAACCAAGTGAACTACCTGCTAGAGGTTGACATCAACGACAACACTAGCAAGTTTCCATATATATATATAATTTTTCTATTATGCAGAAATAATCAACGTACCTAGTCATACGATTGTATCACCATGGGGGTCAATTTTTTTCTTCTAGGCCTTGGTGGCCAAAATAGGACAAATTATATGTTTTTCTTCACCTCTTGGGCCTCTTGGACTCAATGGCGAGGTTTAATTTGTCCCAGGAGGTCGTCTGGAAAACTTCCTCCTCAAAACCCTTGTATGAAGCACATAACCAGGAAATCGTCTTTGCCATCATTTTTCCAACTTTAGATTTACAATAAACACAATAAATTTGTGACAAACCAAACCCCAAATCTGCAAAACAACAACTTGCACAAACCCTCATATCTTGTAATGTCTAAAATCTTTCCTGCATTTCCATGGAATCAACTTTGCACCAGATCTACACAAACAAGGGTTATACAAAACTAGGGAGCTCACACCTCCCTCAACCATGAACATGGCTCTGATACCACTTGTTAGAAATTTAAAAGTTGATCAAACCAATTCCACATAACCCATATGGAGATAATAATACATACAAGCTTACAGATTTACCATAATGCAAAGATCAAATAGACAAGCCACAAGATAACACCAGATATATCCTGGGAAAACCCTCAAGAGGTAAAAATCCAACCTCCAAAAGCATCCACACTCAATGTATTATTCAACAATAAAACATTACAATGCACTTACAGAGTCTCCATGAATACTCCTAAAACATCAAGCTCCTCCAATGCATCCTCCATGCATCCAAGCATGTAACCACACATCCCATGCCATGCTTCACATATACACTTACAAGAGAAACCCAATACAATGACATGCCACTCAACCAGCCAACCCCAACTACTAACCATGTGATTGCTTTTATAGAATTAAGCTCAGACAAATACAAGATGTATTATAGGGAAAACCATGTGTCCCAAAACCATGGTTACGCAAAATCATTGACCCTTCATTTAATATTTGCAAAGTTAAGTTTCACTTTATGCTCCAATATTAAATAATTTCCCAAATAAATATTAATTATTCTATGTGTCCTGTTGGTTATTTTCCCAGACTGGATGCTTATTCTCAGTAATCCCTACAAAATAGCCATCATTGATCAACAGGATTCTCGGGCCAGGGGCCAACAGTATAGGAGATAGACTCTATAAATATCTCCTCTTCTTCTTTAGGCTCTACAGAACCAAGGGGGGTATTCCCTATTCAACATCTATAAAATGCATCTATGTATTTGCTGGGATGTTGACACAAAGCAGATAAATCCTCTATTAAGTAGACCAAAACTGTGAGATAAGTGCAAAGGGGCTAGCTTTGGGCCTATGTTCAGTTGTAGATAGAGGATTTTGGATCCTAAACTACTTCTAATGTCCTAAAGGTTTGTTTACGAAGTTTGAGTTTGATTTATATTTGGATGCAAAACTAGGACCTGGAGTGTAACCTCAATGCAAGGCTAGATTGGTGCCTATCCAGGGCTCGGAGTCAGTAGACATACACATGTGAATGGTCAGCATAAACATATATCAAAGACTGGGTATCAAGGGGATTTTATTATATCTGCCTTACAGATATCTCCCAAAACAAAGTGTTTAGTCATTCATACTTAAAGGAATCCCTGCTGCAACATATTTTCTTAATGATTAATCTAAAACTTTTAATTTGTCCCTTGAACAAAGGTAGGAGATTAAACATTCAATACAGAAAACCCATATTCCTAAATCATAAATAACCCTTAGTTATTTAGACTCAAAAGAAAATACAACCACAACTTGGAGACAAATGATTAAACACATGCAATTAGTGCATTTCTCATATAAAACAGCATGAAACTAGTTAAATTATGCATGAAACACACAACATGAGACTCATAAACTCACAGAACTTTCAGGACAGGGCCACCAACTAAGTTGTATTGTATCACAGAGCCAGAAGTTTGTCCAGTTTTCAACAACCCAAAAGAGTAACACAGTTTGCTTTTTATAGCAAAACCGTAAGGCTAATAAAAAATCTGCTAGTTACAATGCATCGTGAGAAATGGCGCCCAAAATAATAAATGCAGTAGGAGACAAAATGGGAAGAAGCAAGAGAAGGGCGAGGAATGGTTGAGCTCGAGCCTTGTGTCGCCGCTGGAAAATTTTTGTCATAAACCTGGTACTTGAGCGTTCAACCACCGGCCCATGCCTGTCCGCAATCCTGCCATAATGGCTCAACCACCGGTAGCTACCGTCAAAATTTGCAGCAGCGCGTCATTAAAGTTTTCCCGCTTGAAACATGACTGCAGACACAAGGAAAAAACCATCGCTAAAGGTTTAAAACCCGACCATTGATCAAGAACCCATCGCCGAGATCAATGGCCCCAAAATATGCATGAAGAGCTGCCAGCCAATGATATCGTGCCACGTAGGCACCTTAATCTTCTATCGCTGACCCTTCGCTCTCTCCACTTTACCTTTTTGCCCTGTACATGCAAAAGCATATACAAGCACCTTTATACAAGGCGAGCCCCAAAACATCATAGAACAAATTGAAAATCAACCATCGGGTCTGCTTTGCATCATCCTTCCTCGCATATCCCCTTTGTATATCGGCATGTACAAATGCCATATACATGCACGCCACGGACCCCAAATGTTTATGAAGCAACTTGAAATCTTCGTCGGGTCCGGATTGTATGTCTTCCTTTGTACCTCCACTTTGTATGTTGCACATACAAAAGCAAATATACAAGTCACGGATTCTAACTCATTTATCAGCTAGATTGGAGAACCTTTCGAATCTGACTTGTATCTCATCAAATGTATATTTCCTTTATATGCCGAATATACAAACTCGTTTGTATATACCCGCGGGCCCTACCACATGTATCTTCCCCACTGCACTGTAGCAATTGTATCTTTGCACCTTTGTATGTTTCGCTTGCATCTGCAAATATACAAACCTCTAATATACAACTGCGGTATCTTCAACAGACTATTTCGGGAATCTATCTTCCGCTCGCCACTGTAGCAATTGTATATTTGCACCTCCTTGTATATTTTGCTTTGTAAATAACCCGATATACATAGCGGGAATATTCCCCAGAATCTACGAAAGATTCCCCCTTTGTATATGCACCTTTTAGAGCCCGATATACAATCAGAAATGCACCTAACTCAATTTTTCAAAGGGCGATAGAGATTTTTGACCCGCCAATGCACATTTTGACCTGTATGTATATACAAACACCTTTGTATATACAAAGACACATGCTTATGACTGATTTTTTGCATTTTTTAGCACTGCAGAGGTCAAAAGAGATAGAACTTTTTGGATTTTTGGGAAGGGGCCTGCATATTTAAATGCTTAAAACCTGATTGCTTATGCAGGCACCACCAGTGGCTCTGGCCTAAAACCCTAAACATAAATGATTACCAACATGTCCCACACATATAAAATAACTAACCCAATGTTAAATACAACTTTTACAAGTGGCTCCAAATAAATATTTAATGTGGCTAAACACATCAATTAAGATGCACCACAAATAAATATTTAATTTACATAAATAAAAATAATCAATGTTATGCAAGGTGTACAACACACCTTTTTCCAATAGTACTTGTTCTTTAAAAGTTGAGCAGAAAGTCATGAAATATGTCTCCTTTGACTTAGTGCATTAGCCACTCTATTTTCCTTTCCTTTGATATAGTCTATATCAAAGTCATATTTGCTCAAAAATTCATGCCATCACCTCTGACGAGCATTTAGATTAGGTTGTGTGAAAATATATTGAGCCCCAAATGATTAGTTTTGAGTTCAAAAGGTTTCCCAATGAGGTAGTGTCTCCACATTTGTAGAGCATGCACAATAGCTTCTAGCTCTAGATCATGTGCCACATAGTTCACTTCATATTGCTTCAATTTTCAAGATTCATAGGCCACAACTTGCCCATTTTTCATGAGAACCCCACCCAAACCTTCGCCTAAAGCATCTGTTATGACAAAGAATCTTCCATTTGGATCTGACACAATTAGGATTGGTGCAGTGGTGAGTTTAAGCTTTAAGGTTTGAAAAGCTTGCTCACATCTGCCAGTCCATTCAAACCTCTTACCCTTTTTTTGTAGGGTGGTAATAGGATTTGTAATCTCAGAGAATCCCTCTACGAACCTTCTATAATAGCATGTCAAGCCCATGAAACTATAAACTTCTTGGACATTAGTTGGAGCTGGCCATTCCATGATGGCTTTAATTTTAGTTGTATTAACATATATACCATCAACTGAAATAGTGTGACCCAAGTAATGCACCTTCTTCTGATAGAAGGAACATTTGGATAATTTTCCAAACAATTGATGTTTCCATAAACACTGCAAGACTATTCTCAAACGCTCTCCATGTTTCGTTTCATTTTTGGAATAGATTAGAATGCCATCGATGAATACAATGATAAAATCATCCAAATAATCTTTGAACATACTATTCATCAGGTTCATAAAGGTTGTAAGAGCATTTGTAAGCCCAAAAAGAAGTATAGTGAACTCATAATGTCCATAATGAGTTCTAAAAGAAGTTTTGGGGATATCCTCTTCCTTAATTCTTAATTGGTGGTAGCTTGATCTTAGGTCAATCTTGGAAAACACTATTGCTCCCTTCATATGATCAAAAAGATCATTGATCCTAGATAGCAAATAACTTTGTGGTGATAATCTTATAAGGAGCTTTAGACTGTGGTTCTAAACCAGGTAAAAGATTAATAGAGAAATCAAATTCTCTTCTTGGTGGTAACCCTAGTAGTTTCTCAGCAAACACATCCTAAAATTCTTGAAGAATAAGAAAGTCTTCAATTGATGGTTCCTTGCTATCTCCCAAGTCATCAATGTGGATTACATATAAAGTGCATCCTTTTCTTTGGGCATTCTTTACTTGCATAGTTGAAATCTGTCTAAGACTTATGGGTTTTTAAATGCCACAAATCTTAGTTGGATTCCCAATATCGTCCAAACATGTTACCACCTTTTCTGAGCAATTATCTAGATTTGAGCTAAGTCAACCAATTAATTCCCAGCTATAATTACATCATAGGATCCTAGTGGGGCTACATTCAAGTTGAATTGAGTAACAAAACTTGGGAGTTCTAAATCAATGAAGGCTAGACATCGATCTACCTTCCTCTCTTCTCAGTTACCATACTAAACCATCCATGTGTTTACCATAAAACTAGCCCTTCTAGGCAATTTATCAACTATTTTAGGATCTATAAAACACTCAGTGGCTCCAATATCAATAAGAACATTAACTGAAAAACCACAAAGTGTACCTATTATCTAAATGGGAGTGGCTTGAAAGTCTGCTTGCATGTTATGCACCATTGCATGAATGGGATGCTGAATAAGCTATTGTTCATTTCCTTCATTTCTCCCAGCTAACTTTTGTAGACATTTGTTTGCATAGTGATCTCCCCCACATACAAAATACCCATTGTTTGGTCCCTTTTTCCTAGGTGGTTTTCCTCTGTCAATATTATCATTTCCACCTTCATTGTGGCCCTTGGGTTTAGTAAACTATTTATTCTAATCACTTCCTTTAGAAAACTTGTTCTTCTTAAAAATATTATCATTGAACTGATTACCATTATAGAATTTTTTCTTAGAAGGATTTGCAAGAGGCTAATTGTAAAAGTTTTTGTTCTTTTCTTTGCTCTCTCTCTGGAAGTCTGCAAGACTCAGGAGCTTCTGCTCCTATTTAATTTCTTTTTCAAAAGCATCATCCATAGTTTGTGGACCATGAAGATCCACTTCATAACCAATTTGGGGTTTCAATCCCAAAATAAACTTCCTAACACAGAAGCGTTCATCCTGCTAGTAAAGAGGAACAAGTTGAATAAACTTCTTCTAATATTGAGTAACATATAGGTCTCCTTGTCTTAAATTTTAGAATTCTATCATCTTGCGATCAAAGTAGTGCTGATGAATTCTAATATTGAGAAGTTGAATAAACTTCTTCTAATATTGAGTAACATATAGGTCTCCTTGTCTTAAATTTTAGAATTCTATCATCTTGCGATCAAAGTAGTGCTGATAAAGTCAACGCTTCCTAAACAAGGACAATAACAAGTCGCAAGTGATATTTTTAACTGATAAATGTTTCTCAATTTTCACATTTTCCCACCAAGTAGTTGCCTCTCCCCTCAATTAGAAAGTTGTCCACACTGCCTTGGTTTCATTTGAGAGATTTCAAAGCTCAGTACTTTTCCATCTCTATAATCTAGGCATCCACACCATCCCCTAAAGTTTTTCCATCAAAATTTGGTGATGCTATCTTTTTGAGGTTCTTTGCCAATTCAGTTTCTATCTTGGCCCGCTTATTGTCAAGCCTTACCTCATCTTCACCATGATTTTGTTCATCATTGTTTTGTCTATTAACAGAGGTCTCTTGATGTATGTTTTGATTAGGCATGGAATGGGTTGCCCTGATGTCTTGTTCCAAAACATCCATCCTGGCTCTAGTATTAGTCAAAAGTGCCAAGATACGATGAAGCTTATCATATTGTTCATTCTCATTTCTAGACTCACAATGGTCAACATTATATGGCTGATCCATTTGAACTCCTTCAGACATATCAATATTCTTGAAAGGTCAAAGAAATACAATAGAAATAAGGTAGACACAAGGCCCTAGTGTTTAACCTTGAGCTTTAATACCACATGTAACACCACTCCAATTATATATATATATATATATATATATATATATATATATATATATATATATATATATATATATATATATATATATATATATATATATATATATATATAAAGGCATCATTACAATAATGTAATAATAAAAGCATGATTTACCTCAACACATATCCATCAATCATAAGGATATCAATGAAAAATTCCTTAAATCATTGACGTCACACAAGTGATACATTATGGATTAAATAATTTCATAATACATCCTTGAAATAATAAAGTCATAATATCGAATCTCATCAATGATTACAATAGTAATCTAATAAGGCAAAGGATATCTTGATAAATTTTTCACAGAACCATGAAATTTGAAATATCAACCATACATCATGAAAGCCCAGAATATGAATCAACCTATCATAGCTGTCAAGGCTAGCCAATACATATATTCAAATAGTGTGAATATTTACAACTCTCTCAAGTTACAATACAAGAGGATTAAATCCTTCATACATGAGTCCATATCATAGTCATAAATCCATGTCATATATATCAATATAATATGTTATCCAAGTGGAATCTCTCATCTAAAATCCCCTTCTTTACATCTCGAAGAAGAAAGCATCATTGGGATGACTTCTACCCTTCCACAAAACCATAGGCTTCCCTGTGCTACCCACATGAGGAGCCAAACCTATCACAAAGAGCCTAGCCCACCGTGGCTGACATGCATGAATCATGTGCTATCATGAAGTTCTGACATGAATGCATTATACCTAATGCTTAACAAACAAACATATAGAGATGCATAGTCCATAACTCATGAAGTGGTAAATAAATCAATAATCCATTTTCATAACTATTAAGTTTTTATAACTTTGACCAAAGAACGTTTACACTCATATAGGTCATAACCCAATATGAATTTAAACCACTTTGACACCTTACATGCATGTCTGTATCACAGCGATTTCTTTCATTCCATAAGAATAATTAAGCCGTAAGACTCAAACATAAGGAGAGAAATAAACAAATTTCCCTTAACCAAGTAAATTATTCCTTTATCAACTTAGAGATCTGTATGTAATCTCATTCTAATTATCAATAAAATTTATTTAGCAGTGATAATACAAATTCAAAAATTTGTAATAGTAAGTCTCCACAAACAATTTATCAAGTCATTATTCATACTTTCTCAACATCATCTGATCAACACAACACTAAAATCATTACAATATCCCTCTTATTCAGGCAATTATTAATTTTAAACACTAAGATGTTAAATTCACTAGTATCATTCCCTTGTAAATCTGCAAACTAGTGTTTAGATTCCTGGGAGGTTCTGTGCAAAATCTAAAGAAAGATTTAACTACTTCAAACATTTTAACATCATTCTTTTAGGCAAAATATTTAAACTTATAATGATGTCAAACAAAAATCAAAATCCGGTATAATAATCTTTATTTGATGTGTGTTACATCAAAAAACATTATGATCAAAATATGAAGTATTTGACAACAAATAGAAGAGCAAATATGAGGTGGCGAATTGTGAGCTCACCCCAATTGTTAGGCGTAGCGCAACCCAACATGGCCACCCATATTCATATAATACAAGTTTTTTAACAACAATAAAAATTAAAAGGGACAACTCCTATCTTGGGCGCCCACCTTCCTAACATTTATTTATGAATAATTTGCCATTAAACATGCAACAAAAATCTTAGACCAGCTGCCCCTCTTCTAATAGGTGTTTAATTTCAAAAGAAACTTTTAATATTTCATATTTTTTAAATCTCATATCGGTCATACATTTGATCAATTTGAGATTTCCATCATATTCTCCCACCCAACAAAGAAAAAAGAATTCCTTATTATCTACAACTGGGGTATAAAATTTGTCATGCTATTAAATCTTCTGGCAAAGAAAATAGTTTGAAAATAGTTTTTTTTGAGTGCTTAAAACGAGCAACTACGTATCCATTGCTTATATGAAACCTTTGTAGATCTTGTTTGAAAATTTATTGCTATGGAATTTGAGAGATGGGTACTTTGTGATTTACCCAGTAATGATTTTGAATGAGAAATTCTTCAACCTAACCGTGTCTAGTTTCTTGGGCAGTTCCCAAATTTTATTCCTAAAATAATCTCATTAATGGTAAATCTCCAATTGCCCAAATCTAAATTCTATTGAGTAATGAAAATATTTTCAATGTAACTAAAACCCTTGTTTGAAATACTCTAACAGAGCAATAATTTCTTTCTCTAATGACAAAAATGCTCAAAGCAATTTCTTATTTGCCAATTTTTTTTAATCAATTGCATACCTCCGAGATTGGAAATATTAATCAAGTCTTGAATAAATTTTACTTTCCAGTATAAAAGCTTGTTCTAGATCAATTGTTGCTATCATATCTCCCAATGCCTTTTTTTTCTCTTTTCCATGAATCCTCCTCTTCCCTCTTCCAAAAAACTTCCTTTCTTCATTTTCAATGCTTTCACTATATGCCAGTTGCAGTTGACTTTTTCTATTTCAAACAATTGTTTTATATTTTTCCTTTTGGCAACTGCCACATTTGCCTGCTTACACCTCTCAATACTATGCATTAAAATGAATAAAATTTGTGTTTAAATAAAAGAGTTTGTTAAATTGGCATTTGCATAGCAATATCTTTGCCCCTCTCACTTTAATAAAGTTTTAAAAAGGATAAATAAATCGTTTGTAGTATCATAAATATTCCTAATTTTTTTTAATAATCAAGAGAAAAATAAAATAATTACTCTTCATTTATTTTATTTTAAAACTTAAAATAAAAAATATATACTGACCCTTTAATAAGAATTGTCAAAATATTTAAATTATTTACCAAATAACATGAAATAAAATAAGTATTTCTTTTGCACTCAAAAATACACCTAGCAAACACATTATTTCACTCATGACCAATGCAACTAATCTACATGCAACTACATGGTTGTGTGCATGTATTTTCATGCATGTCAACCCTTGGATTGCTAGGCACCTCTTCCCAATGATACTCTCTCTTATGATGAGGATCATTTGTGGTTCTATCACACTCACACAACATAACTCTGTAGTTAGTCGTATTCTAAAAAACAAATATAATCACATTATTGCAACATTAATCTCTAAATAATGATAACATAAACATTAAAATTAATTGCCATCATTGCACATCATTATAATCAACTTACTAGTTATGTCACAACATATTAAACAACTAAAATTGTCACAACATATATATTCATAATATTTACACATATTTATTGGCATCTGACAGGCTGTCATAAGGTCCTAACACTTTAGTTAAAAATATGTCAATTATGTCGACTGGGTAGTGTCCAAGGCTGTATGCAATAGGGGATATTTTTGGACATCTCACTTACTACAGATTTTCTAAATTTTTGAAAAGTTTGAAACAAAAATTAAACTAGAAAGCATAAAATTGTTTAAGCTAGAAAGCATTCAAATTCCTACTCTAGAAAGCATGTAAACTAACTAAGAATCAAAAATTTGCAGATTAACTATGAATTCAAAATAAAGGCAACCAACTATTAACTGAAAGTACACCTAACATCTTTTAATCAATAGCTAACAATAGTTTTATGAATAGAGTGGATGCTTCAAAAATTTCAAGTAAACAGAATTCAAAGATCATTAACTTAAAACCACAACCTACAGGAACACATAACAGAGCTAAGCACAAAGTAACATTTATCTAGACATAACACGCATAGAATAAAAATGACAACATTAACAATGAGAATACTTATCTACTCTATAATCCCTTGAGTGGCCAGCTCTTGGGTGTTCATACTATCGGTTCAAATCACATTCAGTGCTTTAATAACTCCATAGCAAATATCATTCATAATACTTCCATTACTCAAAATAGATTACTCAAAACAAGACTGGTGGTATTCATTCATGTCATAAAAGTATTACAAAACACAGTACAGAGAACATAGCTGAATAGTATTCAAAATATATCATAACAACATATCCTTATTTTGAGAAACTACATATATATACTGCACTACTACACAATCCTAATTCTCAGATGGTGATAAATGCCATTGAAGAAGTCTTTTAAATAAAAATGGAATTACAACTAACTAGATGTCTTTGAATTAAAACACAGTAAAGGCTCTAAGTGGAACCATAAAGTCTTAAGTATGATAAATATAAAATAACAGTCTGCTTAACAAAGTCTACGATGTATGCCTAAAATTCTGGCTCCTTGAATTTTTGGCACTCTGACTCCAACCACTTTAAAGTCCACTCCTTCTGTTAGGTCATACATGGAACCCTACATAATTACACAAACTCTACAATAATTAAGTCAACATTAGTTGCTAATTCCAATCAATTTGAAAATGAAGATTCATACATCATTTTATCAAAAATAGATAAATATTGTTTCTAAAAATAAACAAATTGGCATGGCTAAGGTGATTGGTCAAGACAAAAAGGGTTATATGGTTTGGTATAAAAATGAGGTTGTTTATACCTCATCACCCTCCACTTCCTAATCCTAAGCAGGTCCTCCTGCTCTCTGATGAGCCCTCTGCCTCTTTGTATCCCTCTTCCTATTCAGTTCATCAAATTTGGAGTTGAGATCATACATGTCTTCTGCCTCCTCATCCAAATGATCAGGGTATTTTAGAAAACCTTTGTGAAATTGAATCCTCATCTTCCATGCATGAAAGTCCCTAGGATCTTGTTCTGTAGTGACCAAAACTACATGGGGTAGCTAAAGGAGTAATGGAGGTCTGTATTGCATCCCTATCCACTTGGTCTTGAGTTGCTGTAATATTTTTGTTAATGCCTCTGCTCTTTTATAAGACCATCTGATATTGGTTGGAGAAATCATCTCCCTTCACTTGAGATACATAGGTAGGGGAGTATATTTCTCCTCATAGGCACTCCATGCCTTGTCTATTAATTGTGGCCCATTAACTTTGAAATTTTCAAAGCAAATCCTGATACTTTCATTATATTTGTCCTTCATAGCTTCATAACTTTTAATCCTTTGGAATTAAGCTTTGAAAGCAAAGGGCTTCCAGTTAGGGTATCTCATTCAGAGCCCCACAATTCTCTTTGCCTGCATATACTCTTTGGTCCTATCCCGCCAATGGATTTAATTTCGCATATTAGACATGAAGGCTCTGAGCTATACCTCCCCAACAAAAAGGTTAATGAAGAAATCACTGTATTTTTCCAAAAATAGATTATGTATGAAAAATTCACACAGTAGATTTTGCTGAATAGGGGGTGCCTCTTTGAATGCTTCTAGGAACTATTTATCATCTGGGTCATGGGTAAATTGCAGGAAATCCTCAAAAGTTTCCATCTCAATAACTGTTCATTGAGGAACATGGAATATAATCTGGATGGATTTCTACAGGCTAATAACAACTCTCCAATTTGACATGCATCAATTTTATCTTGGTAGAGTTTGTCATAGGATTCTTTCAATAATACCATTTCCTTCTTAAGTTTGGCATTTTCTACCCCTGCTTGCCTGAGGAAATAACACCTTTCCATCCATTTGGACAACATGGGAAAAATGTGAACTTGAAACCACTCCATTTTAGTAAGTTTAGTTTGTATTTCTTTAGATTCCATAGATGGCTTAATTCTGACTTCCTGCAATTCTTGCTCTAGCTCTACAATTTTACTAAGAGATGAATTAAGTTCTAATTCTTGTTTCTCCTATTTCTCTACAAATGATCTAAGGAATTGCTCTAGATTGACAGTTAAAATTTTAACCTGTTCATCTTTTTTGATAAACTAATCAAATGTCCCTTATCTTTTTCCTCAATCTACTTCATTTCTGACTGCAATTCCTCAATGATTTTACCCTTCTGTTCCAATTGAGTTCCTAGGGTTCTAATTTCTTGATCTTTTTGCTACACAAGTTTTGTCTATATATCTATTTCCTTCTAGTGTTTGGATATCTGTTGTTCATTTTGTTGGAGTTTATTTTTCAACTGTGCTATTGCCTCCCTTAATTCTTCTAATTCCACTTTTAAGGATTCACATTTTTCACTTTCTGTATAATTGGCAGGAGGGGAAACAAAAGTTTTTGTGTCATTAACAAGAGGGGCAACAAAATTTTCTGAATCATTGGAAAGAGGGGGAAGAAAAGTTTTTGAATGATTTGCAAGAGGGGGAACAAAAGTTTCTGAATCATTAATAAGAGAGGGAACTGTGTCAATTCTATATTCTTCTGGCGACTGCTAAGGAGAAAATGTTTTCACAGGCTCATTTTCTTGAGCCTCTTCTTCTTCAAGTACGTAATTTGGGACTTGTTCCCTTATTTATTCTTGATCCCTTTCAGATGGATCACCCTCTTCCTTAGGTGCAGGGACATCATTCCTTTCTAAGGTTTGACATGCACTTGACTGGATTGGGTTTTAACTTGGCTGGCTATTCTATCTTTTCTTCTTAGGTACATGTGGTTGGTCACAGGCCGCAACACAACTAAAATTAGGAGCCAATCTTTTACTTCTTCTCAAAGGGGGGGTCTCTGCAATTTCATTTTAGGCCTATTTTTATTTTAAAAGAATGATTGTCTTCATCCTCAAAGTTCACTAAATCCACATTTTCCTATTTCTCAGGGGTTTTTGGCACACTATATGGCTTGGGTCACTTTTTAGGGTCTAGAGGGTTTGACTGAGTTTTCGACGCTTCACCATTGGGAGCTTCTGTGGTAGTTTGAGGCTCAAGAGAAGCTTCCCTTAGGTTTTATGCCATCAACCCGGATGACTCACCTTCCTAAAACTATCCAGAGGGTGCAGGGTTTTCAAAATTCCAGAGAAATTTCTACCATTTCTCATCTATTTTTCTCTTCTTAAGGATTTGGTGTTTGCAAATCAAAGAAATAAGGCCGTCGTGTTTCAATGGCCCTAACCCAATTTTAAATCTCTCTATCATATGGACAAGGGAATCACTGAGGAAAGTAGGAAGGTTAACCCTCAATTTAGGGTTTTCGGTGCCATGGTGTAGGTGAATGAGCAGACAGAAGGGAGGACCAACTATGGTAGAACATTGTCCTTCGCATGTGAAATACTTGATTATCCAAACTACCACAATTCTCCATGGCTCTGCAATAGACATTATTTGGAACCCCTTATTTTGTCCTCGGGTATTTACAACTAGTAATGGTTGAGGTTCCCCTTCCCTTATGAGAAGTTCTATTAGTTTTTGATAAGAAATGTTCATATTTTCTGATAGATTTAACCCCTCATTTTTAATGCCAGATAAACTAGAAATAGTTTGGGGACTCACCTTAAATTTCTACCTGTGTACAATTGTCTGTCCATCTGAGAAGTTCTCATCAAACTCTTGAACCAGCTATGAATTATGCCCCTCAAACTTTTTCATAAATTCTAACCATCCCACCCTTTAAAATAGGTCTGAAATATTATTGAGTGCCAATAACTTATCTGCAGAAGTCATCTTTGATCTGCGCTTTGCTCCTCCCATTCTACCCTTTGCTAGCAACTTTGCTAAGTGTCTACTGAATTTTGTGGCACACTAAGATGAAAACTATTTCAGACAAACTGTTATGCAATTTAAACAAAACTCAATCTTTATGGCCACTTGCAGCCTGATAATGCTTGATAAGATACAAATTAATTCATAGCATTCAACTACTCTGTTTCTAATCATTACCTTGCATGGAATGGGATGAGTGAGCTACCACCTCTTCCAGTGAAGGTACAGTTCGCACAACTTACTAAATTTGGAAAAGATGGGGAACGTGCCAATTTATTTAATTTTATTCACAATAACTTACCTGCTTAAGACAAAAGATGTACGTACCTTACATTCTGTCATTGATTTGAAAGTCCCCTTATGTAGTTGACGTAATGGCATCATGGGTGGTGGTGTAATTAAATTCAAATGGGATGGTAAAGATGGTAATGGATTTATTAGGAATGAAGATGGGATGGCTAATAAGTGTTCTAATTATTATGACGGTAGGTGGTCAAAATAATATTTATTTATTATGGTAAGAGATGGCAGTATAGGGCATCAATTTTGGAGGTGGTGGAAAAAATTATGTGGTGGCAAAAATGCAATGTTTCAAAAGCTTCAGTTTCATCTAGTGGAAAGGTGCTAGGAGTGAAATTTTACATTCTTCACCTTGTGGTGCCAAACCAGTTGCACCAACACATTGGGGTGGGTGGGTGAATGCTAGGGGAGGTCTCATTTCATCCCCCAAGTGTCCCAGTTGTTTCGACTACATGCTTCTGACAGTCATTTAAGATCCTTAAGAGCAACAAATTGCCAAACTTTGATATAGCAATTCTCAAAATCCATGGCACCTAGGAATGTTCCATCTAGACCTACAGATGAATGTGGGGTCCATCCACAATAACCTCTCTTAGTTTTTGTTAACTCCAAACTGTTTGACCGTGCCAAAATTAAATGCACTCTTGCAAAATGCATAAGTGGCATTCAACATAACCTTGTCAGAAGCCATATTTTTCATTCTATGCCTCGTGGGGCTGAACTGACTATTCCAACATGTTTGGATGGGTGGGTTAATTCTAGGGGACATCTCATTTCATACCCCAAATGTCCCAATCATTCCAGACTATAGGCTTTCAGTAAAGTGACTTAAGATCCCTAAGACCAAAAAACTACCAAAATTTGATGGAGCAATTCTCAGAATCCGTAGCACTTAGGAATGTTCCATTTAGACCTAAGGTGCATGTGGGGTCTATCCACAATAACCTCTCTTAGTTTTTGTCAACTTCAAACTATTTGACCATGCCGAAATTAAATGCATTCTTGCAAAATACATTAGTGGCATTCATCACAACCTTGCTAGAAGCCATATTTTTTATTTCGTGCCTTGTGGGGTTGAACTAACTATGCCAACATGTCCAGGTGGGTGGGTGAATGCTAGGGGAGGTCTTATTTTATACCCCAAGTGTCCCAGTTGTTTCAAAATACATGCTTTTGATAAATTCACACTTTGCCAAAAGCCTGTAGTTTGAAATGACTGGGACACTTGGGGTACGAAAAGAGATCATGAATTTACTAGAAGTCAGTAGTATGAAATGATTGGGACACTTGGGGTACAAAATGAGACCTCCACTAGCATTCACCTACCCACCTAGATGCATGACTTTTTTGGAAGCCTGTAGTCCAAAATGACTAGGACACTTGGGGTATGAAATGAGACCTCCCCTAGCATTCACCCACCCACTCAGATGTGTTGGCATAGTTGGTTCATCCCCAGGAGGTACAAAACAAAAAATATAGCTTCTGGCAAGGTTATGTTGAATGTATTTAATTTTGGCATAGTCAAATGATTTAGATTTGACAAAAACTGAGAGAGGTTATTGTGGATGGACCCCACATGCACTTGTAGGTCCAAATGGAACATTCCTAGGTGCTATAGATTTCAAGAACTACTTTGTCAAAGTTTGGCAATTTTTTGCTTTTAGGGATCTTAAGTGACTTTGCTAGAAGCTTGTAGTCTGGAATGACTGGGACACTTGGTGTATAAATTGAGACCTCCCCTAGCATTCACCCACCCACCTTGGTGTGTTGGCACAATTGGTTTGGCCCTACAAGGTGCGAAATGCAAAATTTACTCTTAGCACCTTTCCACTTGATGAAACTGAAGCATTTTGGAACATTGTGTTCCTTGCCACCATAGGCAAATGAAATTGATTTAAAAAAGACCAAGGTAGGCATTTGTAGGTGGAATTGACATCCACCTATACATGCAATAAAGACATTCATAGGTGTTGTTGGCAAGATAAATTATGATACAGTCCAAAGATATGAACCTAGGTTACTCTTATGTAGTTTTTTTATACCCCAACAGTAATAGTGATAGAAGAGAAGTAAATGCAGAAAAGAGACATCACAATACGGTAAGATTCCATGCAAGTAAACATAAAAAACAATTTAGAACATTCATTATCACATCCAATACTCCTTATATCTCCATATATATATATTCATCATATAATTATATACAAAAGGCAAGTCTATGTCTCTGCTCTATATATATCACTCAATTATCCTCTCATATCTCTTGTCTCTCTCTCTCTCTCTCTCTTAATTACATCTTAATTTGTTACATACATTCTATATAGAATATATGGGGGTGTGTCCTTTATGTGACACCTTTCTATCTTCTTCCCCTGTTAGCCTGATGCTCCACATGTCCTTTGTGCCATCTTGAGGTGATTGCTTCTGCTTCCAATATGCTACCAACATCATGTTGCAAGTATGTGCTATCAGTGTTGTCATTGATGTCAACAAACTTGTGTTGTCATTGGTGTCAACTATGTCAATAGTATGAGTAGTTTGTGTTGAGAAGAGATCAGAGATAAAGTTGAGCAGAGTTGAGGATGTTGTAATGATATGAGTGTTGAAATGCACAAGACAACTGAGAGGGGGGTGAATCAGTTGTAACTAAAACTTAACTTCTTATAAGCATCAACACATCAACCTCTTAATCACTATTATTAAGATTTAACCATGAAAGCATGAAAATAGAAACTTAAGCACATCCACACATTCAACACATGAGACACCAAATTTTTTATGTGGAAAATCCAATGAAGGAAAAACCATGGTGAGGATTAACTCACAATATAAATGATATATCAAAATTACAAGGTTCACTGCCCAAAATGCTCATTGCAAAAAGAAGGGGCTCACTGCCAGAAGTAGAAGAAGATAGTTACAATGAGAATGGATCTCACAACAACCAAGGATCCACCACAAACTCAACTGAATCTTTCGCAACCTCTCTGCGTTAAAAAGATATTCTTTTCTACTCACTATCATACCATTTAGATCACACCTACAAAAAATAATACTTCTCATGCAACCATTTTGTCTATCTCAATAACTTTGCACAATTTCCTAATCATCTAACTCATATTTATACATCTACAATCTTGGAAACAATCTTCAAGGTTGACACAAACAACAAACTTAACCAATATTCAAATTAGGTCTAGACATAAACATTCCCGTAGTGGAAACGAATGAATGCGGACCACACCACACCTTAGCAGGGACTCAAATATAATCTTCCATGCAACAACACACTTTCACAAATTCCAAGCATAACCACAAGTAGTGAAAACAACCAGGTCAACCAAAACTGGTGTTAACACTAAGACCTTTAGGAACACGCTTCAACCACGATCTGAATTACACTTTGTAGACCAATCGAAAAGTAGGAACATGATCTAGAGATCCACAAGCACATTACAATCACCAAGAACTTCCACACAACCTCCAAACATTCTATCTAGAAGATTCTTCAAACCAAACTAGTTGAATATTACTATCAACCACTGTCACAAATAAAAGGTTGCTTGTAGAGCACAAAATTATGAACCACTTCAACTGAAGACACGTAACATCATACCAAACTTAACTCTAGAACTACAAACTATAAAACTTAAATGCAGGGAGATGCATAGCAAAATACATTCTCCCTGTAACCATTTAATACTTAGAAAAATAGTTTTTACTCTGGTGAATAGAACTCACTCAAATATTCACACCGGAGGCTCAAACTTGAGACATAGAAACTACAAACATTCCTTAACATAACTTTCAAACCACAAACAAAGATATTCAATCTATAGGATATGCAGAGCAAAACACTGCACTACTCTAGGAGATAGAACAATTATGTAATTACACTAACTTCTCAAACACTCGCTCAAACTCGTCCAAATAACTTCCTTAGATGCTGACCTTAGGTGTTGACATCAATGACAACACTTACTACTCATACTTGTAACAATGAGATATTTGATTAAGTTGCCTTAGGTGATTTGGTTACTTTGTAGAAGTGATGAAGATGATAGGAATATGCTTTTGTTGGTTGGTTTCCAAGCGCTTTTGAGAAAATTTGATTAATAAAGGAAACAACGTGTTGAAGATGTGTTCTGACTTAACAGAGTAATGTTTTGATTTTGCTCCTCATTTCTTCCTTATTGAAGATCTTCTTTTGTGGTTTGAGTATGTTGTTTAGAGGTGTTTAGAGATGTTATGTTCTATATTTTGTGCTCTATTTTATTGTGCAGAGAAATTTATGTTCACCAATATGTGGACCGTGTTTCTAAGTTGCACAGAGGTGTCTAGGAGAAACTATTTTGCTTTGCATTTCTCTACAGATTTGTTTCAAGCTTTACAATTCTATATTTATGCTTATAAGGTCTATATCTTTCTTTAGTTCAAGTGGTTCATGGTTTGGTCCTTTGCAAGTTCATTTCTTGAGTTGCAGTTGATGACAGAGGAATCTAAGTGCTCTGGTGTGAACTTTCTTCAGGTGAAAGATGTTACAAAGGATTTTGTTGAGTTTCAAGTGCTCATGGATGTTTCTAGGTCATGTTCAAGCTTGGTGCGTGGTCTGCATGTCATCTTTTGGTTTTGAGAAAGCGTGCACTTACAAGTTCATAGTATTAACACAAGTTTGGCTGACTTGGTTGTTTACACTAATTGCAGTTGTGCTTCGGTGATTGTGAAAGCATGATGAAGCATGTATGTATGGGTGTAGGCTCATGCTAAGGTGTGATGTGGTCTGCATTCATTCCTTTTCTCTACTTGAATGTTTTTGGTCTACACCTAATTTGAATTTTTTGGGTTAAGATGTGTTTTCAACCTTGGAGAATGATTTCAAGGTTGATAAGGGTATAAATATGTGTCAAGGATTCATGACTGGATGTATGCATGATGGATATGATGACTGTGAAGTGAATTTGATTAGTGCAGTGAGAGCTTTCATGTGTTATGCTACTAGATGCAGTGACCAGAAGGTGTCTACTATTTTTCAGTGATGTTGTGAAGGTGATGTTTGTGGTGTGGTGAATATTGAGCTTCATTGGAACTATACTCCATGCATAGGTTAGATGCAATTATATCAGTTCATCCCTAGTAGTGAGCCTTCTCTTCTATCTCTTTCTTCTAGGTAGTGAGCCCTTTGACAGTGAGCCTTTCTTTCTTTCTTCTGGGCAGTGAGCCCTCTAGTAGTGAGCCTTTTGTAATTTGGTGTTGCTATTACTTTATATTGTGAGCTAATCTTCATTGTGGTTTTTCCCTTCTTGGGTTTTCTATGTAAAATCTGGTATTGTCTTGTGTTTGGTGTTGTTATGATTTAGTTTCTGTTATTTTATTTTCATGCTTAATCATCATAACAAGTTTAAAGGTTAATGTGGATCTGAATGTTTGTGAGGGTTTGAAGTTTATAATACAACTGATTCACCCCCCTCTTAGTTGTCTTGTGCATTCAACAATTGGTATCAGAGCAAGGTTCCTTAGAAGAGAGCTTAAAAACTTGAGGTAGATTTGGGATGGCACACAAGAAGGATGTTCCCCTGTTTGATGGATCTGACTAGGCACTTTGGAAGATAAGGATGGAAACCTTTTTGATTTCTCTTGGTTATGAGATCTAGAGATCCATTAAGTCTAATTACACTATACCTCAGAATGGTATAAGAACTGTTGTAGAGATCAAAGCTCATGAAATTGACGGTAAGGAAAAACATATTATTTTAAGTGGTCTTACTAATTCTGAATTGGTGAAAGTTGTGAATTTGAAAACTGCTATTGATATTTGGAAAAAGTAAAAAAGTGTTTATGAAGGAGATGATAAGGTCAAACAAGATAAAATGTAGAATTTGAAACTCATGTTTGAGACCATGTGGATGTCTGAAGATTAAAACATTACACGTTACTTACAGAAGGTGGATGGAGTTATCAATGGCATCAAAAGACTTGGTGGAAATATTGATGACAAAGAAGTGATATTGAAGGTACTTAGAATTCTTCCTAAGACTTACAGTCATAAGGTTTCTTCTATTGAAGAATTGCAAAATTTAAATCAATTTACTAAAGATCAGTTGCTTGGCACCTTGACTGCTTTTGAAATAAGAGAGTTTGGTATAACTAGTGGAACAACAAAGCTTGAGACCACTTTTAAGGTTGGAAAATCAGAGAAGACTATGGAATTAGATCCAGAAGACCTTGATGAAGTGGAAGCTAACTTTGTGAGAAGGATGAAATAGGGTACTGGAAAGTTCAATGGTAAGTTGCCTTTTAAATGTTTTAGTTGTGGAAAGATAGATCATTATGCTTCAAGATGTCTAGATAGAGCTCTGAGAATTAAGAATAGGGAAAACAAAGGTAAGATGGTTATGAAAGGTTACTATGTTAGAGAAGATGTAAGTATATTTAATGATGAATTTGATTATGAGGATGATAATGATAATGAATGCTTATTTATAACTCTAAGAGATGAAATTATTTCTATTAACTCTGGAAGCTATGTGAAGGAAAAGGGTCTGGAAGCAAGTACTAACCTTGAAGACAATATAATGTCTGCTTTTCATTCTAAAAGAGAAAAAGATGACTAGGTCATTGACAGTGGATGCTCAAATCATATGACAAGTGACAAGAGTAAGTTTGTTAAACTTGAAAAATATGAAGGTGGAGTAGTTAGGTTTGGTGATGATGCAGATGCTAAGATCTATGGAAAAGGTTCAATCAGTTTTGATAGAAAGCATAACAATGATGATGTTCTTTATGTTAAAGGTTTAAAGCATAATCTCTTGAGTTTTGGACATATGTGTAGCAAGGGTTACAATCTTATGTTTCAGGATGATGGCTGTGAGATTAGAAAAAGCTACAGAACAGTGATTGTTGTTGGAAAGAGGACAGATGGAAATGTTTATCAACTCAAAGGTGTCGATGGATGTTGCTTCATGACTCAAATCAATGAGAGTTGGCTATGCCATAGAAGTTTGTGTCACATCAATTTTGATAGCCTGGTAAATATAAGTTTAGTTCAAGCTATGAGAGATCTGCCAAAGATTACAAAGCCTATCAATGTCATTTGCAAAGATTGTCAAGTTGGAAAGTAAGTGAGAGGAAGTTTCAAAGTCAAAGAACAATCTTCTACCAGACTATTGGAATTGGTACATACAGATCTTTGTGGTCCTACCAAGGTAAGGAATTTTCAAGGTGAGAAGTATTTCATGTTGCTAATTGATGATTATTCCAGAATGACATGGGTTACCTTTCTTAAGGAAAAATCAGAAGCTCTAGATAAGTTTAAGGCATTTAAAGCTATGGTTGATAATGAAATGGATATGAAAATCAAATGCTTGAGATCTAACAGAGGTGGAGAATTTACTTCAAATGAGTTTAACACCTTTTGTGAGGATCATGGGATAAAGAGGCATTTATATGCCCCTAGGAATCCTCAGCAAAATGGAGTGGTTGAAAGGAAGAACAAGACTATTCAAGAAACTGCAAGGACAATGATAAAAGAAGCAAACCTACCATAAGTCTACTAGAGAGAAGCAATTCATATTGTTGTCTACATATAGAACATAGTACAAGTAAGAGAAAATGACATAAAGACTCCCTATGAGCTATGGTATGGAAGGATTCCTATTGTTAAATATTTCAAAGTTTTTGGAAGAAAATGTTATATCAGAAGAGATGAAGAACTAGGAAAGTTTGATGCATGGTGTGATGAAGGTATTTTCCTTTGGTATTCTACTAAAAGAAAAGCTTATTGGTGCTACAACAAAAGGCTAATAAAAATTATTGAAAGTGCTAATGTTAAGGTTGATGAAGATATACAGAAGATTTTAGAGGTTAATGGATATGAATCAAATGAGTTTTCTTGTAGAGAAGAAGAAGAAACTAAAGAAAAAAGAAGTACAAGTTGAAGAACAAGAAGCTCTAGAAAGAATCCCTAAAACTCTCAAGTATGTGCAGAGACATCACACTAAAGACCAGATCATTGGTGATAAGAGCAAAGGTGTATTGACAAGAAGGAGAGTTGCTGAAGAATAGGTAAATCTATGCTTATTTTCTAAAGTTGAACCTACAATAATGGTTGAGGCATACAAGGATGAGTATTGGATCAAGGCTATGGAAGAAGAACTAATGCAGATTGAGAAGAATCAGACTTGGGAACTTGTGATGCAGAGGAAAAGATCAAAACTCAGTCTCTTAATCTCATTCCTTCATAGACTGTTCTTCATGTGCAATTATGGCACTCATACTATAACCAACCAACAATAAACTTGTTCAATAGATAACCCAAACAAGGTCTCTGACCCAATAACTTCATTCTAGACCTCTCACCAAGACTCCTAACTCCAACCAAGACTCCATCTAAACTTCTATTCAACCCACTATACAGGGTCTGCAGGATAGCAGTCTCCTAGATTGTCACCACACCATTGCACCCTTGTAAAAACAGTCACCATGTCCTCCTAGGAATGATCTCCCTCTACACCAACCCAATCTCATTGTAATATTCCAAACCTCTAACATGCATTCACTCTAATGCCTTCATGGACAAAGCAATAACTCATCAACTTACCTATTTGCTGCTGTCCTCCTCTCAACTCCTCCCATGATTCTGTAGGGGTCTTTCACATGCCCACACTCACAATACCAATCTCCTGCCCCTGCAACCTTCACAAGGCTATGGAAAAACTATTTCACATCCCCTTCCATTGACTGGTGAGGTCTTATATCAATAAAATGATGGTAAAAGTGAGGAGTTCAACCAAAACCTAAGCTAGGGTTTCATCAAGCCAAGTTCCAAAGAAATATTTATTACTTCCTCCTATATGAGTTTCAAAGCCCCGAATCAACTTTAAAAGACAATTAACACCTCAATTTTATTGATCAATTCATGTAATGGAAGAATCAACTCCGTACCCCAACATAGTACGGACTGTTGCAAAGCAAATTCTGAAAAATAGTTACTCAAAAAGTAGTCTGAGGAAAATGTGGATATCTCTCCTATTATCCACTATCAAGAATTCAAACTAATTGCATTTGTAAGTCATCTCATCCCTCTACACATGCAAAATAAATCAAGACCATGACAGTGCCGTACAGCAGTACAGTACGACAGAAAGCAGCGACTGAAAATAGGAAAAGCAGAAAAATAGAAAAATAGTTTTCTTTTTATCATTTCTTCCAAATCCTCTGAATGGTCTCTATACAATGAATCATCTTTGGCTTCAAATAGCCTTCTACAATGCTTGGAGTATTTTGGGATTCCATATAACTCCTCAACCATCGAATTCTTCAAGATTTGTAATTGCAGCTTTAAAACTGTTTTTAGAAACTTGTCTTTTCTTGGACTCCACTGATTGTTTGATGACTAATCTTGCTTTTTAACATGTAGTTAACCTTTGGACAAGGTTATATCAAACTTCTAAACCCATGACATGCCTTAAAATGCCTACAAACATGAAAATTTAAAGACTATAATGACTATTGCAACTACATATTACAACATGAATATATTCTAGCTATTTGGACATAGTCCACTACAAGTATGGCTTTCAAGCCTCATTACAACCATTTAATGGTCTCAGGGACCTCATTAAACAAATCAAACATCTTGAAGATCAAATAAACCTGATGTCTTGGTGCTCTTGCACCAACTTGTCCCAAGACCATAGAACAAAAATGTAATTGGAAATAAGTGGGTATTTTGGAACAAATTGAATGAGAATGGAGAAGTGGTAAGGAACAAGGCCAGACTCGTGTGTAAAGGCTACTCACAAGTGGAAGGAATAGACTATGAGGAAACTTATGCTTCAATGGAAAGAATGGAGGCCATTAGTATGTTTTTGGCTTTTGCAACACATAAGGATTCCAAAGTATGTCAAATGGATGTGAAGTTTGCTTTCTTGAATGGTGAGTTGGAAGAGGAAGTGTACATAGAACAACCAGAAGGATTTCAATTATCAGATAAGCCAAATATGGTTTGCAGGTTGAAGAAGGCACTATATGGATTGAAGCAAGCTTCCAAAGCTTGGTATGCAAGGTTAGACATGTATTTATTACAACAAGGATTCAATAAAGGTACTACAAATAGAAATCCGTACATCAAAATAAGTGAAGATCAAATTCTGATTGTGGAAGTGTATGTAGATGATATAATTTTTGGTGGAAATGAAGGTATGTGTAAGAGTTTTACAGATGCAATGCAGAAAGAATTAGAAATGTCAATGTGTGGGGAAATGAACTTTTTCTTTGGTCTACAGATCAATTAGATAGATGAGGGTATTTTCATTTCTCAGTTAAAGTATGTAAAAGAGTTATTAAAGAAGTTTGGAATGGAATATTCTAAACTAGTTTATACTCCTATGGTTACTAGTTGTAAGTTGAGAAAGAATGATGAATCTCCTAAGAATGATCAGAGAAAGTACATATCAATGATTGGAGGATTATTATATCTGACTGCTACTAGACTAGATATTATGCATGCAGTTTGTCTTGTGGCTAGATTTCAAGAAGATCCTAGAGAGTCACATATTATGGCAGTGAAGAGGATATTCAAATATTTAAAGGCCACTTCTGATCATGGCTTGTGGTATCCGAAAGATACTGACTTTACTCTAAGTGCTTATATAGATGCAGATTGGGTTGGTTGTGTAGATGACAAGAAAAGTACAAGTGGTGGTGGATTCTTTCTTGGATGCAGATTGGTGTCTTGGCTAAGTAAGAAATAAGATCCAGTGCCTTTATCTACTGCATAGGCATAGTATATTGCTGTAGCATCATGTTGCACATAGGTGTTATGGATGAAACAAACCTTGAAGGATATCAAAGTTGTGTATGATGAGCCAATTTCTATTTTCTGTGATAATATAAGTTCTATTAACATTTCGAAGAATCTAGTGATGCATTCAAGGACAACATATTTCAATTAGGTATCACTTTCAGAGAGAGAAGGTTGTAGAAAATGAAGTGAAGCTTGAGTATGTGCCTACAAAGGACCAGGTTACTAACATATTCACTAAGGTTCTTCCTAAGGATACATTTGAGTATCTCCAAGAAAAGTTAAGGGTTATTGCCCCTCCTTTGAACTAGATGCATAAGGAGATGCATTAGTCCAATAGACTTCAAGATTCATTCTTTTTTGGACTGATGTTCATAGTGTTAACACGTTTTCATAGTGTTAACTCTTCCTCCAACTCTAATGTTTTTTCTCTTTTCTTCCTTAGAGCTTCAGCTAGTTCCTCTGGGAACTTGTCCACTAATTCATCTAATGTTTTATTTGTTCTCTACATGTATCTGATTATTACTATTTTTTGTTCAACATAATCAACCTAAGATAGAGTTAATTTTCTATTCTTCCTATCTCTGCAAATTTTCATACCAAGGATTTGTTTTGCTGCCTCCAAATCCTTCATAGCAAATTTGTGCTAACTGCTATTTTAACTCTCTTATGTGATCCATGTTAGACCCTGCTATAAGCATGTCATCAACATATAAACATAAAATAATGTAGCTGTCATTATCTAACCTCTTAAAATAAACACAATGGTCAGAATTATACTGACTATAGCCTTGCTCAGCCATAAAACTATCAAATTTCAAATACCATTGCCGAGGTGCTTGTTTCAAGCCATATAAACTCTTCTTCAATCTGTACACCAATTTCTCTTTACCTTTGACTTCAAATCCCTGTGGTTGTTCCATATATATCTCCTCCTCAAAATCACCATGGAGAAAGGTAGTTTTCACATTTAGTTGTTCCAAATGCAAATCTTTAGCAACCACAATACTTAAAATAGTATGAATAGAAGTCATCTTAACAATTAGAGAAAAGATCTCATCAAAATCAATACCTTTTTTCCGTACAAATCCTTTTACAACTAACATGGTTTTAAATCTTTTCTTACCTCCATCTTCCTCTTTTAGCCTATAAACCTATTTGTTTGGCAAAGCCTTTTTACCTGCAGGCAACTTACATAATTCCCACTAAAGCTTTGTATCCACCTGCATAGCTTCATCATACCCTTTCAGTTCACTAGCATCTGTTAACAAAATAGAATACAAAGAGGGAGAAAACCTTTCAAGAGGTCTACTTAGCCTTTTTGACCGTCTAACATTCACTGGAGTTTGTGGTATTTCTTGTTGCTGTTGTAGAGCATGAGGAATGATTGGAACATCACTATTTGGAGTATCACCCAGCACCACATAATCCTTTTTTTTCTTCTCATGCTACTGCAACTGATCTTTGTACAACACCTTCTCATTGAATACAACATCCCTGCTTCTCACAATTTTTAGATTTTTAACATCCCAAAGCCTATAACCAAATTCATCAATGCAATATCCAATGAAGATACATTTTTTTGATTTTGCATCAGCTTGGTTCTATTTTCAGAATCTACATGTGCAAATGCTTCACATTTGAAGGTTTTGAGAAAAGAATAACTCACCTTACTTGTCCATGCTTCCTCTAGAATACCACAACCCAAAGGAATTGAAGGACCTCTATTAATTAAATATACAGTGGTATTGATAGTCTCTACCCACATGTTTAAAGGTAGCTCAACATGCAATCTCATGCTCCTTGCACGCTCCATTATTGTCCTATTCATGCGCTCAGCCACTCCATTTTCTTGTGGAGTCCCTGGAACCCTTTTCTGCCTACGAATTCCATTAAAGGAACAATAATCCTCAAATTCTTTGCTGTAGTACTCACCACCATTATCAGATTTGAGACATTTTAATCTTTTACCAGTCTCATTCTCAACCAAGCTTCTCCATTTCTTAAATGTTTCAAATACATCAGATTTCTACCTAAGGAAATAAATCCAAACCTTCCTAGTTGCATCATCTATGAATGTAACATAATATCAAGAGCTACTAAGAGAAGATACCTAAGCCGGTCCCCATACATCTGTATGCACAAGCTCCAACTTTTCATCTTTCTTTTGCTTCCCATCCTTGAGAAAACTAACTCTCTTTTATTTTCCATACACACAACTTTCATAGAAATCTATATTAGTACATTTCAGACCTGGTAAAACTTTCTTAGAATGAAGTAATTTCATACCTTTTTTACTCATATGCCCAAGTCTATTATGCCATAGTGTTGTGTTAGAACCTGCAACAACTGTTTCAGTCTCTTCCTGCAAACCTGCAGCAACTGTTCCTGAACCTGCTTGTTCTTTCTCTGCAACAACTAAAGTAGAAGGAATAGTATAACTTGTACAAAGATATAAGGTGCCTACTTTCACACCTTTTTCTACTATTAAGGCACCTCTTGAAACCTTCCAATTTTTATCATTAAAAGTAACTATGCAACCTTCATCACCTAGCTGTCCTACTGAAATTAAATTTCTACTTAGCCTTGGAATGTGCCTTACCTCTTGTATTAGCCAATGATTCTCATTCTGTAACTTAATCTTAATTCTTCCCTTTCCAACAATCTGATAGGGTTTGTCATCTCCCAAATAAACCAGCCCAAAATCCCCTTGGACATAATCAAGAAAGTAACTTCTATAGGGCATAGCATAAAATGAGGCCCCTAAATCTAAAACCCATGAATCATCAGCATTATTTAGGGAAAAAATTAAAGCATCATCTTCAGATTTATTACTTACCACATTTGCCTCCTTATTGCCTTCTTGTTTGTTTCCTTTATTCTTTCGAGACTAGCAATCTTTCTTCAGATGACCTGGTTTCCCACAGTACCAATAATCCTTCTGTCCTTGTCATTTGATTTTCCTCGTGACTTCCCATGACCTCCAGAACCTTTTCCTCTCTCCTTTGATCTATCCCTACTTTCTGCATTCAAAACACTCCCTGGTGTGGACCCTCCTGAGCTTTTCTGTCACATTTCTTCGCTAAGGATAACACCAACAACATCATCAAATTTCAAAGTATTTGAACCAGAGACAGAGTTACTTACAACCATTACCAAGTTATTCCATCTTTCTAGCAAAGAACATAAAACCAAGAGAGCCCTCACCTCTTAATCAAATTTCACTTTTACAAAAGTTAACTAACTAGTAATCGTATTAAACTCATTTAAATGATATGTCACATATCCACCTTCAATCATTTTCAAATTAAACAAATGCTTCATGAGAAATACCTTATTTGAGGCTGAGGGTTTTTCATACAATTTAGCCAAAGCTTTCATGAGTTCATTTGTTGTCTTCGCTTTTGTTATATTGAATGCCATAGATGGCATCAGGCATACCCGAATGGTTCCCAGTGCCTTTCTATCCAGAAGTTCCCAATCCTCATCAGTCATTGTTGCTGGTTTCTTGGCTATTCCTTCCAACGGCCTCCATAAATCCTTCTGATAGAGATAATCTTTCATTTGCATCTTCCATAACTGATAGTTCTGCCTATTGAATTTATCTCCCTTCAATTTACCCTTGTCTGCCATTGCTCCCACTTAACCGTGAGACTCCCACTCAACCGTGATACCTTCCTGCAGATGATAATTGCACACAAACCACTCTGATACCACTTGTTAGGAATTGCATGCAGAAGATATCAATTAAATACAAATAAAGATTAAACAGAGGAATGAAAATACATAGAAATAATAACAACAAGAGACAATTTTAACATGGTTCACCCATACTCAGGTTACATCCACCAACAGAGAGTCCAATATTATTATCCAGTAAATCAAACCAATTACAACCAGCAATCCATGCAACACAATACCGCTGCAAATGCTACAATACAATATCAAAATCCCACCTATAACATACATCCCAACCGCTTATAACAAGATTTTTGGAAGCTTCTAGAATTAGGGTTTTGCAATGTTGTTTTTCTTTTGTCGGTTAACAAAAAAATTAACAACCAACTCTGAACGGGGAAAAAAGAGGGAAAAAAATTACGAGGATACATTACGAGTGTAGAGTACTTGCATGATCAATCGCCACATACCAACAATGGATGCATCCACTGTTGCATCAACCTCTTGAATGGACATTGAGAAGTTCAATGGAATAGGTTATGAGTTGTGGAAGCTGAAAATGGAGATTTGTTGGAAGAAAGAAACCAGTTGTTGGCTGTCCAAAAAGAGAAGAAACCTGATGATGTCTCTTAAGATGAGTGGGATAGACTAGATAAGAAGGCACGGGGAACCATCCAGTTGTGTCTTTTAGACTCTGTCCTTTTGAATGTCGCAAAGGAGGAGACCGCACACAAGTTGTCGAATCGGTTGGGTGAGATCTACCAGGCCAAGAGTATTATAAAATTTATTTAAAAAGGAAGTTGTTTTCTTTGAAAATGAAAGAGGGTGAGTTGGATGTAGAGCATTTAAATTCTTTTAATTTGTTGATGATTCAGCTTGCTTCAGTAGATGTTAAAGTTGATGAGGAAGATAAATGTATCTTGCTTCTTTATTCTTTACTTGAATCATGGGAATATGTCATTTTGGCTATCATTGCTAACCTCATAGATCTGAAGTTGGATGCTCTTGTTGCAATTTTAATGGCACAAAAATTGAGGAAGAAGAGTTTAGATAGTTCAAGTGATCCTCTTAGTATCAGGGGAAGGTCTAAGGAAAGAGGAGGAAAGGGAGATCAGAAAGGGGCTAAGGAAAAGTCCAAGGGCTGGTCTAAGACTCCTGGTAAAAAGAACAGAGTTAAGTTTTGGAACTGTGGTAAAAGGGGACATGTGAAGGAGTGTAAAAACCCCAAGAAATAGTGGGAGAATGCTTTAGATAAGTCCTCGAATGCAGGTGAATAAGTTTTACTTTCTACATGTAATCTTGTTTCTAATGATTATTGGTTAGTTGACTCGGGATGCTCGTTTCATATGACCTTGCATAAGGAATGGTTCTCCACATATGAAGAATATGATGGAGGTAATATCTACCTTGGTGACAACCCTTCATATCTGATTGCTGGGAAAGGAAAGGTATTGTTGTGTTTCAGTGATGGGAGGATTAAAACCCTCCTTGATGTTTTGCATGTTCTTGGATTAGCTAGAAATATGATTTCAATTTTGAAGTTGAATGATTTGGGAATGCATGTGACATTTGACAAGCATGGCTGTAGATTGATGAGAGGGAACTTGGTGGTAGTGAAAGGGAAGAGACTCGGGAACTTGTTTAAGCTTGAAGCCACTATAGTTTTTAATGTCTCCTATGTATCTGAGGCTACTATTGAAAATACATGTGTGTTGTGGCACCGTAGATTGGGCCACACAAGCAATAATATATTAAAAACTATTAAAAATAAAAATTTGTTGGATAATTTCTCTTATTCTGATGAGCACTTTAATTTCTATGAGCATTGTGTGTTTGGTAAACAAAACATAAAATCATTTCCTTCAGGAAGTAATAGAGCAAAAGAGAAATTAGAAATTATTCATACGGATGTGTTTGGACCTGTGGATAATGAATCTATTGGAAAATCTCATTATTTTGTCACCTTCATTGATGATGTATCCAGATATACATGGATTTATTTTATGAAACATAAATATGAAGTTTTCACTAAGTTTAAGGAATTCAAAGTCTTAGTAGAGAACCGATCAGGTTTAAAGATAAAAATATTAAGATTTGACAATGGAGGGGAATATTGCTCTAAGGAATTTGAT
Organism: Cunninghamia lanceolata; assembly: GCA_027924645.1. Lineage (NCBI taxonomy): Eukaryota > Viridiplantae > Streptophyta > Pinopsida > Cupressales > Cupressaceae > Cunninghamia > Cunninghamia lanceolata. Next base: position 33,461,743 of record BSBN01001583.1, on the reverse strand, counting down.
GAGTTTTGCAAGCATGTAGGTATAATCAAACAAAAGACAACTCCACATACACCACAATAGAATGGTGTTGCAGAAAGGATGAATTGAACAATTATGGAAAGAGCTAGAAGTATGTTTAGTGATGCACAGTTGGATAAATGCTTTTGGGCAGAGGCTGTGTGTACTGCTTGCTACTTGATAAATAGATCTCCTTGTAAGGCTCTTGATTTGACACCTCATGAAGTGTGGACATCTAAGAAACCTTCTGTTTCACATTTAAGGGTTTTTGTCTATGAGGCTTTTGTTCATGTGCCTAAGGAAAAGTGATCTAAGTTGGATCCAAAGGCTAAAAAGTGTACATTCATTGGATATGGTGATAATGTCAAAAGTTATAAGCTTTTGAATCGACTAACCCGCAAGATTATCTTTTCTAGAGATGTTATTTTTAGGGAACTTAGAGCTATTTCTAAACCTGAGCAACCAAAAGAAAAAGAAGAAAAGGTAAAGAAGGTGCACTTTGATTTAGAGAAGCAAGATGCACCTCAAGAAGAACAAAATGATGGATTGGGGGGTGAAGAAGAAGAAGAAAATTCGAGTAGTTTTAATGAAGAAGAGTATGTTGTTACAGAAGAAGTTGTTGCAGATGATCATGTAGAAGTAGAGTCTCTTACTTCACCCTCAAGGAGATCCACAAGACAATGAAATCTAGTTGACATGTATAGCCCACTAGATTTCTGTTGTGTATATGCTTTATTGAGTACTAACGATGAACCTAGGTCCTACAGGGAAGCTATTTCTGCAGATGATAGTGAGTCTTGGTAGTTATGTTAGCTTTAGGGCACACAACTGAGAGGGGGGGTCAATCAGTTGTGCAAAACTTTCTTTCAATTTAGACACTTAATTCTGCTTTGTAATTCAATAGCTTAATGATAAATCAATCATGGAAACATAATGCAATAAATCAAGAGCAGAAACATAACAACGCATGAGACACCAAGATTTTGACGTGGAAAAACTAGTTAAGGGAAAAAGCATAGGGTGATTAACCCAAGAAAGTATTCTCTGTTAGAAGAATAGAAAGAACAAAATGGCACATGCCAATTAGGGCTCACTTCCCGAGCACACTGCTCACAAGAGGCTCACTACCTACAAGAGACACACTATCTACAAGAAATAAGTATCACCTACTTGAACTAGAAACTAGCATCTTCACCATGCTTGAATTAGTTCCATTAAGCTTAATACTCCTGCTCTACCTTTCACTCTTCTCCTCTCTACCACACACTCATCTCCATAAGGACAACTTCAAAGTGACTTCACAATCCCTTATTTATACAAGGCATCAACTTAGGAATGATCATCTAAGTCAACAAACATCCACAAGATGCATAACTCATCCGGTCAGCCTGTCTCAGGAAGAACACCATCATTCAGAAGATATTCTCCAATTGCGAGCTCCAACTCCAATGCGGACCACCAACACAAACTGGATATGATCCAAAGACCACCACAAGCTTGCCTGAATCACCAAGAACATCCACACTTCATCTGCTTACTGAAAGCCTTCTCTCTTTCATCCGAAACCTCAAGAACACAGTCTGTCATCACTGTCACAAAAGAATAGATGCTTGTGGACCTTCAAACCATGAACCAATCAAGTTGACACTTCACAAAGACTTCCTCAACACTCCTTGAAATCTGCAGAATAGGAAAATGCATTTCTGGATCTCACCGGACCTATCTGTCTCACTCTGTCACCACTGAACTCTTGCCGGAACCAGTTTAACTTAAACAACCACAACTTCTTTAGATCTTCATGCAGACCTCTGAAATAACTACTGGACCACCTTGAGACACATATCTACAAACCCTTTAATCCACATCCTCTGATCCTCATCCTATCTTGGACTTTTACCTTAATGTCTTCCCTGTTCTTCTCTGTTCCTGATTGAGACTAATTTTCTCAATATCCTCAGCACACAGCTAGTCCAATCCTTATCATTAATGTAACATGAGTATGTTGACATCAATGACAACACCAATTAGGCTCATACTTGCAACAATCTCCCCCTTTGTCAATTATGGCAACATATGATGTGAAAAACTATTTTGACCATCAAGACAAGAACTTCTCCTCACTGTTACAACTCCCCCTATCAGCAACAACCATTCACATGTCTTCTCTCCCTTAACTGCTCCCCCTTTGATCAGTAACCACTAGTTTTTCACATGTCTTCTCTCCCCCTTTGACATCAATGGCAAAGGGCACATACTTGCAATTCCAACACTTCAGAATTATACCTACTGCTCCCCCTAAGTAGCAGTTCCCCATCATCAATCCAGATTACAAGATATGACTGTGATATCCACCGGACTAATGCACCTCAGTGCACCTTAGTTCATCATTAGAGGGGCAATGACCCTTAGCTTCTCCTTGAGATACTCAAAAGAATCCTTAGGAAGAGGTTTAGTAAAGATGTCTACAATCTGATCCTTGGAAGGCACAAACTCCAATCTGACTTCATTCTTGTTCACTTGCTCTCTCAAAAAATGAAACTTGATGGATATATGCTTAGTTTTTGAATGCAACACCGGATTCTTAGATATATTTATTGCACTTGAATTATCATAGAAGATTGTGATAGGCTCCTCATACTCTACTCTGATATCTCTTAGCATTTGCTTCATCCACAAAACTTGAGTGCAACTACCTGCAGCTGCAATATATTCTGCTTCTGTAGTGGACAGAGAAATTGCCTCTTGTTTCTTGCTTAGCCAAGAGACCAATCTCTTCCCCAAAAAGAATGCTCCACCACTGGTACTCTTCCGGTCATCCACATCTCCTACCCAATCTGCACCTGTATATGCATGAAGAGAGAAATCACGATTTCTAGGATACCACAAACCATACTCAACTGTCCCTTTTAGATATCTAAAAATCCTCTTGATTTCCATGACATGAGATTCTCTAGGATCAGCTTGGAATCTAGCAACAAGACCAAAAAAATTCATAATGTCAGGTCTAGTGTGAGTGAGATACAACAATCCTCCAATCATTGACCTATACATTTTCTGATCAGCCTTAGGAGAGTCATCATCTTTGCCCAATTTACATCCAGTTGCCATGGGAGTATTCATTGGTTTTGAGTCTTCCATCCCAAATTTCTTCAACAATTCTTTCACATATTTGGTCTGAAAAATGAAGATTCCCTTCTTTGTTTAAGTGATTTGCAGACCCAAGAAGAAATCCATTTCCCCAAGCATAGACATCTCAAATTCTCTTTTCATTTGATTTGCAAAAGTTTTACACATATTGTCTCTTCCTCCAAATATGATATCATCCACAAATACTTCAACAATCAAGATGTTTTCATGATCAATTTTGAAATACAAGTTACTGTTAGCAGTACTTTTGTTGAAACCAATCTTCAAAAGATGCTTATCCAATCTTTCATACCAGGCTCTTGGGGCTTGCTTCAGTCCATACAGTGCCTTTTTCAACTTGCAGACCATATCATCATGATCAGACAATTGAAATCCATCCGGTTGCTCAATGTACACTTCTTCTTTCAAGTCACCATTCAAGAAGGCAAATTTGACATCCATCTGATACACTTTGAAATCTTTGAAGGCAGGAAATGCAAGAAATAATATGACTGCTTCAATTCTTGCCACCGGAGCAAAAGTTTCTTCAAAATCAACTCCTTCAATTTGAGAGTAGCCCTTGCAGACCAATCTGGCTTTATTTATGATTACTTCACCAACTTCATTTAGTTTGTTCCAGAAGACCCATTTGGTTCCAATCACATTCTTGTTTCTAAGTCTGGGAACAAGATCCCAAGTGTGATTTTTCTCAATTTGCATCAGCTCTTCTTCCATAGCTTTAGTCTAATTTTCATCATTGCAAGCTTCATTTACTGTCTTAGGTTCAATCTTTGAAATCAAACAACACTCATTTGAACCTTGAGCAATCATCCTTCTTGTTTGTACACCTTTGCTTTTATCACCTATGATATGATCTTCAGAGTGGTTCAGTCTTACATATCTAGGAACTTTGGGAAATTCTTGCACTTCTGATTCTTGATCAGGCTCATTAAAACTCATCTCTTTTTCTTGATTTACCGGATTAGTTTGAATCTAACTTTCAGAAGAAGCTTGGGGTCCTTGAATCAGAACACCATTCTGATCATCTTCATCATATTCATAAAACCTTGAGGGTTTCTCAATTCTCTCATCAACCTTCACATTTGTACTTTCTATCATCTTTCTCAGTCTTTTGTTATAACACCGGTAAGCTTTGCTTTGAGTAGAGTAGCCCAAGAATATTCTTTCATCACTTCTAGCATCAAACTTTCCTAGATCTTCATCTCTTTTAATGTAACATTTGCTACCAAAAACATTGAAATACCTCATAGTAGGGGTGATGCCAAACCAAAGTTCATAAGGAGTCTTACCAGTATTGCTTCTAATTTGAACTTGATTGAGAGTATAGACTGCAGTGCTGACAACTTCTCTCCAATAGATGTGAGGAACATTTGCTTCCATCATCATGGTCCTAGACGCTTCCTGAATGGTCTGGTTCTTTCTCTCCACCACTCCATTCTGCTGTGGAGTCCTAGGAGCAGACAACTATCTCTTTATTCCAGGTTTCTCACAGAACTCTAAGAATTCACCGGATGTGAATTCTCCACCTCTATCAGACCTCAGACATTTCAATTTTAATCCGGTTTCATTCTCTACCATAGCCTTGAATATTTTGAATTTCTAAAAAGCTTCTAATTTCTCTTTCAGAAAAGTTACCCACATCATCTAGGAATAGTCATCAATTAGTAACATGAAGTATCTATCACCTTGCACACTCCTAATTCTTTTTGGACCGCAAAGATCAGTATGAACTAAGTCCAATAATCCGCTAGAAGATAGTTCCTTACTCTTGAATGTGACTCTACTCAGCTTACCCAACTGACATTCTTTGCACAAGCTATTAGTAGGTTTCACCAATTTTGGAAGATCTCTTACAACCTGAGTATTGCTTATCTTGATGATATTATCAAAATTTACATGACACATTCTCCTATTCCATAACCAACTCTGATCAAATTGAACAAATAAGCAACTTTTACCAGTACCAACCAAGTGGAAGATATTACCTTTAGTTTGGGTACATAATGCAATCTCTGTTCTAGAGCTTTCAAAGATCTTGCATTTTCCATTCTTGAACCGGAGATCATAGCCTTTGTCTACCAACTGTCCAACAGTGAGAAGATTGTGCTTCAAGCCTTCAACATATAGAACATTACCAGTTTTGTTCCTTCCATCAAAAGAAATAGTTGCTCTTCCTCTGATTCTACCAGCAGAATTATCAGCAAACTTCACCACTCCTCCTTCATACCTTTCCAAATCTATGAACTTACATTTTTCACCTGTCATATGGTGAGAGCAAACACTGTCAATGACCCTATCATCCTTTTCTTCAAATTGAGCAGCCAAATCTCTTTCTACAACTTTATGATTGACCAATACATAGGATATTGGTTCTTCTTCCTTGATGGCAATAAACACCCATTCATTTCCGGATTTGTTTCCTGTCTCTGATTCATCATCTGTTACTCCTTCATTGTCATCTTCTTCATGAACATAGTAACAATTCTTTTGGAACCTTGATCTGTTAGGATTTGGCCTTGAAAATCTTTCTGGACATCTTGAGGCAAATTGACCAATCTCATTGCAGTTAAAACACTTAAAAGGCAATTTCCCTTCATACTTATCGGATCCTCTTGGCAGTCTCTTTGCAATAAGGGCTTTAAGTTGAGGAGTTTCTACTTCTTCTTCTTCGAGGTCTTTTCTTGCTTTTTCATACCACGACAGTTTCCTTGAAGAGTTCTCTCCCGGATCAAACCTTTGTTTACCTTTTATAGAGGCACTAGCTTTGAATGCAGATTCAGTCTTAGGGGGATCATCTCCAAACTCGGTCATTTCAAATGCAGCCAATTTGCCAGCCAATTGATCTCTTGTGACAATTGTATGGGCTCTGAATTCATCAAAGGCAGCAACCTTGATTTTGTAAGAAGCAGGAAGGGATCTGAGAATTTTGCCAACAATCTCATTTTTATCCAAGACTCCACTAGCATTTCTAATTCCACAAACAAGCTCATTTACTCTTGGCATAAAAGTAGTAATATTTTCATCATCTCTCATCTTCGGATTTTCAAATTTCCCTTTCAGACTCTATAGCCTTGCACATTTAACATACTGGTCTCCTTCATGCAAAAGTTCTAGTTTTTTCTAAATCTCAAAAGCAGTTGGTAGGTCAATAACATTTGAGAGCTTTGAGTCAGATAATGCACTTAGAAGAGCCTCTATAGTCCGCGGATTATTTTCAACATCTATGATTTCATTTAGGGTTTTCAGACCACCTTGTGGAGGTACATATTGTATTGTAACCATGGTCCAGTATGCCATTCCCATACACTGTAAGTGACATTTCATCTGACCTTTCCACAGACTAAAATTGGTTCCATCAAACTTCGGACTATCCTTCTTGTAGGACGACATTCTGGATCTCCTCAAGCAGTTAAGCTCCTTTTAGAGGAACTTGACTCTGATACCAATTGTTAGCTTTAGGGCACACAACTGAGAGGGGGGGTGAATCAGTTGTGTAAAACTTTCTTTCAATTTAAACACTTAATTTTGCTTTGTAATTCAACAGCTTAATGATAAATCAATCATGGAAACATAATGCAATAAATCAAGAGCAGAAACATAACAACGCATGAGACACCAAGATTTTGACGTGGAAAACCCGGTTAAGGGAAAAACCATGAGGTGATTAACCCAAGAAAGTATTCTCTGTTAGAAGAATAGAAAGAACAAAATGGCACATGCCAATTAGGGCTCACTGCCCGAGCACATTGCTCACAAGAGGCTCACTGCCTACAAGAGACACACTATCTACAAGAAATAAGTATCACCTACTTGAACTGGAAAATAGCATCTTCACCATGCTTGAATCAGTTCCATTAAGCTCAATACTCCTACTTTGCCTTTCACTCTTCTCCTCGCTACCACACACTTATCTCCACAAGGACAACTTCAAAGTGACTTTGCAATCCCTTATTTATACAAGGCATCAACTTAGGAAAGATCATCTAAGTCAGCAAACATCCACAAGATCATTCGCAAGATGCATAACTCATCCGGTCAGCTTGTCTCAGGAAGAACACCATCATCTGGAAGATATTCTCCAATTGCGAGCTCCAACTCCAATGCGGACCACCAACACGAATTGGACATGATCCAAAGACCACCACAAGCTTGCCTGAATCACCAAGAACATCCACACTTCATCTGCTTACTAAAATCCTTCTCTCTTTCATCTGGAACCTCAAGAACACAGTCTATCATCATTGTCACAAAAGAATAGATGCTTGCGGATCTTCAAACCACAAACCAATCAAGTTGGCACTTCACAAAGACTTCCTCAACACTCCTTGAAATCCACATAATAGGAAAATGCATTTCTGGATCTCACCGGACCTATCTGTCTCACTCTGTCACCACTGAACTCCTCCCGGAACCAGTTTAACTTGAACAACCACAACTTCTTCAGATCTTCATGCAAACCTCTGAAATAACTACTGGACCACCTTGAGACACATATCTACAAACCCTTTAATCCGCATCCTCTGATCCTCATCCTATCTTAGACTTTTACCTTACTGTCTTCCCTATTCTTCTTTGTTCCTGATTGAGACTAATTTTCTCAATATCCTCAGCACACAGCTCGTCCAATCCTTATCATTAATGTAACAGGAGTATGTTGACATCAATGACAACACCGGTTAGGCTCATACTTTCAACAAGTTAGCCATGCAGGAGGAGATGATGGCTTTAGACTCTTGTAACACTTGGGATCTTGTTTGTTTTCCCAAAGGAAGAAAGGCCATAGGATGTAAGTGGGTCTTCAAGAAGAAGTTTGGAGCAGATAGGTCATTGGAGAAGTACAAGGCTAGACTGGTAGCCAAGGGCTACTCCCAGAGAGAGGGAGTTTATTTTTGTGAGATATTCTCTCCTATTGATAAATTGACTTCTATTAGATTTCTCTTATCCATTGCTACATCTTATGATTGGGAGATTGAGCAAATAGATGTTAAGATTGCATTCTTACATGGAGATCTTGAAGAAGAAATTTATATGCAACAACCTATAGGTTTTGAGGAAAAAGGAAAAGAACATTGGGTTTGTAGGTTAAAGAGGTCTCTTTATGGTCTAAAATAGTCCCCCAAAATGTGGTATCAAAAGTTTGACTCATTTGTTTTGAAATTGAGTTTTTTTAGAAGTGAGGAGGATCACTGTGTTTACATTTATTGTGTTGATGATTCTATACTGGTTATTGCTTTGTATGTTGATTACATGTTTTTTTTTCAGCAATACTAAGGTTATGATCAATGAGCTTAAAGCCAAACTTTTAGGTGCATTTGAGATCAAGGATCTTGGTAATGCAAGGTATATTTTGGGAATGGAGATCAGGAGGGATAGAGTGAATAGAAAGCTTTGTTTGTCACAAAGTAAGTATGTGAATACTATTTTTGCAGAGGTTTAGTTTGTAGGACTGTAACCCAGTTAGAGTTCCTTTACCCATTGGTACTAAGCTTTCATTATATATGTGTCCAAATACTAAGGATGATTTTGAGGATATGTCTAATGTGCCATATACTAGTGTTGTAGGGAGTTTGATGTATGCAATGGTTTGCACTAGACCAGATATTGCCCAAGCAGTGGGAGTTTTGAGCAGATTTATGTCTAACCCTGGTAGACATCATTGGAATTATGCGAAGATGGTGTTTAAATATCTTGCAGGTACTCCTAATCATTATTTGGTTTATTCTGGTACTGATAGTGCTGATAAATCTTTGGACACATATGGTTTTGTTGATGCAGATTGGGTACGTGACTTGGATAGTCGAAGGTCCACTAGTCGCTATGTGTTTACTTTGTTTGGAGGTACAGTGAGTTGGATGAGTAAAAGGCATCCCACAGTTGATTTATCCACCATGGAAGTAGAGTATATGGATGCAACTCATGTCTCTAAGGAGGCAGTTTGGTTGAGAAGACTTTGTATAGGTCTTGGTTTTGATTGCAGGATCATTCAGATTGGCTGTGATAGCCAGAGTGCTATCTGTTTGGCCAGGAATCCCATGTATCATGCTCAGACTAAGCATGTTGATGTTCAGTATCATTTTGTTCAAGAGTTGGTTGCAAATGGAAAGATTGAGCTAAAGAAGGTAGACCCTCAAGAGAATGTTGCAGATTCATTGACCAAGTCTATGAGCACAGAGAAGTTCGTATGGTGTAGAGAGGCCACGGGCCTTGTTTCTAGTGCCTAATTATTTTTTCATTTGATTTCCTATGGGTTGATTTACAATGTATAATTTCAAGTGGGAGAATACTGGGATAAGCTGCCATTAACCTTGTAAATCCCAATATTGTATTTATTCCATTTATTATATGTAATTTGTAATTATTCATGAGATGTACTAGTTTCACTGGCAGGGGTAATTTTAGAGTAACCGAAGGTAATTACAGAGTGACTTTTACTATTGGCAAATGTAAAAACTCAAATTAAATGAGGGTAGGCATGCTCCCTTGGATAATATACTATTTTTGGCATCTATGACAACTGTCATAATGTTTGGTAAGTGAATCTATGATAGCTACAAGTTGTCATAAGATTCTAAGATTCTATGACACATATGACGGATATGTTAGTTGTATATTTGCTATATTTAGCCCAAGGTTCCTATCTTGGAAATATACTCTTTTGTGGAATCTATGACTATTATGACACATCATAGGATGCTATAAGAGGCTAGATCTAGTCTTGGGCCCCCAACCTTTGCATGGTTGGTTTTGGACAAGTGTAAGATGCTTGTAAGATGGTAATTAATGTTTACATGTTGGAGAATATTAGGAGAGAGAAGGTGAACGCCTAGAATGGAGTGGAAAATATTTCTATAAGTATTTGCCATGTATTTGTTGCTATAATATAGATTTTAGGTACTCAGGTGCTACCGGAATGCTATTGGATTGAAGACTTGTGGAGAGAGTTGTGCAGTTGATGTATTGTACAGATCTTTTACAGATTAATACAAACTTGTGCCTCTTTCCTAGCGTATTTTTTTTACCCGCAAGGGTTTTCTCCATGTAAACATTGTGCCATTGTGTTGAGATATTCATGTTTGACATCTTTTCTATAGTGGGATTTGTGTTTTGTTACAATCTCCATTGTTAATACACACTTAAAGATTGTTGAGATTTATCTTGAATTAGATTTCCATTAAGTAGTTGTGCTTTCATTTCTAACATTATGTTCCCTAGGAAGGAAACTTGTCTTTTCTTTAGAATGAGTCAAACATTAGTATCCATCCTCTAAAAATGTGAGCTATCATGTGGCCTTGAATAGAAAAGGTGACTAAAACCATTGTTTGATATGGTTGTAATTAATAGCTTCCACATCTCCCAAATGATTTCTTCGTCCCTTCCAAGTACCAACAATCCTAGTTAAATCTCTAAATTGTGGATCCTTCACATGCTTGAACAAGTATCCACCAAAGGTTATCATTTAATGTTATGAACTTCTAATTGATCCACATGTGAACCATGCCCCTTTTTGAAATTGGGATAAATTGCAATCCAATTCATACGATTATATCTATTGAACATGGTATCAAAGGAGTCTCACACCCTAGCTTCGTTATAAATTATACACTCTTCATTCTTATCAATGGCGTAGTTTCCCAAAACATTGCCTCTTTGTTAACCTCTATATATATGTGATGTATAGTAAAAGTTGCTAGTGAATCCAATATAGGCTAGTCCTTTTGAAATTTTTTTTCCTCTTCCAATTTGGGGATCCTTTATTTCATATTGTATTGATTATCATCATCGAGTCACCTTCAACTTGCACATGAATTTTTTCACATACTAGAAGGCCTAGGAGGAAGGCTTGTGCCTCTACTTCATTATTGGTACCATCTTTTAATATCTTTGAGGATGCTTCTATAAGATTCTACTTTTTATACTAGACTAAGTATCATGTGCCTAATTTTATTGGGCTACCTCTCATAACCCCATAAAAATTCATCTCATTTGGCTCGTAGAAGGTTCCATTTGATTTGCACTTGCAGATTAGGGGTTGAATTAAGTCTAGTGACCCCATGAACATGGGGGACTTTGAGTCCTTTCCACCTTTGTACTAATTCATTGTCTTGTGAGTTGAAAGATTTGGTTTTTGATGATTGTTTCATCACCTTAGAGTTCACTAACTCTTTAATGGTTACCACTTTGAGCTTGCTTAGGAAATGCACATCATTCATGGATTTCCCTTGAAAAGTATGTTATTTATTTATTTTCTAGAGTTTCCAAATTATCAACGAGGGGTAGACAATCTATAAGAAAGAGAATGTTGAATATCTTTGGACATTTGGCCATAAAGTGAACAATTCTAGCAAATCATTAGGGAGTTCCCTTGACCACCCAAATCTTGCATAGACCCACTGCTAGCATTTAGTAGCAAATGGGGAATTGACTAGGATAGTAGGAGATGATTGATTGTTTTCTCTATCCTTCACACAATACATCTCAAGGGCCGTTGATAACTAATCTTTTTGAATTTGTTAGTCATTAGGACCTTTTTATGTAAAGCATCCCATACAAAGGCCCTTATCTTGGTTGGACAAATTTTATTCTAGCAAAGGTGTACTAGCTAGTCCACCTTATGTGGTATCAAATCTCTAACTTTGTATTCCAACTTCTTCAAATACTTCCTAGATTTTGCAAAAAATTCACTTGATATTGCCTTAACCCTTAGTGATAAACATTTTCCTTAGAGAATTCATGTTCCAATAGTGCTTCTTGTTGCTCCATGATACCCATTCCTCTAATTTCCTTCCAGGACCACTCTTTAATTCCTTCATTACATTTTTATGACAAGTAGTCTCTCACATAAGATCCCCATGTTGCTTGTAGAATATGCATTGCCTCTGCCACCTCAGAGTTATTAGTAAGCAGACAAAATCCATTCTGTGAGTCCTCCCAAAACTTCTTTGATCGAGCATAAAATAATTCCCATATAGGGAGTAGAAAATTCCATAATTGAGGGCCTCTGGGTGGGTTGGCTACCTTTAGAATTTGAGTTGGGTCCAATGAGTCTAGATATTTAATCTGCACGATCTTAACCTATTTTGAGTGGGGCTGTATGTAAACCCCATATTAGTTTGGCTCCTAAGGCCTTATATTAAAGTGCATTTTTTATTCTAGTGCCTTATACCTCCTTTGGGATTCTTATAGTGTCCCATGCTATTAAAGGATTTTTTTGACTCTCGAGTTTCCCTTCCATAAAAAGTTCCTCATCCTTTTTTTTAATACATTTTTTTTTTCTAGGGATCTTTAAACATGATATTAGAAAAATTAGGATTTATGATATCACCACATTGAGCATTAGAATTCTTCCTTCCATAGACAACCATTTACCTTTCCATGAGGCCAACTTGTGTAACTACTTAGTAGTGGTTCCTTGAGGGAGGTCTTGCATGGTCCTTTGAAGATGGGTACCTTAAGATATTTACTTGGGAATCTTGCCTTGTATCCCAAGTATCTTGTATTTCTCTTTTGCATATATGATTAGTGTTATAGAAATAGATTTCAAATTACTCTATGTTTATAGTTTGACCTAAGGCGTTTGAATATTTATCCAACATGTGCTTCATTACCTTCACTTTCTTCCAATTCACTTACTCAAATAGGAGTGTAATTTCTATAAAACATCAATGGGCTATATAGCTTGCACTCCTTGAGTTACACTTATACCTTTCCATATGCCCCTAGTGCATATAGCTTAGATTGATTGGCCCAATTCTTCTACCATAATTATGAAAAGAAAGGGAGAGATTGGGTCATCTTGTTTGAGGCCCCTAGACAACTTGAAGAGACAATGGGGATTTCCATTTATTAATACTAAATACCTAGGGTTGGATATGCAAGTGAAAGTCCACTCGATCCACTTCTTGTAGAAACTAATACTTTCCATAGTTTTCATCAAAAAGTGCCAATCCACTCAATCCTAGACTTTGCTTATGTGTAATTTGACTATCATGCAGTTATCATTCTTTGTATGAACTGATTGAATTGATTCATGAGCTATAGAAATACATTCCAGGGACAAACCCACTCTACTCTTCTAAAATTATCTCTAGCAAAATTAATTTTAATCTGTTGGCCATGGCTTTAGATATAATCTTGTAACTTATGTTATATAGGGACATTGATATGAAATCAACAAATGTCTTTGTAGTATCTTTCTTTGGTATGAGGTCAATGAAAGTATTGTTGAGGTCCTTCAACATTATTTTGTGTTTTTTGAATTCTTCCGCAATCTCCCCATTTTCTTTATCAACAATCCCCCAACATTTTTGAAGGAAGCTAGCTGAGAAACTGTTTGGACTTGATGCTTTGTTTAAGTGTAATTTTGATATAGAAAATTTAATTTTTTTCCATCATGAAAGATTCAATAATCATTTCATTTTGATCCTTTGCTACTAGCCTTAATTTTTTTTGCAACAACAATTCTTGTTTTTACAAATTTGATCCATCCTTCTTGTTTAAAAGCTCTTCAAACAATTTGACTGCCTCAATGCTTATGTCCTTAGGTTTTTCTGGCAATCTTTCATCCCTTGACCATATTTATGATATCCTATTTATATTTTTTTCTAATTTTTGTTGCATTGTGAATGAATTTTGTGTGTTTGTCTCCATATTTTAACTAACATTCTCTAGGCTTTTGTCTTCAAAAGATTTCTTCCCTTGCTAAAAGTTTTGCATGTTGTCTCATGGGATATTTCTCTTTGTGATAAACCTCATGGTCCATCCCCTTGTCAATGATTTCTTTATTTATCTTTGACATTTTCAATTCCATCCTTTCCTCCTCCAAAAGGATATTTTTGAAGCATTGTTGATTCTATTGCTTCAAGTAGTTCTTGATATGAGTCAGGTTTTTGAAAAGTGAGAACATCTTCGAACCTTTTTGCTTTGGTGCATCTTTCAACCATTTGTCCACTTTACTCATAAATTTTGGGTCCTTGAACCACATATTTTCAAATTTAAAGGGGCTTCTAAATGATCTTTTGTCTTCCAATATCAATAAGTGAATAGGAAAGTGATTTGAGCTAGAAGTCAAAAGTATAAAGTTCTCATATTACAATGGGAAATTTGCCCAACCACTGCTACAAAGGAAACTATCCAACCTCTTTGCAATGTAGTAAAACCAATCATTTTCCTTGTCCAAGTATAGGTACATTTTTAGGGATGATATCATATATATCCAAAGAATTTAGAAAATCCATGAATTATGTTGGGATTGTGTCAAATAACTTATCCTTCCCTTTTTGTCTAAATTAGCCAATATTGCATTGAAATCACCCCTAATTATTACCAACTCATTTATAAGGAGTGATAGATTAGTTGATATTTGATCCCACACTCTTTTCCTTTGGGTACATCCTATTGTGCCATATACATTGATTTAAGAAAAAATAAAGCTTTGAGGAAAAACCTGCAGCCTTACTAATCTTCTAATTTTTCATAGAGCTTAGAACTTCAATACATGGGCTTGTTGTTGACCAAAAAGTACCAAGAAATCTAGATGCTCCTATCAATTCCATGAATTCTCTATTCCAGCATTTCTACTTTTAGAGCAAAGTTCTCACTTCTTTATTGATCTTGGGTTCTTGTAGAAGAAATATGTCAGCATTCAACATATCCATATGACACTTAATTAAGCATCTTTTGTTAGGGGCATTCAAGCTCCTAAAATTCCAATATGTGATCTTCATTGTTCTCTAGGAAGGGTATGCCCTTCCCAGATCTTAGAATTGTGTTATTGATTTACATTTATCTGTCCACTATGCTATATTTTTCTTGTGCTCTTTGTTTATTTTCTTCCCCTTTCTTTTTTGTTCCCCGTAGTTGGCCTTATCTATTTTAGAATTAGACTAGCTTATCATTCTTTCTTCCAAAGTATCTATCTCCATACCATTGCCCATAATTTCCTCCTTTAAGTCATCCAAGTCTTCTATTTCCATGGACCGTGCCTTGTCATTTTCTTTTCTTGCCTTCTTTTCTTGGAAGACCACTGCATAATGTGCATCCTGAGTTTATTCCAAATTCTTCTAGTGCAAACTCATAGACTGATTTATCTTTGGGGATATCTGATACATCAAAATTAAAATCCATGCCTAAGGTTGAATCTTCAATGGAAGAATTAGTCAACCCTAGGTTGATCGATATATGTTGTTGTCCTTGTCTCCCCTTGATCCATATCTATGTTGGATTTTAATTTGCTAGGATTAAGATCTTTATCGATCAATTCTTCCCTTTTATTTTGTTCCTTTAGCTTTGGTGCCTCACCTACAGTTTCTTTTCTTTGCCTATCTTCCTATGGTTCCCCTAGTTTGCTTATATCCAATTTGCACTTCTTAATTTGATGCCCTCCATTTCTATTTTTTGCTACCAAGAACCAACAATATATCGTAACTTGATGGTGGCTAGTAAGGGTCTTGAGAGATTGATGACTAGACAAATGCACATATAGATGCTAGTATCTCCTTTAATATTTTCATCCACCTTGATGAAAGAACCCAACAAAATTCCAATTCTAGCTAGGGTTGTTAGTTTTTAATACTGCGATGGGAGATTGCACAATCAAATCCGGGGTATTTGAAACAGTGTGATTTGTGGGGTCAAGGTTTGGCTCCCACTCCTGTAGGTAAAACCCTACCCATCCATCATCCACAATTCTTCATTCAGGATTTCTTTTTGATGTCAAACATTCAATTAGGATAAAATCTTTTGGTCGTGATTTGAATTTTATCTCCACCCCTCGAATTGTCTTTAATATATTTTTGCATACAGTCTTTCAATACTGGCCACCAATTTTGCAAAGAAGACTTTTTCCCTCATTCACTTTATTAATAGCTCCAATTATGTCACTCAAAATTTGACCACACCTCCCTTTTCTTAATATTGACTAACCTTTGCTCTAATCAAAATTTTGTTTACCCCAGTAGCCTTTGATCTCTTGTTTTTTTAGGATTTATTTCTTCCTTGTTTATTTATTACTACTAGTGAAAGATTTAAATTTGAATTTTCCTTGCCATCCAGTTTTCTTTTGGTTGATGTTCCATCTTGGGGTTTAACGCGCCCAACCCTTTCATCTATCCTTGTGGGATACAATTTTCCATTCCCACGATTTAGATCTCCGGTTTCTTGTATTGAGTTGCCACGATGTTTCCTTTTCCCCATCCGAGATATGTGATTTTCTTTTCCACTTGGACAACGTTATTTCCAAGACATCTAGTCATAGTATCTTTCGTCATGACATATTCCTATGATGCATGGAATCTATTCCATGGATATTCCACGTGTTTCATATGGGATAATACAACGTTAAAATGAATTCCATTTGTGGGTCACTTTACATATTCGAGAAACTAATTTAGTAGCAAGATTCGAGATGGTGGTCTTAATCTAAGACGACTTGAAGAGATTATTCCAACACGTATTTGTTTTGTTTTATTTGTGAGTGCTTTTAGCTTATTTTTATATATTTATATATTCTTATTAGCTGATAGGCTTTATATGTGAGCATTATAGTGCTCAGAATTGTCTCACGCTGTAAAATTCTTCACACTGTAGCAAATAGGCTCTTATATGTGAGCATTTGTGCTCGGAAAATTGTCTCACGTTGTTGTTTTTTCTTGTGGGTGCTTTGAAAATTGTCTCACGTGGTAATCTAATATCTTTGCACTAAATGCATAAAATCTGGGTCGATCTAATTCATGCTGTCATAGTTCGCAGTAAATATACAATTGCCTTGGTAGATAGGATAGTTGTCTTTGCAGTAAATGCATATGCTGGCCGCTATTTACTGGATTGCTTTTGATCACTGCCAAGATTGTGTATAAGTAGCCTCCAATAGAATGACAAAATAGCAAGCATTCGGTTTGTTTGGATCTATAGTATCACACTAAACATCTAAGCAATTTCATAACTAGATAATGGAAAAGAGATTGCAGAAGGCAACAACATTGCCAAGGTTATTCTTGCACAACTTGCTACGAGTTTTTGCAAGTCTAGAGATGATGATGATAGATCAGCAGAGAATCACAATCCCATGAAGCTTGTCAGGATTAACTCCTTCCCATTTGACTTGAAAATGGGTAATCAACATTAGAAGATGATGAGGAATAATTTGGGCTATGGTACAAGCAATTCAAGTGATGGTGTGTGTTGTTTAAGATTGATGGGTTCATGCAAGTATGAACTTGCATTTTATATAGATAGGACTGCTTTGTTGCAGCACCACCGGCAACCTTATTATCCCTTCAAAACTGCAGGTATTATGGATATATGTATTGTGTATATAGGTACCTACTACATTAACCCCTCACATAAGCTCAGTTATTATTATCTTTGTACTGTAGTAGTGGAAGAGGGTGCCCTTTTTTTAATCCTTGTAATCACATTTAAAAAATTTAGGTTTAAGCTATGTTAAAAGCTAATAAAAATAAGAGCTGCGCAACAGCAGGAGTCTCTGCCAAATGCTGCCAGCATAGAGCAAGAGAAGAGCATGGAAAAAATAGATGTGTTAAAAAGTTAAATTATGTTTAATTGAAAAAAACTATTATTGAAAAAAACTATTGTATAGTAAAAGAATCAGGTTCACAAGCACTGTTTGGAGAAACTGTGGATGCTTTTGTATTTGATTGTGAAGATCTTAGAGGAATCTCAACTGAGTTTCAGGAATTGAAGACTGAGTTGCTACACAATTATAGACCACTTAAACAAAGACCCCTTAGAATGAAGGGATGTATACAAAGAACCTATATATCTAATTGTGAAGAACAATTGGATCTATTTCAATATGGTAATGTCGTGCATTTACCAGATTTTCAAGGATCGTGACTATCATTTCAGGGATTGTGTCCACCAACTTCAAAAAATTATATAAATGATTGTGCTCTCCTCATTTGTCTCAGATAATGTTCACTGTCTGCAAAAAGTCTGGGGCCCCACCAAATATAAATAGATTGAAGTTGTTACAAGCTAATGAAGTTGTTGGGGCTCATAATTTCCAAGAAATAGATTTATAATGGATTCTAATTAAGGTAAATATAATAAAAGGACCAGGTGTCACAATTCATGGAGGAGGTTTACCATGTGTAGGAGCCCTTGAAAGCCATGAGAATGAAGAAGGAAGCTATAAGCCATCGAGCAAGGATCTAATAAACAAGTTACATTGAAGCATTCAATACCTTTATCGTATTCTGTAGAGAACAAAACACTACGAGTTTTCTTCAAGTAATGTATTTATTTCATCAAACATGTGTGAAGTCATGTATGCATGCCTATGATTTCAAAGGCCATCATTGTCCAACAAGAGATCATCTTATACAGTTTTGAAGGTTTAATCACTAATTTTCATAAGCCCTATGTATTTAGTTTTGGATTCCATCACTACTTCCAAGCCATACCAAGAATACCATAGGTCTGATAGTTTCTCTATAAATTTTGCATGATAATCATGAGGTTGGAAGGTCAAGATGTAACTAGTCTTCATTAGATTAGTGAAAAGGAGACAGTGAAGACATCCAAGGGCATATACTTATTCACAGTGATCCACTCCTATTAACATTAGGTATATTCATGTCTGTAATATCTGCAAGACCATGGTCTTCATCCCAAAGCCTGTTCCTATCACCAAAATACCGTGACAATGTGACAGTGAGAAAGGGTAGGTATAGATAGTAAAATGAGTGGTATATAGCTAGAAAGAGACAATATAGACATATAAGAAGTAACAGCCAAGAGTTCTACGTATAGAGTGACAAAGGATCAAATAGTGAAGGGTTTATAGAAATGTAGAAACATCTTAACAGTGAATAGAAGACAAACATCTTGAAGAATGTCAAATGCATAGCTAGGTCTGATTCAAATTATACATAGACCTATGAAGACAAAGATCTAAGTGTGAAGCATTAGTGATTAGTGTGATTGAGAGAAGAGAATAGGGTTACATGCAGAGTTTCCTCAGCAAGTATGTAAAGTGAAAAAGAAACAAGACTTGGTGCATGAAACTGTATAAAGGGTGTAGGGACATTTAAGATCATATGAAACCCTAGACTCCTGTCAATCCCTAAGGGGGTTCTAAAAGTCTTGTCCATGATATGAGAAGAAAGGTTTGTAATGTTTTGTAATTTTTCATGTGTCTGATGAGATTGAAACAAAACAGGTACATTTAACCTCTACTAATGTGTCAAGTCTGTCAACATTGATTAAGATGTGCCTGGATTTTGAAGACTAGTATGTCAATAAGGGTATAGCTGATCATTTTAAGAACATTCTCAGTGCTTGATAGAGATGTCAAGACCTCAATGTAGAAACCTAAGTTATAAATCACTTTGAAGGATAAGAAAGCAGCATGGAAGACTGCAGTCCATGGAGAGGAACTAAAGGACTGAGCAACCAACACTAGGTCTATTAGACCCTTTTAGACCTTGTTAACTGCTTGAGGGATATTCTCATAAATTTTAGAGGTTTGCTTCTATTTAATAGTGAAAACAAGGGTTTGCTACACTAAAGGCTTCTAAGATCATATACTTGTTCATAGTGACATTTTAAGGTCAAAGGGCTTACAATATCATTGCCCATTCATTCTGAAGTCATAGAAGACAGTGGGAAAAAGAAGATATTGGTTTGGTAATGGATGAAAGACAGTGGAACAATGAGAATTTCTGTGTAATCATTACTATGAAGACTATAACATGTTTAATATATATATATATATATATATATATATATATATATATATATATATGGTTTTCTACACTGAAGGCTTCTAAGATCATATACTTGTTCATAGTGACATTCTAAGGTCAAAGGGCTTACAATATCATTGCCCATTCATTCTAAAGTCATAGAAGACAGTGGGAAAAAGAAGATATTGGTTTGGTTATGGATGAAAGGCATTGGAACAATGAGAATCTCTGTGTAATCATTATTATGAAGACTATAACCTGTTTAATATATATATATATATATTAAACATGTTATAGTCTTCATAATAATGATTACACAGAGATTCATATATATATATATATATATATATATATATATATATTCTCTAGCAACAAATCCATTCCAAGCCAAATTCTCTTAGGAACATAATGTTTGCTGCCAGATTTTGTGCCCTTAGGCATGCAAAAATAGAACTTCCTAATGTTTGATGCAGGAGCATCCAGTGCTGTAAGGGCAATCTTGCATCACCCAAAAAGAAGTTAATTCAAAAACATTGTAGTTGTTTTCATTTCTTTCCATAATTAGTGTTTCTAGTTCCATAATATCCAAAATAATGATGGAGGACTTTTAGTTTTTTCAAAACTACTAAAAATAGCAGCCTGCTTGTTTTGGAAAGTGTACCTACCATTTTAGGAAAGTTTGCATTTGGGCACGGATTGAAGAGAAAACTTACAAAAATTTACATAATGGAAATATAAGACCTTTGGCGAAGGAATCAGGCAAAGATCATTTGTGAGCTGAAAGATATTAAAGTTTTTGTTTTCTGAAAAGTCCCTGAAAATTTTTGGAACGAGATAGGAGGCACTAAAACATCCCATAACATCCTGAAAAGTTGACAGAAATCTGTTTATGGATTTTTGATGTGATAGTTCACATCATGAACTTTCTGGCGCTTAAAACAGTTCGTCAATCAGACACCCGGATCAAAAGTTATGCTTCCCGGAAGTTGACCTACTTTTGGAGGGAGTTGCAAATTTCAAAATTTAGTTGGAGGCCACCAAAAAGTGCTATTTATGACTATTTTGGGAACCCTGGGTGGTAGTAGAGTTAAGGGGGCAAGTGTGGAGTCAAGAATAGGTGGGAAAATAGAAACCCTAGCTGATTTGGGGTTACAGATGGCTGCAGATTCTAGAGTCTTGAGGTTGGGGAAAGCTGTAATGTGTTGCAGCCTGTAGAGGATTCATCCTTTGATTGTAATTGAGCTTCTGTAATGTAATGAGTTGCCCAGATCAATAAAAGAAAGTTCTATTTTCTATGTTCAATTTCTGTTGTTGTGCATTTTGTGATTTACCCCCTTCATCAAGTGGTATCAGAGCTAGGTTCTTGAGTGTGTAGACAGATCACCGACTGTGAGGCAGTTTGCACCAGGACCTGAGGTTGTGGGTTTTCTGCGAAGACCAAGATGCCTCCACGAAGAAATCGTGTTGGGAGGAATGCTTTGACAGAAGAGGGTTTTAGAGCCCTACAAAGGCAAATCGATGCATTGCAAGAGGAGCTACGAAGATGGTTTGAGCCGAGGATAAGAGAAGAAAGCGAAGATGAAGCTGAAGAAGAGCTATCTGAGGAAGAACAAGAAGCTACCAGAAATTCTACAAAAGTTAGGTTGTTGAGGGCCATTTCAAAGATTGGAAAGAGGCCCAGGATCAAAGTTTCTACATATTCTGGAGATTTTAATCCAAAACAACTTATTGATTGGATCAATGACATGGAGGAGTATTTTGAGTATGAAGATGTGGAGGACCCAGATTGGGTTAAGTTTGCAAAAACAAAGTTGAAGGGCCACGCCAATATTTGGTGGAAGAAGGTCCAATTAGAAAGGAATAGAAGAGGAAAAGGAAAGATCACCAGATGGGATCGGATGGTGGAGAAATTGAAGAAGCAGTTCATTCTTGTGGACTATGAGATGGAGTTGCTAAAGAAGCTGCAAGGATTAAAGCAAGGTAACAAGTCTGTTAAGGAGTATACAGAAGAGTTTTATAAAATTACTATCAGGATAGGCCATACAGAGCCCAACAAGGAGAAGGTAGCTCGTTACATTAATGGGTTGAGGTCGAGTATTCAAGAGGATAGTAGACATGATATTTCCACAGTCCATGATAATCAGTAATAAGCTTCTGGCAAAACTGTGTTGCTTTTTTGTGTGTCAACGTTTCGGATCAACACTCCATGATCCATCATCAGGACGAAAAGAGGAGAATGAGAAAGAGTAAAATTGCAGAGAGAGAGAGCCATCCTTAAAAAGAGTGGAGGGGGGGGGGGTTTGTGGCACGGAGTACAAGATTGACATAAGGTAAAGGAACCAAAGAAAGAAATAAAAGTAATGAAACAAAAACCACTAGGGTGAGAAAGAGGAGACCAAACATGCATGAAGGTGGTAAAAAGGCTTAAACAAGAAATATTTACATAGATCTATATTTATGTATAGGTATTACATTAAAAGGAACAAAATAAAGAGCTGAGACATAAGGATAAATAAGAAGAGATTAACAGTGGAAAGATTATAATTAATCATATATATATATATATATAGTTAGAGCATAGTAATAATATTAGTAAAGGCCCAAATGCAAAAATAAAAGTAAGACTAGAAGAGAGAAGAGATATGTGTAAGTGAATAAGGGGTGTGTGTGAACAAAGAGAGACCAAACCTGAATCTAGGAGACAAAGGAAAGAGACAGAGAGAAAAAATGGAGAAAACAAGACCTAGCTAAAGGAGAGGGAAAACATATGTGGTGAAGGAAGGTGTGAAAAGTGCAAGTGAAACGAAAAGCAAGCACACATGGAGGAATTAGGGGAGATGAATAGTAGAAAAGCCCAAAAATAAAAAGTAAATGCTTAAGTATAAGAAAAGGTGTCTGTATATGTATATACATTTACATATATATATATATATATATATATATATATATATATATATATATATATATATATATATATGCATATACATATATATATGTACAAATACATACCAAATTAGATAAAAAGAGGTATAAGAGATGGAAGTGAGACCAAAAGTTAGAACTCACAAGATAGAGAGACATTAGAAGGAAAGTAAAGCAAAACATGAGGAGTAAATATGAAAAAAGAGAAAGGATGAAGTATAAGAGAAAGGATGAGAGCACCAAGGAGAAAAATAAGAAGGAAAAAAGGAGGGGAAAAAAGAAAGGAAGAAGAGAAAGAACCCAAAAAGTTAGTAGGGAAGAAAGAGAAAGTAATCCGATGCTCAGAGTATGAGGGGGGGAAGGGTCTGGTGTGGGGATCAGATAGAGGATTAACTAAAAGGCGAGACAAGAGGAGTGGAGCAGGAATAGAGGGAGAAGAAAAGAGAGAAGAGAGCGAGGCGAAAGGGAGAAGGAGTACAGGTGAAGACATAGTAGAGCAGGTGAAGGGAGAAGGGGGACTAGAGATGTTCAAGGGGGAGGTGTGGAAAGTTTAGAGGGAGTTTAAAAGAGGACTCCAAGAGTGGCTTAAGTTCCACCCGTCATCTCTATTCAGGTTAGTGGGGTTGTTTCTGATATAGATAGCCTCTTTAAGTTTCCTTTTAACATAGTTATCTTCCTTGGCAAGGATAAGGGTATCTTCAAGGCGGATGTGGTGTTTTGTGTTAGAGGAGTGCTCAGCAAGGGCCAATTTTGTGACCCTTTCATGTCTAATGTCAGCATTATGTTCTTTGATTCTCGTGCAAATAGATCTACCTGTTTCACCTATGTAAGGGGTACCACAGGAGCAATCTATTTTATAAACGCTTGAGTTTAAAAGAATGTGAGTGGGGTCTTTGGTGGAAGGTATGAGGTTTCTAATGGTGGAAAGTGGTTTGAAAGCACATAAGATGCCTTTCTTGCGAAGAATTTTGGCAATTTTATTTGAGATACCTTCAATGAAAGGAAGGGTAGTACCAAAAACAAGATCAGAGTCTTTTTTGACGGGTTTAGAGTTGAGGCGGTTTTGGGCTTGCTTGAAGGTTCTCTTGATGTACTTGTTGCGGTACCCATTGAGTTTGAGGACTTTAGAGAGGTGGGACAACTCCATGTTTAAGTGATCATTATCACATATGCGAAGGGCCCTTGTTGTCAAGGATTTGAGGACACTAGCCTTGTGGGAAGGGTGGTGGTGGGAGGAAGCAAGAAGATAGAGGTCAGTGTGGGTGGATTTTCTAAAGACACGACGACCAAGCGATCCATCGTTTTTTCTTATGAGGAGGATGTCAAGGAAGGGAAGTTGGTTATTGGTTTCAAGTTCTTTGGTAAACTTGATGCAAGGGTTAATGTTGTTGAGGTGTTGGTGGAAGACCTCAAGTTGGTCGAGTCCATGTGGCCAACATATGTTGGTGTCATCCATTAAATTTCACTATTACAAAGATAAAGAATCGTTCATGATAGGAATATTTATGGCTTATCATGGTCAATTTCTCTAAGACCAATTTAGTTAATATATACAAAATTTATGTTGGTTTATATGTATGTATTATATTTTATTTATACTCTTATTTATATATACAAGTATAGGTATAAATATATGTTTAAATCTTACATATATCGATAAATATATATGTTTTGTATGGTTTTGTATTTACTTTTTCCTTGATATAGACGTTTAAGTATATACATATGTTTATATCTACACTCATTTACTCTTGTAGCTATTATATATGTATGTTTGTAAGTATTTGGTTTCTCCTTGTTATAGTTATATGTATATATAGATTGGAATTTTTATATGGATTTATCAATATATTTATATATAGGTATATTTTGTTTGTGTGGTTGTAAGTTAATATTTATAATCTTTCATTCATTGCTTTTCATATTCAGATATATATATATACTTTGGTATGCATTATATCAACAAGTATGTAAGTAATTGATGTGATATATAAGTATTCATTTAATATATATGTATATTGTTATTTGTATGGTTATATGTTTTTGTATATTTACTTGTGTTTATTGTTATGCACATACAGTTATATATATATATGCTTAGATCTATTTATATATCTATAAGTATATGTAAGTATAGGTATATTCTTTTATTTGTAGGTATATAAGTATTTTCTTTGATATATAGGTATATTTTTATTGGTTTATATGCATGTATTTTATTGTATTTATACATTTATTTATATATACAAGTATAGGTATAGATATGTGTTTATATCTATACATATATCTATAAGTATATATGAGTTTATGTATTGTGTAGCATTTACTTATTCCTCAATATTTAAGTTTATGTATAGATATAGGTTCATATCTATACACATATACTCATGTATTTATTATATATGTATGTTTGTAAGTATTTGTTAACTACTTGTTACAATTATCCTCTTTCTTTGTTATTGTTATGTATAGTTATTTGTCTTTTGTTTAGTTATTATTTTTGTATTCTTGTAAGTTTTTGTTCTAGTTTGGTTTTTTGTTTTTTCCTTATTTTATATTGTTGGTTGACAGATTTGTCATTTAACTCTATATTCTCTCGCTCAAAAAATGACAAATGTAACCACAGTTGATTCAGTTACAATGGTATTTTATAACTAACTCTCTGCTTATTGTACAAGGTGGCAGCTACCTTCGAATGATGTACAGTGAATTAAAATATAGGTTGCTTTTGACTAGAAAGCAAGAAAAGGTAGTGCTTTTAACCAAACAGCTTTGAAAGGAAATCCCACAAATTAAAATGAATTAAACTATTGCAACAAGCTCAAAGACTTTGAATAGAAATTTAAATAAAGAACTCAAATTCCCATCACCATGACATATTTATTCAAAGATAGATATTCACAGCAATAAGATCACCAACTAAAACTTCCAATATGAAGAAATATAACTACTAACATAGCATTCAACATAAGAAGAATGATAATTCAAAACAATATAGCACAAAGACTATATATGCTTGAACCATTCAATAGTACATATTTCTTTATATTGAAAATACTAAAAATTAGAACATAGATCAAAATGTCCAACTTAATTGAGAAAAAAGCAAAGTTTTGCCCAAAAAAGAAAGATCCATACTACTTCCCTATATCATCTTTATAACCATACATAAAATAACTGTCTTTAGAAATAGAACGGTTTCTTGAGGACAACTGTTTAAAATAAAGTCTTTTAAGAAGTTCAATAGCCAAATACTAGAGATGCATAATAGAAAATAAAATCAATTCGCCACCCCCTCGTCTTCTTTGAGGTCTTCTACACTATCCACCGCTTGATATTCAACCATCTTTTCTCATGCTTTCACCTTCAGCTTGTATTCTTGATACTTAGTGATAATGACAGCAATTCCTTTGCTTCTTGGAATAGTAGTGATCTGTGTTTTGGTTCTGAATTTTGCCAAGGTTTTAATTATCTTTGCCATAGTTTCCTGAATTATTTCATCTCTATTTTTGAAACCATTAGGATAAGCCTGTATCAAGCCCATCTTACCTAAAGATTCTCTAGAAACAACATCAGAATCAACAAGTTCATTGTAAAGCATCTCATTGGCCTCTTTGCTGATATCATTAGGGTCACGTAGGTTTTCACCAAATTCGTCCAGAATATTTACTTCCAGTTTATGACAATCCCTCTGAATATCAATCATCAAATCCAGATGATTCTACAAGGCTTTATTGATTTTCTCAATAAGATTATCATACATATTTAACTTCCAATCCAAGGAATCAGCCCAGGAAGTTCAATCTCACGAGGATCATTGGCTAAATTTTCTTTCATGAGTGTCATAGAATCTAAAGCCATCAACTCAACAATTTCTTTAGAGAGCACATAAGTACTACCTTGTTCCTTTCTCACCTGTTGAAGTTCATTGATCAATTCCTTTCTTTTGTTATGTATCTGAGAGTAGCTTTGTGTCATTTTGGTCAAGAAGAACAACATATCACAAGACAACTTTTCAACCCACTCAGAGATAGCCTTGGCACGATTCTGACTTTTTCTAATTTTTTGAATAGTACCAGCATCAATCCCAATGACCTCTGAAGTGGGCGCCTCTTGTGACATAGATGACACAATGGATTGGATGAATTTGCTCAAAGACAAAATTTGAGATTAGAGCCTTATTTTCTCTTTCCTTTCTTCCTTAGCCCTTTTAATTAAAGCATTGACAGAAAAATTAGCATGATATGACTCTCCCTCCAAAGTAGAAGGACCCAAGTCAATGTGACTTATTTTATAATTAGCTTCAGTAATCTCTTCTTCATTCAAATCTTTCACCAGATCTATAATCTCCAACACCTGATGACCAGTAGTAGCATCATTGACCATTCTTGACATTCTCCTAGCCTTTTTGGGCTTAGAAGTACCTTGTAAGAGAATGGCAATTGTGTCTACTTCTTTAGCTGTAGTAGGTGCATTTTTCCTTTTCTTCTCCACCACCTTTTTCAGCCAACTTGGGGAAGAAGCAACCACACTAGTATTCACATTGTTAGGCATAGGTTGATTATGAGTCTCAATTGAAATGGGAGCAGACATTTCCTCATCATTAGGGGAAGAATGAATTTCAAGAAAAGTAAGAAAGGAACCATCATTAACTATCTGCTCAAAGATGGGATCTGAATTCATAGACATTATTTTGGATGAAACATTTTTCTTAACAGATGAAGGAAGATTATCCAACTCATAGGTTGACTTCAATCTGAGAGCATCATTAGGCCTTTCCCCATCACCTCCTAGTTGAGAAGTAGAACTAGGCTATAGAGTTTCTTGTCTTCCTGAAGTAATATGTGCACCAGAATTCTGTGCAGGTCTCTGTTCGCTAACTCTAAGATTTCCTTGGCTATGAGATGAACCAACATTCCCACACCATTTTCTAGCTAGCCAACTCTTAGTTCTTTTTATGACGGTAGCAGAGTGAACCTTTAATTCAACAACTTCTTTCTCAGACCAATTCACTTGGGGAAGTGGCAAGGTCGTCAAAGCTTGATATTCTTCATCAATGATCTCAGAACTTTCTTCTGCCTCCTTTGGTATATGAATAGAGAGACCAAAAACTATGATTTGACTCAAAGTAAGTCTCATACAGTTCCTTCTCTGGATTTCTCTATCGTCCATGCAATCATCCCAAAAATCTTCCAGAGTTGGGCGATGCTCATAGGAACCAGAACCATGAAAGTTTTGTTTCACATAATTTTTACTATCAAAATGGGATGTCATTGACAAAGTATGCAGATTAAATTTGGGTAAAACATGTTCTGCTCCCCTAGCAACTTCATTTGTTTTACATGAGTAGGAGGATAACTTCAATGGAAAATCATACCCCTTCTTCTTCATACTATGATACTTCACATTCACAACAGACATCTTTCTACACACCTCCAGAAAAATATCAAAATCACTGGGATATCTTGGCAATTTTGTTGGGGTATTTTCATAACCCCCTACTCTTAGATAAGTAAACCTATCAAACTAAATATAGAAACTCCCATATTGCATGATTAGGGAAGCCGCTTCTGATGAGATCATCAGTTCAGGGTTTCCATCCAACTTTCTTACTACATACATTAGAAAAGCATCATTCACATGGTGATAGTCTTCCATTCCTACATCCTTCTTCAACTGAAGAAAATAATCAAACACAAGTGTGCTTGGAGTTAGAGACCCTTGCAGCGTCAATCCAGCCCAAACAACCTCTTGCCAGAATATAAATCAAGTATGAACACATATGAAAGGTCAAAGTTTCTTGAAATCTCACCAACTGCTCATTTAAGTGAAAACTGATAATCTTGGCCTAGTCTATGTATTTATCTTCACCACATATAATCAAGACGAAACAACACATCCATTCCTCAAAAGAATCTATATTTTCACTTCCTACTACTTTATGCAGTAAAGTAATCATATCTGAAATTTCGTCTTTAAAATGGGCTCTTCTGAGTTTTTGAGGTAGTTGAGACTTACCTTTCTTTTTAGACTTCAACCAATTTTGGGCAATGGAGTTTTTGCACCAGTCTTCATTGGCTTGAAAGAATTCCATTCCAATAGCTATAGATATCTCCTCAATCTTGTGCCTTTCAAGGATTTTCAATGCGCAAGAAATGCTTTCTAGATTAATTCTCCCTAACATAGTCTCGTCTTCAACTCTGATTTTAGAAGTTTCTGGGATATATCTCCTTGCATAAGCCTCGACCGATTCTTCACTTTGCACAGAGACCGAAAATCCTCCTGCATGCGCTAGACCACTTTCTAGTATTTTCTTTGCAATTGGTGACCTATCTTCTCATTGCAGTCGAGACTAGAATTCTTCTAAATCAATGTGACCAAGCTTAGTATCATTGATACCAGACCAAGTATTTTCAATTCTAGAATTATGGGGAGCTCCTTGATATTTGAATTTCATCACCGCAATAGAGTAGATAATAGTTGAGTGCACAAAGAATAATAGTAGAGTACTGGAGAAATGGTGGCTACATCACTTAGAGAAAACTCTGCAAGAAAATGAAATAGACTGTGCGTGGTGGAGGGAAATTACTAAGCCTTTTAAATGTTGAGTTGACGTGGCACTTAATACATGCCTTGAAGACGTAGCCTTTAGATTTGCCCACTTCCTGAAAATTATGAAAAGACATTCCTTTCGTGCGCCGTGCTTATCATTTAATGATCATTATGAGCCTTAGGAACCATTAGACCACTAGCTTGTCATGAGCTATTGGAACCTTAGAACTCTACATCAGGGTTTTGGGAGTTTTGAGAACCTCTGACCTAGTGCCTACAAGACTAAAGTGAAGACTCAGCAACATAATACACAATCAGGAAGTCGGCAGGTTAGGGAACTTTAAAACCATGCGACTGGGGTTATGAACTTTAAAAATCTAGTGACAAGTTAAAAGAACTCTAACACACGCAACTTACAAGATCAAGCTAAGGCAACAACAGGAATACTTAGCTAAAAATGATGAAAAATACAAGACCCAGGAACAAAAATTTTGGTGTGTAACAACTGGCTTTGAATGGGGACAAGGACCATAGGGACGTAGAGGATCCAGAATCATGGCTCAAGGTCTTATTCATTGGGTAAACAAGGGGAAAACAACACAACAATGAAAGAAACAAAAAGACTATGGTACAAAGGGAAACACTTGAGACTGCTACCAGTTGAACATTTTCAAATCTTGCCCATTACAGGCAAGAGGCAGAGTAGTACCATCTGGATAAGCCAATAGAAAAGAATTATTACCAATGACCTACTTGATCAAGGAAGGACCCTTCCACAAAGAATCAAACTTTTTATGTGCTCCTTTTGGTTCTCGCCTTCTATCCCAAAGAAGTATTGAATCTCCAATAGTGAAACTCCTCTATTTAGCCTTTTTATAGAAAATCTTTTTAACCATTTGATGATGTTTGGCTATTTTGTCCACAAGCCTTTCTCTTTCTTCTTCCAGCTTGTTTAAATACATAACCCTTCTTTCAAGTGCAGATTGAAATTCTTTATTTTCTATAGTCTTCTATAAATCCAAAGCTAAAAGCTCTAAAGAGACTGGAACAGTACTATCAATCCCACAAACCAATTGGAAAGGTGACATACCTATTGCTCTCTTATAAGTGATCCTGTCTGCTCATAGAGCATCATATAATTTCTTATGCCAACTCTTCTGATTCTTGTCTACTAGCTTCTTGATAATGGAGATCAAGTTTTTATTGCTAGATTCAGCCTGCCCATTACCGTGAGGATAATAATTAGAAGAATGCCCTAAACTAATGCCATACTCATAACAAAAAAGAGAAATTTTAGAGGATGAAAAAGAGATAGCATTATCAGTGATTATTTTCTTTGGAATGCCAAACCTTACTACGATATTCTCTTTTAATAAATTGCACACAACCTCTGAAGTAGTCTATTTTACATGAATAGCCTCTACCCATTTAGTGAAGTAATCAGTAGCAGTAAGAATGTGTGTATGTCCAACACTTGAACTAGGATTGATAGGGCCAATAAAATCTAATCCCCACTGTTGAAAATGTTCATCAATCACCATAGGCTTCAAGGGCAATGCTGCTAGATGGGGTCTACCAACAAACTTTAAGCACTTTTCACATCTGGATACCCACTCATGCGCATCTTTAAACATGCCAGGCCAATTAAAACATTGGTATACAATTTTAAATGTTGTGACAAAAGCAGAGAAATGTCCTCCACATGCTTCAACATGAAAAGCTTTCAACAATTTGGTTTGTTGTTCCTTATCAACACATCTGAGAAAAGTTCCATCCATTCCTTTTTTGTGCAAGTTTCCTTCCCAAAGAACATATTTACTTGCCTTAAGTTTCAAATTTCTTCTTGCTTTGGTTGACAAGTTGTAGGGCAGTCTCCATAGGTTAAGAAATATGCAACATATGAAAACCACTCATTAGTTGTGCTAGCAAAAGGACTAAAGGCAACTATTCTCTTTCATCAATTTAATTTTCTGCAATCAGTTTACACAAACCTTTGCCTCTGAAAAAATTAGTAGGTCTTATGTCTACATCATATTCCTACACCTTTGCTATCTAAGACCCTCATTTATTACATCCAATCTCTTGTTGTGTGAGGATACTTTTGACAACACTCTCAGGGACAAAGACAATGGTATGCGAATGCAAGACATAGAACCTAAAACTTTTAAAAGCTCTAACAACATCATAAGCATGTTTTTTGAGTGGAGAATACTTGAGTTCATAATTCTTGAGAGGGGTACTCATGAAGGAAATAGGGGATTCTATATTTTGCTCATTCTTTTGCATTAGAATAGCTGATAAAGTATGTTCTGATGCATAGAAATATATAATGAAATCTTTACTGAAATCAAGACATGTTAGAGTAGGTGCGTTGGCAATAGCAACTTTTATGTCTTCAAATGCTTTCTTTCCTTCATTATTCCACTTGAAGATCAGATGATTTTTCATCATATCAGCTATGGGTCTTGTCAACTCAGCGAACTCAGGTACAAATCTCCTCAGGAAATTTACTTGACCAAAGAATGATCTAGTACTATCTTTGTTTGTGGGCAATCTCAATTGCATAATAGCTTTCACCCTTTCAAGATCAACTCTAATACCATTCTTTGAGACTATATGCCCCAAAAGTTTTCCTTCTGTAATAGTAAAGATAGATTTCTTGGGATTTAAAGAGATCCCTTGTTCTCTGCAATGTTGTAGCACAATTTCCAAATCATGAATATGATTGGCCCTCTTTTTTGAGAATACTATTAAATCATTTAAAGACACCATAATGATTTTGTTTTTCAGATCACCGAATGAAATATCCATAGCCCTCTGGAAAGTGGCACCCACATTAATAAGGCCAAATGACATCCTGTTGTAGGCAAACACACCAATGGGAGTGGTGAATGTCGTTTTATGTTGGTCCTCTGGGTTTACTTCAATTTGGTTATAACCTGAGAATCCATCTAACATTGACATCATTTCAGAACCAACAACAGTTTGCAGGACATGATCCATGATAGGCAATGGGTAGTTATCTTTCAGTGAAGCCTGATTCAAGTTCCTAAAATCAACACAGATCCTTATCTCTCCATTCTTCTTTCTAATTAGAACAATGTTTTCTACCCATGTGGAATGATGAATGGGATAGATAATATTGGCCTTGAGCATTTTATCTATCTCATTGAAAATGGCCTTTGCTATATTTGGATTATATGTTCGTTGCTTCTGTCTATAAGGTGTAGTGCCTAGCTTTAAAGGAATCTTATGTTGCAGTTCTCCATTCCTAAACTTCTTTAAATCCTCATAGCACCATGCAAAAACATCCTTATACCTTATGAGCAAAGAAATCAGTTTCTCCCTTTCCTAAGGAGAACAACATTTTCCTATACATACCACCTTAGGATCTTCATTTGTGCCTATATTGATACGGTCATAATCAGCAGATGATTCAATACTAACCTTATTTTTCTTCTTCAAGTATTGATCATGTCTATTGAATAGATCTTCCAAAGACCCCAAACCTTTAGGTATCTTATTACGTTTCAATTGAATCATTTCATATTTCTCACCATCAGGGGTATTAGTATTCCCTTCCAAGACATCATTACTAATATCATCACTTCCTTCAAAGAATATGTTGGCAAAGGCCTCAGCTTTCTCCAGAAATGCAATAATTTGTCTATCACTATTGAATACTTGCCAATGGTTTACATTGTCAGGAACACCTGGACGGTGCACCACTTCAATTCTATAAGGCTTATCTTTGAAATATGGGTGAAGCAATAGAAAAGATGTAGACACAACTAGAGAATCCACTTTAGCATTAAGGTCTCTAGGTATGGCTTCAATAGAAAAGGCATCAAAATCTTCAATACAATCCCAAACTCTATTTCTATAGTGCCTCAATCTGCCATTTTTCACGGTGTATTGCTTCTGAACCTACTTGAAAATTAGTCCTGCATCTCCTCTGACCCTCAACTATTTTATGTCTCTTTCTTTGGCTAAAGTCAGGCCTAGTATCAGTGGTTCATATTCTGCAGTATTATTTGTATTCTCAATTCCAACTTATAAGCATAAGGGAAACTGTAGCCATCTGGGGAAATCAGAACAACTCCGGCACCAGAGCCAGCACTAGAGCAACTTCCATCAAATTCTAGTGTCCATAAATCATTCATTGTATTAGGACTGATTAAGCTAGGACATTCTTCTTCTGAAGTTGTGCACATGTAAGTACCAGGCCCTGTTTCTACAAACAAAATATCTGCTTGTGGATCTCTCGACTTTAACACTGTGAACTTAGCTTTAGGCTCCAGGTTGAGACGTACTTTCTTTTCTTCTAGTGGTATTATGGCATGAGACCAATCTATTTGTATCTCCCCACCTAGGTCTCTACAGAAACTTCTACTCAAAAGCATACCATAGCTAGCAGGAATATCAACAACAAGAATAGTCAGTTTCAACCTTTTTTTCAGGAAGGTAGCTAAAGCAACTTGGGCATCCTTTATTTGTCCTAAAATTGGGACTTGTGAACCATCCATAGAAAAACATTTGCCATGGGAGGAGGTGTAAGATAACCCTAGGGCACTAGCCACTTGAGCAGGCATTACATTGTCAGAAGCACTAGAATCAATAACACAATTACTTAATCTAAAACCAACTATATAAAGGGATAGATAAAATGGCTCTGGTTTAGAAAAAGGGTTCTGCTAACTTGTTTTTGTTTCATGTGAGTTTGAGCAAACTTGTTCATTGACAGGCATACTGGATACTTGAGCATTACATTGGGATGGATGATGCAGAGCAAGGGATCATGAAACTAATCATTTGTCTATTATCTTGGCTGAGGCTTCATAGTATGGACTGTCTCCTTACTCTCATTCTGGTTCCAAGGCTTGGAAAGGGTAACCAATATGGTTTTGAATGCATGGTTGACTTTCTAGACCTTTCAAGGCAATTGAGACCCCCTTAGAAATGACTAATTACACCTCTCAAAGGCAGACAAGGAGGGTTCTCAAGACCCACTAATTGACTGTCCCAACATGATAGTTTTCTCCTTTAATGAATATGGTATCAAAAGGTGAACTATGAATAAACTAATGACAGATGGGATAACTAATTGATTGACCTACAACTATACCTTAGACTATCTTAATATGACTAATAGACTCTTATGAGATTCAACAAGAAACTAGGCAACTCACTTTTCCTATCGTTCCTTCATTATTTGCCTTAACTCCTTATAGCCCTATCAATGAAGTTTTTGAGAGATAACTTGCAGAAAACATAACAAACCCATGAACACATTAGTTTTCTAGATACCCATTAAGGGATTACATAACATATCTAACATGCAATGGATGTTGTTTTGGAACATATGCCAAAAACATGACTACCCCTATTGCTCTAGAGGGCAATTAGCCCTATTTTGCAAAGGAAGTATGATGAATACTTCAACCAAGACTGAAAACCCACTTTTATAAGCTTCCACACATCGCAAATAGACTACTTTTTTAGGTTTTAACATTTATGTACATGGGTTTCTTATCAAACCAATACCCACCTCTGCTACCTAGCCTTCTTTGCCTAATACATGGAGATATTAGGCATTTATGGATTCAAACATTGATCTTGTACAATCCCATACTCCTGCAATCCAATAAACAAGTAAATCTAACCTACCTAAGCCCATTCCATCCATTTGTGGCCTATGACACAGGAGGAAGGGAGTAAAAACTCATCGTTTCTCCTAAAACCCTTAAAACTAGGGTATGGTAGCTAGTTTCAGAAATTTGCCTCTAGAATGCTTTGAAATCAATGAAAATCCTCCCAATATGTATCAAATGGAAGTTAACAACATGCATCAAACAATTTCATAGGTTTTTCACCATGACAGTACCGTACGGTCCTGTACCAGGCGTTGGAACAGTGAATATATAGAAAAATACAGGAAAACTGTTCAAGATCAATGTTATTTCTCTTCAAAACTTCAACAAACAACATTTGCTCAACATTTGAGAGATATATAAAGCATGTTTACAAATGAGACTCCACCATTACCCCCACTCCCATCGTGGGAAAAGCCTTCATAAAGGTAGAAAATCTGACTGTTCTCCAGAGAAAGCTCACTGTCTAGAATTAGACTGTCCTCATTTTAAGTAAACTTAAGATTCTACTATAAAAATGACTTTATTAAGACCTCCACTACATGGTCATTCCCTAGTTGTATTTATTACATTATTTAAAAATCCAAAACCCCTTAGTCTCTCATTAATGAGACCACAAAACAAAAATTCAAAAAAATTAGACTTGAAAAATAGCCTAGGTGCCCTGCACCATACACCCAAGGAGAATGGATTTCAGTGACCTCTTGAAATCAGATCAGTTACTGTAGTGGCATGTTTTCCAATGTCTTTATCTATCATCCAAGTTGCATCCTCACGAGGGAGACCCTGCCACTTCACAAGGTATTCATTGTAAACTTTGTGTCTTGTTCTCTTGACCTCCTTGGTGTCTAGAATGGCTTCAAGCTTGACTGATGCAGCAGGAGGAAGATCCTTGATCCAATCAACATCCACACCTTCATGAACATCTATACCTACATCCAAAGACTACTTGAAAGGATCTAAGTCAGCAATAATAAAGATGGGTGAGATAGCTACTCTAGGAGGGAGTTCTATCTCATATGCATTTTCACCAAACTTGTGGACCACCTTGCATGGCCCAATCTTCTTCATCAACAACTTAGTGTATTTGCCCTTAGGTAACCTCTCTTTCTTGAGATGTGCATGTACTAGATCTCCAAATTTGAACTGAACATTCCTCCTCTTCAAGTCTGCATGTTTCTTGTAAGTTTCAACACTCTTCTTGAGTTGCTCTCTAACTTGATCATGGATGTCTTTCATAGCCATAGAAAACTCCTCTCCTTCAGTACTTCTCTTCTCTACTCCTCTCAAATCTCTTAACTCAAAGATACCTCTTGGGTTCAATCCATACACTACCTCAAAAGGGTTCTTAGCTATGCTCTTGTTAATGGAGTCATTGTAAGCATACTTTGCTTGTGGGATGACAAGATCCCATTGCTGTCCATGTTCTTTTATAAGACATCTAAGTAGATTCCCCAATGATCTATTCACTACTTCAGTCTACCCATTTGTTTGTGGGTGATAGGCAGAGTTGAAAGTCAATTTGGTTCCAAGTTTCCTCCATAATTTCCTCCAGAAGTGGCCTATAAACTTTGAGTCTCTGTCTAAAATAATGGAGAGGGGCAGTCCATGTATTCTAACTATCTCTTTGAAGAATAGACTTGCAATGTTAGATGCATCACTTGTGCACTTGCAAGGAATAAAGTGTGCCATCTTGCTAAATTTGTCCACAACTACAAAAACACTATCAACTCCCCTCTAAGTTTTGGGTAGGCCTAACACAAAATCCATGCTAAGATTCTCCCAAGGTCTTCTAGGAATTGGAAGAGGCTGATATAAGCCTGCATTGGAACTAGAGCCCTTGGCTCTTTGGCAAACTCCACAAGACTTAACAAATTTTCTGATATCAGTAAGCATCTTAGGCCAAAAGTAAAACCTTCTTACCTGATCAAGTGTTTTGTCTATGCCAAAGTGTCCTCCAAGACTTCCACAATGCTTCTCCCTTATGAGATTTGTCCTCATAGACCATCTAGGGGTGCATAACTGAGCTCCCTTGAATAACAGTCCTTCTTGCAGCAGAAAATTAGAAAATTCTTCATGAAAAGTACCTTGGAATTGGTGGCAAGTAGAGTAGGCATCCTTGAAATCTAGATCAACAGTATACATGTCCTTTAGTGCTTCCAAACCAACACTTTGAAGTTGTATTTCATGCACTAGGATTGATCTTCTACTTAGTGCATCAACTACCTTGTTTGCTTGGCCCTTCTTATGCTTGATTGTCAAAGTGTAGCTTTGCAAATACTCCACCCACTTGATGTGCCTATGACTTAACTTGTCTTGGCTATTCAAGAAACTCAATGCATGATTTTCTATGTAGACTACAAATTCTTTGGGTAAGAGGTAATGTCTCCATTTCCTTAGGGACTTTACTAATGCATAAAGCTCCATATCATATGAAGAGTATCTTCTCTTGGCCTCAGTGAGCTTTTCACTAAAGAAAGCTACTAGCCTACCTTCTTAGCTTAGGACTGCACCTATGGCTGCTCCACTGGCATCACATTCTACTATAAAGACTCTGTCAAAGTCAGGTGAAGAAAGTATCGGTTGTTGTGCCATTCTCTTCTTTAGGTATTCAAAGCTTTTTGCTGCCTCTTTAGTCCATTGAAACTTTCTTTTCTTATCTCCCTTAATGGTGTCAAGAATAGGAGAACAAATATGGCTGAAATTTTTGATAAACTTCCTATAAAATGTAGCCAAACCATGAAAGCTTCTTACCTCTCCAACTGATTTTGGAGTTAGCCAGCTAAGAATAGCTTCAACTTTGGAAGGATCCATCTTCAATGTGCATTTAGAGATGATAAAACCAAGGTAGACTAGCTCTTCTTTCATAAACTCACACTTCTTGAGGTTTATCATCAACTTCTCCTTATTCAACCTCTGTAAAACCTTGTCAAGGTGTTGCAAGTGCTCCTCTTTTGTCTTTCTCAACACAAGGATATCATCTAGATAGACAACTACAAACTTCCCAATAAAAGGTTTCTGGACCTCATTCATTAGCCTCATGAATGTACTAGGAGCATTGGAGAGTCCAAAAGGCATTACCATCCATTCATAGAGTACCTCATTGGTTTTGAAGGCAGTCTTCCATTCATCTCCTTCCCTTATCTTGATTTGGTGATATCCACTCTTAAGATCAATCTTGGAAAAGTAGCATGCACCTCCTATGTAATCCATTAGGTCCTCCATTCTTGGGATTGGGAACCTATATCTGATGGTGATCTTGTTTATGGCCCTTGAGTCAGTACACATCCTCCACTCTCCACCTTTCTTGGGTGCTAAGACAGTAGGAACAACACATGGACTTAAACTCTCCCTGATGAGTCCTTTATCTAACAATTCTTGGACTTGTGCTTTGATCTCTTCATTCTATTGTGGAGTCAGCTTGTATGTAGCCTTATTGGGCAAATTATCTCTAGGGAGGTCTATATGATGGCTAATATCTCTCATGGGAGGCAATGAACTTGGCAACTCATCTACCACTATGTCCTTATACTTGTCCAACAAAGATTAAACTTCACTAGGTATCTCTTCAACCTTATTTGCTGCTGCATCAGACTTAGTCTTAGGTCTGATCACTACTGCAAATCCTTGCCCTTCATCTTTCATTGTTTGTAAAACTCCTTCTCTCCTACCACCATGATGATAGACCCAATCTGCTTATCAGATTCTTCTTTAGGAAGGGGTGTTAATGAGAATGATACTCCATCCTTCTCTATCACATAAATGTTCTTCTAACCATCTTGCTTGCTCTTTCTGTCATGTTTCCAGGGTCTTCCTAGCAATAGGTGACAAACATCCATAGGGATGATGTCAGAAAGGATCTTATCCTTGTATCCACCAATGTTGAACTCCACCCATGCATGTTCATTCACTAAGACTTGCTGCCCCTTATTTAACCATGACACCCTTTAGGGTGTGGGGTGGGGAATCTTCTTCAAATGCAGCTTCTCTGCCATTTCCAAAGAGACTAGATTATCAGTGGATCCTAAATCAACAACTACTTTACATACCTTGCCATGTGACTTGCAAGTTATTCTGAACAATGACTTCCTTTGTGAAGGCTCCTTGGTTGCTGGTATGTTGAGGAGTGTCCTCCTTAACATTAATGCATCACCTCTCTCAGGAGCAGCAGGTTGAAGTGGTAAATTTACACTTTCACTATCTTCTTCATGCACTATTTGGGTTCTTAATTCACCTCCTTGAGAACTTGATGCTTGCTTCTCTGGGCATTTGAATGCAGGATGTCCAAACTGGTGACAATTGTAACATTTGCCTAATACAGTGTTTGATCCTCTACCTTAGCCACCAAACCTTCCTCTACTATTTGACCTTCTTCCTCTAAAGATGCCTCTTTCACTTGACTCACCTCTTGGTTCTTGATTCTCTTTATTGCTGCCACTTGATTCTCCTTGTTGTTTTTGGGACTGTCCTCTTGCACCAAAGTTCCCTCTACCTCTGAAACTCCTTCCTCTACCCCTAGTCTATTGTTCTTGTCTCCTTTTTATCTTTTCTTCTGCCCTCACTGCCAATTGGAAGCATTCTTCCACATTTCTAGGGGTGGCAAGATTGATTTCATCCTGAATATTGAGCCTAAGCCCATTGATATACCTATCAATTTTCTCAACTTTATCTTCAGTGTGCCCTGTCCTCATGGTCAGCTTGTGGAATTATTTAGTATAGGCTATAACATCCATGTCTTTTTGTTTTAAATTCTACAATCTCCTGAAGGTGTGAATTGCATAGTCCTTAGGAAGAAATTGACTCTTCACTTTGGACACCATCTGGTCCCATGAACTAATTTTTTCTTTTCCTTGCCTCAGTCTCTCCAATTGAATATAATTCCACCATGTCAATGTTGGCCCCTTCAAATTGGTCTTAGCCAATTTGACCTTCTGCTCTTCTAGCATCTCCTTGTACTCAAAATATTTATCCAAGGAATCAATCCAATCTAATACTTCCTCACTATTCATTTTTCCTTCATACATGGTCAACTCCATTTTGACATCAGTGCTTTCTCCTTTCATAGTCTACAGCATCTTCATAAACCTTCTATCATTTGGATCCATCTCTTCCACATTGGATCCCTCTTGAGGGCCTGCATGCTCACCCTCATTCTCTTGGTCACTATCTTCATCAATGACCCCACCTCTTCTCAGGTTTTCTTCAATGGCTGCAAGTCTGGCTAGGACTCCTTCTTGAGATTCCTTCATCATTCTCACTTCTCCAGTGAGGATTAGACTGGATCTTGGAGGCATCTTGTGCTATTTCTCCTTCACACTTCAAGTTCCTTCTTTCTTCCCAAATAGAATCTATCCTAGGCTCTGATACCAATTGATGCAGAGAAAGGGATCATGAAACTAATCATTTGACTATTGTCTTGGATGAGGCTGCATAGTATGGACTATCTCCTTACTCTCATTCCAGTTCCAAGGCTTGGAAAGGGTAACCAATATGGTTTTGAATGCATGGTTGACTTTCTAGACCTTTCAAGGAATTTGAGACCCCCTTAGAAATGATTTATTACACTTGTCAAAGGCAAACAAGAAGGGTTCTCAAGACCCACTAATTGATTGTCCCAACATGATAGTTTTCTCCTTTAATGAATATGGTATCAAAAGGTGAACTATGCATAAACTAATGATAGATGGGATAACTAATTGAATGACCTACAACTGCACCTCAGACTATCTTAAAATGATCAATAGACTCTTATGAGATTCAACAAGAAACTAGGCAACTCACTTTTCCTATTGTTTCTTCATTATTTGCCTTAACTCCTTGTAGCCCTGTCAATGAGGTTTTTGAGAGATAAATTACAAAAAACATAACAAACCCATGAACACATTAGTTTTCTAGATACCCATTAAGGGATTACATAACATGTCTAACATGCAATAGGTGTTTTTTTGGAACATATGCCAAAAAAAATGACTGTCCCTGCTGCTCTAGAGGGCAATTAGCCCTATTTTGCAAAGGAAGTATGATGAATACTTCAACCAAGACTGAAAACCCACTTTTATAAGCTTCCACACATCACAAATAGACTACTTTTGCAGCTTTTAACATTTGTGTACATGGGTTTCTTATCAAACCAATACCCACCTCTGCTACCTAGCTTTCTTTGCCCAATACATGGAGATATTAGGCATTTATGGATTCAAACACTAATATTGTGTAATCCCCTACTCTTGCAATCCAATAAACAAGTAAATCTAACCTACCTAAGCCTAATCCATCCATTTGTAGCCTATGACACAAGAGGAAGGGAGTAAAAACTCATTGTTTCTCCTAAAACCCTTAAAACTAGGGTATGTTAGCTAGTTTCAGAAATTCACCTCTAGAATGCTTTAAAATCAATGAAAATCCTCCCAATATGACTCAAATGGAAGTTAACAACATGCATTAAACAATTTAAGAGGTTTTTCACCATGACAGTGTAGGAGTTAATGATGACACTAAGAGGGGGGTGAATCAGTGTTGTGTAAATTCTTAACTTTTTGCAAACTTTACAAGACAAATAGAAAGGAAGACATTAATGATTTGTTGAGCTCATATGCACAAGACTGATAGTGAAAGATGTGAACCAAAAACTTATAAGAAAAACACAAATATGCACACATAGAGATAAATTATGACACATAAATTTCTAAAACCCTCTCGGGGTAGAAAAAAGACTCAAAGTTGCCTCACTGGCTTATTCAAAACCTCATTGGTTACACGAAGGTCTCACTGACCAAAGAAGCTTCACTAGCTTTACAAGATGCCTCTAGCACATACAGAGCTCTCACTGACCACAAGCCTTACTGGCATAGGAAGGTCTCACTGACCACAAGCCTCACTGGCAAAATACAATCACCATGATAAATATATAAATTCTTGTGTGTAAGAAATGATTGCAACTCAATCTAATCTACACCATTGCATACCCTCATTCATCTCTTTTACATTTTCTGATAGATGCATATCTCATCATTTCTTTCAATCCTCTGAATAATTCATCCTTGAAGTCACCTGATCTTCCATCAAGAATATTTCACAAAAATGTGTCTTTTTCACTACAATTTTTTCACACATTCATCTGTGTTTTCCTTTTAAGAGAATCATAAAATTATCTTCACCATTGCATTTTAATCTACACAACAACACACCACCTGCATATTTATAATATTTCAAAAGACTTTTGATATTCCATTTTGTTTGCATATTCATCATTTTCAAAATTTCATTCACCTGAAGAAAACAATTTATCCTTGCACTTGAAACAAAAATCACATTATTTTCACCTTTCTTAGTCTCCAAAAATTAGGAGATAGATATCATAAAAAGACATTTATTTTGGCACAAATAATGTCTATGCAAAAATCCTTTCATATAAAAAAATTTGTCCAATTTGCCCTTTCAAACTTCATCTTCCCCTGGATTAAAAAAAAACCTTCAATCTGCAAAATAAAATCATCTTCAAAAAAAAATTTCAATCTTCTTTTCATTTTCTTCTTCCAAAAATCCATCTGTAAAAACTTCTTATCAAAAGAAATATCTCTCAAAATAACTTCCTCCTAAATATTCTCTCTGCCAAGGAAAGTTTAAAAAAATAATATCTTCCCATAAAAAAATCGCCTTAATAACTCCACAAAAAAATTTCCATAAAAAAAAGCTCACAAAATCTGCCTTTCCTTGCAAAAATAAGGAAATAAAATCAAGATTCTAATTATATTCCATGCCATGAAAATCATGCTCCTCAAAATAAAAAATGTTTGATGGTTTTCATAAAGCATTCGATTGCCTTTTTGCAATACTTTAAACTCTTCATAAAATCGAATGCCTTTTTGAAAATTGCTAGAAATAGCTTTAAAACTCCTTAGCTTATGTGCATTCACATGGAAGTATATCAAAATTTAAAATTTTGCCTTAGATTTTAAGCCCTCTTTCTCCATTTCAAATTTGAACCTTTAATGTGCTTTTTCTTGCTTGAGCTCATGAGAGACTAATCGGTGTAGGAGGTAGAAGAGAGAGTAGGGGCCAGTTTCTAACGATACTTAAACCCTCAAGGAAGTCACTTAAGTGAAAACGACCTACAATGATAAGTCAATTCAAAATTATAACAAAAAGTGACACAAATGCTATCGGGTAAGTAAGGCTCTGAAAGTTTCTTGAAAAAGAGTTAAACTCTAAATAAGACTTAGGTCTTAAATAACATTGCAAGGATTTAACAACCATGGAATATAAAAGAGGATTCTTCTTATAATAGATAACTTTGTGATCCATGTTTCTGACCATACCCTTCACACATAACAAGTGACTCTCTAGGGTTTAGAGTTGAGAACCTAGGAGGTAACCATGGAATATTAAAGTACAAAGACATTTAGGAACAAAGTTGTAACAAGAACTAGACATCAATTTAATTGTCTCTGAGACTTGACACCAATAATACCAATCTTTCCCTTATATAAGAGGAACAAGTCTTTTCATTCTTAATACATATGTGAAGCCCATAATATACATTAGTCAGACAACAACCACTTCACTCCTGATCAAGAAAATACAACCAAGAAGCATTAGTATCCATCCTCAACATCACCTCATGAAGAATAATCTTCATAACTTGATATGAAACCTCATTTGATATCATGAACATAGAATGACCATTGACATTGAGTGACATGAGAATAATCTGCATGAATATTTAAATCACATCTAAACATCAACAACTTCAAGATGATTCAATAACTGCAAGAATCATCAATGACATGAAGCAATTAAAATTCTCTAAATAGGAGATCAAATATGAAGCAACTTATCACAAACATGAAGCAACTCCAAACTAGGAAGTCTTCTCTGCCTTGCATCTTATCATAAACAAGAAGCAACTCTAAACTCTGAATGTAAGATCAACCTATCAACTTCAAAAACACCAAGAAGGATAAACCTGCAAACAATATCAAGCACATTCTTGATGAACCTTTTTGACATCAATGACAACTTGTTTCCATCAGACAGTACCGTACGGTCCTGTACCAGGCATTGGAACAGTGAATATACAGAAAAATGTAGGAAAATTGTTCAAGATCAATGTTATTTCTCTTCAAAACTTCAACAACCAACATTTTCTTGACCTCTGAGAGATATATAAAGCATGTTTACAAATGAGACTCCACAATTACCCCCACTCCCATCATGGGAAAAGCCTTCATAAAGGCAGAAAATCTGACTGTTCTCCAGAAAAAGCTCATTGTCTAGAATTAGACTGTCCTCATTTTAAGTAAACTTAAGATTCTACTATAAAAATGCCTTTATTAAGACCTCCACTACATGGTCATGCCCCTAGTGGGCTTTATTACATTATTTAAAAATCCAAAACCCCTTAGTCTCTCATTAATGAGACCACAAAACAAAAATTCAAAAAAATTAGACTTGAAAAATAGCCTAGGTGCCCTGCACCAACGGAGAAGGTTCTTGTTTGATATATTTCACCAGTCTATCTAATTCAGATGGATTGAGTCTAAGATACTCAGCTTGGGAGATTTGAATCTCAGTATTTTTACAGGACTCAATTATATCAAATGAACTAACAACAAGAGTATCAGGGGAAGGAATAGATGGTACCTCAGTAGATGTATTCCTGAGCATAGCATTTTCAGACTTCTTGGAATTGGAAGCAGCTTGCCTAGACAAAATATACTTTGAAGTAAAAGGCAAACTACTTGCTTGTTCCTTAGGATCTGTCCTTTTCTGTGACTACTGACCTCTT
This sequence comes from Cunninghamia lanceolata, assembly GCA_027924645.1. Taxonomy (NCBI): domain Eukaryota; kingdom Viridiplantae; phylum Streptophyta; class Pinopsida; order Cupressales; family Cupressaceae; genus Cunninghamia; species Cunninghamia lanceolata. Next base: position 33,416,981 of record BSBN01001583.1, on the reverse strand, counting down.
GTGAAAACTACACGATTTGGATCAGTTTCTATATAAACATCTTCTCCATCTTCGGTGTCTGATTCGTATTCAAAAAAATTTACACTGGCATCATGAGACTGGCTAGGTTCTTCCACATATGGTACTTAATTATGTTCATTGGTAGAAAGCATTTGCATAAACCTGACCATTTCAGGACAATTGGACCCATCATGATCTGAAGTCAAATGAAAATTACACATCATATTACCCTTATTGGTAGAAGGACCATTTTCAATAGCCAACCTCTGCGTGGGTCCAGTCAATGGTAAAGTTTTATTATAACCACTTGGAGGAATATAATCCTTTCTTGGTATATCCTAATATTGTCCCTTTGGCATTTGCCTCTTTAAGGTGATTATATCATTGGCTAGCCTTTGTATAACTGGATCAGTAGAATTTATAGCAGAAGGTTTGCTAGTCTGCAACTCCTTTTTCCACTTCCCTGCTATGATTAGATCATCCTCTATTGATATGGGTCTTTCTTGGGCTGCGTTCACATTAGCTGCTCTTTTAATGGTAAAACTAATATCTGGAGGAAGAGTATTAATAAAAAAGCACTTCAACAGTTCATCTGCGGGTCTCATATTTTTAGGTATTCTATTGTACATCTTATTGAACTTAGCAACAAATTCTCTCATTGGCTCATGGATTTCTTTCTTCATTGTGGCCAATTGGGTAACAAGATTTGTTCATTCTCAGTGGATTTAAACCTACTTTCAAACTTTGTTTTCAAAGTATTCCAGTTATTGATAGAGCCATTAGGGAGGTGGTAAAACCAATTAGCGGCAGCATCAGTTAGGGATTCTACAAAGAGTCTTACAACAACATCCTCATGTTGTACAACAAGAATGGAAGAGGCAGTGAAAAAGGCTTGCATGTGTTCTTCTGGAGTTACTTTCCTATCTCCTCTAAATTTAGGTATGATTTTCCCTAAGCCTTTAGGCAAATCGTGCAATTGGGCTCCAAGATTGAGTGGACCTATGGTGGCTCCCCATGGGATAGGTGGAGGCTGAGCCATAATTTGAGGATTATGAATAGGAAAGTTTACTTGCAAAGGGAGTGTAGTCCTGTGCAATAGAAGTGCCTGACAAGATGTGGCCGAAGTATTTGTAGAGCTTTGACTAGGAGGAGGGGATGAAGCCCTACTGATGGACTTAGACTTAACCTTTCGGTTAAGTGGGAAAGAAGAGAAGTTACCAGCTTCTAATAATGCAAAATCTTCGTCCCAAATTACTTTCTTTCTATCTCCCCTAGTGTACCTTTTGGAAGCCAGATTTAAACAATAAAACTTAAGATTACAGAGTCACCAACTTCACTTACTGATTAGCTCGTGGAACATTTTGCTGATTGTTCCACTGGTTTCTTTGGTTGGTTTCTTGGTTTCTACCCCTGTTGTTAGGAAGTGCTTGGACATGAAAAATTCTCTCTGCGTGGCATAGGTACTACAGCTTCAATAAAAACAATTTCTTAAGGGTTCTCAAAACATGCAGCGTTATCTCTTATGATCTCACCAAGTTCTTCTTCTTCTTCTAACACTTCATTAACTTGATGATACTACAAGTTGTTTCTTCTTTGTTGCCAAGCAAGTAATCTTAGACTAGTAACAATATCTTCTTGGTCACCTACAAGTCAATCTATGTTAGGTTGAAAGATTGGAGTGTTACGCCTTTGAAGAACCATTAAAACAACTCATAACATATATTTAACAATATTCCCTAGTAGAGTTGCCAAAAATCTGTTGGTTGACAAATTTGTCATTTAACTCTATATTCTGTCGGCCAAACAATGACAAATGTAACCACAATTGAGTCAGTTACAATGGTATTTTATAACTAACTCTCTGCTTATTTTACAACGTGGCAGCTACCTTCAAATGATGTACAGTGAATTAAAATATAGGTTGCTTTTGACCAGAAAGCAAGAAAAGGTAGTGGTTTTAACCAGAAAGCTTTGAAAGGAAATCCCACACATTAAAATGAATTAAACTACTGCAACAAGCTCAAAGACTTTGAATAGAGATTTAAATAAAGAACTCAAATTCCCATCACCATGACATATTTATTCAAAGATAGATATTCACAACAATAAGATCACCAACTGAAACTTCCAATATGAAGAAATATAACTACTGACATAGCATTGAACATAAGAAGAATGATAATTCAAAACAATATAGCACAAAGACTATATATGCCTAAATCATTCAACAATACATATTTCTTTATATTGAAAAGACTGAAAATTAGAACATAGATCAAAATGTCCAACTTAATTGAGAAAAAGCAAAGTTTTGCCCAAAAAAGAAAGATCCATACTACTTCCCTATATCATCTTTATAACCATACATAAAATAACTGTCTTTGGAAATAGAACGGTTTCTTGAGGACAACCATTTAAAATAAAGTCTTTTAAGAAGTTCAAGAGCCAAATACTAGAGATGCATAAAATAAAATAAAATCAATTTGTCACCCCCTCATCTTCTTTGGGGTCTTCTACACTTTCGATCGCTTGATCTTCAACTATCTTTTCTTGTGCTTTCACCTTCAGCTTGTATTCTCGATACTTAGTGATAACAGCAGCAATTCCTTTGCTTCTTGGAACAGTAGTGATCTGTGTTCTGGTTCTGAATTTTGCCAAGGTTTTAATTATCTTTGCCATAATTTCTTGAATTATTTCATCTCTATTTATGAAACCATTAAGATAAACCTATATCAGGCCCATATTACCTAAAGATTCTCCAGAAACAACATCAGGATCAACAAGTTTATTGTAAAGCATCTCCTTGGCCTCTTTACTGATATCTTTAGGGTCACGTAGGTTTTCACCAAATTCATCCAAAATATTTACTTCCAATTTATGACAATCCCTCTGAATATCAATCATCAAATCTAGATAATCCTGCAAGGCTTTATTGATTTGCTCAATAAGATTATCATACATATTTAACTTCCAATCCAAGGAATCAGCCTAGGAGGGTTCAATCTCACGAGAATCATTGGCTAAATTTTCTTTCATGAGTGTCATAGAATCTAAAGCCATCAACTCAACAATTTCTTTAGAGAGCACATAAGTACTACCTTGTTCCTTTCTCACCTGCTGAAGTTCACTGATCAATTCCTTTCTTTTGTTATGTATCTGAGAGTAGCTTTGTGTCATTTTGGTTAGGAAGAACAACATATCACAAGACAACTTTTCAACCCACTCAGAGATAGCCTTGGCATAATTCTGACTTTTTCTAATTTACTGAATAGTACCAGCATCAATTCCAACAACCTCTGAAGTGGACACCTCTTGTGACATAGATGACACAATGGATTGGATGAATTTGGTCAAAGACAAAATTTGAGATTGGAGCCTTATATTCTCCTTCCTTTCTTCCTTAGCCCTTTTGATTAAAGCATTTTTTCTAGAAAAATTAGCATGATATGACTCTCCCTCCAAAGTAGGACCCAAGTCAATGTGACTTATTTTATAATCAACTTCAGTAATCTCTTCCTCATTCAAATCTTTCACCAGATCTGTAATCTCCAACACCTGATGACGAGTAGTAGGATCATTAACCATTCTTGACATTCTCCTAGCCTTTTTGGGCTTAGAAGTACCTTGTAAGAGCATGGCAACTATGTCTACTTCTTTAGCTGTAGTAGGTGCATTTTTCCTTTTCTTCTCCACCACCTTTTTCAGCCAACTTGGGGAAGAAGCAAACACACTAGTATTCACATTGTTAGGCGCAGGTTGATTATGAGTCTGAATTGAAATGGGAGAAAACATTTCCTCATCAGTAGGAGAAGAAGGAATTTCAATAAAAGTAAGAAAGGAACCATCATTAACTATCTGCTCAAAGATGGGATCTGAATTCACAGACACTATTTTGGATGAAACATTTTTCTTAGTAGATCAACTCACAGGCTGACTTAAATCTTAGAGAATCATTAGGCCTTTCTGCATCGCCTCCTAATTGAGAATTAGAAATAGGCTGTAGAGTTTCTTGTCTTCCTGAAGTAATACATGCACCAGAATTTTGTGCAGGTCTCTATTCGCTAACTCTAGGATTTCCTTGGCTATGAGGTGAGCCAGCATTCCCATGCCATTTTCTAGCTAGCCAACGCTTAGTTCTTTTTATGATGATAGCACATCGAACCTTCAAATCAACAACTTCTTTCTTAGACCAATTCACTCGGGGAAGTGGAAAGGTCGTGAAAGCTTGATATTCTTCATCAATGATCTCAAAACTTTCTTTTGCCTGCTCTGGTATATGAATAGAGAGACCAAAAACTCTGATTTGACTCAAAGTGAGTCTCATATAGTTCCTTCTCTGGACTTCTCTATTGTCCATGCAATCTTCCCTTAAATCTTCCAAATTTGGGAAATGCTCATAGGAACCAGAACCATGAAAGTTTTGTTTCACATAGTTTTTACTAGCAAAATGGGATCTCATTGACAAAGTATGCAAATTGAATTTGGGTAAAACATGTTTTGTTACCCTAGCAACTTCATTTGTTTTACATGAGTAGGAGTATAACTTCAATGGCAAATCATACCCCTTCTTCTTCATACTATGATACTTCACATTCACAATAGACATTTGTCTGCACACCTCCAAAAAAATAACAAAATCACTGGGATATCTGGGCAATTTTGTTGGGGCATTTTCATAACCCCCTACTCTTAGATAAGTAAACCTATCAAATTGAATATAGAAACTCCCATATTGCATGATTAGGAAGCAGCTTCTAACGAGATCCTCAATTCAGGGTTTCCATCCAACTTTCTTACTATATACATCAAAAAAGCATCATTCACACGGGGATAGTATTTCATTCCTACATCCTTCTTCAACTAAAGAAAATAATCAAACATAGGTGTGCTTGGAGTTAGAGACTCTTGTGGCCTCAATCTAGCCCAAACAACCTCTCAACTAGCCAGAATATAAATCAAGTATGAACAGATATGAAATGTCAAAGTTTCCTGAAATTTGATGAACTGCTCATTTAAGTGAAAAATGATAATCTTGGCCTAGTCTATGAATTTATCTTCACCACATATAATCAAGATGAAATGACACATCCATTCCTTGAAAGAATCTATATTTTCACTTCTTACTACTCTATGCAGTAAAGTAATCATATCTGAAATTTCATCTTTAAAATGGGCTCTTTTGAGTTTTTGAGGCAGTTGAGACTTACCTTTCTTTTTAGACTTCAACCAATTTTGTGCAATGGAGTTTTTGCACCAGTCTTCATTGGCTTGAAAGAATTCCATTCTAATAGCTATAGACATCTCCTCAAACTCGTGCCTTTCAGGGATTTTTAATGTGCGAGAAATGCTTTATCGGTTAATTCTCCCTAACACAGTCCTATCTTTGGCTCTGATTTCAGAAGTTTCTAGGATATATCTCCTTGCACAAGCCATGACCAATTCTTCACTTTACATAGAGACCAAAAATCCTCCTGCATGCGCTAGACCGCTTTCTAGTATTTTATTTGCAATTGGTGACCTATCTTCTCATTGCATTCGAGACCAGAATTCTTCTAAATCAATGTGACCAAGCTCGATATCGCTAATACCAGACCAAGTATTTTCAATTCCAGAATTATGGGGAGCTCCTTGATATTTGAATTTCATCACCGCAGCAGAGCAGATAATAGTTGAGTACATAAAGAATAATAGCAGAGTATTGGAGAAATGGTGGCTGCATCACTTAGAGAAAACTCTGCAAGAAAATAAAATAGATTGCACGTGGTGGAGGGAAATTACTAAGCCTTTTAAATGCTAAGTTGATGTGGCACTTAATATGTGCCTCGAGAACATAGCTAGTGCAGTCACGGTAGGAGGGTTCACAGAATGAATTGTCTGAACCATGTAGCAAGAGTAAACACAATGGAAACAACTCAAGAATATAGAACAATTGTAGATTCGGTCATTCAGTATATCAAAGAATTCAAAATGGAGATCCATCAACATGTGGGCTTACAATTAGGGCTCACAGGCCTGATTACATACATGCACAAGATAAGGGTTTGAATCTCCTTCACACAAAACTAACTACAAATCTTTCTAATGTGAATAGCTATCTCTGAACTACTTTCCTAAGGATCTATTACATCATTATATATCATTTCTAGACCAACAGATTCCTTCTCATTAACCACAAGAGATTTAGAATCCTAATGAAGAGGTGTAATGTGTGTTCTTGGATAGGTTGGAACTATTAGCTTGAAAATCCTTCTCCAACAGATACAATGAAGTGAGGACCTATAAGGAAGGTCAGCCACGAACCAGGGAACATTGTAGAATGAATCACAAGGATCTGCAAGTCGGCCAATGCTCCCAATCCTTCTCCTTTAGCTAATTACTCATGATTGTCAGAGAACTCTGCACTGAGAAAAATAGAGGATCTTCTGATAGCGATAACTTTTTGGTAACTGATCCAAATGCTCTGAATTCTTGGTATGATGTAGATGAATGAATTGAGATGCTAAGTCTAGATCCGCAAGGTGTGGAATGCTAAAACTAGACCACAAGTTGAGCTGCTTTTGACTAAACTGCCTGAACTGAACTGGGAAATGAAAGAACAAAAATGCAAACAAACTGAAATGCAAATGCAAATGTTTTTGGTTGATCCAAGATTACTCTTGAACCAGGGATGCTCTTACATTAGATATCCAGGGTTATTGAAAAAGTGAGTCCCTCATTTTACTGGGGCTAAGGGAGAACCAAGACAGTCCACCTCAGCCTAAGAAATCCATGATGAATCTTGTTCTAGTCTGCCTTTCCACTTCATAAGATATTATTTGTATTGTCTTCCTCTAGTGTTGTGTCCAACTCTAGTATCCAAAATGCCTTCAATTTGTTCTGGTGCTTGCTGTGGTAATTGTTTCTTTAGGTCTTCTTCCATGCTGTCGCTGAACTCTACTTCATGATACTGGTAAAGGTTTGCAATGTTGAAAATAGGTGAAATACCTAATGTCTTTAGTAATTCCACTTCATATGCATTTCCTGAATCAAATTTCCTGAGTATCCTACAAGGTCCAAACTTCTTCATCTTCCATTTGTTATATGTCCCAACTGGAAATGTTTCTTTTCTCAAATACACCATTACTTCCTCTCCAACTTCAAATTCTTTGTGTCTTCTCTTCTCATCTTCCTTCTCTTTATACTTATTGTTCATGTCTTCCAAGTGCTTCTTCACCTGATTCTGGAATGTCTTCATATTATATGCAAATTCCTTTGCTTTTGCACTTCTCTTTTCTTCCATGCTAATGTCTCTCAATTCTGCAACTCCTTTAGGATTCACTCTGGTAACAATCTCAAAAGGTGTTTTTCTGGTACTCCTATTGACTGAATTATTGTATGCAAACTTTGTGTGTGAAAGAATCAAATCCCAATTGCCTATCTTCTCTCCAACCAAACATCTCAACAAGTTTCCCAAACTCCTATTTACTACCTCTGTCTATCCATGTATCTATGGATGAAAAGCTTAACCAAACTTTAGATTGGTCTTCATCTTCTTCCAAAGTGTCCTCCACAAGTATCCAACAAACTTTGTATCTTTGTCTAAAACTATACTCTTAGGTAATCCATGCAATCTCACAATCTCCTTGAAAAATAGGTCAGCTACATGTACTGCATCAGTTGTCTTTTTGCAAGGTATTGAATGAGCCATCTTTGAAAATTTGTCAACCACTACAAATATTGAATCATGTCCTCTCTGTGTCTTAGGTAATCCCATTACAAAATCCATGCTTATGTCTTCCCAAGGTCTCTCCAATACTGTCAAAGGTTTATTCAATCCAGTGTTTTGACTATTCCCTTTTGGAACTTGACAAACTCTACAACTTTGCACAAATCTCTAAACATCCTTATGAATCTGAGGTGAAAAGTAATTTTTACTTACCGAAGCCACTGTCTTATCAATGCCAAAGTGTTCTGCCAATCCACCACTATGCTTCTCCTTGATGAAGTTGTCTCTCATTGAATTGCTAGGTATGCACAACTGACTTCCTTTGAACAACATGTCTTCTTTAATGAAATAGTCCAACCACTTACTTCTATCTGCTACAACAAGTTCCTTACATGCTTTCCAAGGTTCTACAAAATTAGTGTCTCCCTGATACATGTTCTTCAATTCATCAAAACCCAACACTTCAATTCTCATTTCTGTTAACAAGTTTCTTCTTCTACTCAAGGCATCCACAACTTTATTTGATTTTCCACTCCTATGCTTCAACACAAAATTATAACTCTGCATGGACTCTACCCATGTCATATGTCTCTGATTCAACTTACCTTGACTATTCAAATATTGCAAAGCTTGATGATCTGTATATAACACAAACTCCTTAGGCAACAAATAATGTCTCCACTTCTTCAAGGCTTGAATTATGGTATAGAACTCTTGATCATAAATTGAATATCTTCTCCTTGCATCATTCAACTTCTCACTGAAATATGCTACTGGTTTACCCTCTTGACTTAATACTGCTCCAATTGCATTTCCACTAGCATCACAATCAACTTGAAATACCTTATTGAAATCTGGTAATGCCAAAATAGGTTGCTCTGTCACTTTTTGCTTCAACAACTCAAAACTTTTATTTGCTCCTGATGTCCACTTGAAATCTTTTCTGTCACCTCTCATTGTCTCTGTCATAGGATTACAAACTAAACTGAAATTTCTGATGAACTTCTAGTAGAAGCTAGCCAAACCATGAAATGATCTAACCTCTCCAATGCTCTCCGGTGTAGGCCATTCAACAATTGCTTTCACTTTCTCAGGGTCCATCTTCAATCCTTCCACAAAAATTACAAATCCTAAATATACCAACTCTTCTTTCATGAAACTACATTTCTTGATATTTATCATCAATTTCTCTTCTCTCAACCTCTGAAAAACTTGTCTAATATGCCACAAATGTTCTTCTTTTGTCTTACTGAAAATTAGAATATCATCCAAATACACAATCACAAACTTACTCAAGAATTTCTTTAGAACTTCATTCATCAACCTCATGAAAGTACTCAGTGCATTTATCAATCCAAAAGGCATCACTAACCACTCATACAATCCTTCATTTGTTTTGAAAGTAGTCTTGAAATCATCACCTTCTTTGATCCTGATCTGATGGTATCCATCTTCAAGTCTATCTTTGTGAAATATCTTGCTCCACTCAAACAATCCATGATATCATCCATCCTCAGTAATGGAAATCTATACTTAACTATGATCTTGTTTATTGCTCTGGAATCAATACACATTCTCCATTCTCCATCTTTCTTTGGTGCCAAAATTGTAGGTATTGCACAGGGACTCAAACTTTCTCTGATCAAACCTTTCTTTAACAATTCTTGTATCTGTCTATTCAATTCTTCATTCTCTGTCAGTGTCATCTGGTGTGCTACTTTGTTAGGCAAACTCACTCCCAGTATAAGATCCATGTGATGGCTGATACTTCTTATAGGTGGTAATCCTTTAGGCACATTATCTGATATGATTTCTTCGTATTCTGTTAGCAACTCTCTTATCTTTTGCAACTATTCTTCTTTAGTCTCTTTCTTTAATGCTTCAGGTTTCTTAGGAATCAAGGCATAACACATATTCTCATGTCTGAAACCATCTAGAAATTTCCTTCCATCCACCAAACAGATTCTAGCATTTCCACATACTTCACTCTTAGGATCATCCTCCAAAGGAATCAAGGTAATTCTCTTTCCATTTGTTGTTATAGTATATGTATTCTTTGTCCCATCATGCATAGCTTTTCTATCATACTGCCAAGGTTTACCCAACAAGATATGACAAACATCCATAGGCATAATATCACACAAGACTTCATCATGATAAGATCCAATATAAAGTTTCACCAAACATTATTCACTCACCAGTACCTTATGATCATCCTGAATCCATGCTATTTGATAGGGCTTAGGGTGTTTCAATATTTCCAATTTTAGCTTAGTCACCATCTCCTCTGAAACTAGATTATTTGAACTACCACTATCAATCACAACTTTACAACACCTACCTCCAGATTTGCATCTGGTTCTGAACAAGCTCTTCCTTTGTGATGGTTCTTCATTTCTCTTAGTTTGAAATAGTGCTCTCCTCATCACCAATGATTTTCCTTTCTCTGGATTGCCAACTAAACAAGATGATTCAACAGGTTCTTCAACATAGGCTGCTCTCCCATTATTTTCTATTTTATCGCTTGTAATACCCTGATTGCATTCAAATGCTCTATGTCCACCACCACACTTAAAAAAATTACCTATGAATGTTCTCTTATCAAATCCTCATCCTTCTCTTTTGTATCCTTCATTCTGGTATGCACTAGGGCTTCCTCTCCAGTAAAAATTTCTGTCATCTCTCTGGTAAGCATTATTATCTCTGTCATCCTTCCTCAACAGGCTGTCAAACTTTTTCTATTTCGGATAAGATCTGTCTCCTCCAGAAAATGTCCTACCTCTCAGAAATTTACCTCCTTTGCCTCTCTGCCTCTGATCATGTCTCTTACTCAACTTCTCTTCAACTTTCAATGCAAACTGGTATGCTTCTTCCAAAGAGGTCATCCTTATCAGGCTTAGCTCTTCCTGAATGTTCAATCTTAGTCCATTGATGTATCTAGCCACTTTCTCCTTGCTTGCTTCACTATGTCCTGTTATGATGATTATTTTATGAAATTATTCAGTGTATTCTTTCACAGATTTCTCCTTTTGTCTCAATTTTTGCAATCTCTTCAACAGCTCCAACTCATAGTCAGTAGGTATGAATTGATTATTCAACTTTGTCACCATCCGGTCCCACTTTGAAATCTTTTCCTTTCCTCTCCTATTTCTTTCCAACTAAACTTCTTTCCACCATATAGCAGCATGTCCTTTCAACTTTGTGTTTGCAAATTTCACCTTCTCCAGATCTTTAATTTCCTCATACTCAAAGTATTCTTCCATGTCATTTATCCAATCAATCAACTCTTCCAGATTCAAATTACCAGTATAGTTCGGTACATCCACTCTAGGTCCTTTCCCAATCTTTGAAATAGCTCACAACATCTTTACTTGATCTGATTCTTCTTCTTCATGACCTTCCAGGGTTTTGCCACTTTGTTCAACAGATTCATCATCACTTTCAATATTAGGTCAATCTTCTTCAACAACATCGAAATGAATTTGCATTATTCTCATCAATTCCATCATCTCATCCATCTTATTAGCCATTGTACCAACAGGAGGAACTCTCTGCGGTGGCATCTTCCTAGGATCAAGTGCAAACTGCCTCAGGTCAGCGATCAGGCTACAAACGACAACTACCTCTCAATTGGCGATCGGTTGCGCACAAGTAACCTACCTCAAATCAACAATCTACTTACAACAAGATCTTACGGAATCCCCTTCGCTAATTCACTCCAAAGAATCAAACTTTCACTTTGATACCACTTGGTGCAGTCATGGTAGGAGGGTTCACATAATGAATTGTTCGGACTGTGCAGTAAGAATAAATACAATGGAAATAAGTCAATAATATAGAACAATTGTAGATTCGGTCATTCAATATAAAAAAGAATTCAAAATGGAGATCTACCGGCAACATGTGGGCTTAGAATTAGGGCTCACAGGCCTGATTACATACATGCACAAGATAAAGCTTTGAAGCTCCTTCGCACAAAACTAACTATAGATCTTTCTAATGTGAATAGATATCTCTGAACTACTTTCCTAAGGATCTATTACATCATTATATATCATTTCCAGACCAATAGATTCCTTTGCATCAACCACAAGAGATCTGGAATCCCAATGAAGAGGTGTGACGTGTGTTCTTGGATAGGTCAGACCTATCAGCTTGAAAATCCTTCTCCAATGGATACAATGAAGTGCAGACCTATGAGGAAGGTCGACCATGAACCAAGGAACATTGTAGAATAAATCACAAGGATCTGCAAGTTGACCAATGCTCCCAATCCTTCTCCTTCAGTTGATTACTCATGACTGTCAGAGAACTCTGCACTGAGAAAATAGAGGATCTTCTGATAGTGATAAATTTCCAGTAGCTGATCCAAATGCTCTAATTCTTGGTATGATGTAGATGAATGAATTGCGATGCTAGGTCCATATCCGCAAGGTGTGGAATGCTGAAAGTGGACCACAAGATGAGTTGTTTGTGACTGAATTGCCTGAACTGAACTGGGAAATGAAAGAACTAAAATGCAAACAAACTAAAATCCAAATGTAAATGTTTTTGGTTGATGCAAGATTACTCTTGAACTAGGGATGCTCCTGCATTAGTAGCCTTTAGATTTTCCCACTTCCCAAAAATTTTGAAAAGACATTCCTTTTTAGTGTCGTGCTTATCATTTAATGATCATTATGAGCCTCGGGAACCATTAGACCAAGATCTTGTTGCGAGATATTGGAACCTTAGAACTCTACGTTGGGGTTTGGGAGTTTTGAGAACCTCCGACCTAGTGACTACAAGACTAAAGTGAAGACTCGGCGACGTAATACATAGTCAAGAAGTTGGTGGGTTAGGGAACTTTAAAACCATGCGACTAGGGTTATGAACTTAAAAAATTGAGCGACAAGTTAAAAGAACTCTAACACATGCGACTTACAAGATCAAGATAAGGCAACAACAGAAAGACTGAGCTAAAAATGATGAAAAATACAAGACCCAGGAACAAAATTTTTGGGGTGTAACATATATATTATTTTTGCCTTCTTTGTTTTAATGTCTTACTTTCTCTCCTTTCCTTTATAGTCTCACATAGAAGTAGTAATTTATTTGAATGGTTGGTTTTTTATATGCACTTACTTGTAGGTTCTATTTTTCTTGTCTTTTTTCTCCTAGGTCTATTGATCCCTGTGCCACCTTTATTCACTCTTTCCCTATCTTTTTATCTTGCTTGATATGCAAACTATCATTTCTACTTCTCTTCTCTGGCTCTCTTCTCTTTTCTCCTGATGATGGATCATGGAGTGTGATTCGAAATGTTGAGAGAAAAAACTTACACACAATATAATCTTGAAGCAGTCATTTACATTATTATGGACTATGGAAATTTGATGTCTATTATACAAAATTTAGTTAAAATATACACATTTTAACTAAATTCCCTCACAATTAAGACTCATGCAAGTCCAAGTTACTCAAAGGGTTTTGCTCTATTCCATTAATGATTTGTTAGAAGGATGGGTCAATGAAAAATTACATTTGTGACAAGTGAGTGAGTGTGAGAATATTATATCACAATAAGTTTCATATTAAATGTTAGAAATGTGATGCATCAAATTGCTTTAAGAAGAGGAAGATACACCATGTGGAATAATAACTAATCTCTAATTATGCATAAGGATTGTACAAATGTGTTTATTCTATCCTTTGCAATCAGTTTATATTTATTGAAAGTGTCTTATTTGAAACTCCCAATAAACTCTACTATATGGAATACATTCAATTTCTAGTTCCACTGTGGCTATGATACCCATGAGGTTTCTGATAAGGGCTCCAATTGTCATATCAAATAGGTCCATATTGTGTCAAAAATTTTCCAAGGCATTCCACTATTAGATCTACTTCCATGATCACGTGTAATTCCATCATCTCCTATGTCTGTAATACAAAAATTTCATGAAAGTTTGGTCATTTAATTATTTTGTAATTGATGTTTTAAGAAAAATAAAAATTATCAAATAAAATTCTATAATTTATCAAGATAAATAAAAGTGATTTTTTTAAAACAAAATATTTTATTTTAAAAGAAATATAATTATAATATTTGTTTAAGTTTTATTAATCAAAGATATTAAATATTTAAAAATATAAATTTCTATCTTAAATAAAGTATTATAATAAAATTTATTATTGTAAATACTTTAACATATATACAAATATAAAACAATCTCTAAGCATAAGATTTTTAATTAAATAAAATAAATATTACTAAAAACTTAGATATTACTTTGTTTGGTATGTATGTACATAATTTTTTTAAAAAATATTAATTAATCACTTACAAATTTATAACTATATTAAAGTTATTAAAAACTTTATTATATTATTTATTTATTTATTTACTTGGTTAATTGCTAACTTGGGGTTTTTTGAACAAAAGTTTTAGCATTACAGTTGGAATGATATACATCAAAGGGCTACATACAAAATGCCCTGATCTAGCAAAATAGACCCTACCACCCTATGCAAGACATTTCAAATGATATCTACCTGATACAAAGAAAAAACCCCATACAAGAAAAATAAAAGAAAGCCCCTGTTTACAATAAAAAAGCTACTAGTTAAACAATAGAATCACCATCCCCATCAACGTTGCCCTTTCAAGCATCCATGTCCTCAGCATAGTATAGGTTTATTAGCTCCCTCATGCAGTCATACTCAACCTCCAGGCCCACCAACTTCTTTAGGAATGCTACCCCTTTTGCTATCTTACGTTGCCTGGCAGCTAATCTGATGTCACCTGCCTCCACCACGAACGACCACCACTGAACAACATCCTCGATGTAGTTGATTCTATGAAAGTCGTCTGGCAGGGGAACACCAATTCTATTTCTTTCAACCGTAGCCACTTCCTACCACCCACCATGAAAATCTAGCTCCCCAAAATCTTCCATTAACTTCTTGATTGTGGCTTCTTCCTCATTGAGGTCTAACATAACTGCTAAAAACATGGAGGAAAGATCAGAGTTTACCCAATAATGGTTATTTTTCTGCATGAAATCATCACCGAGTACCCATTTTATTGCAAACAACAATATCCCACTCTTGGGTTTAAAGACCACCCTAATCCGCTTGTCTGTAATTTGTCCAAGGAAGGACATCTAGCATTTTCTGCAAGTTAAATAGATTGGGGTTTCCATGGTTGCAAAACTCTTACTCAAAAATTGTCATTTGAATGACCATCGAAACTTAGGTGTTCAGATAGAGAAATGTATTGGCATCATCATTGATCTTTAACTCTCAAAGTAGGTCATTTTGCACATTGATTATATCATTAGCTCAACCATTAGCCTGTTGGTTCCCCTCCCTAAGAGTATGGTTAATAACAATATTTTTGAATGGCTCCATTAGGCCTAATGCCTCTTCAAACATTCCTTTTAACTTCCAATTGTGCAAATTCTTTGATCTAATGGAATTTATGACTATCATAGAGTTACCCTTCACCTCCACCTTTCTAACACCAAGACAGTGACATAGATTTAGACCAAGAATGAGAGCTTGCAATTCTGCTTCATTGTTCATTCCAAACACAAGCTTCTTAGCCACCTTCCCCAAGATTTTACCTTCCTCATCTCTAACCAGACAACCTGCTCCAGAGATTCTAGGATTGCCTTTAGAAGCTTCGTCAAAATTCAGCTTTGCCCAGCCCTAAGCCAGTGGAATCCATTTTATTTCTTACCTTCTAGTTAGCATGTCAACATCCCCACCCCCATTAATGAGGTTTATTACATTATTTATTATTATAATATAATTTTTATTGTTTCTCTTAATTATAAATTTATAATGCTCCAAAATAATACTTCCAAAAGAAAATTAAAATAAATAAATAAAAGATGAAAAGGAAAAATAGAATTATAAAAGATTAAAAATAATGATTAGTTTTAAAATTTAAAAAACAAATAAACTACATTTACTATTGCAATTTCTAAATTAATAGAATAGAATTAAAAGAGTAAAAAAGTAAAAAAGTAGTCTTATATTCTAAAAGTTAAAAACATTCTAAATTTATATATATTATTACTAGCATATCTATCTTAAATAAATCTATGTAAAAGACACTAGATATATACTTCTGGAAGCATCTATTTTAAAACAAGAGCTGCAGAGTAGCGAAGATTCTGCCAAAATGTTTATGAATAGTCGTGTTTTAATTTGTTGTGTTTGCTTAGTTTTAGCAACAATGTTGAACAACCTACAAAAGAAAATTGTTAATGAATTTAAGTTTATAAGTAAAGTTGAATATGAAAATAAAATATAGATGGTTAGAAATATACAATTTCCATGTCTTCTTGGAGATCTCCATCTTTGACATGTAATTTGAACTGGTTTTTATCTATTTGTGTTCTATGAGTGAGATGAAATGAGTTTGATTTTAATGTTTGACAATCTCTCTCACCGTCCTAGTAGATAGAAGTGATTTTACAAAAAAGGATGAAGTTTATATGAATTTAGTGTACCATGTGTGTTTCTCTCTCTTCTACCCTCATGCATATTAAGGAAAGAAATAAAGGATTAATAATGTAAGTATAGTTTTAGCATCTTGTTCATTATATTGCACAAAGAAATATGTTGTCTTACTAAATATACTTCTATCTTATATAATTAATTAATGTTTAAAAGAATTAAGTGCATTGTGCTTCCTTTCTTTAGTTAATCTTTTGCTAGTGTTTGTGTGAGTGTGTTGCATCAATATTGATTTTACACATTTTTAGCAATGATGGGTGACATTATCACATTTTTGATAAATTTTTGTTGTTGAACATATATTGTCATGATTATTGATTAGGAAAAAACATAGACTCATCCATTTTTGCCAAAGTACCCATTTCCCCTTCTTCCCCATTAATTATTCATGCAACTTGTGTTTAATTATAAGAATTATGTGTTATTAAGAATAGAAAAAGATTGCAATTATCTAGTTTATTTATTTTGACTAATCATGAAGGAAAATTGATAAATTACATGAAAATTTATGTTTTTGCCTTTGTAGATTGATATGGAGACATCTTCGAAGAATAGGGGACAACTCTGGAAGATTTTAGTTGATGCAAAGGAGATTTTGGGGACTTTTCGCACCAACTCCAAAAACTTCAAGATCTAGAGAAGTTGGAAGGGATTTGGAAGAATCAGGACAACATACTTCAAACTCTTGTGCCAAATCAAATACTTTGGAGATATGCACAACCTAGTCACCACCAATCCAATTGTCATATTAATGCTATAATAAATCCAACTCTTGTTCCAGAGCAGTATGGGATTTCTATTGAAGTGATTGCTAGAGATATTTCCCAAATTTATGTAGAAATTTTTATTTATAACAAACTTATTTATTGTTTTCTTTTTTAAAATTTAAAAGAGACTTCAATAAAATTTATTACAAATTGAATATGATAGCATAGAGGATAACTATGCAACATGACACATTGAGACACATACACATAGTTGCACACTTCAAATGCCTAAAATCATTTTAGAAGCTAGAATATTTGTATCATTCTGTACATTAGATAGAGTTTGCAGACTCTTCCGACAAAGAAGAAATAATAGTAGTGGTACATATCCTTTCTTCAATTGGAAAACATGGATTTTGTAAAATCCATGGCTATTGCTAATAAGAAGGCTAGATTTACATATGGTTGACTTTCTTGATGGTGCTAGCTATCTTGAGGACAACCTAAACTATAATTCTAAGATGCCAAAAAAAAATTGAAGGAAACACAACCTCCTCATGCATCTCATCATCATTTTCAACATCAGCACGACCCATCTTTTCAGACACTTCAATAGGCTGTGCTATTTGTGATCCACTCTCAGCCAATCTATATATATTCATGAGCCATTCCTCTGCCTTTGATAATAATTCTTCATATCCCACATGCATGTCATAGAGAGTTACTATAGCTTTATAAGCCCATTTCTCTTTCTTGGAAGTATCTCGTGCCTCTTTTTCTTTTTGAACCTGCAATAATCCATACAAAAAACCATTAAAACTAGAAATATTAACCATAATTCAGAAAATATTGAGCCCTACTCTAATAATTACTGAGCTAAAAGGTTCAAAATACATCATAAAGCACTAAATTCTACAACTTGTAATAATTCATTAAAGGAAGCCCTCAAAACCCTAAATATTATCCATAAGCAGAGATGCCTAAACCCCATTGTTTGGTAAAGACTATTCAACTAAACTCTTGCACTTAACTATACAAATACTTGAACAACCTCCTCCAAAAACACAATGAACTTTGTAGCTTCCAGTTATCAACAAACAAAGAAGGGAAGAATATACATCAATGCCCACAAGTGATCAAAAGCATCAGTGGGACTAAAAAGTACATTTTGATACAACAACATAGTGCTAATGCAAAAATAACCATAGGTTCTAAAAACTAATTAAATATTAAAAAACATGACCATACGGGTGAGCATGAAGCAGTGAAACCCCAAACCATGTAACCTAAATACAAATACAAATACAAATGGTCATGTAAGATAAATGTCTCTTAAAAAATGCTTGAATTCCTTTACTAAAATAATTAGTAATAACCACTATGCTAGATGCCTCTTGAAAACCTTAAAAAACATTAAATTTTGCATCTTGTAATTGTATACACCATTAACCAGAGACACCTAAACCCCATTGTCAAGAGTATCAGAATAAGTTATAAATGTCTGCTATCTGTAGATTTACTTGAACCTCATCCTGGAAAACGTGAATTTAGTAGCTCCCCGTTATCCAAATAAATGAACCCTCGAAACCCTATACTTACTATTGAGCTAAATGCCTTCTTCAAAATACATTGAAAAGCAATAAATTTTGTAGCTTGCACTTGTCCACACCCTTAAAAGTATCCACACCCAAACATGCCTTGACACCATTCTAGAGACTATTGTGCTGAATTGTTGTAGTTATCTATACAATATCTTACACCTTATCTTGAAAAACAACAAATAATACAGCTTCCAATTATCCACAAAGCAATCCTTAAGCCCTATATTATCCATACCCAAAAAATAGTTAAACCATGTTTTAAAGATTTATAAGCTATATAAGAGCCAATATCTATTAAAAAAACTTAAACAACATTCTTAAAAACAAAATTCTACAACTCCCAGTTATTCACACAATAGAAAGCCTTTAAATACTTATAAATCATACATGGAAATGCTTAACTCCCAAATGCGTGCAGTTATCTATTAAAAGGCTTGTAGTTTTCTGCATATTGCAATCATCCATAAAAAGCAACCCTATAAACCCTATATCATAAACATCAAGACTAATAGAAAGATTTAAATTAGTGGAATAAAAGTTGCAATCATGTTGTGGCTGTATAACAGCCTTCGATAGATGCCACTCACTGCAATTGCATTCTCTACAAGCACAGTATCTCTAACCTCAACATCCTTAGTAGAAAATAAACCTCGACCATGCAAGGGTGATTTCGTAATAATTACCGGGCCAATATAATTACCTTCTCCTACATTGCTTTCTATATTTGCTTAGTTTTGATCACTTGTGAAATGAAGCAAAATGCTATTGACGACAAACAAAACATTCAAAACAAAAGAAATGCTTCAGGCAAATTAACCAAACTGACAAGCTGAGCGCATGGAGAGGCAAACTCACCAGACTAACAAGTTGAAAAGAAAAAAGCCAGAAAGACGTGGAGGAACCCAATAATTGAAAAGAAGGTTTTTTTTTATAATTTTATTTGCCTTTTTTTAAGCTGGACTTGCAAGTCTTCAGAGCCCCAAAAAACCTGTCTCACGCCTGTGAGCATGATGTAGACACATTCACAACTGCAAGAAAATATTCTCCATCTACACTCTATTCCTGCCTAACCAGCTCCCTAAGTAGAACATGAATGGATAAATCATGGGAAACACATTTAATTCAAGGAATTAAAACTCTAAATCCACATTAAACCAATTGCCAACAATATACAACTTTCTTATCAGCACACTAGGCATAAACAAATAATCAGAAGAAATCAGTGAGAATAAATGCCAAAACAAAAACACTGCAAATTACTTTTATATTCAGATCCCGCATCAGTTACATAACTTGTATTTACAGAGGGAACCAAGCTCCCCATCAGACTCATCCTCAGCATCCACCACTCTTCATATGAAACTACTTAATATGTAATAGATGCACATTAATCGTCCTTATCAAGTAAAAGTTTTCTACCAATTAGATTAAAGAAAAAATATTTTTCAAATATGTTTTGTTATAATATTTGCATCTATACAATAACAATAGCTAAATATTTTTTAAATAGAAAAACTTTCATTTCTCACTGGTTGCAAAAAGAATTATTAAGAACTAGTTAAGAATAGGCCTCACCTATAGTTTCCTTGGCAGAAACTAATAAATTCATGCTATATAAATGGAATAGACACTTTGGGTGTCTTTTACGTAAGTTTTAGTTTTTATATATAAGTTCAAAGTTACAAAATAATTATTTAAAAAGTGTAAGCATGTTAACAAAAACTATTAAAGAGTCGACATATAAAAGTAATTATATAAAGAGGAGAGAGGAGTTATCGAGTGACATAAAAAAAATTAAATAGTGGACATATAAAATAAATAATCATAAACATTAAAAAAATATAGCTGACAAATGCAACATTAATAATTAAAACATATATTAACATTTTATGATGGGTTTAAATTTTTTTCGTATTTAGCTAGGGTTTTATTAACTAATCTTTTCATTTTTAATATAGATTAAGACTTTATTATTTTAAAAATATATGTAAACAACTAACCCAAAGTATTTATTGTGTAATGAAACCTAATAAAATATAATGTTATAAAATATTACTTTAGGACACTCTATTTTTATAAAACATGAGCGAGTGAAAAAGAAAAAAATTAAATTTTATTATGTAGAAAATAAAATAAAATAAAATTGATGCCTCTAGTAAAATCTATAAAATATAACTTCTCTTGAATATACTTTGCTCCATTTTTATTTATATGATAAAACCCTAATAAAAAAAGATATTAATTGATTGTGAGAAAACAAAACAAAACCCTAATAAAATATAGTCACTTTATTTTTATAAATAAATTAAATTAAAATTAAAATTTATTAAACTATATTTTGCTAGGGTTTTATCACATGAAATAAAAAGGAGCAAAGTATATAAAAAAAAAATTTGTATTTTAAAAAGAAATATATTATTTTATTAGGTTTCTTTTGTTTTCTCCACAATCAATTAATATGTTATTTCTATTAATATTATAAAGAATTTCGATTATATATCAAATTTGTGTTTAATTTTAATTTTTTCTAAATGACATGTAATATTTTTATATCTTATGGAGCATTAAGAATGAAATATATGTCATAAACTAACATCGTGCCAATGAATATTTAATAGTCAATATGATGCAAGAATTAAATTAGAATTATTTGTACATTTAATTATTTATAATGTATTAAGTTGATTGATATATTTGCTTATATTTTTGTAGGATGCCTCGCCCAAGGTTAGATTTTGAAAATGAAGAGCAACGAAGAGAACATCGAAGAGAATTATATGAGACAACAACATGAACAAATGAATGATGCATAAATAGAGGAAGTAAGAAATCGTCAAAACCAAAATGCCAGAGAAAGACATGTTAAATGTAGGGCAAATATGACAGTGGAAGAGATTGAAGTAGAAATGAGACAAATCATTTTAATCCTTTTCTCTGGAAAGGCAGTGAATGCAAACTGTGCATCCTTAATTTGACCAATAAGAGGCACTTGTTTGGTTTCCATTGAAAAACATCTACCAAAGGTTTTTGTCAAAGTTAATCCCAGGGCATCTGCCACCTCTTTAGGCATAACATTGTCAAAGGCACCTGAATCTATGACATAATTACTAAGTTTATGACCATTTATCAACAAAGAAACATAAAATGGTTCAATTTTCCCTGTGGAAGGGGTAGTAACTAGATTGTTCTAAGAGGCTCTTGTCTTAGAAGTGACATGAACATGTTGGGAAGAATCTTGCCCTATAGGGGCAACCTTATTCTTTACAAATTTAGCTAACCATTCAAACTGATCTGGATTAGCTTGTAAATACTCGACCTCTGACATTTGAATTTGAATTTTCCTAGCATGATCTATTATATCAAATAATTGATATGAAGTAGACATGGGAGAGGGAATACTTTCATTTTGAGGTCTAGGATGGGAAGTACTAGTTTGACAAATAAAAGTAGAAGAAGGAATATTTTGTGTACTTGTTTTTCATGAGCTAACTCCCTGGGTTGAAAAGGTAGAGGTGTGCCTCTCTTAGCAATAATGATTACAAGATGGGGATCTTCCTTAGACTTTCCATTGTCAGCCACTTGTTGATTCAGCTGATTCTGTGATTGCATGAAAACAACATATGACTCACCATATGCATCTTCTCCTTGTTTTGCTTCATCTTGAAAGTTCAGGAAACCAATGTTTGAGTCGCCAACCAACTCTTCTTCTCCTTTCATGAAGAGGTTGGCAATATTATCCTAATCAAGATCAGGTTGGGGGGAATTTTCTTGTTTTGCTTCATAGTAGCCAACTGCTACATTAACCGGTGGTGCTTCCAAAGTGTTACACCCCATGTGTTTCTATCTACTTACTATTTACCTAGTTTGGTTAATTTGTTTAGAAAGTGAGTGATTATGGATTTCTGTAGCTGTATATGTGTTTTTATCGATTTACTATAGATTGGATATTTTGTGAAAATTAAAGTAATTATGAATCTTTGCATCTATGTGTGTTATCCATCTTGAATGCAATATGATGAAAAAAAAGAATAATGCAATGTCTTGTATTAATGTGGTTATTGTTAATTAATGATGATATTTTGATTAGCTAACTACTGTGGCGATGATCTGAGTGGATGCAGGAACAGGTTGTCCCTCCAAAAGGGAGGGGAGGTATCACTCAGGAGAAGGACTTGGTCTGGTAACTTTAGTAAAACCTATATTGAGCAATCACACACTCACAACCCTATCTTGACCTAGGTTGTGTCAAGTTAGTTGGGTAGCAGTAAGTGATGTTTGTTGTGAATCTTAACTGCATGTTTGATGATTGTGTGAGAACTGTGATTTAATCTGCATGTTGATAAGTTTACGATTGCATAGACAAAGTTTTATCGTGAAACATTTTCATGTTATGCATGCGTTTATGTGGTTGTCATTCATGTCACCAATGTATATGTGGTTTCCATTCATTTGTGTCGCCAACATGTGGGTCATGAGTTTATTTGGTTTTGAGTGAAGTCGATATACCTATTTATGCATATATATATGATAGCTATTGCTATTATGTATATATGAGTTTATTTGGTTTTGAGTGAAGTCGATATACCTATTTATGCATATATATGATAGCTATTGCTATTAATTTTATATATATATATATATATATATATATATATATATATATAGTTATTTATGATTTGCGAGATACTGATGAATTGGTGATAAAATAATCATGTCTATGTGAATTTCATGTCGAT
Organism: Cunninghamia lanceolata; assembly: GCA_027924645.1. Classification (NCBI taxonomy): domain Eukaryota; kingdom Viridiplantae; phylum Streptophyta; class Pinopsida; order Cupressales; family Cupressaceae; genus Cunninghamia; species Cunninghamia lanceolata. Next base: position 33,393,724 of record BSBN01001583.1, on the reverse strand, counting down.
TTTATTGTAATACATGAATGCATGATCAATATGTTAAAAGTAATTTTATTTACGATTTAATAATAATAATAATATTATTATATTCCTATGTTTTAAAAAATATATATATAATTATAATACTTTTAAAAAAAATGATTTTATTTTATTAAATATTGTCCTTTTGATATATTGAATATAATATATATATAAACATATATATTTAAATAATTATATATTATATAGTTTATAAAAGTTAAAATATATATATATATATATAAATAATTATATATTATTTTTATAGTTTATAAAAATTTAAAAAGGCACCTTAAAAGGGAAAGACCTTTATATAAGGTAATAAAGTCTAATAAGGTTTTAAGTGTTACATATCTTATTTTTTCCCTTAAGCGAATGGTATTTAAGGTTTAAAATATGGGCATGTTTTTAATTCTTAAGGCATGCGGGCCCTCTTTAAACCTTTTTAAATTTCTTTTAATTTGTAAAGTTTTTTTAACCATTTTGGCACGTGGGCCCCTTAAACCTTGTAAATTGTTAATAATTTTATATTTTATTTTTATTTATATTTTTATCTAACACTTTTTTTTAGAAGGTTGTTTGGATTTATGAACTAAATTTAGATTTTGATAAGTATGTCTCCATAATGTCAACATTGTTGAGTTGGTTAAGCATGTGACATTATGTCGACATTTTTAAATTGGTTGCAGTATAAAAGGGGGTACTCTCCCTCATTTTTAATGGCACCATTTTCTAATCAAGAGCTTTTTCTTTTTAAATTTGAGTTTTGCATTTGTGTCGAAAATTTGTCGATTTGTTTTTATAAGTGGTTTTATTTGGAAGAGTGATCTAGAGTATGGAAAGTCTGTTGACAGAAGAGTATCTAATCCATTTGGAGCTATATTCTCAAGCATGGGATTTATTTCTCCTCCTTTATGTTTTTCCTGTTTTCAAAATATTATGTGATGTATTATTGTTAAGTGATTGCAATATTGAATTATCGTTATTAATGTCTTTTGATTGTATAATAGTTTATATATATATATATATATATATATATATATATATATATATATATATATATATATATATATATATATATATATATATATATATATATATATATATATATATATGGATATATATACATATATCTAGTTAGCAAAATTGTATTGGGAATGTGAGATTGTGTCTATGGTTTGGTTTTTACCTAGATGGAATTGTGAACCAATCATTGATTGGAATTTATATAGGAAAGTTGTACAAATGGAAAGATAGTGAGAATAGGATTCAAGTGGTATTAGTTCGATATATGTATCCTAGTAAAGCATGTAATAGGTTAACCTTGGGATATGTGATCCATGGAAGAGGGAGGGATAACCTAGAATAGAGTTTGATGTAATTGTTAAGTGGAGATATTCCTGGGATTTGTTGATCCATGGAAAAGGGAATATCCTATGTGTAGAGAATGATGTATTTGTTAAGTGGGGTTATTCCTGGGATTTGTTGATCCATGGGTAAGGGAATAAATATTGTATAGAGATTGTTGTCTTTCCCAATCGAGATAGAAGGGTGGGTGAATATGAGACAAGAAAACTTTGGCCAAAGTGGTGTAAATTGCCAATGTTTACACCGTCTAGGTTCACTGTGATCCAGGTTTGCATTTCTAGTAGGAATTTCATATTTTGATGGTTGTAGCCATAGTATGATAGTACTAGTTAATGTAGGACACAACACCTTGCTCAAACTAGGCCTATTTTATTTGGGGTTACCAAACCAATCCCTTCGTCGAAGGGTAGGGCCGTTTACCAGTTTGGTAAATGTGCGGGGGACTGCAGTTAGTCCGTGGTTGGAGGTAAATCACCTGAGTGATGCTTCCCCTCATGCAGTTGGTGGCCGGGAATATTGAAGACATACAAGTATACAATTATGTATCTCTATTTATCAGTTAAGCTCTTGAAGCTTGTATGTATATTATGAAAAAAAGTTGTAAAAATGATTATTCAATTCTTTTATTGAGGAAATAAAATTTGATTTATGCAATGGGAGTTTGGAATATGTTTCAAATGTGCATTTAATCAAAGGAATTCAAGGAAAAATTTTATTGCTTCCGCTATCAGTATCTTGATCTATTTACTTTCTAAGTTAAACTTGGTAAATCTTTGTTGGTAGAACAGGTGGCATGTTTTACAAAGCAAGTCTCCCTTATGTAGGAGGAAGCATGTTTTGCCCTTGGTTTCTTGCAGCGTTACCCTAATATGGAGCATTCAGGAAAGTTCTCCTTGGTATGTCCTTATAGGAAGAAAAGGACATATTTTGACAAACTTATTTCTTCAAGGCTAACAATTCATTAGCCAAATTTTGCACCATGGGATCTGTGGTGCTTGCGGAAGGTGTACTTGTGGAAGGTTGTCCTTTAGCCCGATTGGTAGCCTTCCTTATTTTTCCAGCGAGGATCAAGTTGTCCTCAATTTCAGTAGCCAAGGCTTGAGCTGCTGCCAAATCAGCTAGATTAGTTCACTGCAGAAGAAAACTCACTTCTGATAGTTGAGTGTTTATGAAGAAACACTTTAGATTCTTAGCTATAGGCTAAGTAGTTGCAGGAATTCTGTTGGTTAGCTTATTAAACTTTGAAATGAACTCACGCATGGGTTCTTATAGTTCCTTCTTCATTTCAGTAAGCTGAGCCAAAAGAGCATGTGCATCTTCAGCAGGTTTGAACCTAGCCTCAAACTTAGTTCATAGAACATTCCATCCAGTGATGGTTTGAGTAGGAAGATGATAGAACCAATCTGCAGTGACAACTTGAAGTGTCTCAACAAAAAGTCTTACAGATATATCTTCATATTCTACCCCTAGAACACCACATGTAATGTAAAAAGCTGCAATATGTTCGTTGGGGTGAACTTTTCCATCACCATAGAACTTTGAAAAATTCTTTCTTGAACTATGGGGTAGATCATGCAATGACGGAGTAAGATTCAAAGGCCCAAAAGCATTTCCCCATGGACCTGCAAGAGGAGGAAGAGCCATTGTGCACTGATTACAAGGTGAAATTACAAACCTAGAAATTTGTGGGATAGGGAAAGTTCTAGGAAGACTTGATGCTTCACTTGGTATGGGGGATCTCGCGTTGGTAGGTAGAAAGCTTAATGTACACTGAAGATATCCCTTAGGTGGAAGAGTGAAATTAGTTTGTTACATTAACTCAAAAATAGGATCTATAATTGCTTGTGCTCTTCTACTTCTGGTCTACCTAGGTTCAACCAGAGTGTAAAATAATTAACAAAAATTTCAAAGACACAACCTATTAAAAGCAATATGAGATTGGTATACTTCAACCAAAAGCGTGAGGCTGTTGGATGCGTATTTGTTCCCCAGTGGAGTCGTCAAAAACTATTGGTTGAATATTTTGTCTTCAATTAATCAAAGACAAAATGGTTATATCAACCACAGTATGATGAGATTTAATCTCTCCTCTTAGAAAGGGGAGGCTCCCTTTTTATTGCTCACTACAATCAACAAGGATTTAACTAGATCTATGTACACTATAAGCTAACTTGAGGATGGTGTCATATCATCCATTTCTCTTTTTTTAGAAATGATGTTTCAATTTAATCCTTACAATGTATGATAAATTCATAAACTACTTATTGGAACAATAATAACTAATATCAAGATTAAATGAACATAAGAATATTCAAAATGATACCAGCATGAAATAGACTAGAAATTCACAGAAGCATAAATTCTTTCATAATTTCTTTCATTGACTTGGAATTTAAAATATATAGTGTAGAATGTAGCCCAAAGTCTCCACTGTACACTATCAAGAGATTTTAATGAACACATAAAATAAATAGCAGCTCAAAGTCTGCTAATGTTTTCAACTCATGAACATAGAATAGAAATTCCAAATGCAATGTTGCAGCACAAAGACTCCAAAATCAGCTTTAGATCGCCTCCCAGATTATATGAATTCACACTACTTATTTGATCAATTGCATAAGATGGTGCAAGAGAAAAGACATAAGAACATCTCTCATACATAACAAGTAGATTCTCAAAACAAAGTTTGAATGCTCACTTGCTTTCTTATTATTGATAAAATCTTGATTTACAAACTTGAACACAAAGTCTCAAAAATGCTTCTCAATTTTGGCAGAGTTTTGCTTCAATAACTAAAAGGTAAAACATTACAATAGAGGCCCTCTTTATTTATAGTGAGAGGCCGTGAGCAAAAATAGGGAAAATACAACTAACTTGACTTTTTCAACAAAAAGAGTCCTTATTGATTTGGGACTTTCCTTGTTTTTACATGTAATTGCATCTTGAAAAAGTACATGTGAAAATGTCCAAAACTACAAACAAAGTACATATGAAAATACAAAAATAAACTAAGGCATGAAAACTTGAATCAACTTGCACTCCCATTCTTCTTAGATAAGCCTTGTATGTATGGTGAATATTGCTTGCATTTCTAGGCTGTCAGGACCAACAGTGCTTTTGGAGATCACTTGAGCTCTGATTACTGTATCTTTCCCTGTTGTAGCTACCTTTTCATGACTTGACAACTTGGCCTTCAGATTATCTAGAGTTAATTGGTTATCCAGAATATTATCTAGAGAGGTGACTGAAAAAGCTTTGTCTTCAAACTCCCTCTGAAACATAATCTTAAATTCTTGAATCATCTCATCAGCAGGAAGAAAATGATGATCTTCAGTTGTCAACTTACATGGGAGTTCCTCCAATTTGTCCTGAAGATCAACATTGCTCTCTTCACTCAGGTCCTTGGCACTCTCCAAATCTTTGATCAATTCTTTTAAAACATTACTTCAGTGAATCAATGACTCTTTAGTTTCTACATAAGATTCATGATTTAAAATAATGCCAATTGATATCAAAGTTTTCACCTTCAACTTTTTAATATCAGTCCACTTCTCAAGGCGATTATCTAAGTACTCAATGTCTTGAGATATTACATCAACCAAATCATCCATCTCAACTCTTATCTTTTCCATTTTTCTTTTCTTCTCAGCGGTACTTGTAAGAAGAGACACTCCTTGTGAATGCATTCTTTCAAGATATTCATCAACCACTCTTCCTTTGACATGAGTCTTTTCTGCCTTTTGTATAATACGATCTTCTATAGTTATTGCCTCAGGTGCCACTGACTCAGATGACAAAGTAATCTTCCATACCACTGCAGCTAACTGCTCTTCTCTTGCTTTGTATTGCTCCTTCATTTCCCTCTCATGATCAAATTTCATAATCAAGGAAATAAGAGTTGATTGTACATCATCCTTAGTACTTTCAAGAGTGATTTTCCCTAGTTCAATTCTAGAGATAGAATAATCACTGATACTGAAATTATTGATGGTAGCATCTAGTGGTGATTGAGCAATTTCCACATACTTGTGACCTTTGTCTTCTAACAACTGAGAAAGAGTCTTGGGCTTCTTCTGAGTCTTTGCCTTCACTAGAATTAGCTTTTCCAAGTCAAAGTCATCTGGGAGATATTTTCTTTTTCCTCTTTGGAGTGTAGGCTGAGAGCCATGGAGGAAGCACTGATGAACTAGTATCCAAATTCAAACCCATTGCTTTCCCAGGAGGAGTTACACCCACATTAGTTGTAGTGATGATTGGAGAGGTGTTTGTAAAAACTGTACCTGACACATTAACATTTGAAGCTTGGTCAATACCTAAAACAAATTGATCTAGAATTGCTTGGTCACCAATGTCATATGAAGGAGAAGACAAACTTGGCAGAGATCCTGAAGAACAAAAAACAACATCAAAAATAGCTTTAGGACTATCAAAAAGTGTTCTAGAGGAAGATGGTGTAGTAGAGCCAGAAGATGGTATAATAATAGGAGTAATAGGAGTACTAGAAATAATAGGTACGAAATCAAAAACAAGTTTAGTAGGAGAGGAAGAAGAAATTAGAGGTTTTGATATAATATTTTCTCTAGGAGACATGGTAGGTCCCTCTAGTTGTTCTTGCTCAGCTTCCTTTCCTGATTCTCATTCATCTTCTTTTTCCCTTGAAGGTCTTTCTTCAGTGTCCATATCTTTAGCAATAAGCTCTTCAGTTACTTGTTCATCTGTTTCCATTTCCTTTGCACTTGGCTCTTCTTCCGTTACTTTAGCCTTGCCACCTTTAGATACAAATTTTATCTTAGGCTTAGGAGCCTTAGATGAGCTTGGTGTATCACTTTTATTCTTGGTTCTTATTTCAACCTTCTTGCCTGTTTTCTCTAAGGTATCCTCTTCTGAACTAGTGACAAACTCCTTTAGTTGAATTCTCTTACTTTGCAGCCACACATTAGTATTTTCCAAAATGAGTTCAAACCTTTTCCTTATAGAAGTCAACTCTTTCTTTGACCATAAGACCATAGGCAAAGGAGAACTGGCAACATTTTCACTCACAGACCTAGGACTTACAATATCTTCATCATTTGTCATGCCTTCAGGAATATATGCCAGTTTTAGGTCCTCAATTTGACTAAGAGTGAACCTATAGTAATCCAATTTTCTGATATCTTCCTCGGTCCTCAGATCAGCCCACACATCTTCTACCATTGAGACATGTGATGCAGTCTTCCTCTTGATCTTGTCTTTCACTTCCCTAAAGTCAAAATGGTTTCTTCTTTTGAAATGCTTCATGGTCACCAATTGCATTTTAGTTTCCAGAGCCTTAGCTTTTGTAGTAGTAGCAACAGAATACCTGCCAATCTCCACAGGAAACTTAAAATCAAGCTTCTTTAGTTCTATTTGCTTGTTATGCGCGACAATCATTTGTCGGCATAGCTCCATCAAACTAATTTTGTCACTAGGGAACTTGGGTAGCATATATGGATACCCCTGAAAGTAACCAACCCTTAGATAGGTGAATGTTAGCAATTGTATATACAAACAACCAAACTTGTTTACCACCTCCTAAGCTTCATTTGATACTCTCTTCTGTTCTAGTTGTGGATCAAAAAGACACAAGAACATGGAAAAGAAAGCATCGTTTACCCTCTAGAAGTGATGAATGGATCCCTTCAAATTTAACTAAGGATAATAATGATATACAAGAATGACTCTTTGATCTCCCTCTAAGGTTAACCCTAGAAAGCTTCTCATAAATGTAGCTACATATACCAAGTAAGATGTCATAAAGAATTTGGATGTGGTTGACACCTTAGCTAATTGCTCATGAAGAGCATTACTAATCTGCTCACCCTAGAAAATATTTTATTTTCCTTGAAGGATGACTTTGATATAGGGATACATCCACTCATGGAATGTGGAAGATGAAGGTAGTCCTCTAACTCTGCTGAGAAGGGTTATCAAGTCACTAACTTCTTCTACAAAGTTATTCCTTGGAAAACTCCTTGGCCATTTGGAGAGATTAGACCTAGAAATTTTCAGCCATTTAGTGTTTATAATCCTTTTGGCTTTCTCAGTATTCTTGTCATATTCTTTTGAGCAATATTGAAATCAAGCTTTGCAATTTCCTCTACACCAGGACACATGAACATTTTGTCTATGAACTCTGCATCTAGCCTCATTATCACATTGCCTTGTGCATCAACCACTGTTTTGTTGTCTCTATTATAAAAATGAGCTACTTGAAGGACAAAATCAGTGTTATGAGCTGCTATAGGAAAAGATGCAACCAAATGAATATTGTTGTTTATAATCCTTTACATGTAGTGACTTGGATTATCTTGTTTTGTCCTTTCTACAAATTCGGCCATGTCAATATGGCCAATCTCCATATCCCGTATCTCATCCACATTTGATGTGACTGAAGTGATGGGGAACACACCCTTGTACTTGTACTTCATCGATTTAGTTTTATTTGGAGAGAGATCAATCATTTGAAAAATGAACTCGTTTGGTTGAGAACAAGAACTTGACAATCTTGCAGAAGCAACTGCAACAAGAGAAGGCATGATTTTGCAGTGTTAGGCAAAATTTGGTATTTGGGAAACTACATTATTGAAAACCATGAGCTTGAAGGGGCTAGAGAGAAATCGAAGTGAAGAATTTAGAATTTAGCAAAAGTAGGCGAAGTTTAACAGATGTGAAAATTCTCTAGAGTTAGAGAATTTTAGGACAGTGATGCATGGACGACAAAAATTGCCACCCTTGCATATAGGGTAAAACACTTTTATGTAAGAGCGTTGATTTTATCCGCTTCTGCATGTAAGGGAAAATCTTTGCAAGTGTACCAATGGGTAAAAATGTCGAACGAATGTTTAAGTGTTTGAGAGGGTAAAAATGTCACTAAGGCATTAGGACTCAAACAGAGGAATGTTTCATATTACAAACTCTATGTATGGGTGACAAAATTTACCGCTCCTACATAAAGCATGAATCTCAAGTTTGTGTATGGCAGTGAATTTCACCGCCCCTGCATATTAGGGAAAATAAAAGGATTAAGGCATGGGTGATGATTTTCACCACTCATGCATTTCTTAATAAAACATAGCTTATGTATTGGTAGTGAAAATCACCACCCATGCCTAAGTGACAAATATAAGGGTGTGTATGGGCAGTGAATTTCACCACCCTTACACATAGGGATGAATCTCCAGTTTTACAATGGCGGTAAAAGGTACCATTTAAATAGGTAAGAGAGAGAAAGTGTGTTGGTGGAAAATTTCACCACCTTCACACTCAGAATGTAAGACTTCAAATGAGCCGAAGTTTTCACCACTCGGGTAGGTAAGGTAGACCAAAAGTTTCACAAAAAATGACAAAAATTGCTGCCATAAATCTTTAGCAAAACAAAACTAAAATAAAAATAGGTTGCTGATAATCACCAACCATTCGAAAAATAAACTTATAAATTTCATTAAAAACCCTAAACATAATGAAGAAAACACATTTGGCAATGAAGAAATGAAATACTAAAATTAAAACAACAACTAGGGCTTTCACGTCGAATTTAAAAGATCAAATAAAAGAGAATGATTACTACAAACATAGATACATTCATCAATTATGAAAACCCTAAAAAGAAAAACAAGGAAACAAGAAAAACATATGTGGACAATGAAACAAATACAAACCCTAGCTTGAATCTGTAAAAAATTTGACTCAACACGCATGCCGAGATCTCCCAAGGGTTTTCAGATGCTTAGAGGGCTCACAGAGGCGAATAAATAAAGATACAATGAAAAATAAAAATGATTTTGTTACGGGAAAATGTTGATAATATCAATAATCAATAATAACCCAATAAATCAATAGAAATTGCAATAATCAAGATTCAAACACAAAGAAAACACCTTGCAAACCTTATTACTCCACAGCTTCCATTGGTTGCCTAATCTCAAATTGATCTTTCGTATGAATGAAGCCCTCAGAAAGCGCACTTCCTTGCCTTTTTCTTCAAGATGACAATAGAAAAATGACTATGATAGTTCTTGTAATGAAGAGGATCTTCAATACAATAAAAATGGTGATCGCAAGCTATGGAATGGTTTGGGTGCCAAAGGCGTGCTGTGATTCCTACAGAGTAATTTTACTAAAAGCTTGGACGATTGAAATGGAGGAAAAGGGGTTGTATTTATAGGTTTGAGAGAAAGAAGATCAATGGTATAGAATGAACAAGAAGATAAATGGTTGAGAAGACTTGAGAGGATGTGCGTGAATAGGAAGAGAACAAGTGTCTTGTTCTCTCATGCAATAGAGGGGTTAATAGAAAAAGATTGAAGAGTTAACTAATTTGATTGTCTAGTTAACAAAAAAGACTAATCAGTTAAGTGAATTGATTGATTAGTTAACTGATTTGAAGTGGAGGATAAATAGGACATGTGTGTGAGGGAACAATTAATTAAATATTAAAATATTTAATTAAGTGTGCACATGGATTTGCATGGATTAATTTTGGTGTTAATCCGTTTTTGAGAGGAAATAGATAATCTAAATAAATGTTTTGATTTATTTAAATATAGAGTATGTTAAGTTTAGAAGAACTAATTAAATAATTGGACATTATTTAATTTAGAATGACTTTAGAATTTAGAAGAGGTAATTAAATAATTTGATATTATTTAATTTAGAGGAATTTTGGAAGAATTAATTAAATAATTGGACATTATTTAATTTAGAAGGACTTGGAGGATTTTAATTAAATAAATGAATTTATTTAATTTGGAGGAATATGAAGGATTTAATTAAATAAATGATTTTATTTAATTCTGTGGAGGAATGTGAATTAGATAAATAAATTGATTTGTTTATTTATTGATAGAGGAATTAGACTGAAATAAGTATTAAGAATATTTATTTAGAGAGAGTTGTGCCATTTTTAGGTGTAGACAGATTCAAACATATAAAACAACCCATAAAACATTCACACGAAGTGCATTAAATGCATTAAGTTTGAACTATGAGTTGCACGGGCGGTACTTTTTGCCACCCTTGCACTTAGGGGTATCAAAAACTTAACATGCAATGGTGGTAATTTTTACTGCTCTTGCATGTAGAGAAAAACACCAAAAATGCAATGGTGGTACAAATCACTGCCCTTGCATGTTAAACAAAAAAATTTCTAACACCTTAAAATATCAAACTTACTACTTGTTTAAATTTTGGAAACTTCGAGAAACTGAGATGAGAAGATATTCAAATAGATTCTCCAGTGCTAGAGGACCATGCATGAGGGCATGAAGATTCACCTCGATCTACGTGCTTAAAGTTGTAGGCTACAAAATGGACAAGTTTCGTAGGGGTCATCCTACAAAATGAACACAGCTAATTTTGAGGATAAGACCACTTTTAATAATTTTGATCCCATTCAGATTGATAGATTATGATCCTATTCTGCCTAAATTTCCTCAAGATTCAATTCTTGTTCTAATCCCAAAGGATTGGTAAAAGTCCACTTTTAATAATTTTGATCCCATTTAGATTGATAGGTTATGATCATGTGCCACCTAAATTTCCTTTGTTTATGGGGAGTGATAGATCAGTAGATGTTGGCTATTCTTAAACATCATCCATTTTTCCAATAAAAGTAGAACAAGTATTTACCACTTTTTGTTGTTGATGAGGTGTAAAATTGATATTGACTGTTTTAGGCACAAATACTTAGAATTCCATTCATGTCTACAATGGACAGGAGATTTTATTATAATTAATATTTCTGTTCTTTTGAACAAGTGGATTATAACATAATGAGTAAGTATACATCTAAATCAAAAGTAGTTCCTTAGTTAAGTAGCCACAAGTTGGGGGATTCCATCCGTCAAAGTCTTCTATTCTTTTGAACAAGTGGATTATAACATAATGAGTAAGTATACATCTAAATCAAAGTAATTCCTTAGTTAAGTAGCCACAAGTTGGGGGATTCCATCCATCAAAGTCACCTAGGGGTTGAACCTAGCCTGATTGTGCCTCTAGAGATTTGAACATTGGTGGATGGCATAATCAAAGAATATACCATCATCCTCACCAATTGCGCTCAATCAATTGAGCTACAACCCTTTGGAAGGTGATGAAATTTTCATGATGGTAATTTTTCTTTTTCTTTTTTATTTGTTTGGGCAACATGTGGTCGTTAAGGAATTGTGCTACTATGTATTGTTGTACATTAAACGTATTAAGCAAGTTCAAGTTCAAGTTCATCACTTTTTTTGATTGGAGGATTTTATATTAGGGATACATGGAAACGTGTCCCTAACCCTCATAAGCATGTCCCCATCCTCCTTGACATTTCGAGGATGGCAGGGGACATCCCATAGCTGTCCCAAAACAAAAAAATTAGAAAATGTTCCTGAATGTGTCCTTGATTTAGGAGATGATGGGAGATGTTTAGGGGATGCCTATCCATCCCTAAGGAAACTAGGGAGATCTCAGACATCCCTCGACCATCTCGGGGATGGCCAAGCGTCCTTGACAGCTAAAAAATATTATAACATATTTTTTTATAGAAAAGCTCAGTTTACAAGAAAAATATTTTAAAAGGGGTGTGGGGGTCCCACAAACCCTCCCACTCCCCTTATTTTCCCTAAATGCAAAGGAAATATAAAAGGATTACTTCATTTCATTTTGATGCCTACTATTTTGGATGGGATACTTGGTGACTATTTTGGAAACTTTGTGCCTTGCTGGTTACCAGTTACCACAGTCACAATGAAGATTCAAAGAACCTTTTTGAAGTTTGAAGTTTAAACTTGAAGATTTCAATGTTCATTGTTCAAAAGAAACTTAAGGCCAAGCTCTAAAACTATTTTTATCTCTGGTTCAATAGTTTGCAGGTATGTTTTCTTTTGTTTTAACTATTTTTAATTTTTAAATTTTTTTAATATTATAACTATAAGGGAAGATTTTAGATTTGTAATTAGTTTTAAATTTTTTTATTTCAATTTGCTCATTGCTATTGAAACACCTCAAACTACAAAGTCTAGACCTGTAAAAATAAATAAATAAATAAAAATGAGAAATAACAATAGTGATGAGAATGTGAATGGATGAATAGTGAAGAAGTTGAAGTAAACATAGTGAAACAACTTGAAAATCAAAACACAAATTCTTTTGGAAATGGAACTCCAAAAGACCATTTTGCATGCCCTCTATCCTCTCTTCAAAAATATGAAAAACACCCTTTCAAACCCAAAAAACCCTTGCTTCAATTTGCCACCAATTTAACCACTAATAAGCCTAAAAATTTAGGGGGTAACAGGCCTTGGTTGTGTCATGTTTGCAAAATTGATTATCATGAGAGCTATAGCAGGGTTGAACACCATTTATTGGGTGAGGGTGGCCATAGGGTTAGAGTTTGTAAAGATATAACATTGGAAGAATAGGTTGAAATGTTTAAGTTGGTAGGGGAGAGTGAAGAAAGACATGTTGCTACTACTACTAAGAGTAAGAAGAGTTCATTCAGAACAATGAAATCTATTGATGAATAGTCCAATCTATTAGTTGGAGAGGGCTATGATATATGGAAGAGGAAGGCCACATAAAAAATACAGTGGTAGGGTTAATGAGTGCAAAAACACGAGCAATCTGATGATTCACTGGCAAAGTTTTTTATGCCCATGCCATCCCATTTCATTTGGAAAGTTCTTATTTCAAAGGCATGTTGAGAGATGTAATGGTAGTTGGCCCCTCTTATGTTCCCTGATGTAGGAGCATCCCTAGTTCAAGAGAAATCTTGCATCAACCAAAAACATTTGCATTTTAGTTTGTTTCATTTTCTAGTTCAGTTCAGTCAGAAGCAGTTTTAGCTTTTGTTCTAGTATTCTATCGCAGTTACATTTCACACCTTATGGATCTGAACTTAGTCTCTACATCATATCTAGAATTCATAGCATTTAGATCAGTTACCAAAAAGTTATCGCTATCAAAAGATTAACTATTTTCTCAGAGCAGAGCATCCTGACAGTCTTAGACAATCAGTTCAAGGAGAAGGCTTGTGGATCATTCCTTGACTTGCGGATCTTAATGACACATCATTCAATGATCTTTGGTTTGTGGCCGACCTTCCCCAGAGATCCGCATGTTATTCCATTCATTTGAGGAAGTGTTCTATGCATTTAGGTCCAACCTATCTATGTGTACACATTACAACTCTTCATTGGAGTTTGTGACCTTCCTTAGCTGATGCAGAGGAATCTATTGGTCTGGAGATGATATATATTGATGTAATAGATCCCTAGGAAAGTAGTTCAGAAGATATCAATAAGTTCGTAGTTTAGATTTTGTGTGAAGGAGCTTCAAAGATTTATCTTGCACATGCATGTAATCAGGCCTGTGAGCCCTAATTGTAATTCTACATGATGCCAACCATCTTGTATTTGAATTCTATGATATACTGAAAGACTAAATCTGCATTTACTTTATTTCTTTGAGTTATTCTCATTGTGTTTACTCTTGCTGCATGGTCTAGATAGTTCACTCTGTGAACCCTCCTACCATGACTGCACCAAGTGGTATTAGAGCGAAAGTCCAAATCTTTGGGAGTGAATTGAGAGAAGTTGGCGAGGGAATTCTGTAAGATTGTATTGTGGACAGATCACAAAATTGAGGCAGGTTACTTGTGTTGCAACCGATCATCGATTGAGAGGCAGTTGTCACCTTGTAGTGTAATGCCCCTCGCCTTTTCGTTTGTGATAGATGTTGGTGTCATGATTCCTATGACAATCCTAGTACCGATGATAGTCCTTTAGTGCATGTTTTCAGTTTTGAGACACTTTGATTTCTATGCTATGGTTGATGTTTTCTTTGATATTGCTAGACACTTGATTATCATACGAACTAGATATGGATTATGTTAGATGATGCTTGATCTCTTGTACCTTGTGCATTCTTAGTTGATGGACATATTATGGTTTGATGTTAATTTCAGTTTAATATGATCATGATTTCATATTAATGTTACTTTATGTTTAAGGTATTGTTGATCATGATTATGATGTATGTCTAGGATTGGATGCAGTTATTTATTTGATGAGTTACTGAACGGAACAGTGTGGCATTACTTGTGTCCAAGTACCCTGCCACGCTGCGACTTCCGTTCATTATGTTTATGATAACATATATATATGTACAACCCTGTTGTTTCGATGCAGTATGCAGGTACCGGGCATCGACTCCACCTGGACTAGCAGGTCTGAGCGTGCCCTAGCCGATGGATTCGTGGAACGGAGTTAACATGGGGTTCCTGGTCTTTTGTGTCAGTTGCCTGTTTGCCTCCGTCATTGTGGTCTTGTCTTGTCTTCCAATCTTGCTTGTCAGTCAAGTTTAGTGCCACCACGAGGTTTAACAAGGTCAGAGTTGCCTGTGTTACGTGAGTGTTTTGATGCGTTCGAATATAATTACTTGACTAGGAATATAATTATGTTAAATAAATATTAAAGGTTTCAATAAGAATTAAATAATGTAGAAAATATAATTATTTAATACTATGTGAATTAATAAATAAATTATATTGCCTAATTTGTGAGTGTTATAAATGTTTAAACGGTATATGGCAATGTTCATAAATTTCATTAATGCATAGATTGATATAATGTAAATTGTGTTTATTAAAATACATGTTAATATTAGATTTATAAGATAATAATTTTGCCGTGGTTTATTGGTCTATTCTAAGGTTTTAAATATATATATATATATATATATATATATATATATATATATATATATATATATATATATATATATATATATATATATATATATTTTGGGGAGGAGTTTCCAACGGGTTTTTAGTTAGGGTTTGTGCTTCATATTTCATATCAGCACCTACAGGTTTAAAATCAGTTAGGGTTTCAATGAAGCTTTCATGTTCAGCTAGGGTTTGAAGATATCTTGCATAGTTGAAGGCATACATATTCAGATTCGAAGGCATTTGGAGTGGGATTTCACTATTTGTATTCATGGCCATGTTGTGTTGATGATTCTACATGTTTTGGAGGTTTCATTGTTGGTGAAATCAATCGTTTTGTATTCAAAATTTCATGTCAGTCTGCTGTAATTTTATATCAGACCTTAGATCTGAGTGTTTCTAGCCACAACTTGATGTGGGCTTGCCATATTTTCATCATAGGATCATAGTGCTTCAATTTGACATTAGTTGGCTAGGGTTTGGAGGAGATCTGCCTTGAAGATCACTGGAGGGAGTGCAGACGGAAATCAAAAGAATCGCCTTCAAAGGATTCTGTAAAACAGTTCACGTGCCTTGTCTATGTTCCCACATTTTGTTACGCGTCCAGGAGAGCACTGGGTGTCTTGGGTCGAGCCCTGAGAATTTGGTCTTCGGTCGCTTATCAATATGGCTATTTTAAACCCCAGAAAATCTCTGCAAGAAAGTTCGTATTGCAATGGCCACTACTTCTTTTGTCAACAAAAATTGTGTTTTACAGTCTCAATATGTGAAACATCTCAGGTTCAGGACCCCAATGCACGCGCTAAAACACCCTTTTCCTCGAACGTTCGAAAGGCTTCCAACCTTCTTCGGCATTGCAAAATCTTTGATCATCAGACAGAAGCAGCTTTACAGAGGCTAGGGTTTCCATTTTCTCTTGGGTTAATCAGGCAAGTTCTCTGGAAGTTATAGGAAAATGTAAATAGGGCATTGAGTTTATTCTTGTGGACAGAACAACAGAGTGGGAAAAAGCACTGTGCACATCTTTATCAGATTATGGTTGGAATTTTGATTAAATCTAATGATTTTGAAAAGCTACTGCATAAAATGGTAGAAATCCCTAATACATCGGATACTGCCTTTCTGCTTTTAGTTAAATGCTATGCATTTCTGGAATGTCCAAGAAAGGCTTAGATGAATTTAGACGGATGAAAAACACTGCCTGTAAAAAGCCTGCACTTCTTCATGGTGGATGTTGCTCCATTGACCTCTCGTGGATCTCAGCAATACTGCGCGCCAACTGTACTAGAGCTCACTCAACAGATGCGGGATTCTGAAAACAAAACAATCACCTTCTGAGGATTCGATCCAAGGCTTTGGAGGAAATCGTCCTTCAAATGGAAAAGGTATTTGCATCGCTTCTTTGTCTCCTAGTACAAAAGCTAAAATCTGTTTGCTATAATTTCTTTACGTCTGCAAAAGAAAACTGGAACCCCTTTACATTCACCTGCCTCCCACTGGCACTTGAGCACTTGAGAGCTGCCTGTGCTTAGACTATCGGGGTCGATTGGTGTCCACTCAATCTCAGAGATTTCTGGCCGATGGCACCTTGTGTGATGCTTTCTGCTCTATGCTGTTCCATGCTATTTATGCGTAATCATCTGGTTCTGCATTCATTGACAGAGGTAGGAGCTAGACGTATAGCCACAAGTGACAAAGCCCTGACCATAGAACCCTATGAATCTAACAGAAACCTAAATGCTCAGCAAGAAACGTCAAATTTAAACCATTGCTTCAACTAAACCTCATAGGCCTTAGAAAGATGCGACCCACCTGCACTAGCTCGTAGGGCTGTTTTGTCACCTACCACAGCAGCAGACCGCTCCAAACAAAACTCTCAGCTGTTTGTTTGACATTCTTGCACCATACGAACTTACCTAGCTTCAACGATTACACTCAGCTCCTTAGAAACGTCATTAGCCTTGAGCTTTTCATTGCAGAGGTAAACGTTGCCACATACCACGTTTTCTTTTTTCCTTCTTGCTGGGCGTTTCTGAGGTGTGCCTACATATCTCTGGTTTTGATTGGCTTGGAAGTTGCCGTTCTTGCCTCTGCGCTGCCCTCCCTCATGCTGCTTTTGGAACGTTGCCTTTGTAGTTTTAGAAATGGCTGTCCGTATTTTCGCCTAGGACTGACAGGAATAGTGAGTCGTCAGTAAACTCCAGTTGTGGATTCCTTAAACAGCAGTAGGATTGTGTAGTGATATCTAGTCTGATTGTTCCATATTTGCCTGCCAATGGTTCGCCTGGGAGTAGCTGCTTTTGCAACGTTTAAACAATCTTTTGGTGCTCAGCTTAGATTGTCCATGTCAAGCCATAAAATCGTAGTATATGCAGATTTTTTTTGATGCTCTGAAGTCCCACGTCGTAGGTGTATAACAAGATGCAGGGATGTCTGTGACACTTTCCAGGGGAACGTTAGTAGCCGTGTCTTCAGTATTTTCAGTTATTTTAATTCCTTAAATAAGAAACCTTGTGTTTAGTTGAAATACTGGTAGTAGACAGCCGACTGTGGGAACAAGGCGTATTGTACGCCTCTCTTTAACTACGATAATGCTAAATTGTCCAGCATGTTATCCGCCTACTAAAACGGAGAGAATCGGCATCGCACCCAATCTCAAACTCTTATCTCACCTGCATCTCATCGTGGCAGCTTACCATTAGATTTGTCAATTCAAATGGACCCACACCAATGTTTCATGATCGTAACGTTTTAGTGTTATAAACCTTTTAATACGATGTTTTCATTAGTTGAAATCCTTTAAAGTTAAATGGGATTATTGCATTCTAGTGGTTTATTATGGTTTCTTTATATAGAAAACTCTGCAAGAAACGAATTTAGAGTCACCTTGCAATTATTGAGTTACTCAATCTTCATCGCGGATAATTATGAGATGCCTTAGGATAACGACACTTGTGGCTTGCAAATCGACTAGATAATTGCGTAATTAATAGTTTCATGTTGCTATTTAATGTTCTGGTAAATCCATTCGTAACGAGTATACAACCATGTTTTCATATTAAATGCTCTTCCTTGCTATTAGGGTAGAGTAATGTGATATTGATTTTGGATGGGAATTAAACGGCAAGTAGATTTATTCAATTTACACTATCGATATTATAGTTTTGCAAATTGATAAGCGGTAATAATTTTACCCTCGTTTTCTAATTAATCTAAGTCAATAGTAAGGAATCGTAATGTAAATTTGGAATTGGTTCTTTCTTGTTTTCAAGGATATAATCGAGAATGCACTATGTTAAATAAATATATTATTATTATGTTAAAGTCTTCCTTGTGAATAAATATAGAATTTTGTTATCATTATTATCATTTTATTATTATTATTAGTATTATTTATCTCTCATACGGAAAAATTTGCATATCGTTATATGTCTTTTAATTACCCGGGTGCAGTTATTTAAACCTTGTATGAGGTTATTAAATAGATATTTATTATGTAGTGAAGATTTCCATTTCAAGTCAGTTCTGGTCGAATGTTAATTATATTAATCCGTCAGTGAATTTGTTATGTTCTCCTTGTAAAGGTTATTAATTAAGTTGATATTAAGAGTTGCTAAGATAAAGGGTGTATGTGAACTCAGTTACATCAAGAAAACAAGTTTGATCATATGTTTGATTGATTGGTCTTAATGAGACTCCTTGTGCAAGTTAATAGAGTGTTTTGGTTCCAGAGGCCTAGGTTGTAATTTTGCGTTCATACGCATGGTATCTTGTGAATGCATTTTGGGGTAATGATTAAGTTCTTCATGAGTGTTGCAATCATTATTTGTCTAAGTTTGTCGAACTATTGTGATGGTCAAGACAATGGGGTCATACCGTCATCGGTATGGAAGAGATCTTCCAAGTATTACTCCGTTTGGAAACCTTGAATTATGTATTGGGACTTTGCCTTATGTGTTGCCATAATTGCAAGAAGGTCAATGCCTTGCAATGTGTTTACCTAGACCTGTTGTTTGGTCTTGAACCCATACTGTCGAGCTCTTCTTGTAAGTTGTGGTCCCCTATTGTGTTGAGTTTGTTTTAATTCCTTGTTATGGTTGAGATATTGGAGCAAGAGGACCTATGCCTTGCTCGAGTGATTCATTGTATTGTGATTGGTTGCAAGATGGTTGATGCCTTGCACCGTTATGTATATTTTCTGTTATGATGACAGTGTCATGTGTTGCCTCTGGAAGTAATGTTGTGTTGTTGTGAGATTGGCTAGTGATGTTGGAGTCTTGTGATGTTCTTAATCCACTGTCTGCCTGACCGTTGTTCTTGTGGGGCCCTCATGTTAACTCCTAGCTCGGGGGGTGGACCTCAGGGTTCCACATGGTTGGGTGGAAAGAGCTAGATCCATTGGTTTTCTCCCTTACTGTTTGTTTGTGAGCGAGGAGGATTCACCTTGTGTGCCAGACATCAGACCTTGTACCTGTTTTGAAGATCGTTCCTGTGCTCTTGCATTAGTCTTGTGTATTTATTGTGTCTCATTGTTTATATTCAGTTGTAATCAGGATGTCGATTATGTAAATCTCATGTTGATGTACTCAATTGTATAGACTTGTTAATGTGCATGAATCCTTATCCAAATTGTTTACCTAGGTTATGGCATGGAATGTAGATGTATTTGACTAATCATTATTGTTATAGAGTTGTATGGTTTACCGATGTTAGTTAGCAATGCATGTAACGATATTGTTTATTGTTAAGTAGTGCATCCTTGTCGCCTTGCGAGACAAGTTGTTAACTATTGATGCGTTTGATCTGTTAAACCTCACTTGTTGTCCTATTTATAAGAGAAAATATTTCCGCTTTGCTTGCTGATAAGTGTTGTCCATCAAGGTGTTCATGGACAGGGTACTACAAACCTATTTTGCTTCAGTGGAAGTTAATTGTAAGTATTTTAGTAGTGTAATGGTTATGGCTTCTGTAGTTTTATTTCCTATTATTAATGCAGTTATGTTGCCCTAGAGTGGTTAGAAGAGTAAGTTCATGCAATGTGTTATGTCTGGTTTCTACTTTACACTATCATGCTTTCAAAAAAAAAAATTAGTTCTGTAACTTTTGCACTTTTAATCTAGCACTCTGGGGTTACATGACGGGGCATTACATGTAGCCCAATTGCCTAACTTGAGGTAGTTTGCACTTGATCCTAGGAAGAATGCGCTGAGGAGAGTTGTTACTGTTGGAACAATGGATCATAGAATGGATGAGATGATGGAAATGATGAAAACAATGCGAATTTGTTTGGATGTTGTTGAAGAGGATAGGCGAAGAGGATTGACACCGAGACCTAATGTTGAAAGAGATGATGAAGAAGAATTTTAATCTATTGAACAAACTGGTGAAACCCTAGGAGGTGATGAAGAAGAAGAATCGGATCAAGTAAAGATGCTGTGATTTATTTCAAAGATTTGAAAGAGACCTAGAGTTGATGTGCCTAATTATACTGGTAATTTGAACCTTGAAGAATTGATTGACTAGATAAATGACGTGGAAGAATACTTTGAATATGAGGAAATTGAAGATTTGGAGAAGGTGAAATTTACAAAGACAAAGTTGAAGGGACATGCTGCTATATGGTGGAAAGAAGTTCAGTTGGAAAGAAATAGAAGAGGGAAAGAAAAGATTACAAAATGGGATAGGATGGTGACAAAGTTGAATCAATTTATACTTGTTGACTATGAGTTGGAGCTATTGAAAAGATTGCAAAACCTGAGACAAAAGGAGAAATTTGTGGAGTACACTGAAGAATTTTATAAAATGATCATAAGGATAGGACATAGTGAAGCAAACAAGGAGAAAGTAGCTAGATATATAAATGGATTGAGACTGAACATTCAAGAAGAACTAAGCTTGGTAATGATGACATCTTTAGAGGAAGCATATCAGTTTGCCCTGAAGGTTGAAGAGAAGCTGAATAAGAGGCATGATCAGAGACAGAGAGGTAGAGGAAGTAAATTTTAGAGAGGTAGAACATTTTCTAGAGGAGATAGATCATATCTAGAGCAGAACAAGTTTGACAGCCCCCTTAAGAAGGATGACAGAGATAACAGTGCTTATCGGAGAGATGACATAAATTTTTATCAAAGAGGAAACCCTAGTGCATACTGGAATGAAGGATATAGAAGATAAGGAAGAGGATTTGATAAAAGAACATTCAGATGTACTTATTTCAAGTGTGGAGGTGAAGGACATAGAGCATTGGAATGTAATCAAGGTAGTACAAGTAAGAGGATAGAGAACAGTGGAAGAGAAGCCTATGTTGAAGAAGAATCTGTAGGATCACCCAGTTCAGTTGGCAAACTTGAGAAAGGGGAATCACTAGTGATGAGGAGAGCACTATTTCAAGCAGAGACAAATGAGGAACAACCATAGAGGAAAAGTTTCTTCAGAACCATATGCAAATCAGGAGGTAAGTGTTGTAAAGTTGTAATTGATAGTGGTAGTTTAGATAACCTAGTTTCAGAGGAGATGGTGACTAAGTTGAAGTTGGAAAGATTGAAACACCATAAGCCTTATCAGATAGCATGGATTTAGGATGATCATAAGGTACTAGTGAGTGAACAATGTTGGTGAAATTTCATATTGGATCTTATCATGATGAAGTCTTGTGTGACATTATGCCTATGGATGTTTGTCATATCTTGTTGGGTAGACCTTGGCAATATGATAGAAAAGATATACATGATGGGAGAAAGAATACATATACTATAACAACAAATGGAAAGAGAATTACTTTGATTCCTTTGGAAGATGATCCTAAGAGTGAAGTATGTGGAAATGCTAGAATCTATTTGGTAGATGGAAAAAAAATTTGGATAGTTTGAGACATGAGAATATGTGTTATGCCTTGATTCCTAAGAAGCCTGAAGCATTGAAGAAGGGGACTAAAGATTCACAACCGGAGGAGATAAATGAGTTGCTGACAGAGTATGAAGACATCATATCAGATAATGTACCTAAAGGATTACCACCTATAAGGAGTATCAATCATCACAGGGATCTTATACCGAGAGTATGTTTGCCTAACAAAGCAACACATAGAATGACATCAGTAGAGAATGAAGAACTAAATAGACAAATACAAGAGTTGTTAAGGAAAGGTTTGATCAGAGAAAGCTTGAGTTTTTGTGCAGTACCTACAGTGTTAGCATCGAAGAAGGATGGAGAATGGAGAATGTGTACTAACTCTAGAGCAATAAACAAGATCATAGTTAAGTATAGATTTCCTTTACCTAGAATGGATGACATCATGGATTGTTTGAGTGGAGCAAGATATTTCACAAAGATAGACTTGAAGAGTGGATACCATTAGATCAGAATCAGAGAAGGTGATGAGTGGAAGAATGATTTTAAGACAAATGAAGGGTTGTATGAGTGGTTAGTGATGCCCTTTGGATTGACAAATACACCAAGTACTTTCATGAGATTGATGAATGAAGTTCTGAAGAAATTCTTTGGTAAGTTTGTAATTGTATACATGGATGATATTCTAATTTTTAGTAAGACAAAAGAACATTTGTGGCATATTAGACAAGTTTTGTAGAGACTGAGAGAAGAGAAGTTGCTGATCTAAACATCAAGAAGTGTAGTTTCATGAAAAAAGAGTTGGTATATTTGGGATTTGTGACTGTAGAAGGATTGAAGATGGACCCCGAGAAAGTGAAAGCAATTGTTGAATGGCCTACACTGGAGAGCATTGGAGAAGTTAGATAATTTCATGGATTGGCTAGTTTTTACTAGAAGTTCATCAGAAATTTGAGTTCAGTTTGTAACCCTACGACAGAGACAATGAGAGGTGACAGAAAAGATTTTAAGTGGACATCAGGAGCAGATAAAAGTTTTGAACTATTGAAGCAGAAAGTGACAGAGCAACCTGTTTTGGCATTACCGGATTTCATTAAGGTATTTCAAGTTGATTGTGATGCAATTGGAAATGTGATTGGAGCGATGTTAAGTCAAGAAGGTAGACCAATAGCATATTTTAGTGAGAAGTTGAATGATGTGAGGAGAAGATATTCAGTTTATGATTAGGAGTTCTATGCCATAATTTAAGCCTTGAAGGAGACATTATTTGTTGCCTAAGGAGTTTGTGTTGTATACAGATCATCAAGCTTTGTAATATTTGACTAGTCAAGGTAAGTTGAAACAGAGACATATGAGGTGGGTAGAGTTCATGCAGAGTTATAATTTTGTGTTGAAGCATAGGAGTGGAAAATTAAACAAAGTTGCTGATGCATTGAGTAGGAGAATAAACTTGTTGATAGAGATGAGAATTGAAGTGTTGGGTTTTGATGATTTTGCAGAACCTTGGAAACCCTGTAAAGAACCTGTTGTGACAGATAGGAGTAAGTGCTTGAACTATTTCATGCAGAAAGATATGTTGTTCAAAGGAAATCAGTTGTGCATACCTAGAAGTTCAATGAGACATAATTTGATCAGGGAGAAGCATAGTGGTGGATTGGCAAGACATTTTGGCATTGATAAGATAGTGGCTTTGGTGAGTGAAAACTACTTTTGGCCTCAGATACATAAGGATGTTAGGAGATTTGTGCAGAGCTATAGAGTTTGTCAAGTTGCAAAAGGGAGTAGTCTGAACACTAGATTGTATAAACCTTTGACAGTACCGGAGAGACCTTGGGAAGACATAAACATGGATTTTGTAATGGGATTGCCTAAGACATAGAGAGGACATGATTTAATATTTGTAGTTGTGGACAAATTTTCAAAGATGGCTCATTTCATACCTTGTAAGAAGACAACTAATGCAGTACATGTAGCAGACCTATTTTTCAAGGAGATTGTGAGATTGCATGGATTACCTAAAAGTATAGTTTCAGATAGAGATAGAAACTTTGTTGGATACTTTTGGAGGACACTTTGGAAGAAGATGAAGAAAGATTTGAAGTTTAGTTCAACTTTTCATCCACAAAGTGATGGACAAACATAGGTAGTGAATAGGAGTTTGGGAAACTTGTTGAGATGTTTGGTTGGAGAGAAGACAGGTAGTTGGGATTTGATTCTTTCACAAGTAGAGTTTGCATACAATAATTCAGTAAATAGGAGTACCAGAAGAATGTCTTTTGAGATTGTTACTGGAATAACACCTAGAGGAGTAGTAGAATTAAGAGATATCAACATGAAAGAAAAGAAGAGTGTAGAAGCAGAATAATTTGTAAATCATATGAAGATAATGCATAATCAAGTGAAGAAGCATCTGGAGAATATGAACAGTAAGTACAAAGAGATGGCTGATGAGAAGAGAAGACATAAGGAATTTGAAGTGGGAGATGAAGTAATGGTGTACTTGAGAAAAGAAAGATTTCTAGTTGGAACATATAACAAGTTGAAGATGAAGAAGTCTGGACCTTGTAAGATACTCAGAAAATTTGATTCAGGAAATGCATATGAAGTGGAGTTACTAGAGTCATTAGGTATATCACCTACTTTCAACGTTGCAGACTTATATCAGTATCATGAAGTAGAGTTTAGTGACAACATGGAAGAAGACTTGAAGAAGCAGTTACAACACAATGCACCGGAGTAGATTGAGGACATTTTGGATAGCAGAGTTAGACACAGCACTAGGGGAAGACAATACAAAGAATATATTGTGAAGTGGAAAGGCAGATCATAAGAAGATTCATCATGGATTTCTTAGGTTGAGGTGGACTGTCTTGGTTCTCCCCTAGCCCCAGCAAAGTGAGGGACTCACTTTTTGAATAACCCTAGATGTCTGATGTAGGAGCATCCCTGGTTCAAGAGAAATCTTTCAAGAGCAATCTTGCATCAACCAAAAACATTTGTATTTCAGTTTGTTTGTATTTTAGTTTGTTTCATTTTCTAGTTCAGTTCAGGTAGTTCAGTTAGAAGCAGTTTCAGCTTTTGTTTTAGTATTCTACCATAGTTACATTTCACACCTTGCAGATCTGGAGTTAGCATATAAATTCATTCATCTACATCATATCCAAAATTTAGAGCATTTGTATTAGTTACTGGAAAGTTATCGCTATCAGAAGATCAACTATTTTCTCAGAGTAGAGCATCTTGATAGTCTCAGATAATTAGTTGAAGGAGAAGGCTCGCGGATCATTCCTTGACTTGTAGATCTTAATGACACATCATTCAATGATCTTTGGTTCATGGCCGATCTTCCTAAGAGATTTGCACATTATTCCATTCATTTGAGAAAGTGTTCTATGCATTTAGGTCTGACCTATCTGTGTGTACATGTTACACCTCTTCATTAGAGTTTGTGACCTTCCTTAGCTGATGCAGAGGAATCTATTGGTCCAAAGATGATATATTGATGTAATAGATCTCTAGGAAAGTAGTTCATAATATATCAACAAGTTCATAGACTAGATTTTCTGCGAAGGAGCTTCAAATCTTTATCTTGCACATGTATGTAATTAGGCTTGTGAGCCCTAATTGTAAGCCTGCATGATGTCGGCTAGCTTATATTTGAATTCTATGATATATTGAAAGACTGTGAATTTTGAGATCAATCTACAGTAAATCCTAGTACAAATCTTGTCTCGGATGAGTATCAAGATCGAAACCCTCCTTTTAGTGCATGGCATTATGAGCCACCAAAGACACTAGTTGATGAAAAGAGTGCACAAAGGGAAGTGAGTGTTTTTGAGGCTGCACTCACCTTCCACGTGAGAGTATTCACAACATTGCCTCCCCGGCATCCGCTGCTGGATGAGATACCTAGCCACAATCACTCCAATTTGTAGGTAATTGGTTTTAGTGTGCAATCACCATTGGTGTTCCTTTGTAGCCAACCTAAACTATAGTTGGGAAGGCCCAAGGCACCAATGGAATAGGGCAAGCGGACCTCTTTTTGATGCGTGGTGACACAGTTCGCTCAAAGCAGCTGTCCACCAATACTCACTCTTATCCTCAATGGGGGGGAGCGGTTATGAAGGTATAATTAACATGAGATGGATAGATATTCCACTACAGAGAGATCCATCGCTGCAAAGAGCTTTCGGGCTTTGGTGAGTGTTCAGTGATACAGAGTCTAAATATCCCCGTAACCTGACTACGGGATGAGTCAAACACGTGGGAAGGATACTGTAGACCAAGGGGAGGGGATCCTTGGTTACTGTTGTGTTCAGTATTGAGTTTTGATGCCACTAGACACTAGTATCTTCCTACCTGAATTACAGACAGTGTATAGGAAGTTGTTTTATTTGAGTAGCAAGTTCAACGTTCGGCTTTACCTTATCCAACCTCAACTCAACCTTTCAACTTAAACTAAACCCAACCTTCCAACCCAACTCCAACCTGACTCCAACTTCACTCATCTATAGAGGGAGGGTTTCGAGTCCAACCTTCCAACCTCAACCTTCGAGCCCAAAGCCCAATACCCACTGGAGTCAGACGACGGGGGGTATTGAGAAGGCTTCGGTCATTCTAATATTCCAGGGCTCAATACCACCTGAAAGGGGGTGAATAGGCCTCGGTAATTATGGGGTTAAGGTTAAGGTTGGGGTTAAGGTTAAGTTTGGGCTTAAGGTTAGGGTTTCCACCCACCTCCTTCTGGAGTTAGGGTTTCCACCTCCTTCGTATAACCTGGTGGGTAGGGTAAAGCTTGAACTATTCCTTCCTCAACTATAGGTTTCCATATGAGGTAGTGTCTCGATCTTATGCTTTTAGCTGGAAGCCGTGGCTCAGAGCTGCCTCTAATGGGAGCAGATTAAACTTGTTGCCGAATAGACTATTCCCAGGAGTATATCCAACTATGTAACTATAGAGCATAGAGCATAGAGAGAGTGCTTTCAAGATAGAGGTTGTTGAGCTTCCACCTTTGTCCATTAGAGAGAGAACCTTAGTGTTAGAGCTCTTCAACTAATGGATGAGGTACTAGTTCTTCAAAATATCTATCTAGAACAACTATCTCTCTATCCATCTATGGGAGTAGCCTTGGGGGTAACTGGTTGCAGTGGAGCTTCGAGCTCTTACCAATAATATACTGGTGGGGCAACTAATGTAAATAGGTCAGCATAACGGAGGATTTCATTCCCGCTCTTCTACTACCTATTTATGGGGCCCCACGCTTTGACGCCTACTTTAGGAGTAGGTATTCTGGTACCGGGGGGTGTGGGGGGCCATAATCACATTCTTGAGCGCTTGAAGGTTGGGTCTTGAGGGCCCAGAGGATATAAGTAGGGTGGGCGTGGAGGCACCGTAGCAGATAGAGAATTATGGCCGGCCCCAGCCCCAGCTAAATAGGTTGGAGGGTGGTTCCGAAGCTCATCTTGGTGATTTTGAAGTTCATTCTGACCCAGGCCAATCAGAGCTCATTCTAGATATAGAGATAGGGTGAAGCAATAATATATTGAAAGGGCTGGCCTTGGCGGCACCGTTCCCCACCCCCCCACCCCCCCACCCCCACCCAGCATAGGATTCTTTGATTGAGTAATAGATAGCCAGATGATAGGATCACTACTCTATATAGGTATACGGTAGGGTGCCTGCCGACTCTAAACTCTAATCTATCACCCACCCCATCCCCATATATAGATAGGGATAGGGCCTTAGTCTCCTCCCCCTCTAGAGGGGCGGTCGAGCACTGACCTTGCCTTCCTCGGCCTCTCAGGCATAGATGCTGTCTAGCGAGGGCCCCTCCGTGGGGATGGGCTGAATTGCCCTTGACCTCCTGAAAGAACCCCCTCCCCCTCCCTCGGGTAGGCCAAAAGGGCTATCTAGTGAGGGACAAAGCCCTCGGCCTCCCGAGAGATTCTTTTGTGATCATACCATCACCGCTTGAGAATAGCTTGGCTCTTCTCTCTGATCCAACTAGCAGAGATACCAACCCAGTCATTCCACCCATCTCCCATATCTATATAGGGGGGAGGGAGCTGCCCTAGGAGATCTTTCCCATCTCCCACTCCCCGAACTGGATAAAATGATTGATACTACTCATCTGCATAACATGATTGATCGAATGACCCAACTCCAACTAAGCATGCTCTCTCCCACCTCTCATACCCTGAGTGCTATGGGAGCAAGGACAACACATAGAGAGGTAGCTCTCTATATCTTTTAGAGGGGGAGCAACCAAAGGAACTATAGGCTGTATTTGTATAAGATCCTTTCCGGAGATAGGGAATAGTTCTGATTGTGGATTCTAAACGCGATACGAAAGTGGGTAAGTGCGCTCGCCCCTTCCCTCTGTTTAGTGCTGGGATGGATATAGGGGTCGAAATGTAGACCTCTCTTAACAAATGACTCAACTGCCCCCTCTGAGATGGGGATATATAGACTATACACTGCTGACTTTCCTAGCCCACCAAGCGGGTGGGAGGGAGATATTGCAGAGCCTTGGTGTTCATTTTCCCATCTCCAAAGCCAGCCCAAGTTGCAAACACCCGATCAGGAGCAAGGGGATATATCTACTGCCAGCTAAGCTATGTGGGTGCTAGGCGGTCATAGTTTATAGCTCTGATAGGTGGTGGGCAATTAGACTTTAATGTAGACCTGACAGATATCTAGATAGGGTGTTTCGTTAGCCACCTTAGGGCAGTTCCGTTACTCACTTCATCTCCAGATGTATAGATAGGCGTTAGCAGATATATAGAAGTAGGCGTTCCATTAGCATATGCCCAGGCCTAACCTTTCTAGAGAGTGCCTTCTATGACTTCACTGTCGAGTGCCAATGAAACTAAATAGATATTGCGCTCACCCATTGATTTATCAATCCGATCGAGTGCCCACGGAGAGATAGGGGCCCTCGCACCGGCATACATCTATAGTTCTCTTGCTGAGCCATATACAGTCTGGATCAACTATGGCTATGGATAGGCTGACCATCTATAGTTCTAGTTCTTGGGAGTTGGTTTAGTATTATATTACACTCCATTCTCCATCTGGACCTCCCCTACCCCTATATATCTCTCTCTATCTTGCCTATCTGGGCTGGGGGCCTCAATATAGATACACGGCCCTATCTCCAGTGGGCGGCTATATATCGATCTAGTGCTGACTATAGAATAGATAGTTGCCCTTGTCCCTCGGAGTAGGTGTGTTGTTGAAGAGTGTGTGCTGTTGGGTGTGATCTCTATTGTTGGAGGTGGGCTATGTCTCACTGTCCTTGTATTTTGCTACATAACATGACTATTTGTATTCATGTAGGTTGGGTGTAGTTGAATTTGTCACTTCTCCTCACTCCCTTCCTTCCTTCCTGCCTGCCTCCTTCCATCCTATCTCTTTCTGGTAGCTTTGTGGGCCTTTGGTAATGGGACTTTGGTAATAGTGGGTGGTGGGAGCTCCTGGGTAATAGTGTAGGGGGAGAAGAGTGGCGAGCATGGGTAATGGCTGAGTGAGGGTCCGATCCTATATCCGAGCGTAATTCCTCTGATCTAAAATTACCGACCTATCAATGTAGGGTTATGAGAGACTTGATTGCTTCTTGTGTATTCCCAATCAGACCTAATGAGTAATGTAGCCTGATTCCTGGTGCTATTCTATCTCTCTATCTATCTCTCCTCTATTTCTGTCTATATCTATTTCTCCATCGATCCATCGATCCATCGATCCATCGATCCATCGATCCATCCATTGTTCCATCCATCGCTGCATCAATCGATCGATGATCCATGCATCTATAATAATGGATCGATCAATATAGAATATAATAGAATCTGCTGGTGATGTTCTCTCTATAATGTAATATAATCCTCCGAGAGTTCTTCCATGAAGCTAGCTGTATTCCCTCAAGCGTACCGAGCTTAAAAGAGTGATTGATTGGAGTTGATGGAGAGGACTCCTTGCTAGCTTGCTTCCTTCCTTCCTTGCTTCCTTCCTAACTACCCCTGGGTGGTGGTTCTGGAATCTTGAGATGGAATCCTTGGGGACTCCTTGCGATCGATGGACTCCTTGGGGCCTCCTTGCGATCAATGGAATCCTTAGCAATGCTGGGATCAATGGAATCCTTGGCAATGCTAGCCATAATGAAAGGGCTAATAGAGAAACTATTGGGCACCTAAATCTAATGATCTAGCCTCATGGCAATCCAAGCTTGCTCTGCTATGAGAATATTGCGTGATTGCTTCCGTGTCTTTCTGACTCCTTGGTTCACGGGACTTGGCTGACGTAGCTATTGAAGTGTATTACCTATATTCTATTAATTCTAATGGCACTTCGATAAGTTGGGCAACTTGTAATTATTGAATTTGTCATTCTGTAGAATAGTAGAGATGTATTGGGGAGAAGTTGGTGGCACCCCGGACCCCCCTTCTTTTGGGGTCCTAATTGGAGGGGCAGGTAGGGGGTAGTTGGGGTGTAAGAGGGATGCTGTTGACTGCTCCTTTTATAGAATGGAAACTGGAGGACTCGATAATGTCTAATCCTACTGGGACTTTGACCTTCTGGGCATCGACCTAAATCCTTGTCGTTACGAATAACCTAATTAAATCTTATTCGAATGAAGCTTCTAAAATATTATTCGAATGGATTAGTGGGAATCCTTATCTATGGATGGTGGGAGTTTGGTGTGAGTGGGTGATGGGGAAGAGCGCGGGTTGGATTGGGGAGGTGGGATTGGGCTTGGATAGGGTTGGAGGGGCATTCTTGGTAAAGGGTTGGAGGATGGGGCATTGCTAGTAAGCACGCTGATCTAATGCATTGTTCCTCCGCCCACCTAAGCATAAATGAGAGATTGGTTTCATCCTGACCTGTAGAATCTGACCTTATGGGCAACTGGGTTGATGGCTGCTTTCACTTCTGAGCTGATTCCTACCTCCCTTTGAAGGTGATTCTTGTTGTTCTATCTAATCTGAGCAGATTAGGTTGGAAGAGAACATGAGTTGCATCCGGCGCTATCCTAATAATCAAAGCGGAATTCTGTCCATTGTTAACCCAACGATTAATTATAATCCTACTTTTAGGTGGTCGGTTATAATTCATCGACCCAGCGATTAATTAGAATCAAGGATTTTGTGGGTTTTGAACACCTACAGTCGACTGTACCCTCGAATGCATATATGGTTCCTCAATTGGATTAATACATGAGGATATTAAGCCCTCCTCATCAAAAACTTGCAATTGCCAACTCCCTCTTCTCTACAAACACTCCAATCAACTAAAATATGAATGGACACCTCCATCCCATTGGTCTTATGGCACCGAGAGATAGTGGGATGGTCAAAAATGCATTATTTTGAGAAAAACCCTAGGTTAGGTTTTAACAGGATAGTTTTGAGAAAACCCCTTATATCTCCCTTCTACAAGGATGCCAATGCACCATACCAAGTTCAAAAGATAGACAACTCCATGCTCTAGCCAATCATATCATGAGGAAATGAAAACAATTATGTACCTTTGCAAAGTACGGCCTAGAGCAGCGTAGGAATTCAGGGAATGAAGTCTTCCAGTGACCAATCCATGAAAAATGGATGTTATTCACTTCCTAATCAGTGTCAAAGCCTCAAACTAATCTCAAATGAAAGTTATTTCACCATACTACACATTCCACAAATTTGGAGGTCATGACAATTCCGTACTTGAAGATGGTATGGACTGTTTTGACAGAAAATGCAGGAAAAAATAGAAAACAATAGAGAATTGGTTTATTATTGCTTGAAACTTCTTGCACACTTCTGCCCCCAATCCATGAGGGTGTCTTAACAGGTCTACACCTTCCTCCATTAGATTGGGGTCGGTTGGCAACAAAAAACCATCCTCAAACTACCAAAAATTGTCAATGAGTATGGTATGTACACTATGTATTAGGGGCAAATTATAGTTTAGACAAAACTACTGCCTCAAACTCCTCTAGGATCATATGTCATATTTTGACACTCCTCTCCATTGCCTCTCCATTTTGACACTAATGGAGGATTGACCAATTTGGACTTGACTGCCTACACCAACTACTTGGCATCAAGGCCTTACTAAATGACTTCACTACAATTTCAAATGGTCTTTAGACCTTATTACATTCTTCAAATGGTCTTCAAGACCTTATTGACATTCAAAGCAAAACTTGGAATAGGCCTTTTGGCCCATTGGTGCTATGGGTTCTCCTGCACCACTCAAGATCTTACTTCCAAGTTTCAACCTAGGAGAACAAGATAGACTCAAGATCTTGCTTCTAAGCTTTCTGTAATCCTTTCCAAGAGAGTGTAGTAACAAAGATAATCAACAAGTGCTTAGATAGGATGAAAGACAGCAAGGCTTCATAGAATGATATATGTCCCCACCTTAAAGTGATTGCTAACTCCATCAGGGATCAATTGCCTTTAAGGTAGAGTGAGAAAGAAACATAAAATAAGCACGAGAGCTTTCTAAAAGAACATGCCCAAATGAGATGTGATTAAAAAAGCTACATCACAAAAAGGGGTTGGCCCCAAGATGAGAAAACCAAGGCGATGCTTATGGGCATGATACATAATGGCTTGTGTAGTCATGGTATGATGCCAAGCATTGCTACTAGGTGCCACATAGATCGAAGAAGGACAAGGTGTTCTAGGGACTACAGAAAGCATGCTGGGAAGTGCTAGAGCCAAACCTTGTTCAACGTTGTTACATTTTTTCTACTCAAGACTCGACATTCGTTAGTGGAATGGCCAAGTGCTCAATGAGATGCACAATAAAGCGTTGAAAGGTTATTTTGTTGAATCTTTTTACATTTTAGAGGAAGAGTGATTAAGTGGTCTTTGAGTAGACTGACAACATACACTCTTGTTGAGAAAGAGGAGAAGATATAGGAGTGGGAAGAAAACCTTTTTGTTGTGAATATGGTGGAGAGAATGCATGAGAAGGGCCAAGGACTGAGAGGTGACTTGATGGTTATAGACACTAAATATTTGTGCATGGTGATTGAGGCACTTTTAAATCAAGGTCTCCTTTGTCATGCCGAGTCAAGGTATTTTACATTATGTTCTTATATATTCTTATTCTCTGTGTATTCCTTATGTATTCTATGTATACCTTGTTCCTTATATGTGTTTTCTTCATGTATACTTTGTGCATTGCATGTATGCGTTGTGGTCTCTCAAGTGTATGCCTTGTTTTATCTCATGTCCTCTAAGTGCTTCATGTATGTGAATGAATTATTTTGTGTGTCTTATCTGTATGCAAATCCTCATAGACTCCTAGAATCCTAAACTTGGGGGCTTGGCCACCCTCCAATTTTAATATCATTATGTGGTTTCTAAGTTGTTGTGTTTGAATTTTGTCTTCTCCATCCTTTAGTATGAGTTCGAACGTAAGTTCGTACCCACACTAAAGTGGGGGCTAAATGTTGTGTCATAAAATATGTACACCACAATCTTACACTTAGTTTAGCTCCTAGATGGGCCTTAAATGTTCACCCTTGTTTATTAGGACCTATATTAATACCCTTTTGAACATCAAGTGTGTAATACTTTATCTCGATGCATGAAACCTAAACAATAATCATAATGTTGGGCTAAGCATGCTCTAAGTGCCCTTTTTCAAGAACTGTCTGGCTAAAGGACCAGGGTGCCCAATCACCCTGGGCCCTCTTTTAGCCCTACCCTAAAAAGTGGTCTTGTTAGCTTAGGCCCTTTAAAATATTCCTAATGTCTGCCTTGTGGTTTACCTCTTTGGAAATCAATGTGAATGCATATAAAAGTAAGTTATTCTATTCATTTGAACATCTAACTCTCTCTAGCAAAATCTTGGCACTCTTGCACTCTCTCTCTTTCTCTCCCATGCTCTCTACAACTCTCTCTTGTGGATTATTGTTGTGGCACTGACATATTGTAGGTCTTGTGAAGATCTTTGAGGCTACACCAACTTCTTGAGTCAAGTTGTGACGCTGCCTACAAGCATACAAGGGTATCCATGCTCATGGTGACCTCTTTCCTTCATGTTTTATGTTATCATTCCACACTACTTTAGATTTTCCTCTGCACTTCTAGGGCACATGCTCTTTATCAATCATATTTTCTATTATGGAGGTGGAAACACCATTCACGGGGATTGATTCAGGCAAGCTCCTAAATAGAACCCAACCTTTTCCCTCTTTTTGTATGTGCAGGTCAGAGAGACATGTTTCAAAAGGTGACACCTGAGAAGAATACTAAGTTTGACGGTACAAACCCGACAGAGTTTACAGTTTCTAGAAACCCTAATTTGGAACTGGGGTGCCCAAGTGCCCTTGTCCTGGACATTTTGACCTCCAGGAATTTTTTTTGAATTGTTCATTAACCTTTGTTTTTTCTTTGGCTGTTGGGTTTCAGGTACCAATAATCTATTTTGCTCCGATCTTTGATAACTAGGGTTTTGTGTGTTGATTCTAGCTCAATTGATTGACTTTAGTTTAATTTCTTTTCTATACAACAAAAGGGAAAAACCATTGTAGTTTGGCTCTCTTTCTTGGGTAGAAGCCAAGTTCAGTTTGTGCCCCAAATGCTTTGTAGAAGAGGGTTTGACCTAGTTTGATCTCTTGAGCTAGTCTCTCTTTTATACTTAATAGTAATCACATAAAAATTTAGAAAATCTTGCAAGAGTTTGAGTTCAAAAATCACAGTTTTCAAATTAAATTTCCTATAACATAAAAATAAAATCTAACAATCGCACAAAGTATAAGGATGGCATTTTCCTTAACTACAACACAGACAAAACAACAAAGCCATATGCATCACCAATTAAAATGGGAGCATGACCATAACCACACATACTAACACATTCAAATTTCCTTCTCATAAACATAAATAAAATCATACACATCTTTCCTAAATCTATTGTAAAATTACAAGGAATAAAGTTTTATTTCCAATGAATCTATGGTTAGTAGGTTGTAGATATTTCCCACTCCAAGAATAATCAACAAGGAAGGTTCAGATCCCTCTTTGATACACTTCCATTATTTTTCCAAGCAAGGATTTTCAAGTAAATATCTTTTTCTTGGCTCTCCAAAAACTCATAAAGAAGAGAAGAAGAAGAAGAAGAAGAAGAGAATGAATATCTTTTGTATATAAACCAATACCTAAAATCCATTTCCCTTTAGATCCTTTTCACACTGACTTTTTCAAATGCAAGAAAATATCTATTTCTAACAAATATTTATTTTCTCTCAAAAATACTAATACGACCCCTTTATCATGTTTTGAAAGTCAATTTGCACTTTTGGATAAGCTAGAAACTTTTATGGGGCATATACATAGGAAACTCACTTCATTTTTGTAATAAAAATATGAAAATAACGTTTAAATAGAGGACCTTTAAATTTTCTATTTTTATTCCAAACATCCATCTAATGATTTCAAATGCATTCTAACATTTTATAAGGCTATTTTATTATTTTCCTCTAAAGCAACCACTATGCATGTATGAGAAAATAATGAAAGGACACAAGGGAATGTAAACATTTCACTAAAGCTTTTAAATCAATTTTACTTAAAGCAACCAAAATGTGCATAAAGAAATAATGAGAGCATGCAAGAAAGAAAACGTGTTACTGGGCTAGCACAATGGGGATCCATGATTGTAATCGATTCGAATATTGGTTTTATGGGTTTCAACATCTCATGTCCTATTACTCTTACACAGAGTAGGACAAGTTTACATCAAACAAACCATGTGTTCATTTTCAATTAACCACCATTGGGATGTTACATGTACCTGCACACTTTAATCAAACATTATGCACACATGTTCAATATCTAACAATAGATAAAGTGAAAGGTAAAATCAACCAATCATCATAATGTAGAAAGACATGATTTAATCATTTATTAAACAAGACAAGGCAAGAGTTAACATAGGTAAGAATTACATAAACATAACACCAAAGTGCAAAGACTTGTGTATAGTTGTCCTAGGACCAAAGTGTAATATGGACCTATTGGCTAAATGTTTGATTTTGGTTTTGCATTTAATAAGATCAAGAATGTGATTGTGGGGATGACCTTGTACCTACAAACACAACTTGGTATGAACACAACTTGGTTCAAATAGTCAAGTTGGATTTGTGTTCAATAAGATTAGATTAATGATTAAAAAACAAACAAATAAACCAATTAGACTAGGATTGTATGTACATAAGCATGGGGATAACCAATAAGCATACAACTAAGTGCAAAGGAAATTAGATACACAAACCCAACTATACACAAAAATATGCCATTTGTAATTATATAAATATATTAAGATATTACCCCAAATTAAACACAAAACTAAATGAAAAATACATTGAATTTCACTATTACAAAAATTAGAGAACCATTCACAATAGGAATATTTATGGCCTATCATGGTCCATTTCTCTAAGACCACTTTACATAGAATATACAAATTCCCTCACAACTCAAACTCATACAACTCTAGGTTACTCAATGGATTTTGCTCTATTCCATTAATTATTTTTTAGAGGAATGGGTCGATGGAAACATATATGTTTGTGACAAGTGAGTGTGTGAGAATAGTATATCATTATAAGTTTCATATTAAATGTTAGAAATGGGATGCATCAAATTGCTTTAAGAAGAGAAAGATACAACATGAATAATAATAATAACTAATCTCCAATTATGCATAAGGAATGTAGAAATGGGATTGTGTTCTCCTTTCGAATAAGTTTATATTTATATTTTGGCCAATAGGCCATTCTATATGTGCACACATCTTGTAACTGCCAAAAATTTGGTAGTCTTGTCATCCAATTTCTTTTTAAAAATTAGTTGTCCATATTAATATTTTTTAAAAAAAGTTGTAGTCTCATCGTTCGAAGAAATAACATTTGTAATAGACCAAAAAAGAAAAATGAAACGTATATAGACTCCCCATTTGTTGAATTTCCCATCTCCAACAATTCTAAAATTTATGTGTTACATTTATGTAGCCAGGTTCGTGGTTTTGAGGAATCACTTTGATGCGCACAAAAATGAGTTGAAGCTCTGTCACGTTGCATATGATATGAATCAAATTTATTGAAATCTACATTGGCCATCAGGGACCCTTTCTCTCGTTTCATTTTTTCTTCAATGAAATTTGCCTTACCTTATAAAATCCATTTTTATATTGTTTCCAACTCTTCTTTCATCTTTGGATTTTGTTATCCATCATCCAGTTTCATATACCCATTAACCATTTTCTTTTCTACAACAATGGGCATGCATATATAGATCAAAGAATGTTGTAAAGAACCATTGGAGTGCTTCCTTGAAGAGAAAGGATGCAATAAAATCAAGAGAGGAGGAGGAAGATGAGAGTGTTTGTTTATCAAAGGAGATACCTGAGATGAGCTCTAGCTCACATTGTTAGCAATTGGACTTTGAGTTGACCTGATCATGGTGGTGAGTACACTAAACCCTTCACATTGATATTTTTATTGAATTCATTTTAAACCCCACTATGTTTTTCTATTTGATAAATTACACGCTTATAATAATACCTTTCTTACATAAACCCAAAACCTGTAATATTGTTCTTGAACCCTAAAATTGCTCTTGATAACACATAAACCCTTGCCTTGATCTTGCCTAAATCCTTTCCTTGTTTAGTGCTCGAGGTGTCGCAGACACCCAAATCACTAGAAATCATGCCTTGATATACCCTCGGATCTGTGTGAAAAAGCCACACAGATATCGACCTGGAACTATCGCTCTATGGTATGATGTTTTTATTTCTCTGGTTCCTATTTTGTAGGTTTGAAAGCTCTATTAGGGTTTCTGAGTTTGAATTTGTGGCATTTACAGAGAATTTTGTTTTTTTATTTTGCTAAACACTAAGTTGCTAAACATGGTAGGCCTTCTAATTTTTAATTTTTCTTTGTTGATTCATATTGCCAAATTTGATTATGGGGGTGTAGAGGCTAATGTGGGCAACTCTCATTTTGGCTGCTCCCCTCCTCCTCTTGCTTTTCTCCTCTCTACACAATCAAAATTTCTCTTGCAATGGAACTAGTAATGCAGACCAACATTTTAACCAGTTTTAACATGAGGAGTCCTATCATGTAAATGAAAAGCCCAACAAGAAAGCAAAACAATGAAAAAAGTTGTGGGCAAGCATGAACTGGATGGAAAAGGTGAATTCCATATCAACATTGTTCAGGGGTTTGGATGAGAGTGTTGTGCTGAGTTAGCATTCCAAGGCAATGTGCATTTCAATAGGAATTGGGCAAGAAGTAATGGCATTAAGACATATGGATGTGGAGGGTACCATTGGAATTGAGGTGGTTGAATCCCCACCGTTGGTTATTAGAGGAGATGCACACAAACATCCTTTTGCTGATGCTACTTTTGATCTGGAATTCAGTTCACAATTATCTAATGCCCTTTGTCCTACCAGATTTGTTTATGAGATGGAAAGGACTCTCAAAATAGGAGGTCATGCTCTCATCCTGGTTCTTGTCTCTTACCCACTTGATCAAATAAATGCCTTATTTAATTCTTCTCAATTGGTTAGTACTAAAGAAGTTACCCTCTCTAGACTGCCCTCCATTCAACTATTATTCAGAAAGGGCATTTCGGTTTTTATTTTCATATGATTTATGTAATTGAACAATTGATTGAATATAATTTGATATTCTTTGTACTACCTTTCCCTTTCTCTGAA
Source organism: Cunninghamia lanceolata (assembly GCA_027924645.1). Classification (NCBI taxonomy): domain Eukaryota; kingdom Viridiplantae; phylum Streptophyta; class Pinopsida; order Cupressales; family Cupressaceae; genus Cunninghamia; species Cunninghamia lanceolata. The sequence goes on along the minus strand of BSBN01001583.1, from coordinate 33,355,038 downwards.
GTTGTGGGTTTTGAATTCGTGAGATGTAGTATGTGAAACTTTAATTTTGGTCCAGGTTATGGAGTGACTCTTTTATTTTTATGACCACAAATTTTGTCCCAAAATAATGGAATTCACTCACAAAAACTGACACTTCCATTTCAAGGAGCAGAGCGTACAACTTTGTACTTAGTGCAGTTTTCAGCAAGGTACCCACCTTCATTGAGGATGATGAAAATGGAACTTATGAACTCGTACGCATGGATGTTGGTTCTTGGCTAAAGTGGTAAGCATAGGAGAAAATTTCATCTATATGATGCAAGACATAATTGGAAAATTTGATGAACTAAGTAGTGAGGGAGTCTGGAGATGCAATTAAACTAGGTAAATTTAGTCAATTGGTTCTTGGATTCACTGATGAGCTCCATGAAGATTTATGTTGTTCACTAGTGTCCCTTTCCAGTTGTGTCTTCCTCACACAAATGGTATGTAAAGAGATGATATTAGGGTTAAGTCCTCAAGAATTTTGGTAGAATAGATACAACTTAGATTTGACATCTAAGCTGAAGGATAAATTTGTTTTCTAATGCATTGTGTAGAACCTTAGGGCATGTTTTTTGAAGCAACTAATGTAACGGGGTCCTAAATTTAACAATATGACTAACAGGAGATGATATTCTTTAGACAAAAACAACTTTCTAGCTTTACTATTATCTTTTAGCTCCTCATCTAGAAATACCAAAATTCTTCGATCTATAGTGGGTACATAATTTTTTTTTAATAGTTAGGTTAATCAAGATTGAAAAGCTTATATCATATAGCAGGAAATTGATTTTCTATCACAAGTGGATCAAATCTTCATTGGGAAGGAGGAGATTCACATGCAATCTAAGAAGGGGGCATGTATGGCCCCATCAAATTCCCCCCATCAAGCTCTGAAAGGAGTGGTATTATTGAAAAAAGATCTATGCCTGTGTTTATGGCCAAATCTCTGTGAAAACAAGAGTTTATATTGACAGATAAGCTTTGCAATGCATGCCTTAAGGCCAGAGAGGATGGTTTGGTGTTAAATCTGGATCTAAAATTCTTGGAGGATAATATTTGTTGATTGGCAACAAGAGTTCTCATATATATATTTTTGGGGTTGCAACTCTCTATGGATCAATAATACCAATGAACTAAAAAGCATTGGAAAACCAAAAGGAATATGAGATCAAAATTCTCTCCTGAGGTTATTTCATTGTGTTTGTAGACACCCAAAATTGACCTAATTATCATTAGTATCAAATATTGCATTATTTATCATCTGCATTTGTCTAACACACTTGAGCAATTTCTCTATTTTCTCTAAATCATCTATTTCTTCTATTAATTAAATAAAATTATATTCATTTAATTAATTCATTATCTATTTCTTCTATTTTCTCTAATCTATAATTAAATAATCTTTAATTGTTTAATTATCTTCATTCTATCTATTTTAATTAAATAAATCTTATTTATTTAATTAAAATTCCATTCATAAACCCACTTTCTAATTAATTAAATAAATTTTATTTAATTAATTAATTAATTTCTTTTATCATTTATCTTAATGAGCCGACATGTGTGCCCCTTTTATTTAAAAACATGTGTAGTACTACATCTTTTATTTAATATCTTTCACATGTAGTACTTTTTATGTACACGGTCACACATAAGCCTTATCTTCCCTCCACTTGTCATCTACACATTCACCTATGACTATCAATTCATCACAGTCGTTCACATAGCCACCAAATCTCCTCCGTTGATTGATTTTGGCTAGGTTCTATATAAACACCCTCTCATTCCATACTACATCCATCCATCATTTTCATATAGCATCTACATTATCATTTTGAGCATATTGAGTACTTTAGCATCCATCTAGCTTATTATCATTATCATCCATCCATCATGGCAGCTTTGATCTTCATAATTGTTCATTTTTTAAGAAGCAATCCACATCACAAAAAAAGAATCATACAATCTAGGTGATCTTGTTCTTAAATTGCATGCTTTTGATTACACTTGTATTTGATTATTTGATGGTGGTAGGATTAGGGTTTCATTTTTAATGCTTGATCTTATTAACCTGATTTTTACCTATCACATTTTGGCATGCCCAGTGGGACTCGTGTCCTTGATTAACTTTGTTGTTTGAAGTTGTTTTTTGTGAAGATCAGATTTTTTGAGTGCTTATGGTAAGTTTTAGTCGCTTCTAAGCAAAAACCAGTCGCTTTTAGAACATACGCGTCGCTTTTAAGCTGAAATCTACCGCTTTCAACATTTTTTGGGTCACTTTTAAGCCAACATTGGTCGCTTCCAGTCTTTTTCGCGTTGCTTCTGAGAAAACAGTGGTCGCGTCTGTCATAATTTACATCACTTTTAAGTTGAAACCAATCGCTTCTAGTTGTCTAGATTGTTTCTTGTAGATTAGGGTTTTTTGTTTACATCTAAATTTTTGCAAGGATTTTTACGCATTTGGCATTTTTGGTTGCTTACGAGCCTTAACAATTCACATCTTGATGTTTTGCATCACTTTTGAGTCTTAACAATTCACACTTGGGTTAGTCTGTGTCACTTTTGATTAGTAACATTTCACCGTCAGCCAAATACAGATCACTTTTGATGAATAGTTGATTACCTCTGGTAACTATGTCACTTTCAATTTTATCATTTACAGTTCATTTTTCTTAGCTACTAATCAGTTATTTGTGCAACATCTTATCGATTGTCCAAGAAAAGGAGGTTGTGAAACTACTAACATATCTATTGTAGCTCTGATCAGTCCAAGACATTGCATTTTATCACTAATTTAGGAAAATTTGGGCTTGATGCTTAAAAAAATCATTGTTTGTTCTGTGCTTGATTTATCTTTTTTGGACTACTTGTTGCGCATGTTTGTAACCCAAATTTAATAGAAAAAGTATCCTCTCCCCTTGCCTATCAAATGGATCTTGGGTGTATGAGAACTTTTTATTACCTTTAGAGGGCCTACCTTCCCGATGTGAGAAGGGGTACAACCCAAGTGGTAATGGGCTAAAGCCAAGTCCTTCCAAACCTTTATATAAGAAAAGTGTTTGTGTCGAAAGCCACAAACAATGGGTGTTGTTGTGTTATACCGATAGCCAACCTCCCCCAAAACCTTCCAAGGCATAACCCTTGAAGGCTAGGAGACTCCATAATGGAGAGTAGCACTACCGCACGTATAGCCACCCGAACGGATGCCCTTTCTAGCAACCTTGTGTGGTAGGCAAAAACTCTCTATTTGTTGACGCAAAAGGTGGGACCTTTGAAGCTGCCCCAATTCTCGTAGTTCTTAGTAGAGATAACAGGGACAATCCTAAGGTTTGGTGGGTGGACAAGCCTTGGGAAACCTAGATCTTGGTATGTGTGAGAAGTGAATGTCATGGAGGGGAGCCGATGCTACCAAGATCCTGAAGCTATCTTCTTTGAATAGGCACAATAAGGAGACTCAATAGATACAGTCCTTTCCTAGCCTAGGTTGTATAAGCTTGTGTATGTTGTGAGTGTGAGTGACTAAAAGCACTATTTTCTTGTTAAAAACATCATTTAAACATATCCTTTGTCAGACACAGATCACCTTTGAACCTTAATTACTCCCCTTTAGACATCCAGATCACTTTTAAATAGCAGTTGTTCACTATTTGCAAAAACCAGATTGCTTTTAATCAACAGTTGCTCACTTCTAGCAAAACCACATTGCTTTTAAACAATAGTAAATCACTTTGACCTGTAATGGACCACCTCTGGTAAAACTAGTCACCTCTGTTCAACAATACAGTCTATCATCTAAAGCAAAACCAGATCAATTTTGAGCTATTATCCCTCACTTTTGGCCTCATCTGAGTCACTTCTGAGCTATTACCTATCGCGTTTGGTCAAATATCAGCAATCAGTATCCATCCAGCCCAATCAGTAGCACTTTCAAACATTCTTAGCTCTGTCATCAGCTTTTAGATAGTCTTCTGAGCATCCACAATCACCTAAGTATTGTCTCCTATCTTGAGCATATCAAACCATTGGACTTTGTGAGCTTTCCATCCTCTTGAGACCCTAAAACAACAACCAACCAACAAAACTAGCAACTAAACATCATCCTTTTGGCTTTACCTAGCCCTAGCAATACCAACAAACAACATTAGCAACCAGCTTTTCCCTTGAGTGTGTGAGCTATTCTCTAGGGAAGATTATCCAACAACAACAACCAAGCAACCCAACAACAACAACAACAACCCAACAACCCATTAGCAAGTCAAACAACCAGGAAACTAGAAAAACAAACCAACACCAAACAATCAACCAACCATCACCTTTTGGGTCTCAACCTTGACAAGCCAAGTCCAACTTTCAACATTAACCATCATGCCTCAAACTAGGAGCCAATATAGAGCTGAAATGGAAGTAAAATTGTGAGCTGATATGGAAGCCAAAATACAACAATCTCGATCAACGCCCCTTAAAGATGCAACTCAATTCACAACCGGTATGCCTTCTTACATGTTCGTACCCAAAGGATACACCATCGGACCATCATCTTCACATCAAGTGCAACCTCACCCATTCACAACAACTTATGAAGAGCAATTTCAAGAGGACCTATTTGAATTTCAAGACACACATGTATGGGATCAAGTTGAGAAGCTTGTTTTATCTGATCCTAGTCGCTACTTCTTGCAACTTGCCCACATGGGAGCCAAATTACCAAGTGACTTTGACATATCTGCTATTCAAGAACATGATCCCAACACACCTGCTATTATTGCAAAGGGACCAACCACTATAGCCACACCTTCGCATCCACCTTCCAATCCATCTCCCTCATTATCCACTGCTACACCATCAAACCCACCATGCTTGGAGTACACTTTAGAACCTTTGATAACTCCAACCAATGTACTTCCTTTTCTTTCACAAAATTTGAGCATTCCACCTTTCCATGTTTCACAACACACCCCTGCCGCTACCATGACCGTATCTGTGCCTCAAGTATCACAAGTTGTCCATGTTTCACAAGTCCAAACTCCTCAAGTTTCACAAGCCATTTCTATACCGCAAACTCCGCAAGTTTCACAAGCTATCCAAACATCCCAAGCCACACAAGTCTTGCAACCATTGCAAACTCCTACCTCTGTTGCATCACATGTGGAAACCACACTTCACACTCATATTCCTATCACCTCTAATATGGTCTCCACAATTTCCATGAGTCCATCCGACACACCATATAATCCCAATGTTAGTCTTATTGACATGACTGATCCACCTATTATATCACAAGCCACTCCTATTACCACTGTCTCCTATGTTGATCAACTTACATCACCCTCTCTGCCTCCATATAATCCTTCACAAACCATCAATCCATCTTATGCAATCCAAGGCTTACCTATTGTCACCCAACACATGACGTATACCAATCCTCATGTCGTCCAAAATACCAACCCAAATGTCCATTCTTCCTCATCCACCAATCCTTCCATTGCTTACCATAATACAAATCCAACTTTCAATCCACAACCATCAACCAATGCTAATCCATCCTCTGCTTCCCATGTGATGCAAAATTTTGGAGCTAATCTATCGCAATAAACCCAACCACCACTTGTGTCTCAAGGACATCAATCTTCAAACATATATGTGTCACATACCAATCCTTTGACATATAATGTGATCACACAATCTCAACAAATGGTCATACCTACATACATTCCACAATAGCAACCACAATATACACAATATTACATTTCACCTCCAAACCATCAACCCCCTTTGCAACAACATCAATTATCTCAAGCGGATGTTGAACAAATGATTAACAAGGTGGTAGGAAATAACAAGAATACATTTTCCTTGGGAGATATATGCACTTATCCATTTGACAAGTCACTTCATATGACACCTTTTCTGCCACATTTAAAAATTCCACAATTTGACAAATATAAAGGGAAAGGAAATCCGGATGACCATCTTAGAGCATTCTATGTTGCATGTCTTGATGTCGCTCAAGATGATACATACCTCTTGAGACTATTCCCCCGAAGCTTAGCGAGGCAAGCTCTTGAATGGTTTTCTCACTTATCTCCAGGCATCAAGACTTTTGCAGAATTAGCAAACAAATTTTGATCCCATTTTGCTTTCAACATTGAACATGAGGTGAACACGAATGATCTTGTAAACAACAAACAATGTAATGGTGAAGCTTTTTCCTCATTACCCAATGATGGCATAACATGGCTAGCAAACTATCATGGCAAATACCTGAGAAACAACAGCTTGATATCTTTGTCCAAAATCTTCATCCCAAGCTTTCATTCCAACTACAATTGCAAAGTGCTAGCACCTTTGATGAACTTATATCCAAAGGAACCACCATTGAACGCGCTTTAATTGCTAAAGGTACCATCAAGATTTTTAGAGACAAGAAAGACAATCCTTAATCACCAAATGATAAAACCCGCTTTTGGAACAAAAACAAAAATGTTGTTAATGACGGTGTTGTAGACACAAAGAACATACAAACAATGAAAGCTCCTATTAACATCCAAGCCACATCTACAACAAATCAACCTTTTCAATGAAACTGACCAAGAACAAATTCAACACCTCGACGATAATTTACTCCGTTAGGGGAACCCATGGAGGTAATCTTTCGTAAGCTTCTCCAAGTGGGAGATGTCATATTACCTAAAGCACCACCCAACGGCAAACCGGTCTTCAAAGCTCCCTGATACAAAGAGAATGAATATTGTGAATACCATAGGATTAAAGGACATAAAACCAATGGTTGCATGTGCTTAAAACATGTCATTCAAGACTACATTGATCAAGGTCTAATTAAAATCACACCACCAGTGTCACAACCAACCCATCAACCAACATCGAACGATGACCTAGATGCTTCCAAGAATCCACTTCCATCTCATGACAGGTAACCCCTACACAGGGAATGCTATTCATTACAACTATGAATCATCCATGATTGGCTGCATTGACCATGCTCGCATTTCTACCATTACAATCCAAGGCAAAACACCTGATTGCGTGGTATCGACTCAAAGAGGTTGTGTTACTATTGAGGGGGCACCTGTCAATCCTCCTCGACTGTCTTCTAGTCATAACATCCTTGATCACTTTGGCAAAACACCTGCACATATCTCCATCCTAGAACTGCTTCGCATATCCCCCGCCCACAAAGCTATCCTTGACAAAGCATTACAAGAATCTTCGGTGCCCAATGATATCAATACCACACAATTCCAATCTATGGTAGCTAGCATTGCAACCCCTTGCCATCTTACCTTCTCTGACAAAGATCTTTGACCATCCATCAACCCATCACATAATGAAGCCCTCTACATAGAAGTGTTTGTACACTAATGCCGTATCAAACAAATCTTAGTGGATTGTGGAGCTGGTCTTATTATTTGTTCTTTAAAACTGATAAAACAATTGGGATACTCTGAGAAAGACATTAACACTTCCAAAGTCATTACTATCAAAGCATATGATGATGTTGAGCGAGACACTGAAGGAATTATCCATTTACCTATCCAAGTTGGTCCTGTCACTACTGACACCCATTGTCAAGTCCTTGATATTGACCTTCCTTATAACATTATCCTTCACCATCCATGGATCCATGCCCTCAAAGCAATTCTCTCCACATACCATCAATGTCTCAAATTTTCCCATAACGGTGTTGAAGTGGTTATCCACGCTGATCCTAATCCATTTGAATTTTGTCATTCTTTTCAAGCTAAATATTAAAGCCCTAACCATATTCCTATCAACACCGAAGCATATCCATCTTCATCCTATGTAGACCTGTCAACCCTACTCAAGCCATCATCTGGCAAATCCACTTCAAATCTCCATATCAAGTACACTGAACATGGTCTGGGCAAGTACACATTGCAAGAATCTTGTTGTGTTGGCACTCTTCCCTTATCTCCCAAATCTCATGGAATACCTTCTACATCTAAAACATCTTCATCTGCAGCTGTCATAAAAGCTCTACCAACAGTATTCATTAAAGATGGATTCCTTGACGATGAAGACATAGATGACATTAACTCTTGGATATTCTATGATGAGAACAACCAAGTACAACTTGAAGTGGAGAGATATAACAACACGTTTCATATCATTAAGAACATGGGTTACAAAGGACATGGAAGATTAGGATCACGGGAACAAGGACCTATTAAACCCATTGTTGTGTCTAAGAAGCTTAATAAGCAAGGCCTTGGTTATCAGCCGGAGGTACCGCCTTCCAAAGACATTAAGTATATTTCTGATATGGAAGCTAGACCTTCTTTGGTAGGAGAGACCTCTAATTTGGATACCATCGATGACTCCTACCTTCATATCACTAACCTATTTCAAGAAACCTCTATCTTCATGATCTCTATCACTTCCTCTAGCTGAAACCATTCATCCATCACCCTTTCACTTGTATATCCTGACCTCGTCGATTGGGACCAACAGGGGGCACCGATATTGGACACATTTGAAAATGATGAATCTATTGCCAAATTCACGAGCTTATGACAAGGCATTCCATTGGGTGATCACAAAGCAGGCTTCATGATGGACCTCCCTAAACTAGCATATTTTGGTAGAAGCATCAAATCCTTTAGTCACAAAAGTGAAATAAGTAGAATAAAAAAAGATAGGCCACTAGGTGAAAACTGAAAGGCACCTCTTAACCATGAAAAAGTAAAAATAAAGGACATATCTGAGGGTGAAAACCTCTCTGAGGCACCCAAGGATGGGGGATTTGATCTTATTGTCACCACTGACTATCATGAAAAATCAATAGTGCTAGTTGAAAAATCTCAAGTCATGAACTTGGGCACAGAGCAGAATCCGAAAATCACTTTTTTGGTAGCATCTCTATCAGAGCAAGAAAGAAGAAATTTCACAACATTCTTCATAAAAAGAGCTATCAATTTTGCATGGACTTATGCTGACATGCCAGGGCTAGATCCATCACTTGTGGTACATCATCTAGCAGTATCTCCTAATGCAAAACCTGTCAAATAAAAACTGTGCAAAATGCATCCGCAAATAGCTCTTTTGGTCAAGGCAGATATTCAGAAGCTGTTAGAAGCAAAGTTCATAAAGCCTATTGATTATCCAGAATGGGTTTCAAACTTGGTACCTGTAGCAAAACCTGATGGACGAGTTCATTGTTGCACAGACTTTAGATATCTTAACAAAGCATGCCCTAAAGATGACTTTCCACTACCAAGCATAGACAACATTGTAGATCTCACAGCTGGACATGAAATGCTATCCTTGATGGACAAATTCTCAGGATATAACCAAATTAGAATAGCAGAGGAAGATCGAGACAAAACATCATTCATTTGTCCATGGGGTACATACTGTTGGGTTGTAATGCCTTTTGGTCTCAAGAATGCGGGAGCTACTTATTAACGAGCCATGATAGTCATTTTCCATGACCTTTTCCACACTATCATGGAAGACTATGTTGATGATATCTTAGGGAAATCCAAGACTAGAGAAGAACATCTACATGTACTAGCACAGATCTTTGACCGATTAGAGAAATATCAAGCTAGACTAAACCCAAAGAAATGTGTATTTGGTGTAGCATCTGGTAAATTGTTGGGATACATTGTGTCTCGATGAGGCATATAAGTGGATCCTGACAAAGTAAAAGCCATCATGGAAATGCCTCCACCATCAAATCTAAAGAAGCTTCATAGTCTACAAGGAAGGTTACAATCCATTCATAGATTTATCTCACAACTAGCAGATAAGTGTCATCCTTTTCAACATCTCCTCCACAAGGGTGAACTTTTTAAGTGGGATGAAAAATGTCAACAGGCCTTCGACAAAATTAAGGAATATTTGGCAACACCTCCTGTGTTAGTACCTCCTATACTTGATCGACCACTACTACTCTACATATCTTTAACAACAACAGCATTGGGTGCCCTTTTGGCTCAGCATGATGATTCAGGAAAAGAGCAAGCCATTTACTATATCAGCAGAACTCTTGTGGGATATGAACTTAATTATTCATCTATGGAAAAGGCATATTTAGTATTGGTGTTTGCCTCCCAAAAGTTGCAACATTACATGCTGAACCAAACAACAAAGCTCATATCAAACTTTGATCCACTCAAATATCTTCTCCCTAATGCAATCCTTATGGGAAGACTAGCAAAATGGGTTATGATCTTAAGTGAATTTGACATACAATATGTGGATTGAAAGGCCATAAAAGGACAAATCATCGTTGATCAGTTAGCCACATCACCTTTCACAGATATTCATCCAATACGTCTAGAGTTCCTTGATGAAAAATTGTTCAATCTAACTTCACCAATATTATGGCAACTATACTTTGATGGATCTTATACACAACATGGATCAAGAGTAGGGATATTGTTTGTCACCCCTCAAGGAGATTGTATCCTAAAGTCATACATAATTGCATTTCCATGTACCAATAACATAGTAGAATATGAAGCTTTAATCACAGGATTACGTATGGCAGTGCAATGGGCTATGAAATATCTACAAGTCTTTGGTGACTCTCAATTGGTTATTAAACAGGTCTTAGACAAGTATCAAACAAAAGATGAGAAGCTCCTTCCATACAAGATAATGGTTGATGATTTCAAGAAATATTTTGACAATATCACCTTTGAATAGGTCCTAAGAGTACAAAACAAAGTAGCAGATGCCATGACAATGATTGGATCTCTTCTAGACATGCCTTCCAATGCACATAAGTGTGAGTTTCTAGTTGAACAACTTCTGATCCTAGCATTTGAAGTACCGCAGTTTGAGCTTATATGTGAGATTGTTGGTCCCAATTCGCCTTGGTATGAGGACATATACGAGTACCTCCACAATAAAACCTTACCATTTCAACTATGTAATACCCAACGAAAAACCTTTATCCATCGAGCCTCTCGCTACACTATCCTAGGAGACACCCTATATCACCAGAGTCTTGATGGTATCCTTCTTAGATGTCTTGATTCTGAGGAAGCAAAGCTTGCCTTATGTGAGGTACATGAAGGTGTCTGTGGATTGCATTCCGCTGGCCCTGGTCTTGTTAAGAAAATTCTACGAGCTAGATACTATTGGCCAACCATGGAGAAAGATGCACAACAATTTGCAAAGAGATGTCTACAATGTCAGAAACATGGGGATCTAATACATGCACCAGCACATGAACTTCAGCCTATCACCACTCCTTGGCCATTCTCGCAATGGGGACTTGATCTCATAGGTAAAATCCATCCTACCTCATCAAATGGTCATAAGTTCATTATCACCACCACTAAATACTTCACAAAGTGGGTGGAAGCAATACCAATGACTTACATTACTGGCAAGAAAATATCCAAGTTTATCTTACATTATATCATCTCATGTTATGGAGTTCCTCAAGCCATTATCACTGATAATGCTCGTCCCTTCAAGAACCAAGAGGTTAGAGATCTTTGCAACAAGTTTCATATCCAACATAGATTCTCTACACCTTACTATCCTCAAAGTAATGGCCAAGCTGAGGCTTCTAAAAAAACAATCATCAAGATCCTTAAAAGACAGTCAATGAAGCTGGTCGTGATTGGCATTTACAACTTAGTCCTACATTATGGGCTTATAGAACAAGTATCATAACTCTCACTGGTGCTACACCTTACACTCTGGTGTATGGCACTGAAGCTATCTTACCTATTGAGGTTGAGATCCCCTCACTGCGAGTATCCCTATATCATACTATCTCAGATGAAGAATATAGAGTATCCAGACTCCATGATCTTGAGCTATTAGATGAATGACATCTTACAACAGTCAACCATCTTCAATTTTATCAAAATCCGCTACACCACAGATACAACAAAAAGATCAGAGAACAAAGATTTCAAGTTGGAGATCTTGTCCTTAAAGAAAATCAACAAAATCAGCAACATCATGAGAAACAGGGCAAGTTTGAACCTAATTGGCTTGGTCCTTTTGTAATCACATCAGTCTATGGATTAGGTGCATACACTCTCTCCACACCTAAAGGTATTCCCTTGGATGAACCAGTCAACAACATACATCTCAAGAAGCTCTACCCATGAGCCTTAGTGTATTTCAAACAAAAAAATTTCCATCCAATAATGAAAACCACCTTATGGTGCTTTGGATGACAAAAGAATAGCACAAGATAAATAATTCGTCCTTAGGTGAAAACCTAGTAAACAGGTGCCTTGGATAAGTACCATAGTGAAAACTTGGCAAACAGGTGCTATGTGTAGAGACTAGCTTCCATCATTTACTTAGTTTGTTTGATCACAGCTTTTCATAGCATCATCCACTATCTTACCTACATAATCCGCATCATAATCCACTATTGTCCTATATAAACCATTATCCCTTATTCATCCATAATAAAAACCTTTCCGCCCTTTCCTCTGCCATGCTAGCTTTCATAGTTTGGACTTCGTTGGGGTCAAGATATCATTTGGCACCTTAGCACGCTATTCGCATGAACACATCCATCGCAACATGTTCCTAATAAACTTCATCCCACACTGGGGGCACTTGTTAAGCCTTATTTGGAAGTGGATACATATAGCTCTAGCTCATAACATTTCAACCAAAACACAACAAACATCCGAAACTAAAACCAAAGCACAACAATCATCCAAAACCAAAATAGCAAAAATCCAACCAAAATAACCAAAACAACAAAAAACATAAAAAAAATCAAATATCCCAAAAATCTAAACAAATCAAAACATCCCACAAATTTGATTAATAAAGTTGATCCTTTGCCATCAACCATCCACACAATAAACAAGAACTACATCACAACTCTATCGTTCAAAGCCTTGATCCCATGGATACAGGGTATGTAGGCAATCTGAGATGCGAAGGAACCACTCTAATTCAGGAAAAGGCGATAACCCCTCTCTCCTCATCCATCTTTCATCTTTTTTCTAATCATCTTCCAATCTTTCATCTCCCTTTCTTCTATCATTCATCACTTACATCATCAATAAGCCTAGAACTACATATTCATCATGTCTCATCATCATCGTAATGTGCTTTGATCCTGTGGATATAGGGTATGTAGGCAGTCTGGAATATGAAGGATGTATCCAGTACGCAAGAACAGATGATGCATCCCATCTTCATCTTTTTTCATCTTCCATCTTCTTCTCTTTGACCAGCTCAAGTAAGAAGCAGATTATGCACATTCGAGAAAGCTCAAGTGCTTTAACAAATTAGGGATAAGCCAAAAGCTATTTGTCTGCATGCCTTAAGCCAACATTTGCTATAGTATTTTATCAACATCTCAGCCTTTAACAAGATGCAACTTTCCTCTCAACAAGGCGCTAACTTAATCTATCCAAGAGCACTTAAATTTGGCAAGAGAACATGATAACAATATCTTTTATTTTATCTTTTGTCCCTTTCCTATGCCTAGTCAAGACTGCCTTGATCTATCATATCTCGGTATGTTGCGATGAAGTATGGAATGGGGCATGGTCATATTTCTTTCGTATGTCGTGTCTGTGGGATGATCTTATTCTTTTCCTATGCATATTGGTATTGTTACCATTTTTTCACCACAACTCAAAATTGGCAGAGCTGATGCAACAAATTCATTTTTAGAGTGAAGGTTAACATTCTTCTGTTATAAGCTATTTGCATAGTTATTGTGTTTCAGTGATAATTGCAGTGTTGTTCAGGGTAAGAAAGAGAATGTCATAGCCATCATTGTCTTGAAAGTTTTCAATATTTGAAGTTATCTTCTGTTTCTGCTCCTGATCTCGACGTGAACCTGCAAAAATGTGGGAAGATCATATTAGAGCTCTAGTTATGAGATCTTTATATCCTATTAGAAGAGGCATAATAATTTGTTTATAATGCATTGATCAATGAACATCATCCACATGCAAAAAGAGTTGAGAAAGAAACAATCATGGAATTTCAATGTTTTATTCTAATATGTTTGTTTCATGTGCAGGTATAGGATAAATCATGTAGTTGATTGAAGACAAATTATCATGTGGAATAAAATGGGCTCCCACAAGGTTTGAGCTCAACATGTTGCCCCAATTCTTGAGAAGATTGTGAAAAGAGTTTGAAAGAGAAAAGTGTCACATAAAGACCCTGCAAAATAAAGATAGATGTCACGTGTTTTGATCATATCTCAAAAAATATGATCTGGGTTCTTAATATGTTTGGATATGAATTAGACGACAATAAGACGCAAAAACCCTTTAAATTTCTCACCAACCTAGTTTGTTGTTTTTGAGGAACCATCAAAAGCACAATACACAGCAAAATAAAGATATAGTCGCATGTTTTAATCATATCTCAAAAAATATGATCTAGGTTTTTGAGATTTTCAGATAGAAATGAGAATGGAACAAAGTGCAAAAACCCTTTAAGTATTTCACCAACCTAGTTTGTTACTTTCGCGTAATCTTCACAATGGCGGACCCTCTTTCTTTTGCAAATTTCAAGTTGCAAAAAATTATTGTAAAATGATATTTAAAGCAATATCCTATAAATTGCTTATAAATATTCATTATTTATGCAATTAAAATAAAGTAAAGCAAACAATATCTTTCTTTTTTTAGTTTGCTTTCTTTTGGGAAGATATAGACAAAAATAAGCCTTGTAAGATTAGGCAAATCAGAAGGAAAAGCTGTAGGACCTATTATAAGACAAATATTAAAGCAATGTTCTTTATAAATTGCTTTTAGTATTTTGTCATTAAAACAAATCAAATATCTTTTTCTAGATTTGCTCTATTTTGAGGCAGATGAGGACAATAAAAAAAAAAACTAAGCTTTTATTGAGCAAATAAAGCTTGTTTTAAAGCAGATTTTGGTGAGGTCTACCTTGAAGAAGATTTTGGCAGTTTTCACATATAGATTGGAGGTGATTTGAAGGATTTATTTTTTGGCTTTTCAGTGGAGCTCAAAAATGGATCAAATTTGCTATTCTAGGAAGATTTCTCAGCTTTTTCCTTGGGAGATCTTTGGATTTATAAATAGGGGAGAAAGATTTAGTTTAAAAGGTTGATATCTTTATTTTCTTCTCTCTTGAGCACAGACAGAGAGTTTGTAAACTGATATTGGCTCATATTATTCAGAATTAGATGTACCCCTTTCAGTTCAATATAGCAAAGCTTTCCTGTTTCACATTTTTTTGTCTCTTTTATAACTTTGATTTGATGATTTCACTGTGATTATGATGTTTAATCCTCTGATTATGTCTTGATGTTATTAAAATCTGTGTAGCTATGGCCTATCTAATCCAGGTTGTGTGTTGTGTTTTAATTAAACCTTCATACAAAGTACTTTTGGATTGTTGGACTTAGGTGAAACTAAGAATGTTACAGGCTTGAGAGTTGTTTGTGAGTAAAAAACTTAAATTTTTAGACCATTTTTAGATAAAATAGAATTTAATTCCAGTTATTCCTCATCCCTTTTCTCAGACAAGTGATTAGTTTAGAAAGATCATAAGGTGAACCAGCTCACTCTAGAGATTCACTCTCACTATAGGAAACCCACATCCTGAGAGTGTTTCCATGTTTCAATAGATAGCTAAGTCTTTTGTAGGCTTAGCATAGGGTGTATATTTGATTGATAACATGTATCTTGTACGTGTTGGGATTATCATCTTGCATATCAATATCTCTCGCATCTAAGAAGCTAAATAGTCTCTTATGCATTTGAGGCTATTCTATGTTAAGAACTAGCTCCATACATATAACCAGTATGGTGTCATTATGTGTAGTGGAGATAAGCTTAAACCTTTGCTTGTAGCATCAAAGTCCATCCCATAACACTCGCTACTATTCATATCTTGTGTGTGTTGGTGCAACATTTTGACCTCATACATTTAGACAAGATTGTAGTATGATAGTTATGCATTGGATATCCTGACACCTTGGTCCTTTATACCCTAGTGCATAACATCCATATGCTATATCAAACATAAGGATTGCATTTCTTTAATTTTTGAGAAATTACTTTAAAAATCTGCCATATCATCTATCCATTCCATCACATTTCCTATATAGTCCTCAACCAAGATCAATCTTTTCCTCCATCTTTCTTTTCCGCATTTCCTTGTCCTACAAAACAAGTGTGTTAGACATACATAGGCCCATATCATTATCATTATCATCTATATATTTGCATTACCATACATTACCATTAGCATAAGACATTTCCATTATTACCATTTGCATAAACATCCATATAGATCATGAAAATACAAAAATGCATCCATAATCATTACAACATCATAGGTAATCAAAGACATCATATATATATATATATATGATGTCTTTGATTACCTATGATGTTGTAATGATTATGGATGCATTTTTGTATTTTCATGATATATATATATATATATATATACACACACACACACACATTGTCAATATACAAGTGTCTACAAATACAACATAAGCTATCCATGAGCCATCAAAGAATGTATGAACAATCAGCTCATAGGCCTCATCATGATACAAAATATATAAAACAAGGTAGCCATGGTGACTACTGGCAACTCCCTCCCCCTGTTCGCCACCAATGGGTCTTGCACTTGGCTTGCCATCTTTAGAATGCCCCATCACCGAAGCTATAGACCATGATCCTCCTGTCCTCTGTGAACTGGAAGCCCCTGATTTGCTCCTGAAGCTAGGTTGTCTCTACTCCATAGGCACTGCTCCATAATATAAGCCTCTATAATACTTAGCCTCACCCTGTGCCCTCCTCAGCTCTCCCTATGTCAGTGTCAACTAGGTGGCCAAATACATAGTCACTCCATCTGTACCTAAGGCAGCCACTGCCCTATCTCTCTCCATCCTCAAAGCATCTCTCTTTATTGTCACTACCTGCACCTACTGCACGACTACATCCCTCTCAGCAGTCATAGCTTGAACCTGTTGTACCACAATATCTGTCTCAGTCGTCACTACCTGTACCTGTCGCACTGTTGTATCTCTCTTTCCCAGTAAGTCTCACCAATGTCCCATCATCTTGTTCATCTCCTGCCTGTGCCCTAGCCTGTAGCTATGCCTGATAAGCTTGAGCCTGAGCTCTAGCATGCCGCAACCCTATCACCACCTGATGTCTGTCTATCTCCACTCTACTTAGCCTGAATTGAGCCTGTTGCCTCCATCTCTGCTCCTCTCTAATCCTCCATCTAAGCTATTGTATCCCCACATCATCACCTCCTAGCACTTGTGCCTGTGGCTGTGCAAGAACCTGTGGTGGCACTTGTCCTTGTACCTAAATACCTGGAGCTGATAGCACTACTGCCTATGCTACTGGAGCTTGTGCCCTCCTCCTAATTGGCCTCTCCATCCCAATCTCTCCTATTTCCCTTGGTCTAGTCAGTCGAGTCGGTCTAGCTATAACCCAGTATGCATCATAATCTAGAAGTGTCCCGGGATCTCCAGGACCCTGTCTCCACTGCCATACTACTAGCTATAATCCATCCCTCTTCGCCAAAGCTGTGTCAACCACAATCTCTGGCCCCCAATCAAAAACTTCCCGTCGAGTCCTCCCAACAATAGCATCCCCTACTGGTGCTCCTTATGGAATGCCGAACTGTCTCAACACCCTCTTGGGAAAATAGCGCTCTATAATATATATGCCATGACCAAAAATGTATCTCACCTACCTAGCATGTACAAGCTCCCTATCCTCCTCCTCCCATCTCTCACATGATAGCCATGGTCTCCATATAAATCTATCAGTCTCATCAAATGTTTGCCTCAAATAGACTATCCCTCGCCACTGTCGATAGGTAAGAGCTCCCCTATACATCCTCGCATATGGCTCTCTTGCTGTTCTTGCTACCCATCCATCTAGCCTTGTCACTGGAATATGCTCATATGCCCATACATTTAGAACTATGACTCTAGCTGACATACTAGCTCCAAACATATATGCACAGTCATGTAGATAATGATATAGCTATCCCAGTACACACTCTACCCATGCATATATGGTACCATAGGAAAACATCCCCTCCATCACTGTCGCCCACCCAACTAAAAAACCTCTAGCTCGTCTGTCTCCCACTAGCCATTTGATGATCACCACAACTACTTGCTGCAATCTATTGCATAGCTCCTCCATCCTAGCCATCAGAATCTCTGAGCCCTCAGCCCCAATGTCTGGAGTCCCGAATAGTCATTTAAATGTAGTTGGACCCATGCCAGGATCATAATCTACTCTGTCTCTATCAATCAGAACATGCAGAATTTAGAACACGTCCTCTAAGGTAATCGTCGCCTCTCCCATCAGTAACAAGAACGAACTGTGCTCACTCCTCCATCACTCTACCATACATGTCATGAGTCCTCGATGGGCATGCACTGGCTCTCACCTCGACACATGCTCCAAACTGATAATATCTAAAAATAGCCACTCCTCTACATCTAGTATCTTGACTAATCGCAAGTCCCTAGGATGTGGCTACTGAGACAATAATGGTGGTAGTACCTCCTGCATCATTCAGTACACCTTGTTAGTTTCTTGCATTCACAATTTGACTTTTGACTCCTAGCAGCTGCTTATTTTTGCTAAAAGTGACTCATTTTTCTATGTGCTAGCCTTTTGACCATAAGCGAGCTATTTTACTGCAAGCACATAGTTTTCACTCATATGTGATATCTTTACCATACACAAGCTACTACTAGCTGGAAGCAACCTCAATTCCTCTATGTGATAACTTTTCACTTATAAGCGATTCATTTTCCATATGCGACTCACTGTCACTCACACGCGAGCCTTATATCTATATGCAGTCACTTTCTACCCACAAGCGACTTGAATTGACACTATGCACATTTCGCCTATCCATTTGCCTTAGCCGATCATAAGCGACCTATTTTTTCTATATGCGGTCACTTCGAGTCTATACGTGACCTATTTTACCCTAGGTGACCCCTTTTCCTACACAAGCGACCTGAACTACCTATCCTAAAACCTAGTCGCTTCTGGTGAAGTGTGTGCATTTATTATGCTTTTAGCCTACAAAAATCACACATTTAGCAAAAGTATCGATACATACCACTGTACCTACTCCTGCTAGTCACCCATGTGTCCATTTGAATCTGATAATTATGCTAGAATCTGTGTTGAATTAGAGTTGGAGTGAAGCATTTGTGGAAGAGTATAACTTTAAGGGTAGGAGATCTGGAGTGGATCCACCTTTCGATGCAGAATATGTCATGAGTATGGTCACTTTGTTAGGGAATGCACTTTAGATGAGTCCCCAAAAAGACCAGTACAAATGGAAAATTCAAAAGAACTAAGAAAGCTGATGTTGGATTTTAGAAACCAAAAAGAAAACATATTTTCAAACACAAATGTGTCAAAAAAGGGAAACAAGTAAACATAGAACATAGAGAGAAGACCATTCTTCAAAAGATTAGCATGCTAATCAGAAGGAAGAAACTATTGCCCCTTGGGAAACAAAAATAATGACAAAAGATGATTTCTTGCACAATTATGAGTTTATTGAGGTGATTGAGGACCTCCTAGAAGAAGATCTGGACAAATCTATGCCCAATGACAAAGGGATTATCAAATATTGAAAAAATGCTGAGTGAGGTGATGTAGTTAGTCCAGGCCTTGAAACTAATGATGCCAATGAGCAATCCAGATAGAATTCAAGTTTAGATGAAGAAATGGGTAGTTTACAAAAAAGAAGGGAAACAAACCCATTACCTCCATGGATTCATATTCAAAATGTGAATGAAAGATCAATAATGCAATTTAAGAGCGAGAAGCATTTGGATACAAATTAAAGAAAGAGGGGACAAGAAACAAACAAGAAGTGAATTAAGCCCATTACCTCTAGGGATACAAATCAAAATGTGATTGAAAGATCAATAATGCAATTTAACAACCAGAACAAGCATTTGAATACAAATCAAGAAAAGGGTGGACAAGAAGCAAACTAGATAAAAATCCATAAATAGGCAATGGAAGCAGTACCAATTGGATCTCAGTCTCTCTTGGAAGATGCGATGGGTTGATCTAAGAAATGTCGATTGAATCAATGGAAATTACCTCATGATATGTGAGTTGCATGCTCAAGGCAAAACACAATTGGTAAAAGGTATGATTGATAAAGAAAACCTAGACATTCTTCTTTTACAAGAAGCTAGGCTTCTCATAAAATTTGTAGTTTATTTGATTACATTGAAAAAGAGGCTTTGGGACAATTTGGTGGTGTTGTTCTCCTTTGGAGTCTTGCAAGGCTATGATGTACCAAGATAGACTTTTCTCCAGATCAAATTATATGCCATGTTAGTAGCTTAGAAACAACATTGAGTTTCGTTCTCATAATTTTTTATGTGCCTCACCAAGGGGCCTTAACAAGAGAAGTGTTATCTAGATTTGAAGAAAAAATAGGCTGTAAAAAATGCTCATAAGTGGATTATTGTAGGTGACCCTAATTTGGTTTTGGATATATGGGATGAGAAAAATAGTTGTCCTTTGCATGACTTTGACTGCAAGGATCTCTAGAATTTTGCTTCTAATATGAATTCACTGGACATTAATCTATCAAAAGGCTACTTTTCATGGAACGATAGATGAAATATAACGAGCCACCCAAAATAATACTATTTAAGCAAGTAATGATGTTAGTTCAATCAAAGTTAAACACACTCTTCACACAAAGTGAGTTCAATCATTTCACACATACTTCATATATATATATAAGGTAAACACTAAAATTCAAACATACCAAAGTTAAAGCATGTAGTGAATGCCAAGTTAGAACACTCTACACAGTGAATGTGGAAGTTCACACACACACACACAATAAGAATATCAAATCTAAGTGAAAGGTAAAATTCAAACACACTTCATATAAAGTGAATGTTAAATTTTAAGCACATACTTTACACACACACAAAAGTAAACATAATTCAACATGACAATTTTCAATCCACACGAAGTGAATGTGAAATTTCAAACTTACCTAAACACACAACTAGTAAATAGATCTAATATGTGAATGACAAAGGTATTTCACACAAAAAAATATGAATCCACAATTAAATTAAAAAATTAAGGGGATGTCAAAGTTCAAACATATGCTTCGCATAAGCAAAGTGGATGCCAATACACAAACAATAAGTGGCTTAAATCCAAGTGAATGTCAAAGTTAGTTCACACACACACACACACAAAATGAATGATAAATTTAGTTCATACACATTTCATACACACAAAGTGAATGTCAAAATTACACTCAAATAATAAATGGATCTCAAAATTCAAATGCACACTTTACACAAACAATAAATGGATGCCAAGAAACTAAACAAAGTGAACTCCAAAATTCAAATAAATAAGTGGATGCCAAAGTTCAAGCATACATATAAAGTGAATGCCAAAAGTTAAAACAATAAGTGTACACAAAGTAATGCCTAAAGTTCAAACACACTTTGAACAAACAAAAAGTGGATGCCAAACTGAGACACACTAAACAAACAAAATTCAAAGACACTTAAAACAAATAATAAATGAATGTCAAAATTAAGTACACACACAAAGTAAATGTCAAAGCACAAACACACACTTCATACAAACAATAAATGCAAAAAAAGTGAATTCAATTTTAAACATACAAAGTGAAACAAATATAAGTCAATGCCAAAGTTCAAACCCATACTTCACACAAATAATAAGTATATCAAATTAAAGTGAATGCCAAAGTTGCACTCCATACAAACAATAAATAGATTCCAAAGTAAAACACACTAAATAAACATGTATAAAATACAACTTACAAATAGTATAACAATAATTATGACAATGTTAATAGATTTCATTGTGGTTGAATGGGAAGCCATAGTTATCAGGTTTCTTTATGAGTTAGTTCTCTAATAATTCATTCACAATTTAGTTCATGTGTTTATTCATTTAATACATATAACTAACTACTACATGTAATGACTTTCCAATAAAAATATAAATATAAGCTATCTAGCAATAGGCCTATAAATATATGTGCCTATCAGCCATTTGATAACACCTTTGGTGCGTTTACTAATTATTGAAAGTGTCTTATTTGAAACTCCTAATAAACTCTTCTATAGGGAATAGATTCTCAATTTCTAGTTTCATTTCGCCTACGATACACATGAGGTTTCCGATAAGAGCTCTAATTGTCACATCATACAAATACGTATTATGGCCCAAACCATTCCTATAATTCCACCACGACCACACATAATTCCACCACCACCACGACCACACATAATTCCTCCACCACCACGATCACGTGTAACTCCATCATCCCCTGTAATATGAAAATAATTATTTTGTAATTGACGTTTGAAGAAAAATAAAAAATATCAAATAAAATTGTCCACTTTATCAAGATTAATAAAAGTGAATTTTTTTAAATAAAATTATTTTAAAATAATATAATTTGTTTAAGTTTTATTAATCAAAGATATTAAATATATAAAAATATAAATTTTTATCTTAAATAAAATATTATAAATAATTTATTTATTATTACAAATACATTATGATATATACAAATATAAAATAAAATCTAAACATAGAATTTTAATTAAACAAAATAAATATTATTAAAAATTTAGATGTTATTTTGTTTGGTATGTATACATTAAAACTACTTTTTAGAATATTAATTCACTTACAAATTTATAATTATATTAAAAATTTTAAAAAATTTATTGGATTACTTATAATTATAATACAATTATTAATTTATAAGGTTCCAAATAAATACTTTAAATAGAAAACTAAAATAAATAAATAAATAAAAGATAAAAATGAAAAATAGAATATGTCAAAGGGCTCTTGATCTATTGGTGAAGTTGAAAGATTCTGAATGAACCTACTAAGGATAAAGTCTTGCAGAGTGCAAGGCTCCCTGACACCATAAGGGATGAGGTTGGGATCATGTCTCAGATGAATTTGGTAATATGGATACCTCTCAGTCCTTGGCTCTTAGTAGAAAAGGTTTACAAAAACAATCTTGTGGATGATCTCCATAAAAAAAAAAAAAAACAATCTTGTGGATAAACTCCATTAAAAAATTAATGATTAATTTAAAAACTTACACAAAACAAATAAATTACATTTACTATTACAATTTTAATAAAAATTCTAAATTAATATATATTATAGTTGGCACGAGTTTTCTATAGTCCATGAAATTATAAATATGAGTATTTTTAGATTTAACTATGCATCTTTATTATTATATATTAAAGACACACTTGAAATCCAATAACACTCATATATAATTTATTATTATTGAAATTAAAATAATTATTTATAATTTAATAATAATCTTATATTTTATTTTTTTAAAAATATATTCTAAATTAATACAAAATTAATATTTTTAAAAAATAATATACTCTTAAAACAAATATTTAATTAAAAAAAATTATATTCATCTATAATAAATATTTACAAGATTACTGAAGCTAGGAAGAGTATTTTCTAGATTAAATTGTGTATCTTTTTTCATTCACATTTCTTCCTAATGAAGGATCATGTGTGTGATCCCAAGCACAGATGAAAAAAGATACACAGTTTAATTTAGAAAATACTCTTCCTATTTTGATGGACTGTGGAAAACTCATACCTACTATAGCATGTGTTTCTACCTGATGATGGATCATGTGTGTGATCGAAATGGGATGAAGAAAGATACATAGTGTAATTCAGAAAATACTCTTCCTATCTTGATGGACTGTGGAAAACTCATACCTACTATAGCATGGG
The DNA here is from genome assembly GCA_027924645.1 of Cunninghamia lanceolata. Taxonomy (NCBI): domain Eukaryota; kingdom Viridiplantae; phylum Streptophyta; class Pinopsida; order Cupressales; family Cupressaceae; genus Cunninghamia; species Cunninghamia lanceolata. The sequence continues at coordinate 33,331,198 of BSBN01001583.1, read as the reverse complement.
TTTCTTCCTAATGATGGATCATGTGTGTGATCAAAACACGGATGAAAAAAGATACACAGTTTAACTCAGAAAATACTCTTCCTATATTGATGGACTGTGGAAAACTCATAACTATTAAATTGTGTATCTTTTTTCATCCGTGTTTCCGATCACACATATGATCCATCGTGAGGAAGAACCGTGGATGAAAAAAGCACTGAGTTTTCCACGGTCCATCAAGATAGGAAGAGTATTTTCTAAATTAAACTGTGTATTTTTTTTCATCCATGTTTGATCACACATATGATGCATCATGAGGAAGAAATGTGGATGAAAAAAGATACAGTTTAATCCAGAAAATATTGTTACTATTATAAAAGACTTGAGTTTTCCACAACCTAGAGTTTTCCACAGTCCATCAAGATAGGAAGAGTATTTTCTGAATTAAACTGTGTATCTTTTTTCATCCTGTTTCCGATCACACATATGATCCATCATGAGGAAGAACCATGGATGAAAAAAGAACTGAGTTTTCCACAGTCCATCAAGATAGGAAGAGTATTTTCTGAATTAAACTGTGTATCTTTTTTGATCCGTGCTTGATCACACATATGATCCATCATAAGGAAGAAATGTGGATGAAAAAAGATACAGTTCAAACCAAAAAATATTCTTACTATTATAAAAGACATGAGTTTTACCCACCACTATCTTCATCGGATCCAAAACATCAATAAAAAAATACAAGCTTAATCTAGAACCACTCTTAGTAGTACCAAAACTTGAAAATAAATTGGAAACCAAAAAAAAAATCCAAAAACACTCTTAGTAATACATAAGCTTGAAAATAAATTGGAAGCGTAAAAAATAAAAACCAAAAAAAAAATTAGAAACCTGAATAAGCAGAAGGAACTGTTGCTTTGTTCCAGAAGGTGCTTTTGCCACAGGCAACGTGGAAGTCGTATTGATTATAGGCGGTGACGTAAGCCCAGCCGGGGCCCTGCTGAGCACACACACAACAGGGAGATGACAAGCAGTGTGAAAGCTGGATTATCTGGCCGCTGTTAACCGGGTCTGGAAGGCATACGGGAAGCAATGCACAGCTGGGGTGAAGAGCATAGCAACACGAGCTGCTTGTGCAATGGTAGCCAAATCCTGACACAATGTTTGTACAGGCGGAACACCTTTTGAGAATTCCGCCGGAAGGCTGCATTTGGAATTGGAACCAGTGTCCGTAACCACTATGGAAAGGATGGTCCAAAACTGGAGAAGCCGTGGCACAGGATTTATGGAGAACAAAATTGCAAGGACCGCATATATAGCCATCCCCGCGCCCAAACTCTCCGCAACCGCTACATTTAAACAGCCCCCCGTTTCCATATTGTGCAAAATAGCTGAGGTAGTGCCATGGGTGGCTCGGATGCTGTATGTTCTGCCACATCTTTAACGCAAATCAAGAAGATGTCGTCGCCCAGCTGCTATAAAAGAAAAGAGAAGACGATACTTTATAACGAGAAGCTTGAATGGGTATCATTTATAAAGCGTGCGTAGTCTCTACGCAGAAGATTCAGTTCTGGTTCTATTCCCACAGAAATGGTAGAAGCCCACATTTAATAATTTTGATACGATTCGGGTTGATTGATTAGGTTATTATATTATCTTGTGCCCCCTAAATTTCTTTGAGATTCAATTCTTGTTCTATTCCTAAGCCCATTTTTAATAATTTTGATTCCATTGGGATTGATAGGTTATGATCTTGTGCAGTTTAAATTTCCTCAAGATTCAATTCTTGTTCTATTCTCACAAAATTGGTAGAAGCTCACTTTTAATAATTTTGATCCCATTCCGATTGATAGATTATGAACCTGTGCCGCCTAAATGTCTTCAAGATTCAATTCTTGTTCTATTCCCAAAGATTGGTAAAAGCTCACTTTTAATAATTTTGATTCCATTCGGATTGATAGGTTATGATCTTGTGCTGCCTAAATTTTCTCAAGATTTAATTCTTGTTCTATTCCCACAAAATTGGTAGAAGTCCACTTTAAATAATTTTGATCCGATTTGATAGATTATGATCTTGTGCCGTCTAAATTTCCTCTTGAGATCCAATTCTTGTTCTATTCCCAAAAGATTGGTAAAAGTCCATTTTTAATAATTTTGATCCCATTCGGATTGATAGGTTATGATCTTGTGCCAACTAAATTTCCAAAAGATTCAATTCTTGTTCTATTCCCAAATGATTGGTAAAAGTCCACTTTTAATAATTTTGATCTCATTCGGATTAATTCCTTTATGGGGAGTGATGGATGAGTCCTTGGTGGCTATTCTTAAACATCATCCATTTGTCCAATAAAAGTAGGACAAATATTTACATTTTTTGTTGTGAATGAGGTGTAAAATTGCTATTGAAATGGATGAGAATTTTATTATAACTAGTATTTTTGCTCTTTTGAACAAGTGGAATAAAACATAATGAGCAGCCACAAGTTAAGGGATTCCATCCGTTAGTCACCGTCACCTAGGGGTTGAACCTAGCTTAATCGTGCATTCGAAGATTTGAACCTTGGTGGATGGCATAATCAAAGAACATACCATCATCCTCATCAATTGTGCTCAATCAATTGAGCTACAACCCTTTGGCAATTGACGAAAATTTTCATGTTGGTAATTTTTATTTTTTCTTTTTTATTTGTTTGGGCAACATGCGGTCGTTAAGGAATTGTGCTACTGCATATTGTTGTACATTAATTGTATTAAGCAAGTTCAAGTTGAAGTTCATCACTATTTTTTGATTGGGGGATTTTATATCAGGGATACAAGGGAATGTGTCCCCAACCCTCACAAGCATGTCCTTGTCCTCCTTGATGTTTCAGGGGCAACAGGGGACTCCCATAGCCATCCCAAAACAAAAAAATTAGAAAATGTTCTTGAATGTGTCCTTGATTTAGGAGATGATGAGAGATGTTTAGGGGATGCCTATCCATCCCTAAGGAAACTAGGGAGATCTCATATGTCCCTCGACCATCTCGGGAACGACCAAGCATCCTCCACAGCTAAAAAATATTATAACATATTTTTTTATATAAAAAAGCTCAGGAAAAATATATTAAAAGGGGTGTGGGGGTCCCACAAACCCTCCCAGTCCCCTTATTTGCCCTAAATGCAAAGGAAATATAAGGATTACTTCATTTCATTTTGATGCCTACTGTTTTGGATGGGATACTTGGCAACTATTTTGGAAACTCTGCACCCTATTGGTTACCAGTTACCACAATCACAATGAAGATTCAAAGAACTTGTTTTGAAGTTTGAAGTTTAAACTTGAAGATTTTAGTATTCATTGTTCAAAAGAAACCTAAGGCCAAGCTCTAAAACTATTTTTACCTCTGGTTCAACAATTTGTTGGTATGCTTTCTTTTGTTTTAACTTCTTTTAGTTTTTTAAAATTTTTAATATTATATTAGGAAGATTTTAGATTTGTAATTAGTTTTAAAAAAATTGATTTCAGTTTGCTCATTGATGTCGAAACACCTCAAAATACAAAGTTTGGACCTCTTAAAAATTAAAAAAAATTAAAATGAGCAATAACAACACCGATGAGAATGTGAATGAGGTGAATAGTGAAGAAGTTGAAGTAACATAGTGGAACAATTTGAAAATCAAAACATAAATTCTTTTGGAATTGGAACTCCAAAAGATCATTTTGCATGCCCTCCATCCTCTCTTCAAAAACATGAAAACACCCTTTCAACCCCAAAATACCCTTGCTTCAATTTGCCACCAATTTAACCACTAATAAGCTTAAAAATTTAGGGGGCAATAGGCATTGGTTGTGTCATGTTTGCAAAACTAATTATCATGGGAGCTATAGCAGGGCTGAACATCATTTATTAGGTGAGAGTGGCCATGGGGTTCAAGTTTGTAAAGATATAACATTGGAAGAACAGGTTGAAATGTTTAAGTTGGTAGGTGGAGTGAGGAAAAACATGCTGCTACTACTACTAAGAGTAAGAAGAGTTCATTCAGAATAATGCAATATATTGATGAATAGTCCAATCTATCAGTTGGAGAGGGTTGTGGTAGATGGAAGAGGAGGGTCGTAGATAAAATACAATGGTAGGGTTAATGAGTGTAAAAACATGAGCAATCCAATGATTTAGTGGCAAAGCTTTTTATGCCCATGTCATCCTGTTTCATTTGGGAAGTTCTTATTTCAAAGGCATGTTGAGAGATGTAACGGTAGTTGGACCCTCTTATGTTCCCCCTAGAGAACACATATTATGTACCTCCTATAGTGCAGAAAAGAGGGACTAGCTCAATAGATCAAACTAGGTCAAACCCTCTTCTACAAAATATTTGGGGCATAAACCGAACTTGGCTTCTACCCAAGAAGAAGACTCAAACTATAGGGGTTTTGCCCTTTTGTTGTATTTAGAAGGAATTAAACAAATCCAATCAATCAAGCTAGAGTGAAGACATGAAACCCTAGTTGACTAAGATCAGAGCATAATATGCAATCATAAATAGATACAAACAACTCGAAAGAAGCACAGAGATTAGTGAATAGAGGAGAACCTGATTCTAAAGGTTAGAAGGCCTAGGAAAAGGGTGCTTGGGTGCCCTAGTTCCAAATTAGGGTTTCCAAAAACTAATTCTTTTGTGGGGTTTGTAACAACAACCTTAGTATTCTTCCCAGAGATTACCTTCTAAAACCTGTCCGTCTGGCCTACACACATGAAAAGAGGGAAAATGTTGGGTTCTATTTTGGAGCTTGCCTCACTCAAGCCTTGTGAATTGTGTTTCCACCTCCACAATAGAAATAATGATTAATAAAGAGTGTGTGCCCTAGGAGGGCAAAGGAAAATCCAAAGTAGAATGGAATGATAGCACAAAGCATGATATAAGTCACCATGAGCCTAGAGACCCTTGCATGCTTGTAGATGATGTCACAACTTGACTCAAGAAGTTGGTGTAGCCTTCAAGATCTTCTCAAGACCTACAATATGTTAGTGTTGCAACAATAATCCACAAGAGAGTTGTAGAGATGAAGAGAGAGAAAGAGAGAGTGCAAGAGTGCCAAGATTTTCTAGAGAGAGTTAGACAGTTCAAATGAATAAAATAGCTTGCTTTTATATGCATTCTCATTGATTTCTAGAGAATTAAACCACACAAGGCTGACATTAGGAATGTTTTAAGATGCCTAAACTGACAAGGCCACAATTTAGGGCAAGGCTAAAGGAGGGCCTAGGGCGCTTGGGTGTCCTAGTCCTTTAGCCACATAGTCCTCAAAAGAGAGCACTTAAAGCATGCTTAGCCCTACCTTATGATTCTTTTCTAGGTTTTGTGCATCGGGATCAAGAACTACATGCTTAATGCTCAAAAGGGTACATTAAAATAGGCCATAATTAACAAGGGTGAATATTTGTCATTTGAGGCCCATCTAGGAGCTAAACTAAGTGTAAAATGGTGGTGTACACATTTTATAGCATTACATTTAGTCCCCACTTTAGTGTGGGTACAAACTTATGTTTGAACTCATACTAAAGGATGTATAAGACAAAATACAAACACAACAATATAGAAACCGTACAGAATGACACCAAAATTGAAGGGTGATCAAGCCCCCAAATTTAGGATTCTAAGAGTCTATGATAATTGGTATACACATAAGACACATCACTCAAACATGAAGCACTTAGAAGACATGAGATAAAACGAGGCATACACTTGAGAAGTCACAAAGAATACATATGTACAATTCACAAAGTATACATGAAGCATACACATATAAGGCACAAAGCATATACATAGAATACACGTGAAGCATAAGGATTACATAGAGAATTCAACACAAGAAACACATAATGAAAAACCTTGAGTCAACATGATAAGAGAGACCTCAATCTAAAAGGTGTCTCGATCACCATGCATCATTTGCCAAGATGCAATAAAGAAGAATTCTAAGTGGTTAGTTAGAAAAGAGAAGAAGCATAAGAGGAGGTAGAAAAATATCATACACATAATCCACACCAAGGAAAGTGTTTCCACTCAAGGGAATACACCAAGCTATCTACCGTAAGAGGATTTTATGAACTCTTGCAAAATAAGAAGGCAAAGTGACCTTACTACCAAGTTTTAGTTGGTGGTGTAACCCTTCTCCCAAACATACAAGGGAAGTCTTGCAAAATAGGAAGATGAAGTGACCTTACTACCAAAATCTAGTTGGTGGTGCAACCCTTCTCCCAAACATGCAAGGAGCTTCAACTTAGGAAACTAAGATAGACTTGTCTTATTTTTTCCCAGGCCAAAATATCTCAAAAATTCCTTCTTCCATAAAAAATATCCAATCTGAGACACCTAAAATGGAAGAAGTTTCCCTTAGCAAAAAACCTAGAAAGAATCCCTAAAAAAGTCCAAGTTTTGTGCCCTTTCTTTGCCTTATGACAAAAGTTCAGTTTGGTGAACCTTTGGTTTGCAGGTTCGAAAGTTCGCCGATTCACCGATTTTTTGACTAAAGGGTGAATTGACTAAGGCAAAATAGTGTAGGACAAAAGGAAAGAGTATAAGCATGCATTCTATTGGCATATTTGTTGGTTTACAAACTTCATAGTTCACCGATCAGTGGTTTTGACAATAGGCATTTCGCTAACTGAGGCCTAAGACAAGTTGGCAGGGATCCCTCCATCAAGTTCAAGGAAAAGCCAAGGCAAAGCACATAAAAGGGGTCTTATCAGCAAATTGGCAGGATTAAGAACTTGCGAAGTAGTTTTCAAGGATTCACTGATAAGGTGATAGGAACTTAGATGAAAGTACCAAAGGGATTTGGTTCTGAGGATGGTAGATCCACTAACTAAAGGCCAAAAGTGGCTAAAGAGAAGTTTGACAAAGTTAGAGTTTGTCTATGAGAAGGAAATGGATAAGGAATGCAAAGTTATGAAAAAGTCATTTTCACTAACAAAGGAGAAAGAGGGCCAAGTTCACAAAAGCAAAAGCTTGCCGACAAAGCCCAAATACGACTAAGGCACAAAGAGTTCTGAAAAGAGCAAATTCACCGACTGAGGAAGATAAGTGGTGATGAAGTGGTTCAGGAAAATAAGGAATTATTGATAGCAAAGGACAAGGTGGAAAAAGTAAAGCAAAAGGCAGCTAGTCGGGAGATCGGTGAAAAAGAGAACCTACCTACAAAGTTTGCTAAATTTAGAAATCATGGATAAGGTGAAAAGAGAGGCCCAGGAAAGATTCGTAAAAATAGATTTTTTCTGATAAGGTAAAGAAAGTGGGACCAGTTCTTAAAAGTGCAACTTTGTCAACAAGGCAAAGAAGAAATGTAAGAAACAAGCTAAGTTCAAAAAAGGTAAATTTTGCCGATAAAGGGAAAAATGAGAGAGTTAGAACCGACAAGGAAGATAGTTTGTGAAAGGGAGTTTTTTTTTTTAGGGAAAAATGGTAAAGGTTTTGAAAATGCAAAATTCGCCAATAAGGTGAAAAAAGTGGGAACTTACAGACAAGTTCAAAAAGATGAAAAATCATCGATAAGGCGAAATGCAGAGGATGGAAATGGTTCTGAAGATGAAGTATTCACTAACCATGATAAGTTTAGTGGTGCCATAGTTGATCTTGAAGGTATAACACTTTAAAGTGTTGTAAAAGCTTGTTCCTTCCTGAAATCATGTCATTTTCTCAGGGAAAGGTACCCAACATTAAAATTCTGCAGGCCAAGTCAAACACAACTATTGAAATAGTGGAATTCTTCAATGTTGTGGTACAGATGAAGTTGCAAGATGGATTTATGGGCACACAGAAGGTATTTCAGGCCTTCTCCCATAAATGCACTTGGCACCCATGTGTGCAAGCAATCTCCCTCAGCCATTTTTAGGCCCATCAAAAGCATGGCCACTATCCCTTCTGTAGATCTTATGGCTATATTTCTGAGCAAAAAATTAATTGAAGTGTGGCCATGTCCTAGGTCATCTGACTAAATTTCAGCTCCTATGAGTTCAAAATGCTATATATGCATATGAGAATGTTGTAATTCTATTAGTTGTTCTTCTGGATTGTTATGTCGGGTAGATTATCTATTATTTTTAGACCTTGTAATGCACCTACAGAACCAACTGGATGTGATACATTGTGCTCATTTTCTAAGCCTTTGTTGTCCCTAGTCGATTGTTCACCAATGAATGTAGATGGTTATTTTGTGTCTACTCTTCTGTAATAGATTATCTTCCCTTTGTTATAGTTATTTAGCCTTTATGATCAATACAATCATTAATATTTTGCCTTGCTTATGCTTTTTCTCTATGTTTATTTGAAGATTGTGATTCATTTTGTGGATAAACAATCCCTTCATTAGTTAAAATCTTCTATTTGAGCCTCTGTCAAAGCTATAAGTCTATGAATTCTTTCAATATTTGAGATTATTGTTGCGTTATGTTAGTCCCAGTTAACATATTAAAATCTAGTGCATCACCTCCCTTTTTAATTTCAATATTTTCTTCTCCCTTTTCCAGGTATGAGTGTAGCATTAGATTTAGCTCAATTCTCTAAGTCTTAAGCTTAGAAAGAGGAACCAACCTTCTATGTAGGTCTGATCTCATCTTCAAGGTCCTAGACTTTGAGATCAGTCCCATTGTGTCATTGGAATGGTTGGATAGCCTCCAAGTAGGGTGCAATTTCACATGACAACAATTTTTGGCATGCTCGGTGGGACTTTCGACTCTGAGTAAGAGCTGGACTAAGAAATTTTGGTGCTATTCTTAGTTCAATTACTTCTTTGGAAGCATTTAAAAAGCACCAGATGACTGTTGATCCAGTATCCATATCAACTTGATGTTTCATGCATGGAGTGCAAACCCAGTCTTCTTCTAGAGGTAATTCTCTATTCATTGAGCTATCATTTACTGAATCAAGAAGAAGTAGACTATCTAGGTGGCCAGTGAGGGAAGTAGAAGTGCAGTTCCATCTCCTTCAAAATCCCAGTCTAACCCACCTCCAGATAGATTCCAAGTTAGATTTGTTGGAAAATGTACCTCAAATTACTGGCTTGATTTTCCCTTTTCAGCCTGATTGTTCTCTTTCAGTAGGACTTGTTCATAGCCTCCTCAATGGATTGTTTCCTTCATGGTTTGGTGTTGTCTTCATGTCAATAAGCGGTGATCATTTCAGTGGAAGTCTATGTGTAGTCCCTTTGACAACTGATACCATTGTGAGCTTTGGCTGCATCAGTGAAGCATGGTGATATTAGTGGGAGTCTCTAAGCAGTCCCTTTGACAGCCAATATGAAGCATATTAGAGTGACCTTGTGTGTCGATGGGACTTTGTCATGAGTCTCTCCAATACTCTAATGTTGAAATGGCAGTGGGGATTACAATGGAGTGTTATGACCTTTGTTGAAGTGGCATCCCTATATTGGCAGAAGATGGTATGTTGTCCCTTCAATATGAAGATATATCATGGGTGCCTTATTGGGACCCAGTTGGCACTAAGATAAAGAGTGATTGGATGATGTCAATGGAGGATGTATGACTAGGTGACATGGAAGTATATGTGGAATGCCACCTTGCCGTTAATATCAGTATTGGAATGACATTTAAACTTTGGTGAGAGGTTGTTTCTTGTCTCTTTGATGTCTGATGAAGTGTTTGTGAAACTTGAAGCTCTTGTAGAAGAAACATAAGGACTTCAAAGGAATATGATCTAGGGTCTCTTTGATAGTCCTGATGGGTAGTTGATAGTTATAGTTTGCTTGATGGTTTGTGTCTTCGATAGTTAAACGATTAGTAATCATTTGCTACAGGAATTGAATCAATAGTTTCTAGTTTGGCATGGAATGCATAATGAAGAGTTTCTATGTGGTAACTGAATGTGAAGAGGTTAACATTGCAACTGTTAAAATAAATCTTTGAATTGTTCAGTGCAATGTGTAAGAGGCTAATCAGAGAAATGTTGTGTCACCAAAGTTGATGTTGTGAACTAAACATCTGGAAGCACAAGTCTGTGAACTTTGTATGTAAACCATATTTTACTGTAATACATAGTGGCTTTGCTTGGTGTGTGGGTTTTTCTCCTATAAAGGGTTTTCCAATGTAAATTTAGTTTTCATTCTGTGTATGTCTCTTAATTGTCTATTCTATCATTCTATTTAATGTGCATCTTTAATGAATTGTGGTTGAAAATTGGCATTAGGAAGGCATTTCCACACTTGCTTTCCTTTCAAGTGGTATTAGATCCTAGCCAGTTGTGTTATCCTTGTGGATGAGTTAGGTTTTTTATGTTGATTGTGTTGAGTGGGAGTTTTGCAGAGAAATTGATTTGAAATCTTATTGCAGATTTGAGATGGCAAGTACATCCGGAAGAATAGAAATTGAGAAGTTCAATGGTGGCAATTTTGAGTTGTGGAAACTCAAAATGGAAGATTTGCCCATAGATCATGAGTTATGGACTGTAGTATCCTCAACCAAACCTGCAACAACCTTGCAAGATGATTGGGATGCAATGGATCAGAAAGCTAGGGGTCTGATCATACTATGCTTGGTGGATTCAGTTCTTTAGAATGTCCATGAAGAGAAGACTGCAAAATCTTTGTGGAAGAAGCTTGGTGACATTTATCAGGGGAAATCTCTAGTAAATAAGATATTCCTAAGAAAGAAGATCTACTCTTTGAAGATGGAGGAAGAAGCATTTGTTGCAGATCACTTGAATGCATTTAACATGATCATTGCTCAGTTGACGTCTATGGGTGTGAAGATAGAAGACGAGGATCATTGCATACTCCTATTGTGTTCATTTCTTAACACATGGGATCACCTGGTAATGACTACTGGGAGTACAACAACTACTTTCTAGATAGAAGAGGTGGTTGCTTTGCTTCTTTTAGAGGAAATGTGGAGGAAGTCTTCTAAGATGGCCAAGGAGGCCCTTGCTGTTTAGAGCAGATCGAAGGAGAAAGGCAAGAAGAAAGACAAGAAGTCTAGATCCAAGTCAGAGGGGAGATCAAAGTCTCTTTGTAAAAAGTCCAAGGTGAAATACTGGAACTGTGGGTAGAAAGGTTATATCCAGAAAGACTGCAAAGAGGAGAAAAAGAAGAAAAATAATAAGTCTTCTGATGATGAATCTTCTTAGAGTGAAGAAGATGCCTTCATTACAACCTTGGCACCTCAGGCATCAAATGATGTTTGGCTGATTGATTCAAGTGCATCCTTTCACATGACATCTCATAGAGATTGTTTTTCCAAGTATGAAGAACACCAAGGTGGAAGGGTGTATCTGGGAGATGATTCTCAATTTGAAATTGTTGGTCGTGGAAGAGTCAGAATCAAGTTTCCTGATGGAATAATAAAAGGAATCAATGATGTAATGCACATACCAAGTCTGGCTCAAAATTTGCTTTCTATTAGTAAGTTGAATGATGTTGGCGTGCAAGTTTCTTTTGTGAATGGTGGTTGTAAAATGACAAGAGGCTCAACGGTGCTGGCCAAGGGTGAACACATAGGCACTCTGTTCAAGCTAGATGCACATGTTCTTCACTGTAATAGTATCTCTGCAAAATCAGACAAAGTTGCCAATGCTAGGAAGGAAAACGTTGTTCCTCTAGGTGTGAACTCCTTGGAGGTGAAACTCCCAACAAAGAAAACCATGATGTGGCATCACAAACTTTGTCACATAGGGGAAAAAGGATTAAAAGCCTTGAAAAACAAAAACCTGGTTGAAGGGGTTGATGATTGTAACCTTGAGTTCAAATTTTGTGAACATTGCATTTATGGAAAGCAACACCATGTTTCTTTTTACTCTAGTCCTCATAAATCTTCTAGTATACTGGATTATGTTCACTCTGATGTTTTTTATCCAGTGAATGTTCCTTTGTTATCAAATTCTAAATATTATGTTTCATTTATAGATGATTATTCAAGAAGGACATTTGTATATTTTTTAAAAAGTAAATCAGAAGTGTTTAGCAAGTTTAAGGAGTTTAAAACCTTGGTAGAAAATTAGACTAGTAGAAAAATTAAATGCCTGAGGATGGATAATGGCAGTGAATTTTGTTATGTAGATTTTGAAAGGTATTGCAAAGACCATGGGATTAAAAGGCATAAAACTACACCTTATATTCCATAGTAGAATGGAGTTGCTGAAAGGTTGAATAGTACGCTGATGGAAAGGGTGAGAAGTATGTTGATCAGCGCTAGCCTAGAGTAGAAGTTCTGGGCTTAGGTTGTGGCTACAACATGTTACTTGGTAAATAGATCTCGCACTTCTGTACTCATTGACAAAACAACTTTGGAAGCATGGTCTGGTAAGAAGCCCTCTTTGTGACATATTCGTGTCTTTGGTTGTAAGGCATATGCATATGTGTCGAATGAGAAAATATCTAAATTAGAAAACAAGGATGTAAAATGTATCTTTATTAGCTATGGTATTGGTGTTAACAGATACAAGCTTTGGAATCCTGTTACTGAGAAGGTATTGTACAACAGAAGTGTAATCTTTCGTTAGCTAAAGCCTTATCCAGTGGATATATAGCTAGAGGTGAAAGAAGCAAAAAAGAAAAAGGATGTAGTTGAAATCCCTCTTACTCCAGAGAAGGAAGAACAATGAATTCCTAATGTACCTAAAAGTGAGGAGAGTTCTAACAACTCTAAAAGTTCTGAACAAGAAGAACAACCTCAACCTCAGCCTATAAGGAGGTCTACACGTGAGAAGTGGCAACTTGAAAGGTTTGGATATTCTATGTTGGATTCTAGTTATGCTTATGCTTTGATTGCTAACACTGATGAGCCTAGGACTATAAAAGAGGCTATTAAAATGTCTGATTCAGATTCCTAGTTGGAAGCCACGAATGAAGAAATGACATCATTGAAAAATAATGAAACCTGGGATTTGGTACCTTTGCCTAAAGGTCAAAACCCTATTAGCTATAAATGCATATTTAAAAAGAAAATTGGTCTAGATGGTAGTATTGAAAAGTATAAAGCTAGGTTGTTTGCGAAAGGGTATTCCCAGGTAGAGGGAATTGATTATGGAGAAATTTTTTCTCCTATAGCTAAGCTGACATCTATCAGAGTTCTTATGTCACCTGCAGCAACATATGACTTAGAGATTGAGCAGATGGATGTGAAGATAACATTTCTTAATGGATATTTGGAAGAAGAAATTTATATGTCCCAGCCTGAGCACTTCATTGAAAAAGGTAAAGAACATCTAGTTTCCAAGTTAAAGAAATCTTTGTATGGTTTAAAACAGTTGCTTAGAATGTGGTACCAAAAGTTTGATACTTTTATGTTGTCATTGGGATTTGTGAGATCAAAATCAGATCATTGTGTGTATTATAAAATTGAAAATGGTTGTGTACTTATTATTGCCTTGTATGTGGATGATATGCTATTCATTGGGAATGGTAAGGGTATGATTTATGAATTAAAATATCAGTTGTCAACATAGTTTGAAATGAAAGATTTAGGTGCAACTAGGTATATTCTGGGGATGGAAATCAGAAGGGATAGGGTAAATAGAAAACTTTGGCTCATCCAGAGCAAGTATGTTAATTGTATCCTAGAGAGGTTTAATATGACAGATTGCAAGAAGCTAGTTGTTCCAGTGTTACAAGGAACAAAACTTTTTGTTGAAGATTGTCTAAAATCTCCTACTAAGATGGAGGACATGACCAGGATGCCTTATGCAAGTGCAGTTTGCAGTTTAATGTATGCAATGGTCTATACAATGCTAGACATTGCCCAAGAAGTGGGAGTGCTTAGTTAATTTATGGATAATCCAGGGAGACCACATTAGGATGTCATGAAAAGAGTTTTTAGATATTTGAAGGGTACTGTTGAGTATGCCTTGTGTTAACATGGTAACTTTGCTGGATCTAAGGGTTCAGTAAGAATTCATGGATATGTGGATTCTGATTGGGTAGGGGACACTGATAGTAGAAGATCCACTAGTGGATATGTATTCGTGTATTTTGGTGGTGTTGTTAGTTGGATAAGCAAGCGATAGGTTGTAGTCACTTTGTCCACTATCGAGGTAGAGTATATGGCAACAACTCATGCCTGTAAGGAAGCCATTTAGATTAGAAGGCTATGTTCTCATATTGGGTTTGATGCAGGGTAGGTTACAATCTTCTGTGACAGTCAGAGTGCTATTTGTTTGGCAAAAATTCCCACTTTCCATGCCAGGACTAAACATATTGATGTTTAGTACCATTTCATTCGTGATATGGTGTAGGATGGAAAGGTTAATTTGGAGAAAGTGGATACTCTAGAAAATGTTGTTGATGCATTGACAAAGCCTATGAGCACAAATAAGTATAGATGGTGTAACAGTTCGATGGGCCTTGGGGCCAATAACATTTAGTAACTTTGAGGATTGGAAGAAGCCAATAAGTTCTTTGTCAAGTGGGAGCATGTTGGAAAATGTGCATCAAATTACTGGCTTGATATTCCCTCTTTGGCCTGATTGTTCTCTTTCGGTAGGACTTGTTCATAGTCTCCTCAATGGATCATTTCCTTCATGCTTTGGTGTTATGTCTTCACGTTGGTAGGAGGTGATCATTTCAGTGGAAGTCTATCTGTAGTCCCTTTGACAACTGATACAATTGTGAGCTTTGGCTACATCGATGAATCATGGCGATATCAGTGAGAGTCTCTAAGTAGTCCCTTCGATAGCTGATATGAAGCATATTAGAGTGACCTTATGTGTCGGTGAGACTGTGTCATGAGTCTCTCTGATACTCTGATGTTGACATGGCAGTGGGGACCACAACGGAGTGTTATGACCTTCATCAAAGTGACAACCCTATATCGGTGGAAGATGGTATGTTGTCCCTTTGATATGAAGATATATCGTGGGTGCCTTGGTGGGACCCAACTGACACTAAGCTAGAGAGTGGTTGGATGATGTCAATGGAGGATGTATGACTAGGCGACATGGAAGTAAATGTGGAATGCCACTTGGTTGTTAATATCTATATCAGAATGACATTTAAACTTCAGTGAGAGGATGTTTCTTGTCTCTTCGATGTCTGATGAAGTGTTGGTGAAACTTGAAGCTCTTATCAAAGAAACACAAGGACTTCAAAGGGAGACAGTCTGGGGTCTCTTCGATAGTATTGATGGGTAGTTGATAGTTACGGTTTGCTTGACAGTTTGTGTCTCTGACACTTAAACAATCAGTAACCATTTGCTATAGGAATTGAATCGACAGTTTTTGGTTTGGCATGGAATGCAGAATGAAGAGTTTCTGTGTGGTAACCAAATGTGAAGAGGTTAACATTGCAACTATGGAAAGCAATCTTTGAATTGTTCAATGCAGTGTGTAAGAGGGTGATCAGAGAAATGTTGTCACCAAAGTTGATTCTGTGAACTAAACATCTAGAAGCACAAGTTTGTGAACTTTGTATGTAAACCATATTTTACTATAATACATAGTGGCTTTGCTTGGTGTGTGGGTTTTTCTCCCGTAAAGGGTTTTCCCATGTAAATCTGTGTTCATTATGTGTATGTGTCTTAATTGTCTATTCTATCATTCTATTTAATGTGCATCTTTAATGAATTGTGGTTGAAAATTGAAAACTTTTCTACACTCCTCTTCTAAAAATTTGCATTAGGAAGGCATTTCTACACTTGCTTTCCTTTCAAGATTTCAGTATTCAAGAAGGACCTTGCACATACCTAAAATTAATTTGAATATCCATAATATGGCAAGGATCCTTCCTTTGTAGTGCATTCAATGGGGGCAACCCTCTGGACCTAGCCCGGTATGATGATATCCCTACCTTAGCCTTAAAGGCTATACCATTCTTTACCAGTGAAAATTCCACCACCCTTGCTAAGCACATTCAGGGTATTTCCAACATCTACTCTATCCACAATTTCACCACAACCAATGTGGCTATGAGGTTGTTGTCTTCTTCATTCAAAGGGAAATCCCTTCAATGGTATAGAGCTTTCCCAATCAATTCCATCCATAATTGGGATGATCTGTGCAATAGACTATGCCAGCACTTTGAAGACAAGAGTGACCACCTGTCACAGATGGAGCAGCAAGCTACTATCAAGAGAGCCCCCCACAAATACATGGTGGACTTTAACTACAAATTCCAAGGGACATGGGATAGAATCCCATTATTGGTAAAGCCTTCACCAAACACTACATTCATTTATTATTTGAGGTCTCTGAATTCTGACAGTGCTGTCATGATTTAATCTATGGGAGGGACTGTATTACCAAATGCATAGGACATATTTATAAGGGCAAAAAACTACCTAATTCAGGCTGGGAAGATTACTCCAAGGCCACCAATGCCTTTATTTCTAGAGGCTCTAGTTATTCATCCTTTCATGGCTTTGATTCTTATAATAGTCACCCTTGCAACCTCTTCAACGACACCCTCAAATGAATTGCATGAGGTCAAGACTTTGATACAAACTTTTAGCAATGTGTTGGTGGCACTAAAAAGGTAGAAGGCACAACCCAACAGGCATATCATCCATTCAATTAGAATTATCAGCAAAACAAGCCACCATATCAGGGTAATGTATAGAGGCTGAATCAACCTAGTTATATTAGACCATTAAATGTTGTACACCCTAATGATGCTAGTACATATGGGCCTCTTGTGCCCATACACAACAACTTGGCTCAGTATAACAATTGGTGTTATCCATGCAATTAACCACATGATTAGAACTTATGCCAAAGTGGACAATTCAGTCAGGCCTTGACAACACAAAACCAATCAGTTCCTTTAGAGTAGCAAGTTGGCTCTAGTCAAGAGATGGTGGGAGGGCATGAACAAATACAAAATAATTCTACCTTGATGAATTGGACACAAGATGATTTCTATGGTGTCAATCAGGGCACATACTCTATCACATTCAATAAAAGAGCCAAGAGAAGGGTGAATAAGGATGCATCCATTCCTGCAGCTGCCCATGTCCCCACTCCTCATACATCCACATCTCATGCATCCATAGAAAACACAATCATGGACATAGTAAAGGAAAATTCCAAGGGTGCAACAGCATCAGAAACACCTTCAGTATAGGTACATTGTCCTGCTAAGTGAATAGTTTCAATGCCACAACAACAACCCCAAGACGGTCAACATGCAAAGGTTGACTCTACTGCTACAAAAACACCACAAAGGGGTAGTCAAATCCCCTTCAGTATAGTTGATCAGATGAAGAAGACCAACATAAGTGTCACTATGTGGGACACTCTATTTTGATCCCAGCTCAAATAAATTTGTTGAAGGAAGCTTTGACAAGCTTCAATCATCTTGCTATGCAGACAACAAAAGAAATGGTTGTCATCCTAGAAAGCCTATGCCAACCAAATGAGGAGGCATGCACAAGAAAAATTAGTAATCCTCCTCCATTTTTGTAGCCCTAGATTATTGGTGATAAATTGTTGCATAATTGCATGATAGATTCTAAGGTGGGTACTTCTGTTATGCTAAAAAATATAGCTAATAAGTTAGGCATTGAATATCAGCATGTGAACAAAGAGGTAGTGCTATTAGATGGTAATGTTGTTAATATAGTATGGGTTAATAAAGATTTGAAGCTCACCCTAGATGCCTGCTCTGGCTTCTCTATTTCAGAAGATATCTCAAATATTGACCTCCCTGCATACTTTGGCATATGCCTATCTAGGGATTTCACTGCCAAAATAGGTGGGTACCTATCTTTTGATTGGTCCCACATGTTATTCAAAACTAGATATGGCACTAAAGTGACCATTAAGGATGAGCCTATTGAAAATGACCACAAAGAGCCTTACTCCCCTAATCCTACTAATATGAACTACACAATTCATGAATTGGAAGAGGATGACAATAGTAGGAATGAGGCTACAACACCAGTGGAGGAGATCCCTAATATATTGCTTGATGAGTGGGAAAATTGTTTTCAGTTTGACACTCCTGATCATATAGAAAGTATAGGGTTGGGTACTTATTATATCCATGATGAGTATGCCATTATTCCCAGCCTTGAAAAGACAACATCAGATTCAAGAGGGATATGGCAGTTGTATTTTGATGGCTCCAGAAACAAAAATGGAGTAGGTGCTGGGGTTGTGTTAATTTCACCCTAGAAAGAATAATATTTCTATGCTTTTAGATTTTAGTTCAATTGTACTAATAATTTGGCTGAGTATGAAGCCTTAATTTAGGGTATATAGTTGGTACAAAAGAGAGGAATAAAAGTTTTACAAGCATTTGGTGACAGCAAACTCATTGTCCACCAAATCATATCACTAAGTGCTTTAAAGAATGACTTTCTCAAGTCATATAAGCATAGAGTCTAGGATCTAATTAAAGACTTTGATCCCTTCAATATTCAGGTAGTGCCTAGACAAATAAACAAAGATGGTGATAGGCTGGCTACAGTTGGTGCCTAGTTTGACATTCCTCAGAATGTCAAACAAAATTCAAATCAACATGTAAAGATTGTTGTGAGGCATGCTGTGACTAACAATGTGATGGGCTGACAAGTATTTGAGAGTGATCAATAGATTGTGAATTTCATGCAAGATGAGGGAGAGTTTGCTGCCAAGAATCAATCAACATTATAAGAGCAATATGGTGACTAGGTGATCCAGCTAAAGACCAATAGGTTGCCTAGAGGACTGATCACTCTAGAGAGCATATTTGGTGTTGATGATCAACCTAAGAAGGAGAAAATGAACATGATAGTCAAGAAAGAAACCTATGAAGAGGTGGAAATTGCACATGGCAGATATCTAAAACATGGCAAGGTATGCAATCAAGTTGAAAGGAAAGGTTTTATTGATCTTTGTAATGAATTTAATGAATTAATTGCATGGGATTATAGGGATTTGAAATGCTTTAATCCTGGTTTAATCCAATATACCATTGATTTAGACCCCAATGCAAAACCTATCCACCAAAAACAAAGGCTAGTCAACCCCAAAATCAAGCCATTAATGAGAAAAGAGCTATCCAAACTCATAGAAGCCAAAATCATTTATCCAATCAAACATTCCTCTTGGGTGGCTAACCTAGTTCCAATTAGCAAAAAGAATGGGGAAATTAAATTGTGTGTGACCTTTAGAAACCTGAATAAGGCCTCCCTTAAAGACCACTATCCTATTGTAAGTATGTGCTAACTAGTGTTGTCATTAGTGTCAACCATGTCTTCTGATATTGCTATTTTTTGAGTGATTGAGTTGTCATGTTAAGAACACTGTCTAAGTATTTACTCCGCATTTTATCTATGTTGAAGATCGGAGTATGATATTTGGATATGTTTTAGAGAAGTGTTTGAAGATGCTAAATCTAGAATTTGGTGGTCTGGATTGTTGATATTGTTGTTTGTTGATTGATTGAGTTGTCATGTTAAGGACATTGTCTGAGTATTTACACCGCATTTCCTCTATGTTGAAGACTAGAGTATGAGATTTGGATATGTTTTAGAGAAGTGTTTGAAGATTCTAAATCTAGAATTTGGTGGTCCAGATCGCTATGCAGTAGAAGTTATATCCACCAGTATTTTTCTTCGCATTTCTCTGTAGTTTGGTTTTTGGTCTTGTGTTTTTGGACATATGCTTATAAGGTCCTTAGCTATCTTCATTCTAAAGGATTTGTGTTTTGGTGATCCAAAAAGTAAGTTATTGATTAGCAGAGTTTGACAGTGTTTGTTGTGAGCAGTCTGTAATCTATCTTCAAGTGATATTTGTTGTCTTCAAGTGAGATCTGTTGTGGTTGAATTTGTCATCTCCCAGGTGATTCTATGTTGTTCATGGATGTCTCTAGAATGCATTGATGGTGTGTGTCTAAGTATTCTTGATGTTTGCACCAGTTTGGCTAACTTGGGTGCTAACATTCTTTGCAAATATGTTTCTTGGATTGTAGAAGTGTGAGGAAGCATGTAAGGATGTGTTTGGGTCTGAGCTAAGTCATTAAGTGTTCTTCCTTTATTCATTTTCTCCACAAGTTTGTTTAGGTCCAGACCTAATTTGAATTATGTATATATGCTGACCTTGGAGATAGTTCCAATGGTTGTAAATTGTATTGCCGACCTTGATGAATGTTCCAAGGTTGATGATTGGTATAAATATATGTAATGAATCTGTGCATGATGTGAGAGTGTGTGAAGATGCAAAGATTAAGTGTGTGTGTTGTAAAGGCAGCGAAGGAGAGATATATTACACTTCAATGGAACTAAACTTAGGCATGTTGTAGATGTTATCAAATCAGTTCATGGTAGCGAGCCACCTCTCCTAGAAGTGAGCCACCCTCTGGCAGTAAGCCACCCTTTGGTAGTGAGCCACCCTTTGGTAGTGAGCAACCTTTTGGCAGTGATCCTTTTTACAGTGAGCATTTTGCACAGTGAGTCCTTTTGGGCAGTGAGCCCTGGGTAGTGAGCCCTAAGGCAATGAGCCTCTTTTATAATTTGGTATTGCTACTACATTATATTGTGAGATAACACTCACCATAGTTTTTCCTTTTTAGGGTTTTCCACGTAAAAATTTGGTGTTCATATGTGTATGGTGCTAATTTTTTAAGTTCTATTTCTACATTTCATGTTTAATCTTCATAATAGATTAAGAGTTTAAAGTAAGTAAATGTGGATGTGATTTTGTTTAGAGGGTTTAAAATTTTTAATACAACTGATTCACCCCCCTCTCAGTTGTCTTGTGCCTTCAAAAATTGGTATCAGAGTGAGGTTCCTTGGAAGAAAGCCTAATAGCTTAAGGTATATCCGGGATGGTGTTGGTTCCCAAATTTGCACACATCAAACTCTAAAGATTTGCCATTTCTTATGATCAAGTTCAATGGGAGACTCAGCCAAAAGAGTGGGAGATTATCTTTGATCTCCCCTGCACTTCAGGTTCTATCGCACCTAGGGGGTATTCCCTTATTCACAATCAATAAATATAGATTTTCATTACCAAGCAAAATGTTCTCATATATTTGCACCAAGATTTGTAAGATTAACCCTAGACTAGCAATATTCTTGGATTATCTTCATTGTTTAGACCCAAGAACATGCAACACCTAAACTAAAAAAACATAAAATAAAATGGTTCAAATAATTTATCTTTAACTTATTAGGCTTCCTGGACCTTTGGGCAAATTCTCTCCAAATCAGTGCTTTATCAGGGCAATAGAGTCAAACTCAACAATGTAAATGCTTCCTTATGACAAGAAAACTTCATATGCAGAGGACCCCAAAATAATAGTATTACTACCTTACAGTAATATGTCCAAGAAAGAGTATTATCTATTATTCTACTTCACTAATCCCTGGACACAACACACGTTTCCCTATATCTGATCCAAAGCAATTTAATATATTCCTTGAATAGATGCAATAAACCAAACATACAATATAGAAAATGTATACTGATGAGATCTGAAACCCTTAGCAACTTCACTCAAAAGAAAAATGCTCATACCTAAGGTATACAATCACAAATAACACACACAGTATGTGTTTTGCATATAACACAATCTAGAAAGAAACATTGTCATTCATAAATTCATTCACTTACACAACAAAATATGCCTCTCCAACCCAGAATCCAGTCACCTCCTACAAAAATCTATTTCCCAAATGTGTGGATAGCTTGTATCCAAAGCCCAGAATCTCCCCTTTACAAAGTGGAACATCATATTCTTTTATAGACACAAGAACATGTTACCCTAAAATTCGTTACCAAATGTTGGTTGTAGAATCTTAGACTACAAGCCACTGCCATTGGCATGGGGAATGCAAATTTGAATTAAATATAAGAGGGAAAATGACCCACCATATTTGAAAATATAAAATTTACATGAAAAAAATGGTCAACCAATCACATTATTCCATGTCAAATGTCCCTTTTGTTGACCTTTCCACCTTTTTTATCCTACGCAGCCACGTGGCTTCATTTCATAGCCGCATAGGAGGAAGTGGGCCACCATTTTTTTTTGCGAGAATGTGCTAAGCCTTCCATAGGTATCTCCTTATACAAGCCTTTTTATTCCTCTCAAAAATAGACCACGTGTCATCATCTCACGGCCACACACAAAATCTTTCCTGGAGACAAGATTCCTTTGCGACACTACACTACCATCCGATCTTTATTGGCCCCACTTCTTCACTTCATCTTTTGAAACCTGGCACAATCTACTTCATTCTCAACATTATGGCTAGAGGCCATGATGTACCTTACACATGTCTTCATTTCGGAGCTGCATAGTAGGAACATGACATCATCTTTACTGGTCTACGGGCTTACGATATCCTGCCATGTGGCACTTTCAACCTATTGGAAGGACTTAAGACTAGAACCATATGACTTTGATGGGTTACAAAGGGTAATACCAGACTTTAGGGCTGGTCATCTCATGACATTGAATTCATAAGGTTGTTACTTAATTGACAGGGAACCTAGACTAGGCGGTCAATAGAGAAATAGAAGATAAAGTAAATCTCACGACCACAATACTTATGGTTTCAAGAAAATAAGGAAAGCATTATGAAATTGACTCAAAACCCTAAAACCTAGGCAGGTATTACCCTTAGCTCTAGTTGGGGATGTGCAATTTGTAGAATTGCAATGAGGATCTAGAAGTCTTCGAGGTGCAGACCATGTGCCTTATCCAATTGGGCTATCTGTAAATGCTCCATCCTACATCAAAATTCATACCTTCAATTTGCATTGGGTAGTCTCATGCCACCAAAAATGAGGAACCAGTATTTACCTTTGTCAAATATCTTATTTTCATCAGACAGACCCAAGGTCAATTTGGAAGCACTACATCCAATGTTGTTATCCAAGAAGCATACCATCATGTTTATGATTGTGCCACTGTTAGTTTCATCTCTTAGTTCCTTACCAAATCTAGAGAAATCATAAGACATCTCTAATGACCACTACTGCAGGTTATCTCTATCAAACTTCAACTCCAAATCAGAAAAAGTGAAAGACTCATACACAACCAGCGAATTTATACTTGGAGTTTTCCCTCTTTCAAACAAAAAGTCACCTTTGTTTAACATGAAATACTCATACATAGGCAACATCTTTGCTTGCTTTGTTGAACACTAATATTCATATAAATCCTTCAATCCTAAAGTAAAGATTTGCAAACCATGCTCGTACAAGTAATCATAATCAATTAAGAACTGATCATACTCATAGTTACCATGACCAACAAGCTAAAAGAGCTCACTTTTAGGAACATCCTCATATCCATCATTATTATTCTCAACAATTTGACCATTAAACTCTACTTGGAATGCTTCAAGAGAAGGCTTGAAAAATTTAGAATATGGCCCATTGTCAAAAGATTCATAATCACCCTTACCATGGATATCATAGTCAATATTATCCTTTGTTGTATCAATATGAACATCTAAAACTTGTCCATCCTCAACAGAGTAGGCAACTGCATTAATGCATTCATCATTGAAAGTAAAACTTCCATTTCCATATTTTGGCCATGATTAACATTAATAGAAGATCCAACATATTCATCATCCATACAAACCTAATAACCTAATGGATCCTTTACAGATGAGAAAGTATCATATTCATACAAGACCAAAACCTCCATCTCTGCTTCATATAAGCTATCATGAACAACTGGGACATACTCACTTATAAATACATCATACTCAGTATTATTATCAGAAGCAGATCCATCATACCTGGTATCTATATATTCCTTTGATTCTTCAACACTGTTGCAAGATATATCTTCATATATAGCCTTTATCTCATGGTGTATGCAATCTGCATCTGCATATCTCTCTCCTATGGGCTGATCACAACCTTCATTTTTATCATTACAGGATGTGCCTTCATTTTCTGCCACAATTTTTTCATCTTTATGCATTATGCCATGACTTTTCTCAATAACATGATTGCTATTAGTATTTTAAGACATAACTCTTCTTGTATAATCACCTTTGGCTCTTTCCATAATCCCAATCCAAGCAAATATCTGATCAAGATTTTGAGACTTCAATTCCTTTGGTAAAGTGCTCAAACATGATCCATAAACTTCACAAAACAAATCAACACACAAAGAATCCTCAGGTCGGAAATACTTTGGTATTTCTAACAAAGTATTCATGAATCATGT
This sequence comes from Cunninghamia lanceolata, assembly GCA_027924645.1. Classification (NCBI taxonomy): domain Eukaryota; kingdom Viridiplantae; phylum Streptophyta; class Pinopsida; order Cupressales; family Cupressaceae; genus Cunninghamia; species Cunninghamia lanceolata. The sequence goes on along the minus strand of BSBN01001583.1, from coordinate 33,307,119 downwards.
ATACAGATCATAGGGTGATTCTCCTTCTTGTTTCTTCAATTCAAACAATGATTGAACAAAAAACTTAGGATCAACAGTACTTGCATTCTGTTCACAAGTGGCTTGAAACTCTCCATGGTTCACATGAGGTAATAATGAACAAATTGGAATAGTAGAAGTATATTCATTTTGAAAACTATTCTGATTCTTTGATTTACATTGCTCATCTGCATAAGATGCTTTACAAAAACCAACACTTGCAGACATATATCCTATGGGCATTCCATATTTCTGATTATTTTCAATATCCATTGCAATTTTATAAGCTTGATGAAGTGTAGTAGGTTCTTTATCTCAGCAAATAACTTATTTCCTCATCAAACACACCAAGATAAACTATCAAGCACAATGCATCATTTGGTCTCATGTATTTAGGAATATGTTTGAGCAATTTTGAAAAACCTTAGGTTAAAGGCTTCAATTCTTTTTGAATGCTCATAAATTATGTAATTAATGAAATCACATTAGTCCTTTCACCAAATTGTTCTAGAAATGCAACTTTGAGCTCAACCCATGAAGAGAATGAACAATTAGGCATGAATGAAATCTAGTCCCTAGCATTATCCTCTAATGACTGAACAAAAAGTTTCATGACAACATCTTTATGTTCAACCTCAAAATCATCCATTAAATCATAGAAAACTTGCAGATGCTTGTTTGCTAATTCAAAATTCTTTCCATTATACTTTGGAAAACACTTTCTAACTTTACTAGGAACCATATTTGGATATCCATGAATACTATTAAAATTGAGAGCTTTGTATCTTTCAGTAGAGAACAACTTCTTCTGAGAACATGACCAAGAATGTTGTTCTAAACTAATCATATTGAATAAAAGAGATGAAGTACATGGGAATATATTGCAGCTTTCAATAGGTTCAACAATAGAGTCACCACCTCTCTAAAGAGGACAAAAGATCAAGAAGCTAAAAGCTCATACCCGATCAATTATATTCTGGAATCACTTCACTAGCAAAGCACCTTTTCAAAATTTTTAAACATCCTACAATGCCATCCACATTAGACTTTGAAAACCTTTCAACTCATTTGGCTCTCCCAAAAAAGTGAGCATCTACATTCTCCCCAATAGAGTTGCCAATTCTTTTGGTTCCCAAATCTTCACACATCAAACTCTAAAGATTTGCCATTTCTTATGATCAAGTTCAATGGGAGACTCAGCCAATAGAGTGGGAGATTATCTCTAATTTCCTGTACACTTCAGGTTCTACTACACCTAGGGAGTATTCCCTTATTCACAATTAATAAATATAGCTTTTCATTACTAGACAGAATGTTCTAATATATTTGCACCAAGATTTTTAAGATTAACCCTAGACTAGCAATATTCTTGGATTATCTTCACTGTTTAGACCTAAGAACATGCAGCACCTAAACTAAAATAAAACATAAAATAAAATGGTTCAAATGATTTATCTTTAACTTATTAGGTTTCTTGGACCTTTAGGCAAATTCTCTCCAGATTGGTGCTTTATTAGGGCAACAGAGTCAAACTCAGCAATGTAAATGCTTCCTTATGACAACAAAACTTCATATGCAGAGGACCCCAAGGTAATAGTATTACTTCCTTACAGTAATATGTCCAAGAAAGAGTATTATCTATGATTCTACTTCACTAATCTCTTGACACAACACACTTTTCCCTATACTTGATCTAGAGCAATTTAATCTATTCCTTGAATAGATACAATGAACAAGACATATAATATAGCAAATGTATACTGATGAGATCAGAGACCCTTAGCAACTTCACTCAAAAGAAACATGCTCATACCCAAGGAGACAATCATAGATAACACACACAATTAGTTTTTTTAATATAACTCAATCTAGAAAGAAGCATTGTCATTCAGAAATTTATTCACTTATACAGCAAAATATGCCTCTACAACCCAAAATCTAGCCACCTCCTCCTACAGAAAGCTATTTCCCAAATGTGTGGATAGCTTGTATCCAAAGCCTAGAATCCCCCCTTTACAAAGTGGAACATCATGTTCTTTTATAGACACAAGAACATGTTGCCCTAAAACACGTTACCAAATGTCGATTACAGAATCTTACACTACAAGCCACCGCCATTGGCATGGGGAATGCAAATTCGAATTACATATAAGAGGAAAAATGACCTGCCAGATTTGAAAATCTAAACTTTTACATGAAAAAATGGTCATCCAATCCTATTATTCCATGTTGGATGTCCCTTTTGCTGACCTTTCCACCTTTTTTGTCCTACACAACCATGTGGCTTCATTTTGCAGCTGTACAGGAGGAAGTGGGCCACCTTCTTTTGGTTCTGTGAGAGCATGCTAAGCCTTCCATGTCTATCTTCTTATACAAGCCTTTTGATTCCTCCCAAAAATAGACCACGTGTCATCATCTTGTGGTCATGCATAGAATCTTTCCTGCAGACAAGATTGCTCTACGACACTGTGCTACCGTCTAATCTTTATTGGCCTCACTTCTTCACTTCATATTTTGACACCTGGCGCAATATACTTTATTCTCAATATTATGGCCAGAGGCCATGATGTACCTTACACCTATCTTCATTTCACATCCACACAGTAGGAACATGACGTCATCTTTACTAGTCTATGGGCTTGCAATATCCTACCATGTGTCACTTTTAGACTATTACAAGGACTTAAGACTAGAACCACATGACTTTGACAGGTTACAAAGGGTAATACTAGAATTCAGGGCCAATCATCTCATGACATTGAAGACATAAGGTTGTTACTTAACTGACCAGGAACCTAGACTAGGCGGTTAATAGAGAAATAGAAGATAAAATAAAGCTTGCAACCATAATACTTAGGGTTTTAGGAAAATAAGGAAAGCATTTATGAAATTGACTCAAAACCCTAAAATCTAGGTAGGTACCACTAGATGGCACACAAGAAAGATATTCCTCAGTTTGATGGATCTGACTATGCCTACTTGAAGGTATGAATGCAAAGTTATCTTATTTCTATTAGTTATAATTTCTATAATATGGTTAAACATAAATACATAGTACCTAAAGGTGGTCCGTAGTCTAATGAAGAGATTAAGGATTATGAGACATATCACAAAGATAAAAATGCTCTATTAAATGCTTTGTCTAACACTAAAATGGCGAAAGTTGTGGATCTGGAAACTCCTCATGAGATTTGGGACAAATTGAAAAACATCTATGAAGGTGATGAACCTATTAAGAAGGCTAAGTTATAGAACTTGAAGACCACATATGGAATCATGTGAATGTCTGAAGATGAGAACATAATAAGTTACACATAGAAGATTGATGAAGTTGTCAGCAACATCAAGGGTCTTGGTGGAAAGATAGAGGATACAGATGTTGTAGATAAGATACTCAGAATTCTTTCCAAATATTATAGTCATAAGGTATTTTCCATTGAAGAATTGTTTGATATGAATAAGCTTTCAAAAGATCAATTTCTTGGTAAACTGACTGCCTTTGAGATGAGAGAATTTGGCACTATTGATGACCCTATGAAAACTAAGATTGCTTTTAAGGCTAAGGAAGAAAAAGCTACTAGATCAAATAAATATGTTGTGGAATCAGATGAAGAAGATCTTGATGAGCTTGAGGCAAAGTTTGCAAGCAGAATGAAAAGAGGTGGTGGAAAGTTGAAAGGTAAGTTACCCTTCAAATGTTTCAATTGTGGTAAAATTGGTCACTATGCTTCAAGATGTCTTGAAAGAGCTTTGAAGATAAAAAAACAATGAGAGTAAAGGAAAGATGGCAAGAAAGAGTTACTATGTTAGAGATGATGATGGTGTAACTAATGATGAACATGATTCTGATGATGGTAATGGTAGTGAATTCTTATTTATTGCACTAAGAGAAGAACTTGTTTCTACTAACCTTGCAAGCTGTGTGAAGGAAGGAAGTCCAAGAGAGTTGTCTACATTTCATGTTGCAAAGGAAGATGAATGGATCATTGACAATGGATGTTCAAATCACATGACAGGAGATAATAATAATTTTGTTAAGTTTGAAAAGCATGATGGAGGACTAGTTAGGTTTAGTGATGATGCAATTGGTAAGGTTTGTGGAAAAGGATCAATTACCTTTTATGGAAAGCATAATATAGATGAAATTCTTTATGTCAAAGGCTTAAAGCATAATCTTCTAAGCATTGGAAAAATGTGTGATAAAGGGTAAAATCTAGTGTTTAAGGACAATGGGCGTGTGATAAGGAAAAGCTCAAGAACTTTAATTGCTACTAGTAAGAAGACTCATGGTAATGTTTATCATTTGAAAGGTACTGCTAATTATTTTTTGGCTTAGACAAATGAAAGCTTGTTATGGCATAGGAGAATGTGTCACATTAACTTTGATAATTTAGTGAGAATAAGCATAGTACAAGCAGTGAGAGTCCTGCCTAAGATTGTGAAGCCTACCAATGTTATGTATAAAGAATGTCAGTTTGGGAATTTGACAAAGACTACTTTCAAAAGAAAAAAACAATCTTCTACTAGATTGTTGGAGTTTGTGCATACAAACTTATGTGTCCCTACAAGAATAAGAAGTCTACAAAGTGACAAGTATTTCGTGCTTCTTATTGATGGTTATTCAAGAATGACTTGGGTTACCTTTCTTAGAGAAAAATTAGAAGCCCTAGACAAGTTTAAGGCATTCAAAGCTATGGTTGAAAATGAGTTGGATTTGAGAATCAAGTGTTTGAGATTTGACAAAGGCGGTGAGTTTACCTCAAATGAGTTTAATGCTTTTTGTGAAGAACATGGAATAAAGAGACACTTATCTACCCCTTGAGCTCCTCAACAAAATGGAATGGTTGAAAGGAATAATAGAACTATTCAAGAAGCTGCTAGAACAATGATCAAGGAAGCAGACCTACTAGAAGTATATTGGAAACAAGCAATACACACTATTGTCTACATTCAAAATAGAGTGTAAGTCAGAGAAAAAGGAACAAAGACACCTTATGAACTGTGGTATGGAAGAACTCCTATTGTCAAATATTTCAAAATTTTTGGAAGCAAATGTTACATCAGAAGATATGAAGAATTAGGAAAGTTTGATGCTATATGTGATGAAGGCATATTCCTTGGGTAATCTACTAAGAGAAAGGCTTACTGGTGCTATAAAAAAAGATTGAGAAAGATAATTGAAAGTGCAAATGTGAAGGTAGATGAAGATATTCATAAAACCTCGGAGCTAGATTGATATGAGTCAGATGAATCTGCTAATATAGAGAAAGTTGAAAAAGACAAAGACAAGGAAGTTCATACTAAAGTACAAGCTACTCTGGAAGAAGAAGAAGTTCAAGTTGAAGCTCCAAAAAGAATTCCTAAAACCCCTAGGTATGTGCAAAGAGATCACTCTGAAGATCAGATTATTGGTGACAAAAGGAAAGGTGTATTGACAAGAAGCAAAGTTGTAGAAGATCAAGTAAATCTCTGTTTACTCTCAAAGGTGGAACCTAAAATAGTAAATGAAGCATGCAATGATGAACATTGGGTCAAAGAAATGGAAGAAGAACTAATTTAGATTGAGAAGAACAAGACTTGGGAACTTGTCCCTAGACCTACATACAAGAATGTGATTGGAACAAAGTGGGTATTCGAGAACAAACTGAATGAAGTTGGAGAAGTTGTGAGAAACAAGACAAGACTTGTGTGTAAAGGCTACTCACAAGTGGAAGGAATGGACTATGAAGAGACCTTTCCTCCAGTGGCAAGACTGGAAGCTATTAGGCTATTTTTGGCATTTACAGTACATAAAAATTTCAAGGTACACCAGATGGATGCATGAAGTCTACTTTCCTGAAAGGTGAGTTAGAAGAAGAGGTCTACATAGAACAAATGGATGGATTCCATCTATCAGACAAACCAAATATGGTATGCAAGTTGAAGAAGGCTTTGTATGGATTGAACCAAGCTCCTAGAGCTTGATATGCAAGACTGGATAAGTACCTATTACAGTAGGGATTCAGTAAAGGGTCCACATATAGTAATTTGTACATCAAGATAAGTGGAGACCAAATTCTGATTGTTGAGGTCTATGTTGATGACATTATATTAAGTGGAAATGAAGGTATGTGTAATAATTTGGTAGATGAGATGTAGAAAGAGTTTGAGATGTTTATGTGTGGTGAAATAAACTACTTCTTTGGACTTCAAATCATTCCAACTAGCAAAGGTATTTTCATCTCTCAATCCAAGTATGTTAAAGAGTTGAAGAAGTTTGGAATGGAGGACTCTAAACCGATATGTACTCCTATGGTTATTGGTTGCAAGTTGAGCAAGAATGATGAATCACCTAAGGCTAATCAGAGAAACTATAGATCAATGATTGGAGGACTGCTTTATCTAACCTCTACTAGACTGGATATCATGCTTACAACCTATCTTGTGGCTAGATTTCAATCAGATCCTAGCGAATCACATGTTGTGGCAGTGAAGAGGATATTCAGGTATTTGAAGGGCATTCTGAATCATGGTTTGTGGTATCCTAAGAACAATGACTTTTCTTTAAGTGCTTGTACAGATGGAGATTGGGTTGGATGTGTTGGTGATGGGAAAAGCACAAGTAGAGGTGTATTCTTCCTTGGAAATAGGGCAGTGTCCTAGCATAGCAAGAAACAAGAATCAGTTTCCTTGTCTACTACAGAGGCAAAATATATTGTTGCAGCATCATGTTGTACTCAAGTGTTGTGGATGAAACAGACCTTGAAGGATATCAAAGTTGAGTATGATAAGCCAATCCCTATTCTTTGTAATAACACAAGTGTAATAAATATTTCAAAGAATCTAGTGATGCATTCAAAGACAAAGCATATTTCAATTAAGTATCACTTTTTAAGGGAGAAAGTTGTAGAGAATGAAGTGAAGCTTGAGTATGTGCCCACAAAAGATCAAGTTGTTGATATATTCACTAAGGATCTTCCAAAGGATATATTTGAGTATCTCTGGGAGAACTTAGGGGTTGTTGCCCCTCTTTCCTTATACTAGATGCATAAGGAGATACATCAGTCTAGTGTTCCTCAAAGTACATTTCTTTTTTTGGATTGATGTTGGATGCTACCTCTCAAGGGGAGAAGGTAGTGGTTTGAGATGATTGTTGCAGTCAGGGGGAGTAAAGAATGGTTTTAGATTGATCAGAGTAGTAGTGTGCAAGTATATGTAGCGAAAGAGATGTGATGCCCTTTGCCATTGATGTCAAAGGGGGAGAGAGATCATGTGAAAAACTCAAGGGGAGAAAGAGTTCAGATGTGTAAAAAGAAAGGGGGAGTTCTGATGCAGAGTTGTGTCTTGATGGTGGAACATGTTTTTCGCATCATATGTTTCCATCAATGGAAAAGGGGGAGATTGTTTCGAGTATGTGCTAATCAGTGTTGTCATTGATGTCAACATGTTTGTGTTGTCATTGGTGTCAACCATGTCTTCTGATATTTTTGTTTGTTGATTGATTGAGTTGTCATGTTAAGGACACTGTCTTAGTATTTACTCCACATTTCCTCTATGTTGAAGACCAAAGTATGAGATTTGGATATGTTTTGTAGAAGTGTTTGAAGATGCTAAATCTAGAATTTGGTGGTCCGGATCATTGTGCAATAGAAGTTCTATTCACCGGTTTGAAGATTGTGCCTGACAACATTTGTAGTGTGATAGGGAGAAAGTATTTTGCTTTGCATTTCTCCGTAGTTTGGTTTTTGGTCTTATGGTTTTGGCCATTTGCTTATAAGGTCTTTAGATATCTTCACTCCAAAGGATTTGTGATTTGTTGCTCTGGAAAGTAAGTTATTGATTAGCAGAGTTCGATAGTGTTTGTTGTGAGCAGTCTATAATCTATCTTCAAGTGATATTTGTTGTATTCAAGTGAGATCTGTTGTGGTTGGATTTGTCAGATCCCAAGTGATTCTATGTTGTTCATGGATGTCTCCAGAATGTATTGAAGGTGTGTGTTTAATCCACAAGCTATAATGAAGCCCTTGGAAGTGTATGTCTAAGTATTCTTGATGTTTGTACCAGTTTTGCTGATTTGGGTGCTAACATTCTTTGTGGATGTGTTTCTTGGATTGTAGAAGTGTGAGGAAGCTTGTAAGGATGTATTTGGGTTTAATTTAATTTTTGAAGTGTTCTTCCCTCATTCATTTTCTTTGCAAGTTTGTTTAGGTCTAGACCTAATTTGAATTATTTATGTGTGCCGACCTTGGAGATAGTTCCAATGGTTGTAAATTGTATTGCAAACCTTGATGAATGTTCCAAGGTTGATGATTGGTATAAATATATGTAATGAATCCATGAGTGATGTGAGAGTGTGCAAAGATGCGAAGATAAAGTGTGTGTTGTAAAGGCAGTGAGGGAGAGATATATTGCGCTTCAATGGAACTGAACTCAGGCATGTTGTAGATGCTATCAAATTAGTTCATAGCAGTGAGCCACTCCTCTCAGAAGTGGGCCATCCTTTGGCAGTTAGCCTTTTTATAGTGATCATTTTGGATAGTGAGTCCTTTTGGGTAGTGAGCCTTAAGGCAGTGAGCCTCTTCTATAATTTGGTATTGTTACTACATTATATTGTGAGTTAACACTCACCGTGGTTTTTCCCTTTTAGGTTATTCCACATAAAAATCTGGTGTTCATGTGTGTATGGTGTTGATGTGTTTAAGTTCTGTTTCTATACTTCATATTTAATCTTCATAATAGATTAAGAGTTTAAAGTAAGTGAATGTTTGATGTGATTTTGTTTAGAGGGGTTAAAGTTTTTGATACAACTGATTCACCCCCTCTCTTAGTTGTCTTGTGCCTTCAACATATCCATTTCCTTCCATGGAGAAAATTCTCCAAATAGTAGTAGGAGCTGAGAGGTTTTCACTCCTAGATAGCTACTCAGGCTATAACCATATTCTTGTAAAAGAATCAGATTAGTACAAGACAACTTCATTGGCGGCTCTGTCTTGGTTATCTTGTGAGTTTATGAGTCTCATGTTGTATGTTTTTCTGTATAGATCTACTGATATCATGTTGATTTAAATGAGTAATGCTATATTGCATGTGTTCTGTTATTTGTCTCCAAACTAAGTATGTTCTTCTTCCAAATCTAAACACCTAAGGGGTGTTTATGATTCTAGAATATAGGTTTACTGTGTTGAATGCTTGATTTCTTACTTCTGCTCAAGGAGTAGATTAAATGTTTTAGATCATGTGTTGGGAAGAATGTATTGCAGTGAGGATATGTTGTAAGTAGAGATAACTGAATACTAAATTTTGGGAGGTATCTATAAGGCAACTACTAAAAACCCCCTTGGTATCCAATCTTTGATGTATGTTTATGCTGATAATTCACATGTGTATGTCTATTGACTTTACCACCAAGTGGGGTACTTTGGCTTATCAAATAATGCCATTTGGGTTGACAAATGATGGGGTAACCTTCCAAAGAGCAATGGATTTGGCCTTTAAAGGCCTAATCAATGATATTATTTTAGTGTATCTTGATGATCTGACCGTGTATTCCAAGCATGCAGCTAACCACTTGGGTCATTTGAGAAAGGTCTTTGAAAGATGTAGGGAATACAACATATCATTGAATTCAAAAAATGTGTATTTTCTGTCCCAAAAGATAGGTTACTGAGACATATAATCTCCAAAGAAGGATTGGCCATTGATCTGGAAAGAACAAGTGCCATTCTAGCTCTTCCCCTTCCTAGTCACAAGAAGGGCTTGCAAAGTTTTCTAGGAAAGATTGACTTTGTGAGGAGGTTCATACCAAATTTTTCTTCAATAGAAAAACCTCTTACCACCATGCTCAAGAAAAATTATGCCTTCACATGGTCAAAAGAAGGCAGAGATAGTTTTGAACCTATTAAGTAGGCCATTGCACAAGCTTCAATGTTGATAAATCCTAATTATGAAAAGGATTTTATCCTTTATTCCATTCAAGGAAAGGAGGGTATTTCAGTTGTTTTAATACAATAGAATGAAGAGAAATTAGAACAATCAATTGCTTTCTTCAACCAATCGCTCAAAGAATATGAGCTAAGATATGATTTTGTTGAAAAACAAGTGTTTTCTATGGTGAAAACACTCAAAAAGTTTAGGCATATGCTTTCAAATAAAAAGATACAGCTGATGGTGAATCACCCTGATGTTAAATAATTTATTTTAAGAAAAGATATAAATGAGAAGAGGACTAGGTAGATCACAAAGGTAATGGAATATAATGTCAACATCAATATCACCAAGCTAGTGTGAGGCAAAGGCCTATGTAAGCATACGGATGTAGGTTCTGAGGCTAGAAATGATGTTGTGTGTATTCTGGAACAAGTGCATCTTGTTGATTCCCATGCTTTAAGTGATTGGTATCATGATATGGCTACATTCCTATAGTTAGGAAGATGTCTGGATGGATTGGATCGGTCCAAAAAGAAGGTATTACCATCTCCAATACATCCCTCATGTTCTTGTGGATGGTGTCTTTTTTAGAAAAGACATCAATGGAGTTCTTCTTAGGTGTATTACACAAGATAAAACTTCCAAGGTATTAGAAGAATTTCATAATTGGCCCAACTGGTGGCCATTATTCTCCAAGAACAAATGTTTCCAAGATCATGAGGGTTGGTTATTATTGGCCCAATTTGTTTAGAGATGCCCATAGATGGGCAAGGAGCTACAGAGAATATGCATTCTTTGCAGGTAAACAAAGGTTGGTTGCTCTTCCCTTGTATCCAATTCAGATTGATCAACCATTTGCCCAATGGAGTTTGGTCTTCATTAGGATGATTAATCCACCTTCCAGTGTTGGCAAAAAATGGATTTTAGCAGCCACAGATTATTTCACCAGGTGGATAGAGGCAGTTGCATTGAAGGATGCTACAAAGGCCTCCATTTTGGATTTCCTTGAGGGGATAGTTATGAGGTTTGGTGTTCCATTCACCATTATTTCTGATAATGCCAAGGCCTTGTTAGGTACAAAAATTAGTGAATGGGAACTGAACTATGGGATTTATTTAAAGACAACATCTAATTACTACCCTCAAGGGAATGGCGTAGTTGAGTCCACAAATAAAAATATGATCAAGATCATCAAGAGAATAGTGGATGATAATTAAAGAACTTGGCATGCCAAGTTGAAGACAACTCTCTGGGATGATCAAATTACCCCTAAGAGGGCCTTTGGCAATTCACCCTTCATGTTGGTATATAGAAAGGAAGCAAGACTTCCATTGTCACACGAGTTGCCTTCCCTTGAGTTGGCCCAATAGCTAGAGCTGCTAGAAAATGATGCCATGAAAGTTAGATTTGTTGAGCTGATGGAGTTTGAAGAAAAGAGGGATGTTGCTATGAAGACCCATGAAGCCCACCAAGATTAGGTCAAGATGAACTTAGATAGAAGATTAGTTGATAGAGTCTTCCAAGAGGGAGATTTGATATGGAAATGGGATGAAGACAGAGCTAAGGTTGGGAGACATTCCAAATTCTATGCCTTGTGGAGCGGCCCTTACATCATCACCAGTTGCAAGCAAGCTAATGCCTTTCAACTCTCTAAACTGACTGGTGAAGTACTTTTTATCCTAGTGAATGGGGTTTGTCTCAAACCATACTTCTAAGTTTAGTTTTGGGATTATTGTAAATATTTAGAGTAGATATGTTTTCTATTTTAGGTTTCCTTTCCTCTAAGTGCTTTGGTACAGGCGGCCTTCACATTAGGCTCAATTGTTTTCCTTGTATGTTTTTGTGTCTGATTCCTAGAGGCATCCTCAATTCTGTTTGGTCATGTGGCTACATTTTTTTGACCCTGTACCCAATGGATTGTATAAGGCAGTTGGATCCTTGTGTTTAGCTGGCAAACACCCCTATATAGTTACCAAAATGTTGCCTTATTTTTGGCCAAGCCAAAATAACCCAAAAATCCCTTCTTCCATAAAATATCCAATCTGAGACACCTAAAATGGAAGAAGTTTCCCTTAGCAAAAAACCTAGAAAGAATCCCCAAAAAAATCCAAATATTTTGCCCTTTCTTTGCCTTAATTGACAAAAGTTTAGTTTGGCAAACCTTTGGTTCACATGTTTGAAAGTTCGTCGATTCACCAGTTTTCCAACTAAAGGGAAAATTAGCTAAGGCAAAATAATGTAGGGAAAAATTAAAGAGGATAAGCATGCATTCCATTGGCAGATTTGTTGGTTCATGAAATTCATAGTTCACCGATCAGTAGTTTTGCCAACAACCATTTCACCAACTGAGGCATAAGACAAGTTGGCAGGGATCCCTCCATCAAGTTCAAGGAAGAGCTAAGGCAAATCATAGAAAAGGGGTCTTATTAGCAAATTGGCAAGATTAAGAACTTGCAAAGTAGTTTGAGTTTTCAAGGATTCACCGATAAGGTGATAGGAGCTTAGATGAAAGTGCTAAAGAGATTTGGTTCTAAGGATGGTGGATCCATTGACTAAAGGCCAAAAGTAGATAAAGAGAAGTTTGACAAAGTCAAAGTTTTTCAATTAGAAGGAAAATGACTAAGGCATGGAAATTTATGAAAAAGTTGTTTTCGTCGACAAAGGAGAAAGAGGGCTAAGTTCACAAAAGCAAAAGTTTGCTGACAAGGCCCAAATACGGCCAAGACACAAAGAGTTTTGAAAAGGGAAAATTCACCGACTGAGGAAGATAAGAAGTGAATGAAGTGGTTCAGGAAAGTAATAAATTTCCAATAGCAAAGGACAAGGTAGAAAAAGTAAAGCAAAAGGCAGCTAGTCGGGAGATCAGAGAAAAAGAGAACCTACCAACAAAGTTTGCAAAATTCAGAAATCACTGATAAGGTGAAAAGGAAGGCTAGAGAAAGGTTTGCAAAAATAGATTTTTACCAATAAGGTAAAGGAAGTGGGCCCAGTTCTCAAAAACACCATTTTACCAACAAGGCAAAGAAGAAATGTAAGAAGCAAGGTAAGTTCAAAAAAGGTAAATTTTGTCGATAAAGGGCAAAATGCGAGAGTTAGAACCGACAAGTGAGATAGTTCGTGAAAGTGAGTTTTTACCAAAAGGGAAAAATGATAATGGATTTGAAAATGCATAATTTGCTGATAAGGTGAAAAAAGTGGGAACTTACCTACAAGTTTGAAAGGATGAAAAATCATCGATAAGGTGAAATGCAGAGGATGGAAATGGTTCTGAAGATGAAGTATTCACCGACCGTGATAAGTTCAATGGAGCCATAGCTGATTTTGAAGGTACAACACTTTAAAGTGTTGTAAAAGATTGCTCCTCCCTGAAACCATGCCATTTTCTTAGTGAAAGGTACCCAACATTAAAATTTCATAGGCCAAGTCAAACACAGGAAGCTGAAATAGTGGAATTCTTTAATGTTGTGGTATATATGAAGTTGCAAGATGGATTTATGGGTACACAGAAGGTATTTCAAGCCTTCTCTCATAAATGTGCCTAGTACCCATGCATGCAAGCAATCTCCCTTTGCCATTTTCAAGCCCGTTAAAACCATGGCTGTTGTCCCTTCTATAGATCTTCTAGCTATATTTCTGAGTAAGATTTCAATGCCTATGAGTTTAAAATGCTATTTATGCATATGAGAATGATGTAATTTTATTAGTTGTTCTTCTGGGCTGTTATGCTAGGCAAATTATTTTCTATTTTTAGACCTTGTAATGCACCTACAGAACCAACTCGATGCAATACATTATGCTCATTTTCTGAGTCTTTGTTGTCTCTAGTTGATTGTTCACCAATGAATGTAGATGGTTATTTTGTGTCTACTCTTCTTAAAAAGATTATATTCCCTTTGTAATAGTTATTTAGCCTTCATGATCAATACAATCACTGATATTTTACCTTGCTTATGCCTTTTCTCTATCTTTATTTGAAGCTTGTGATTCATTCTATGGATAAAATGGTCCCTTCATTAATTACAATCTTCTATTCGAACCTCTGTCAAAGCTATAAGTCTATGTGAATTTTTTCAGTATTTGAGATTATTGTTGTGTTATGTCAGTCCCAGCTAACATATTAAAATTTGGTGCATCACCTCCCTTTTTAATTTCAGTATTTTCTTCTCCCTTTTCCCTATGAGTGTAGCATTAGATTTAGCTCAATTCTCTGAGCCTTAGGCTCAGAAAGAGGAACCTGTTAGGGTTAGCCAGCAGAAGATATCAATTAAATGCAAATAAAGATTAAATAGAGGAATGAAAATACACAGAAATAATAACAGCGAGAGACAAATTTTAATGTGGCTCACTTAAACTCGAGCTACATCCACCAACATAGAGTCCAATATTATTATCTAGTAAATCAAACTAATTACAACCTGCAATCCTTGCAACTCAATACCACTGCAAATGCTACAATACATCAACAAAAACCCTAACCCTTAGCTGCTTTTATCAAGCCTTATGTCGATTACAAAAATAGGGATTTTTTTATGTCAGCCAATAGAAAAATAACTCCTTGGACCTCGCAAGGGGCGCTGCCCCTTGATCCCATTAAATAATTTGGGGGGAAACCATGCTGATAAAAGTGGGGTAAATTTAAACTCTGAGTCTAATTAGGATCTATATAATAACAATCTCCCACTTGGAGACTGATAAGACTCCACACCATATCATCTCCCACTTGGAGACTAATCATAACACTACTGACCCTGTATCTCCCACTGGTATAAGCACCCTAGACTCTGCAGTTCTGATTTTATTGTTTTTGAGTCTTGAAGACCAACTGAAACTGAAGAGGAGCTCAACTTCTCCCTTGTTACTGCCTTTGTAAACATATCCACTGGATTTTCATCTATATGTATCTTTTCTAGCCCTAATTGTCCATCATCCAACACTGATCGAATGAAGTGATACCTCAACAGTATGTGTTTGGTCTTTGAATACAAGGCAAAATTCTTTGCAAGATGTATGGCACTCTAGCTGTCTATAAATAAATAACTGTTAGCTTATTGTTTGCCCAATTCTTCCATGAAATATTGTAGCCATATCATCTCCTTGCTTGCCTCTGTTGCAGCTACATACTCTACCTCCATGGTGGATAAAGCAACCACCTTTTGCAACCTGGAGATCCAACTCATTGTTGTCCCACCTACATGAAAGACATAACTTGTAGTACTCCACATGGTATCAATATCCCCTACCAAATCTGAGTCTATATAACTTGCTAAATTAGTATTAGAGCCCCTGAAACATAGGTGTTTATTGGATGTACCTCTCAAATATCTGAGAATCCATTTTACTGCATTCCAATGCTCCAATTTAGGATGACTTTACGACTCCTACAACATGTGCAATATCTAGTCTCATGCATACCATGGCATACATTAAACTTCCTATAGCTGAAGCATATGGTACCTTGGATATTTTTTCTTCCTCCTCTTGTGTCTTAGGACACATCTCCTTAGTCAATTTCAAATGATCGGGCAAAGGTGTGCTGATAGCTTTTGCATTGTCCATATGGAATCTCTGCAACACCTTTTAAACATAATCAGTTTAAGATAGAGTTAATTTTTTTGTTCTTCCTATCTCTGTAAATTTTTATACCAAAGATTTGTTTTGCTACCTCCAAATCCTTCATAGCCAATGATTATGCTAATTGTTGTTTTAACTCTCTTATGTGATCCATGTTAGACCCTGCTACAAGCATGTCATCAACATATAAACATAAAATAATGTAGTTGTCATTATCCAACCTCTTAAAATAAATACAATGGTCAAAATTACACCAGCAGTAGCCTTGCTCAGCCATAAAACTATCAAATTTCAAATACCATTGCCGAGGTGCTTGTTTCAATCCATACAAACTCTTCTTCAATCTACACACCAGTTTCTCCTTACTATTAACCTCAAATCCTTGGGGCTGTTCCATATATATCTCCTCCAAATCACCATGGAGAAAGGCAATTTTCACATCTAGCTATTCCAAATGCAAATCTTCAGCAGCCATAATACTTAAAATAGTATGAATAGAAGTCAGCTTAATAACCGGAGAAAAAATCTCATCAAAATCAATGCCCTTTTTCTGTGCAAATCTTTTTACAACTAACCTGGCTTTAAATCTTTTCCTACCTCCATCTTCCTCTTTTAGCCTATAAACCCATTTATTTAGTAAAGCTTTTTTACCTGCAGTCAACTTACATAATGCTCAAGTCTAATTTTTCAGCTAGGAGTCTATTTCTTCTTTCATTGCAAGCTCCCACTGAACCTTTGTATCCACCTGCATAGCTTCATCATACCCTTCTAGTTCACCAGTGTCTGTTAACAAAATAGAATACAAATAGGGAGAAAACCTTTCAGGAGGTCTACTTAGCTTTGTTGACCGTCTAATATTCACTAGAGTTTGTGGTATTTCTTGTTGCTATTGCAGAGCATGAGGAACCACTGAAATGTCACTATTTGGAGTATCATCCAGCACCACATAATCCTTTTCTTTCTTCTCATGTTGTTGCAACTGGTCTTTGTACAATACATTTTCATTGAATACAACATCCCTGCTTCTCACAATTTTTTTATTTTCAAAATCTCAAAGCCTATAACCAAATTCATCAATGCCATATCCAATGAAGGTACATTTTTTTTATTTTGCATCTAGCTTGGTTTTATTTTCAGAATCTACATGTGCAAATGTTTCACATCCGAAGGTTTTGAGAAAAGAATAACTCACCTTCTTACCTGTCCATGCTTCCTCTAGAATACCACAGCCCAAAGGAACTGAAGGACCTCTATTAACTAAATATATAGTGGTATTGACAACCTCTGCCCACATGTTTAAAGGCAGCCCAACATGCAATCTCATGGTCCTTGCATGCTCCATTATTGTCCTATTCATGCGTTCAGCCACTCCATTTTCTTATGGAGTCCCTGGAACCATTTTCTGCCTACGAATTCCATTAAAGGAACAATAATCCTCAAATTCTTTGCTGCAATACTCACCACCATTATCAGATCTAAGACATTTTAATCTTTTACCTGTCTCATTCTCAACCAAGCTTCTCCATTTCTTAAATGTTTCAAATACATTAGATTTCTGCCTAAGAAAATAAATCCAAACCTTCCTAGTTGCATCATCTATGAATGTAACATAATATCGAGAGCCACTGAGAGAAGATACATGACCTAGTCCCCATACATATGTATGCACAAGCTCCAACTTTTCATCTTTCTTTTGCTTCCCATCCTTGAGAAAACTGACTCTCTTTTGTTTTCCATACACACAACTTTCACAGAAATCTATATTAATACATTTACGATCTAGTAAAACTTTCTTAGAATGAAGTACCTTCATACCTTTTCACTCATATGCCCAAGTCTATTATGCCACAATGTTGTCTCAGAACCTGCAACAACTATTTCAGTCTCTTCCTGTGAACCTGCAACAACTGTTCCTGAACCTGTTTGTTTTTTTCTCTGTAACAACTAAAGTAGAAGGAATAGTATGACCTGTACAAATATATAAGGTGCCTAATTTCACACCTTTTTCTACTATTAAGGCACCTCTTGAAACCTTCCAATTTTTATCAGTAAATGTAACAATGCAACCTTCATCAGCTAGCTACCTTGCTAAAATTAAATTCCTACTTAGCCTTGGAATGTGCCTTAACTCTTGTAGTAGCCAATAATTCCCATTCTACAACTTAATCTTGATTCTTCCCTTTCCAACAATCTGATAGGGTTCATTATCTCCCAAATAAACCAGCCCAAAATTCCCTTGGACATAATCAAGAAAATAATTTCTATGGGGCGTGGCATGAAATGAGGCCTCTGAATCTAAAACCCATGAATCATCAGCATTATCTAGGGAAAGAATCAAAGCATCATCTTTAGATTTATTTCTTACCATATTTGCCTCCTTATTGCCTTCTTGTTTGTCTCCTTCTTTATTCTTCTGAGACCAACAATCTTTCTTCAGATGACCTTGTTTCCAATAGTACCGACAATCCTCCTATCCTCTGGATTGGGACCTCTTATCCTTTGATTTTCCTTGTGACTTCCCATGACCTTTAGAACCTTTTCCTCTCTCCTTTGATCTGCCCCTACTTTTTGCATTCAAAACACTACATGATGTGGACCCTCCTAAGCTTTTCCATCGCATTTCCTCATTAAGTATAACACCAACAACATCATCAAATTTCAAAGTGTTTAAACCAGAGACAGAGTTACTTACAACCATTACCAAGTTACTCTAGCTTTCTGGCAAACAACATAAAACCAAGAGAGCCCTCACCTCTTCATTGAATTTCACTTTTATAGAAGTTAACTGACTGATAATCATATTGAACTCATTTAAATGATCTGTCATAGATCCACCTTCAATCATTTTTAGATTAAACAAATTCTTCATGAGAAATACCTTATTTGAGGCTAAGGGTTTTTCATACAATTTAGCCAAAGCTTTCATCAGTTCATTTGTCATCTTTGCTTTTGTTATATTGAATGCCACAGATAGTGCCAAGCACAACTGAGTGGTTCCTAGTGCCTTTCTATCCAGGAGTTCCCAATCCTCATCAGTCATTTCTACCAGTTTCTTGGCTATTCCTTCCAATGACCTCCTTAAATCCTTTTGATAGAGATAATCCTCCATCTACATCTTCCATAATTGATAGTTCTACCCATTAAATTTATCTACCTTCAATTTAACCTCATCCACCATTTCTCCCACTTAACCATGAGACTCCCACTCAACTGTGAGACCTTCCTACAAACAATAATCGAACACAACCTATTCTGATACCACTTGTTAGGGTTAGTCAGCAAAAGATATCAATTAAATGCAAATAAAGATTAAACAGAGGAATGAAAATACATAGAAATAATAACAACGAGAGATAAGTTTTAATGTGGTTCACCCAAACTTAGGCTACATCCACCAACAGAGAGTCCAATATTATTATCTAGTAAATCAAACTGATTACAACCTGCAATCCTTGCAACTCAATACCACTGCAAATGCTACAATACATCAATGGAAACCCTAACCCTTAGCTGCTTTTATCAAGCCTTATGTCAGTTACAAAAATACCATTGCCCCTTGACCCCATCTTGGGGGTGCTACCCCCAAAATCTCGCAAGGGGCACTACCTCTTGACCCCATTAAATAATTTGGGGGGAAACCGCACTGATTAAAGTGGGGTAAATTTAACCTCCGAGTTTGATTAGGCTTCATATAACAACAAAACCAACCTTCTTTAGAGGTTTGCTCTCATTTGCAAGGTATCACACCTTGAGATCAGTCCCATTGTGTCATTGTAATTCTTGGATAGCCTCCAAGAAGGGTCAAATTTCACGTGACAACAAGACTCAAGATCTTGCTTCCAAGTTTCAACTTAGGAGAACAAGATAGACTCAAGATTTTTCTTCCAATATTTCCATAATCATTTCAAAGAGAGTGTAGTAACAAAATAATCAACAAGTACTTAGATAGGAAGAAAGAGAGTAAGGACTCATAGTACGATATATGCCCCCACCTTAAAGTGATTACTAACTCCATCAGGGAGTAATTGCCTTTAAGGTAGAGTGAGAAAGAAACATTAAATAGGCATGAGAGCTTTCTAAAAGCACATGCCCAAATGAGACATGTTTACAAATTCTACATCGCAAAAATGGGTTGCCCCCAAGACAAGCAAACCAAGGTGATGCTTACAGGCATGATACACAATGGCTTGTTTAGTCATGGTGTGATGCCAAGCATTTCTACTAAGTGCCACATAGATGGTAGAAGGACAAAGTGCTCTAGGGACTACACAAAGCATGGTGGGAAGTGCTAGATCCAAACCTTGTTCAAAGTTGTTGATTTTTTCTACTCAAGACTCGACATTCGTTAGTGGAATGGCCAAGTACTCAATGAGATGCACAATAAAGTGTTAAAAGGTTATTTTGTTGAATCTTTTACATTTTAGAGGAAGAGTGATTAAGAAGTCTTTGAGTAGACTCAATAACATACACTCTTGTTGAGAAAAAGGAGAAGATATAGGAGTGGGAAGAAAACCTTTTTGTTGTGAATATGGGGGAGAGAACGTAAGGGAAGGCCAGAATCCCAAACCTACTTTAGAAAAGTGCGGTATTGGTTCCACATGCTCCTTAATTCCTTGTTCTTTACATCCTAGCCCATTTCAATTGTATCCTTGTTTTGAAAGAATTTTGAATCCATGCCCATAATGCTTCTCTAAAACTAAAGGATGAAGAGAGCTCATATATGGCTAGCTTTGTTTCTAGAAGTATGATTATATGTTGAAGAAGAAGGATCATTATTTTTGTCATGGTGAGGAGGGTCAAACTATGTTTCAACTATCCCATGGGGATTGGAATATAAAGGGATGAAATCACTACTAAGACATGTATCAGAATTAGATGATTCATTAGGTTGAGATGACACTTTATCACAAATGGCTACCATTCTTGTAGGGGAAGGTGGATCTTCATCTATTTTAAAGGTTCCACCATCATTAAATTCAAGTTTAATCTTTGTAGGAGTATGAGATTGTGTTGAAGAAATTGTATTTACCTTCAAGGTCTTAGGGTGTGAGGGTGGGATTTTATATTCACCCACAAAGGAGGGTGTAAAATCTAACAATCCCCAATCATCACTGAAAACGCATTCGAAGGACCAACACTATCCTGACCAAAACTGTTGTTAGTAGTGGAGGGTAGTGTTGAATAAGAGATCAAACTACTTAAAGGAGTTTGATGTCTCACTTCTATTTTCAAGCAACTATCCAAGGTCAGATCAACTTCAATTGTATGTACTTTATTTTCAAAGATGAATTTTATTGAATGATAAAGGGTAGATGAAACTGCCCCCATGGCATGAATCCATGGTATACCAAGAAGAAGATTGTATGAAAGATAATTTGGCATGACATGGATAAGGGTGGCAATGTCTTAGGTCTAGCCTTAAGAGGTAAGGTAATAGTACCTAATGATTACCTAATAACATTATCAAAGCCACCAATTTTGAGTTTATCATCCGGTTGAATTAAAGATGTATCAATATTGAGTTTATGTAATAAATCTATTCTACAAACATTAAGATTTGATCTACCATCAATCATAGTTCATCTTATCCTCTTTCTATTGAAGAACATGAATATCATAAGAGGCTCATTTTGTTGAAATGATATATCAGATGTTGCTGCCTGCATACAATCTAATAGAGATGCTACATCATTTGGTCTAATAGTAGGTGGAATACTCACCTTTTATAGAGCCTCCTGGAGCATTTTGTGGTATGTAGACAATATTTGTATTAAATCCAATAGAAAGATCTTAGCCAGAGTAGCATGGAGATTCTCGACAAGATCATATTCTTTACCAAAATGCAAAGGAAGACAAGGTGCTTGAGGTAGGATAGGTTGAGAAGGTGGAAGAGAGACAGACACACTTGGTTCTTGCTTACTTTGTTTGTTATTACAGGTGTTGTATGTGTGAGAAATTGTGTGATGTTGCAACACATCTTGAACACCTTGATTTCCTTGAGTAATTTGTTTTGTATAATTGAGAATGTAACCTAGGGGTCAGGATGGTGTTGGAGCACCTTGGATTGTAATCACTAGTTTGAAGAGAGAAGTCATATTAGGTGCCTTATGCACAATAATTTTAGGAACAATAGTACACCTATCCACTATCCCCTCAGCAGGAAGAATAAGTTTATTAATGATGATTGAATTTATGTTGTTTTCATTTTGATTAAGCTCAACATCTATCCTTAAGGGATTTAATGTGAGAGACCTCTCCTCATCCAGTAATGCTTCATCTTTTAAAGAGAGAGCATTGGAATGAAGGGAGGGTGAGGTGTTGTTAAAATTGTTGATTATTGTATCTTTGGTGGTGTCCAGGGGGTTTGAGCATGTAACCAAAGGACTAACATCCAAGGTCTTTGCATCCTTAGTGATATTCAAGGTACTTGGAAACTCAACCAAAGGAAGAAGGTCAAGGGTCTTCACTTCCTTAGTGATATCTATGGTGCTTGAACATTCAATCAAAGGTGAAAGATCCATAGGATGAGCCATAGAGTTATCATTTGCAATGGTAGAAGTAGTATGCCCAACATCATCTAATGCCACATCTCTAGAAGAGAGGCTAGGGCATGTATCAATGATTTCATCCTCTTTCACCAAAATGCCCTCACAAGTGGGAACAATTTTGGGAGAGGGGTCTAAATCATAAGGTGAAGTAGGCAAGGCTAAGTCACCATCATATATCTGTTGTCATATTTTTTCCAAGGATAAATATCTTAAAATCCCTTCTTCCATCAAAAATATCTAATTAGAGACACCTAAAATGGAAAAAGTTTCCCTTAGAAAAAAATCCAGAAAAAATCTTAAAAAATTTCCAAGTTTTTTACCCTTTATTTTCCTTAATTAACAAAAGTTCATTTTGGCAAACCTTTGGTTTGATGGATCAACAGTTTGCCAGTTTACTGATTCACCAATTTGTTGACTGAAGGGGTGAGTAGGTGACAGGAAGTAGCTAAGGAAGGAAGCATCAAAGTGGCAAATGTTTGCCTTTATTAGTAAATTTAAGGTGGTTCGATGAACCTTAAGTTTGTCGATCAATAGGTTCATTGATCAGTGACTCTGTCGACAAAGGGAAAGGAGAGGGGGCAAAAAATAGCTAAGGAAAAGCATGAAAAAGGGCTTTTAGTGAATTGGCCAAATATCAAACTCTCCAAATAGTTTAAAATTTCAAAAGTCCACTGATGAGGTGATTTGTTGACTAGAGGGCCTGAAAGAAAGAAAGATGATTCTATGGTGATGGTTCGCGGCAAGGAGGATTCACTGATAAGGAAAAAGGTGAAGGCATGGATGGTTGGCAAAGTGAAGATTTCACCGATAAGGCAGAAAATGGCTAAGGCAGAAAATGGCTAAGACAGAAAAGAAAAGGAGGT
Source organism: Cunninghamia lanceolata (assembly GCA_027924645.1). Lineage (NCBI taxonomy): Eukaryota > Viridiplantae > Streptophyta > Pinopsida > Cupressales > Cupressaceae > Cunninghamia > Cunninghamia lanceolata. The sequence goes on along the minus strand of BSBN01001583.1, from coordinate 33,284,213 downwards.
CGGTGAAGGGAACAAAGGTGAGAAATCAGGGAATCGATGAAAATGCAAAAAGAAGAAATAGTTTGTGATTTCTTATTTAATTGTCGATAGGGTGATAAGCTAATAAAAGAGGCTAACCGAGAGAAGATATAAGGTCAAGTTTGTGATAATGTAGGTTTGCCAATAAGGAAAAAATAGAAAGTAAAATTGGCTAAGGCAGGGGCAGTTCAGGAAAAGTAAAGTTCATTGACAAGGCAAAAAAGTGTGAATTGGTCAGCCAGTTGGGAAATTGGCAAAAGGGATAACTTTCCAACTAGTTCATGATTTTAGAGATTTGTCAATATGGCAAAAAGCTAAAGGGAAAAAGAAGTGAAGGAAAGAATAGTTTACAAAAAGAAGAGATTACTGATAAGGCAAAAGGCAAGGTAAGGAAAGTTCTAAATATTAGGAAATCACCGACTAAAGGGAGAAAGAAGCCATGGTTCACAAAAGTGGAGATTTGCTGATAAGGCAAAATAGTAAGTAAAGTGTCAAGGAGAGATAGTTTTGAAAAGTGAGATTTTTTCAATAAGGCAAAATAAAGGCTAGAAAATGAAAATCAATGAAAACTAAAGCATGTACTATAATGTATTTCTTTAAAATATTTTAAAGTAAGTTTAAAATGTTTTGATCTATTGTAAAAGGATTTAAAAAGGTGTGACTTTTCTAGGTACCTAAAAATGTGCTTCCAGGTGATGCCATTACTGCAGGTCGAAGTTGCAGGTAGCAGGAACAATGCAGGAAATTTAAAGTGCATGTACTAGAAATGAATGAGGAGGACAAGTATCCTCTACAGTCCATGATTCTATAGGTCCTCCCAAGGATGAGTTAGTGCACAAGATATGGTTGGCCTTCTAGGCTATGAATTCTTCAACATGCCAAGCATGGCCGCACTCCTTAGAATTTGCATATCTTCTGACGAGGCCTTTGGGCCAGAGTTGAATACAACATGGGCACATACATCAAATGGATTGACTAGAATTCAACACCCAAGGCTGCTACAGTGAACTAAAATGCTATATATATATATATATATATATATATATATATATGAAAGTAAGATGTATTATTGTTGGTTGGCTGCATTGGGTCATTTTCAGAGGCAAAAAGTTCCTTACAAGTTCAAACTTGTGGTTTTCTCCAGAACTAGGCGGATTTGATGGATTGTGCTCTTTTGTTGAGCCTCTCATGTCTCTGTACTAGTTCACCAATGAAGGAGAGTCTATCATTTTATGTCCTTTTCATGTCTATAATAAATTTTTCTTTCTTTGTAATGGCTATTTAGGCTCTATGATCAATATAAACTAAATTTTGTCTCACTCATGTTCTTTCACTGTGTTTATTTGATAGATGTAAGATGTGTAATGTGGATAAAATGATCCATTTCATACTTTAATCTCTTTACCTTAACCTCTATTTTAACCTACATGAGTCTATGTGAATCCCCTTTAGCTTTGAGATCATTACCGTGTTATGTCAGTTGCATCCGAACACCCTAAATCTTGGTGTATCATCGTTTCCCTTTCTGTACTCCCTCTCTCCCTTTCCCTGGTGATCATTAGTGTAGGTTTAGTTGAATTATCTGGACTTTAAGTCTAGAATGAGGAACTAGCCTTCTTTGAAGGTCTGATCTCATTTGCAAGGTCTCACACCTTGAGATTGGTCCCATTGTGTCATTAGAATACTTGAATAAGCTTCAAGCATAGTACAATTCCACGTGATAAAACTTTCTAGCATGCCCAGTGGGACCAGTTCGATGATATTTATCATCTATTGAAGGATTTAGTGTGTTCTTTAATGCATCTTTCCATTCAGGGAAGTCTTCTTCGACACCATGGTGACTCTGTTGAACAAATTCGCTGGTGCAGCCAGTTCAAATGCTTAATGATTCATCAAAGATCAATGTTTGATTATACTTTTGGTCTTTTCCATCTTTCAAGAGCATCATGAATCACTTGGTCTCTTTTGGGTATGTATCCAATTTTTTGCTCATATCAGATCATTTTTCTCTAATTTAAACATTTTCTATGATTATGATATTTTACTTTAGGGTTTAACTGCGTAGTTTTTGAGTCAAACACATGACCTAGATTTCATGAGTAGTGGTTCACATGAACCCATCTCTCATGTTAATGAATGGTCCACTTAACACTCATTGCATCTAGGTGATGCTCACAGGGGTGAAGCATCGGGACTTCTCGAGAGGTCACCCATCCCAGTACTACTCTGACTCAAGCGCGCTTAACCATGGAGTTTCCCCCAAGATCAAGCCCACTTAACTTGCTACCCCATTTGTAAAACCTTCAACAAGTGTTGTGCCTTATGAACCATTCATTATAGAGCCCCTTTAGCTCATCAATTGATAAGTAGGAGGTATTTTCACAACCTGTCAAATTATGATATTTTACTTCAGGGTTTAACTGTATAGTTTTTGAGTCAAACACATGACCCAAATTTCATGAGTAGTGGTTCACATGAACCCATATCTCATGTTAATGAATGTCCAATTTAGCACTCATTGCATCTAGGTGATGCTCATAGGGGTGAAGCATCAGGACTTCCTGGGAGGTCACCCATCCCAGTACTACTTTGACTCAAGCATGCTTAACCATGGAGTTTACCCCAAGATCAAGTCCACTTAGCTTGCTACCCTATTTGCAAAACCTTTAGCAAGTGTTGTGCCTTATGAACCATTCATTATAGAGCCCCTATAGCTCATCAATTGATAAGTAGGAGGTATTTTTTGCAGTGTGTCAAATAATGATATTTTACTTCAGGGTTTAATTGTGTAGTTTTTGAGTCAAACACATGGCCCAAATTTCATGAGTAGTTGTTCACATGAACCCATCTCTCATGTTAATGAATGGTCCACTTAGCACTCATTGCATCTAGGTGATGCTCACAGGGGTGAAGTATTGAGACTTCCCAGGAGATCACCCATCCCAGTACTACCCCGACTCAAGCGTGGTTAACCATGGAGTTTTCCCCAAGATCAAGCCCACTTAGCTTGCTACCCCATTTGTAAAACCTTCAGCAAGTGTTGTGCCTTATGAACCATTCATTATAGAGCCCCTTTAGCTCATCAATTGATAAGTAGGAGGTATTTTTCGCAGTGTGTCAAATTATGATATTTTACTTGGGAGAAATTCCATGGTTAAGTGTGCTTGAGTCAGAGTAGTATTGGGATGGGTGACCTCCCGGGAAGTCCTGATGCTTCACCCCTATGAGCATCACCTAGATGCAATGGGTACTCAGTGGACCATTCATTAACATGAGAGATGGGTTCATGTGAACCACTACTCATGAAATATGGGTCATGTGTTTGACTCAAAAACTATGAAGTTAAACCTTGAAGTAAAATATCATAATTTGACACGCTGCGAAAAATACCTCCTACTTATCAATTGATGAGATAAAGGGGCTCTATAATGAATGGTTCATAAGGCACAACACTTGTTGAAGGTTTTGCAAATGGGGTAGCAAGCTAAGTGGGCTTGATCTTGGGGGAAACTCGATGGTTAAGCATACTTGAGTTGGAGTAGTATTGGGATGGGTGACCTCCCGAGAAGTCCTGATGCTTCAGCCCTGTGAGTATCACCTAGATGCAATGAGTGCTAAGTGGACCATTCATTAAAATGAGAGATGGGTTCATGTGAATCACTACTCATGAAATCTGGGTCATGTGTTTGACTCAAAAACTATGCAGTTAAACCCTGAAGTAAAATATCATAATTTGACATGTTACAAAAAATACCTCCTACTTATCAATTGATGAGCTAAAGGGGCTCTATAATGAATGGTTCATAAGGCACAACACTTGTTGAAGGTTTTGCAAATGGGGTAGCAAGCGAAGTGGGCTTGATCTTTGGGGAAACTCCATGGTTAAGCATGCTTGAGTCAGAGTAGTACTGGGATGGGTGACCTCCTGGGAAGTCTCGATGCTTCACTATTGTGAGCATCACCTAGATGCAATGAGTGCTAAGTGGACCATTCATTAAGATGAGAGATGGGTTCATGTGAACCACTGCTCATGAAATCTGGGTCATGTGTTTGACTCAAAAACTATGCAGTTAAACCTTGAAGTAAAATATCATAATTTGACATGCTGTGAAAAATACCTCCTACTTATCAATTGATGAGCTAAAGGGGCTCTATAATGAATGGTTCATAAGGCACAACACTTGTTGAAGGTTTTGCAAATGGAGTAGCAAGCTAAGTGGGCTTGATCTTGGGGGAAACTCCATGGTTAAGTGCACTTGAGTCAGAGTAGTACTGGGATGGGTGACCTCCTGGGAAGTCCCGATGCTTCACCCCTGTGAGCATCACCTAGATGCAATGAGTGCTAAGTGGACCATTCATTAACATGAGAGATGGGTTCATGTGAACCACTACTCATGTTTGACTCAAAAACTATGCAGTTAAGCCCTGAATTAAAATATCATAATTTGACACGCTGTGAAAAATACCTCCTACTTATCAATTGATGAGCTAAAGGGGCTCTATAATGAATGGTTCATATGGCACAACACTTGCTTAGGGTTTTGTAAATGGGGTGGCAAGCTAAGTGGGCTTGATCTTGGGGGAAACTCCATGGTTAAGCACGCTTGAGTTGTAGTAGTATTAGGATGGGTGACCTCCCGGGAAGTCCTGATGCTTCACCCCTATGAGCATCACCTAGATGTAATGAGTTCTAAGTGGACCATTCATTAACATGAGAGATGGGTTCATGTGAACCACTACTCATGAAATCTGGGTCATGTGTTTGACTCAAAAACTACATAGTTAAACCCTAAAGTAAAATATCATAATTTGACACACTGCAAAAAATACCTCCTACTTAGCAATTGATGAGCTAAAGAGGCTCTATAATGAATGCTTCATAAGGCACAACACTTGCTGAAGGTTTTATAAATGGGGTAGCAATCTAAGTGGGTTTGATCTTGGGGGAAACTCCATGGTTAAGTGTGCTTGAGTCGGAGTAGTACTAGAATGGGTGACCTCCTGAGAAGTCTTGATGCTTCACCCCTGTGAGCAAAACCTAAATGCAATGAATGCTAAGTGGACCATTCATTAACATGAGAGATGGGTTCATGTGAACCACTACTCATGAAATCTAGGTCATGTGTTTGACTCAAAAACTACGTAGTTAAACCCTTAAGTAAAATATCATAATTTGACACACTATGAAAAATACCTCCTACTTATCATTTTCTGTGATTATTTGCATTTTGATGCTTTAAAATGTCAAACTATTATGGGAATTATGGCTACTCTCCTCCTCCTGGCTAGAATTCAAGTTATTGGCCCCAATACCAGCAATATCAACCCCAAAACACCTCTGTGTTTAGGCCATACGCCCTTGCTGCAACAGAATATCAGCATCCTCATGATGTTTGCCACCCTCCCACCCTTGCCTAGCCTCCTTGGTAGCCTAATCATGCTTACTATCAACCTCAAGAGGTCCCTTTTGCTCCAAACCATTATGGCTACCCTACTGAGCAACCTCAAGATGCTAGCGATGGACCTTGAAAGGAGGTTGAATGACATTTATAGAGAGTGAATGTATAACCAGTAGTAATATGAGCTTGCTTATCAGGCCCATCTTCAATAGTAGCAGATGGAGGTGGAGGAAAGAGCCTATCGAGAAAAACCCTCTTTGGAGATCGTAGCTAAAGAAGAACAATTAAGGCAATTGTTTGATCAAACGAGGCTAGAAGCCCAATCAGTTCCCTCCATTTCTAATTTTGGATAGCCCCTCCCTTTTACCTAGGCTCAGCCTAGAGTAGAAATAACCCCCAAATTCAAAATCCCAAGCTTCAAACAAGGGAACTCCTCTGATCCTCCAAAACCACTTTCCAGTTTCAAAATCCCAAGTTTCAGAGGCCTTTAGCCTTCACGGGAGCTTATTCCTACACAAATCCATCCTATCACTCCTCAGGAACAACCCTCTCATAAAGTCCTTCTAGCTCACATTCCATGTTATTCCTCTTGCCCTGACACTATTTCACTTTTCAAAGACTTGTTGTCTATAGGGCTAATTAGAGAGATGAGTCAAGGAAGGAGATACTTGTAGCTAGGGAGGAGCCACTTACAAATTATGAGCTCTCATGCACTAGCTCACTCTATAGGAACAAACCAGTCTCTTGGCTAGATGCTAGATTCTATGAACCAGGAAAGGAAATGTTGGAGGCAGTTGTGGAGCAGGCTCATATTTGTGAGTCCTCATGCACTATTAAAACTCAAGAATCAAACCTACTGCAAGAAGTTAATCCTGATTAGTTGGAATAGTAATGCATCAAGCATAAGGTTAGTGCTAATTCAGATGCGTGGTTGAGTCCTTTGGATCTCGACTCTTTTAAAGAATCTTCCCATGTTGTGAACAATTTTAATGAAATCAAAGTGCCAAGGAAGCATGGTGAAAAGATCCAGTCACAAAGACAACTCTAGCAAAATGTAGTGGAGTTGTAGCCAAAGGATGAGGACATTGTGGAGGAGGTTGCTACAGAGTTAGCTCCAGAGGTTGATGATTCCATTCTATTTGATGAACTACCTAGCTACATTGAAGATGAGGAAGGTGGGCAAATGCCAACATTGGTTGCAATTCTGGATAAACATAAAGACAATAAAAATGATGGAAAGTTGTTGCAGGTTGAGGCCCAACATGACAATGAAATTCTAGCCCATGAAGAAGAGCATAGAGGTAGCCCTAGTCTAAAAAATGCAAAGGTTAATTATGTAGACCTATTTGAGGAGTTCCCATATTTTATTGAAGATAGCGATGTGGAGATTGAACATGGGCAAAAACAAATTAAAGATTTGTTCTTGATTATACAACATGGATATCAGCTTCTTGGCGGAGAAGATTTCACCATTAAGCACGTGCAAGGCTCATTTTCTGAGCCTAAAATAGAAAAGCATGAGCATCATGATCACAAGGTGGAGGTAACCATATTTCCAATTGAGCACTAAAAGCTAGAGCATTCAGACCAGAAACAAAATTATGAAGAACTAGAGCATAGGCATGAGATCAATTCTATTGATTTGCATGTCATTTCAAAGGGATGTCCTATCAGGGATCTAGCCTAACTGGAATCTAATCATGAAGAGTCACCACTTGTCATGCTTACCTCTGAGCATGAAGTTGAGCATCAAAATGAGTGGGATCAGCCCATTTATCCACTTCCAGGTAGCTGCATTTCCAATCAGTTTAGGTAGGTAAGTGAGTTTGTTCCAATTCTTGGAGAAGTGCTTCATTAATTTGTTATATGTCAACTCCTTCCCCATATACTGTTAACTATCCATAGGCATCTAAAGCATTGTAAATTATTGAGAAGGCCAATTATTTTGAAAAACTAGTTAATGTCTTTGTTTAATTTCATTTCTGGTTGGTTAGTTTAGGTTTAGGTTAGTTTTGTTTCTATTTTAGGTTTCCCTTCAATAAGTACTTTTGCACAGGCAACTTTCTCATTAGGAGATTGTTTGTCTTGTTATGTGTTTTTATGTTCTCTAGAGGTAGTTTCAATTTTGTTTGGTCATGTTGCTACAGTTCCTTTTTGACTCTATGCCCAATGGATTGTATAAGGAAGCTAGATCCTTGTGTTTAAGAGGCAAACACCCTTACATAGTCACCAAAATGTTGTCATATTTTGCCCAACGCCAAATATCCTAAAAAAATCCCTTCTTCTATCTAAAATATCTGATCTGAGATATCTGAAATAGAAGAAGTTTCCCTTAGAAAAAAATCTCCAAAAATTTCCAAGTGTTTTGCCTTTTCTTTGCCTTAGGCGGCAAAAGTTTAGTTTGGCAAACCTTTGGTTCAGTGGTTTAGCAGTTTGCCAATTCACTGATTCACTGGTTTGCTGACTAAAGGGGTGAGCAGGTGGCAAGAAGTAGCTAAGATAGGAAGTAGTAAAGTGGCAAAGGTTTGCATTTATTGGCAAACTTAAGGTTTGGTGAACCTTAAGTTCACCAATCGGAAGGTTTGTCGATCAGTGACTTTGTCAACAAAGGAAAAGGAGAGGGGGTGAGGTGACATAAAAATGGCTAAGAAAAAGAACAAAAAAGGGCTATCGGCGAAGTGGCCAAATACCAAACTCGTCAAATAGTTCAAATCTCAAAAGTTCACCGAATGGAGGGCCCAAAAGGAAGAAAGATGAAGTTGCAGCGATGGTTCATGATAGGGAGGATGTTAGAATACTCTATCATTGAGGGGGGGAGGATTCACTGATAAGGCAAAAGGTGAAGGAATGGATGTTTCACAAAGTGAAGATTTCAATGATAAGGTAGAAAATGGCTAAGACAAAAAAGAAAAGAGGGTTGGCAAAGGGAACAAAGGTGAGAAATTGGGGGATCGGTGAAAGTGCGAAAAGAAGAAATAGTTCACGATTTCCTAAAATCATGGACAGGGTGATAGGTCGATAAAAGAGGCCAATTGAGAGAAGATATAAGGTCAAGTTCATGATAGTGCAGGTTTGCTGATAAGGCAAAAATAGAAAGCAAAATCGGCTAAGGCATGGGCAATTCAAGAAAAGGAAAGTTTGCCGACAAGGTGAAAAAGTGTGAATTGGTTGGCTAGTCAGGAAAACAGAAAAAAGGGGTAACTTTCCTACTAGTTCATGATTTCATAGATTCACCGATATGGTGAAACATTAAAGGGAAAAAGTGGCGAAGGAAAGAATAGTTCACAAAAAGAAGAGATTGTTGATATGACAAAAGGTAAGGTAAGGAAAGTTTTGAAAATGAGGAAATCACCGACTAAAGGGAGAAAGAAGCCATGGTTCACAAAAGTGGAGATTTGTTGATAAGGCAAAATAGCAGATAAAGTGCCAAGGAGAGATAGTTTTGAAAAGTGAAATTTTGTTGATAAGGTAGAACAAAGGCTAGAAAGTGAAAATCAATGAAAATTAAAGCATGTACTATAATGTATTGCTTTAAAATATTTTGAAGTAAGTTTAAAATATTTTGTAGTATTGTAAAAGGCTTTTAAAAGGCATGACTTCTTTGGGTGCCTAAAAATGCACTTCCCTGTGACGCCATTACTGTAGGTCAAAGTTATAAGTAGCTGGAATAGTGCAGGAAGCGTAGGTACCATAAATGAATGAGGAGGACAAGTACCCTATGTGGCCCATGCTTCTGTAGGTCCTCCCAAGGATGAGTTGGTGCACAAGATATGGGCTGCCTTCCAAGCTATGAATTCTTCAACATGCCAAAGATGGCTGCACTCCTTAAAATCCCACATATCTTCTGATGGGGCCTCTCAGGTAGAATTGAATGCAACATGGGTGCATAAATCAAATGGATTGACCATAATTCAATGCCTAGGGCTGCTACAGTGAACTAAAATGCTATGTATACATGAAAGTAAGATGTATTGTTGTTGGTTGGCTGTACTGGATCATTTCCAAAGGCAAATAGTTCCTTGCAAGTTAACCTTGTGGTTTTCTCTAGAACTAGACGGATTTGATGGATTGTGCTCTTTTGTTAATCCTCTCATGTCTCTATACCAATTCACCAATGAAGGAATGTTTATCATTTTGTCCTTTTCATGTCTATAATAATTTTTTCTTCCTTTGTAATGGCTATTTATTCTCTATGATCAATATAAACTAAATTTGCCTCTCTCATTGTTCTTGCACTATGTTTATTCCATAGATGTAAGCTATGTATGGTGGATAAAATGATCCCTTTCATACATTCATCTCTTTTCCTTAACCTTTGTTTGAACTTGCATGAGTTTGTGTGAATCCCCTTTAGCTTTGAGATCATTATTATGTTAGGTCAGTTGCATCCAAACACCCTAAATCTTGGTGTATCACTATTTCCCTTTCTGTACTCCCTCTCTCCCTTTTCCCTAGTGATCATTAGTATAGGTTTAGTTGAATTCTCTAAACTTTAAGTCCAGAATGAGGAACCAATGTTCTCTAGAGGTCTGATCTCATCTACAAGGTCTCACACCTTGAGATCAATCCCATTGGAATGCTTGAACAAGCTTCAAGTAGGGTGCAATTCCACATGATAACAATGTCTTAGATATGATGTCCATGGTATCATCATGAAATGTAGTAGAAGTAGAAGAACCATCATCATCTTCTTTCACATGGCTATTCATGGAGATGAATTTGGTTAGATATTTTAATATCAAAGGATACACACCCATGAGGGTTGTGAAGTTATCAAAATCATGTATATAAAAAAGTGCTTGGACTTCATATATGGAACATTTAGAAACATCAATATCATTCATGGATGCTATGTGATCTAAAAGATGAGGATGCACATTAGTGAATTTAGAGAAATTTTTGAAGTCTAGGATATATGCATGCAAAGATTCCAAAGAGGAATAACATGAAGATGCCATAATGAAATGTTCTAGAAAAACAATGCACAATCAGATCTATTCATTAATCAAGTACCACCAATGTGAAAGTAGGATTGCAATCAAAGACCTACAAAGGCAAGAGAAGCGAGGTCTTCCAAAAATGTGATATTCTTAGTAACCACAACAACTAAGTCTTGCAAATGTAGGAAGTCTAGTATGTGAAAATGAAGTGCCTAAATAATGTATCCACTCGAATGCAACAATGATTTGCAATGCTTTTCTTTGAAAAGGATGCACTAAATGCTAGACTAGCTAGGGTTTTACTAACAAAACCTTGGATCTTAAATGCTCACTTCTAGACCAATTTTTTTTGATGCAAGTCTTATTTTTGCACACAAATGAATTTTATGAAATGATATAGAAATGCAAGATCAGATTTGAAATGTTTATAACAACAGCAAAATCTGAAATGAGATTTTAACTACAAACCCTAGGTTTGAATTCGACTAGGTTTTTCAAAAATGCAAGGTTTTCAACAAAACCCTAGCAAATGAGAGCTTAAAATGAAAGATACAACACCATAAAATGATTATCTACCATAATTCCAATCAGATCTGATGCAAATAATTAGATATTTAAATCTTTCTATGATGATATATAACATATGCAATGAAAACAATGCACACATATGCCTTTTTGCAAGCCTAAAATGCTAGATTTTTTAAACTTTTGTCAATGCAAAATATGCAAAAATGCCTTATAAAAACAAGGATGATAAGGTAAAGTGAATTAAAACCCTTTAATTAATCCAATAATGCAACAAGATTTTCAATGACACACCAATCTAGATAGGTTGAATATTATCTAAATTTCCTAAAAATGCAAGGCTTTTACAAACCCTAACAATGAAATCATGCAAGATTAAGCTATATAGCTATGCAAAATGATGAATGAATTGAATATAATCAGATAGAGGGAAAAAAATAGCTCAGATCTGATGCAATAAGGATTCCAAAGTGTAAGAAACAATGGGTTCCCCAAAATGTAGTGTAGAAAAGAGAGACTAGTTCAATAGATCAAACTAGGTCAAACCCTCTTCTACAAAACATTCGGGGCACAAACTGAGCTTGGATTCTACACAAGAAGGAGAGACAAACTATAGGGGTTCTTCCCTTTTGTTGTATTTATAAGGAATTAACCAAATCCAATCAATCAAGCTAGAGTGAAGACATGAAACCCTAGTTGACGAAGATTGGAGCATATTAGACAATCAAAAATAGATATGGACAATCTGAAAGAAGCATAGAGATTAGTGAATAGAGGAGAACCTGATTTTGGAGGTCAAAATTCCTAGGACAAGGGAACTTGGATGCATTGGTCCTAAATTATGGTTTCTAGAAATTAGTTCTTCTGTCGGGTCTATAACAACAAACTTAGTCTTCTTCCTAGAGATCACCTTTCTAAACCTATCTATCTAGCCTATACACACAAAAAGAGGGAAAAGGTTGGGTTCTATTTAGGAGATTTCTTCAGTCAAGCCTTGTGAATGGTGTTTACACCTCCACAATAGAAATAATGATTGATAAAGAGTGTGTGCCCTAGGATGGTAGAGGTAAATCCAAATTAGAATGGAATGATAGCACAAAGCATGATGGAAAGAAGTGACAATGAGCCCAGAGACCCTTGCATGCTTGTAGACAGCATCACAACTTGACTCAAGAAGTTGGTGTAGCCTTCAATATTTTATCAAGACCTGCAATATGTTAGTGCCGCAACAATAATCCACAAGATAGAGTTGTAGAGATAAAGAGAGAGAAAGAGAGAGAGTGTAAGAGTGCCAAGATTTGCTAGAGAGAGTTAGATAGTTCAAATTAATAGAATAACTTACTTTTATATGCATTCCCATTGATTTCCAGAGAATTAAACCACACAAGATTAACATTTGGAATATTTTAAGAGGCCTAAGCTGACAATGCCACAATTTAGGGCATGGCTAAAAGAGGGCCTAGGGTGCTTGGATGCCCTAGTCCTTTATCCACATAGTCCCTGAAAGAGGACACTTAAAGCATGCTTAGCCCTACCTTATGATTCTTTTCTGGGTTTCATGCATTAGGATCAAGAACTACATGCTTAATGCTCAAAAAGGTATTAAAATAGTTCCTAATTAACAAGGGTGAATTTTTGAGGTCCATCTAGGAGCTAAACTAAGTGTAAAATGGTGGTGTACAGATTTTACAATGTTACACTTCCCTTCTTGACAAACACTATTCAAAGGTGAACATATTGATGGAGGAGATCAAATAAACATGGATTAGGACTGGTTGTTCCATTTTCATGGATGGGTAGACTGATATTTGACATTGACCACTCATTAATATTATTCATACATGTCTTGTTGGTTCATACTTTCATAGACCTATTGATTTCTTTGGGAAATAAAAGGATGTTGACTACTAGGTTTCCCTTTTAAAGGAGGCCATAAAGGAGGTTGGTTCTTCTAATGTTGTACAAGTTGTGAGAGATTCATCTCATGTTTGTAAGTTAGCTAGTTTGATGGTTGAGAGCACTTACAAACATATTTTTTGGACTCCATGTTGTGTACATGCTTTGAAAGACATTGGAAAAATATATTGGGTGAAGATAATAGTGGTTGAAGCTAGGGACATACAAATGTTTGTATGTAACCATTAGGCTTCACTTGCATTATTCTGATCATATTCAAAGAAATAATTTCAAAAACTAGTTGAGACTAGATATGCTAGCTATTTTATTTACTAGAGAGGATGGTGGAGGTGCAAGATGCTCTACAGTCCATGTTGGTTTTTGGAGAGTGGGAAAAAGTGGGCTTCATCAAAGATAAAAGAAGGGAATAAGGTGACAGAAAGGGTACTTAATGACACTTGGTAGTCCAATATTAGGTAAGAAATTTTTATTTATTGTGTTTCTAACTTTCTACTTTGTTTTTTATTTAAATTTAATTTAAAACTTAAATTATTACTAGTGTTAATGTCTTACAGTTTTTTAAGGTTTCTTGCAGATATATTTGCTCTATCATATCACCTATTGTGGGAGTGATCACGTATGCAGATATAGACTCTCCTAGCCTTGGAGAGATTTATGAGACTTTTGATAGAATGCTTGATCAAATGAGACAAGCAATTCATGGAAAGAATCTTGAATTACAATTCTATGAGTAACATATCAGACCTATTGTCACAAAGAGGTAGAACAAAATGAACACCCCTCTTCATATGGCTACCTATGCTCTTAATCTGAAGTGGTATGCACCTAGACTTGATCAAATTCTTCCTTTTGAGGATGATGAGGTAATGGTGGGGTTTATGACAACCCTTCATAAGATGTATAGAACTAAGGAGGGAACCATAATTTGAGTAGTGGATTTAGTTTTCTGATCTTTAGGGTCTTACATTCAGCAAACCAGAGGCTAGGATGGATAGGGCCACTATTGCACAAAAAACCCCATTAAATGGTGAAAATTTCATGGGAAGGACACACCAAAGTTGAAATAACTTGCTATTCATTTAATCTCATAGAATGCTAGTTCCTCTACTATAGAGAGTAATTGGTCAACCTATGTCTCCATCCACTCAATCAAGAGGAACCATCCTACCTCAAAATAAGAAGAAAAATTAGTAGCAGTTCATAGTTCCTTGAGACTTTAGGAACAATAGACTACTGAGTATTGACATACTCCAACGTGTTGGGATATTGATCCTGAAGATGTTAGGAAGATTTATGAGGAGGAGGTGCAACTTGAATTGGTCAGGGTTCCATTGGATGATCCACTTCAGGCAGAGAGTGACAGTAACATAGATAGTTCTTCTGATATTGATAGCCCAAATGAGGCATAGATTGTTCCTTTGAGACTTTGATCTTAACTTTAATTTTGAACTTTAAATTTGAGAATTTGAATAATGAAATGCTTTAATACTATTGTTATATTGTTGTCATTGTTAAATTTCCTATTGTTTATAGTACTATAGTTAACTATCATTAATTATACTACTATCATGATTAATTTTATTATTGTTTATAGTTTATACTACTTTTAGACTACTATCATGATTAATTTTATAATTTAATGCTGCTTATTCTATTTGTTATACTATTTTCATGATTTATTGGCATATTGATATTGTTTTTATTGACACATCTCTCCCTTTCTCTCTCTCTTTCTATATATATAATATATTTTTAAAAAATCATATATATAATCATATAAATATATTGAAAAATTCATATATATATATAATTACATATATATTTTGAAAAATTCTTATATTGTCATCCCTTGTCGTCCCCCAAAAATGGCCCTCAAACTACCATCCTCAAAATACATCCCCTACCATCCCCTCATCCCCATCCTCGAAATGCCATGGAACATAGTTTTATATCAAACCCATAGAATAATTTAGCTACTCGATACAAGAGAACAAGATGTTGATAGTAAGGATTACTGAGGGGGGGTGAATTAGTATTCCACAAAACAACTTCTTAACAAGTTTGTTAATCCAATTTCCAAAATTAATAATATGAAAATAGAGTAAGCATAGAAACAACAACACATAGACATAACACATGAACACCAGGATTTTTATGTGGAAAACCTAAAAACAGAAAAACCATGGTGAGTGTTAGCTCACAATATATTATTATAGCACAATAAAGGATTACAATAAGGCTCACTACCCTAAGAAATGTTCACTGCAAGAAAGGCTCACTACCTAGAGAAGAAAAGAAGAAGGAAGAATGACTCACTACCAAAATTAGCTTCTCATATTGCATCTATCCATGCATGATTACAACTCCAATGAAGGATAGGAATACTAACTCAAAACTCTTCATCTCTGACTGCTTTGTTTCACTATTCTACTTTTACATAGGAGCAATATATCTCTTTTCTTACCCTTACACAATAGCTTTTCTTTAGATGTCACACATTCACATTCGTATCACACACACCAAACACTGAATTTGATCCTATATTTATACCCACAACAATTAAGATCTTCATATTAGGTTCAAATACTCAGATGAAGTGTATAGTTAATAGACTTGTAGCATGTCGGCCAAATCCATTCATCAAAATACATAGCAGACCTAAATAACATTTGAAACATCTTCTCATATGTCAGCTCCAACTATAGAACCACTTAGGATAAAGTTTTAATCAATAGAACTTACCGCACATAAATCAAACTATCATGTCGGCCTCAAACTCAGACTGCTACTGGTTTGGTTCAACAGTCAGGTTACATCATTTATTGCAGATCATAGGGCTTGCTCAAAGTCATATCAAAGACTCATCAGACATCATCAATCATATCTTTAGAACCGCAAAGCAAAATATTCTTTAGTAGCAAGATGTGGACCATCAGAACTCAGACTCTATCACAGTCAAACTCTATTAAACATTGTGGCGATACTCATCAACTTACAACTATCTTTTCGGTGGACTTCAGATCTTACAACTCTAGACTTAGACACTTCATACAAGTGTGTACAACACCTCAAAATTGCATAACAAAATATGCACTTACAGAGAAATGTGGATCATTTTACTTCGTATTGTACACTATCCCTGTCTTACTTCTATTCATCTAGACTTAGATGTTTTCTTCAAATGACTTTCAGAGGAAGTCATGACCTGAATATTGGAATGTATTATCATCAAGTGACTGAGTCAACATACCTAAACTACATTTGCTGGTCTTCATCTGTGGAGGTATACTGATCCAGTTTCTTTCCCTTACTCTGAATACTATTCATATTTAGTTAGTCTGGCCTTCCGGTCTTGAACACTCTTGTGTCTTGTTCCAAATCGAGTTGGTCTTCCAGAGTGATGTCTTCTTTGTCTTGTTGATGTATCCTCTTTGCCTTGTTACCATCAATGACAACATTCATAGCAGTGTCTCTTGCTAACACAAGACTTATGTTGAAACCTCTTGTATTGAGATCCAAGGACTGAGGGGTTGTTTGATTTAGGCTGGACAACTAAGAGGGGAGGTGAATCAATTGTCCCAAATCTTTAACACTTGCAACTATTTCTTTATCACACAAAACTAATTAATGATATAAACATTTAAAGCATGAATCATCAACACACGAGCAGAAACAAATAAACACAGAACACCAAGATTTTTACGTGAAAACTCGGTTAAGGCAAAACCACGGTGGGGGTTGACCCACAACGATTTGTAGCCTGTTAAAAGTACTTTAGAAAAATAGAAGGTACATGCCTTTGGGCGTATTGCCCAGAGCTCACTGTTCAAAAGAGGCTCACTGCCTACATAATTTATGTTTTAATACAAAAGGAATTAACTAATAAATAGCATCTCTTTCATGCCTAGTTCAGTTTCATTGAATGCTCACAAAACTTATGCTCTGCCCCAAATACTTCTTCTCTAACTCTTCATCAAAACAACTCTTGTTCTTTTCCTTCTCCTCTACTCTACCTTTTGATTCTTTCTTTTGATTATTTTTGCACAAGGATAATTTTCCACAACTCATCAACAAGTATTTATACACTTCATCAACCTTGGAATGAACATCAAGGTTGGCACTACAAACATCTGACTTAATGCAAATCACTAAGTTGTCGGCCAAACATAACTAGGACTCAAATCTTCCTTGATCAACATGCCACGCTTCATAGAATTGCTCTTAGATCATCCGCAACATGCTTGAATCATTCAGTCGGCCAAGACTGAGAAGAATAGCAACACCAAGAAGAAAATCTTCATTGCCAAGATAAAAATTCAATGCAGACCTCCAACATAGCAGTCACACAATCTAGAGGCTTCCACAAGCACATCGAATTCAACAAAAAACATCTGCACTCCTCCAAATCATCCGAATCACTTGCATCTTCCTCCGGAACCTCAAGAACACTATCTACCATGATTGTCACATTAGAAAGATTGCTTGTGGACCTCCAAACCATGAACCACTTGGTTGGATGATACACACTGACTTCCCAAGCCTTCCTCTAGATCTGCAGATCATCATTTGACATATTTGGAACAATCCAGACCTCTTTTTTGTCACTTTCTCACTTCTGAATATTGCAGGAACTGATTTTACTCAGATGGCCATAACTTCTTCATATCTTAATGTGAATCTCTCAAAACTTAACTAGAGCTTCTTCAAACAAACTTCTACATAGCCATATGGTTTGCATACATTGATCTTTATTAATTTTCTCAATATCCTCAACAATCCAGTCTTCTATACAGGCAGCAAAATAGGATACAGTTGACACCAATGACAACAAGGATATGTTGACATCAATGACAACATCGCTTAGGCACATATTTGCAACAATCTCTCCCTTTGTCATTGATGGCAACATATGATGTAAAAAATTGATTTGACCATCAACACAAGAACTTCTTCCCCTTTCTCTTCTCACTTCAATTACTTTCTTCACTGCTCCCCCTTGCATCAACAACTAGTTTTTCACATGAACTTCTCTCCCCCTTGGACATCAATGGTAAAGGGCACATATTTGCAATATTTTCTCCCTTTTTGTTTCAGACTGATCCCAACATTTACATACTAACTACTCCCCCTGAGTAGTACCTCCTTGACATCAATACGGATCACAAGATGCGACTGTGAATTCCACTGAACTGATGCACTCTAGTGCATCTTAATTCTGATCAAGAGGGGTAACGACCCCTAACTTCTCTCTGAGATACTCAAAAGTATCCTTGGGAAGAGACTTAGTGAAAATATCCACAATCTAATCCTTTAAAGACACAAACTCCAACTTTACTTCATTCTCATTTACCTTCTCTCTCAAGAAATGAAACTTAATGGATATATGCTTTGTCTTTGAATGCAACACTAGATTTTTTGAGATGCTTATTACACTTGAATTATCACAGAAGTTTGTGATAGGTCTTCAAACACAATTCTGATGTCTTTCAACATTTGCTTCATCCACAGAACTTGAGTACAATTGTTTGTTGCTGCTATATACTCTGCCTCTGCAGTAGACAGATATATTGCCTCTTGCTTTTTGCTTATCCAAGAGACCAATCTTCTTCCCAAGAATAATGCACCACCACTAGTACTTTTCTTGTCATCCACATCTCCTGCCCAATCAACATCTGTATATGCATGAAGAGTAAAGTGATTATCTTTTGGATACCACAATCCATAATTAATTGTCCCCTTGAGATATCTAAAAATTCTTTTGATTGCCACAACATGGGATTCTTTAGGATCAGATTGAAATCTAGCAACAAGTCCAACTGCATTCATGTTGGCAGGTCTAGTCTGAGTCAGATAGAGCAATCCTCCAATCATTGATCTATACCTTTTCTGATTTACCTTGGGGGAGTCATCATGTTTACTCAACTTGCATCTAGTTACCATAGGTGTACTCATTGGCTTTGAGTCTTCCATTCCAAACTTCTTCAACAATTCTTTCACATACTTGGACTGAGATATGAAGATACCTAAATTTGACCGAACAATTTGTAGACCTAGGAAGAAATTTGTCTCACTAAACATTGACATCTCAAATTCACTTTTCATCTGATCAGCCAATGCTTTGTACATATATTCATTTCCACCAAAAATGATATCATCAACAAAGAGCTCAACAATCAGGATGTCCTTATGATTAATCTTGAAGTAAAAATTACTATCAGTAGTGCCTTTCCTAAATCCTAGCTTAAGGAAATATTTATCCAATCTTGCATACCAGGCTCTTGGGGCTTTCTTGAGTCCATACAAAGCTTTTCTCAGTCTGCAGACCATATCTCTCTAATCAGACAACTGAAAACCTTCTAGTTGCTCAATGTAGACTTCTTCCCCCAACTCTCCATTAAGGAATGTTGATTTGACAGCTATCTGATAAACTTTAAAATCTTTGAAAGCAACAAATGCAAGAAATAATCTGATTGCTTCTATTCTTGCCACCAGAGCAAAAGTTTCCTCAAAATCAATTCCTTCCACTTGAGAACAGCTTTTGTATACCAACCTTGCTTTGTTTCTTACAACTTCACCATCTTCATTTAGTTTATTCCAGAAGACCCATTTGGTTCCAATCACATTTTTGTCCTCAGGTCTAGGAACAAGATCCCAATTGTGATTCTTTTCAATTTGCATCAATTCTTCTTCCATTGCTTTTACCCAATTTTCATCATTGTAGGATTCACTTACTGATTTAGGTTTAATCTTTGAAATCAAACAAATCTCCTCTTGATATTCATAAAATTTTCTCCTAGTTCAAACACTTTTACTCTTATCTCCTATGATTTGATCTTCAGAATGATTCAATCTTACATACCTGGGAGTTTTGGGAATTGCTTGAACTTCTATTTCTTGAGCTTGTTCCTTGACATATGTACTATCCTCTTGAGTTCATGGCATTTCCAGATCAATATGGGTCTAAGTTTGGGTTTGAACTTGCCTTCCTTGACTTGGATTTTCATCTTGATCATCTTAATCATATCTGCAAGACCTGGAATCTCCTTCTTTTCTCTCATCAACTCTAACATTAGCACTTTCAACAATCTTTTTCAATCTCTTGTTAAAGCACCAGTAAGCTTTGCTTTGAGTAGAGTAACCTAGAAAAATTCCTTCATCACTTCTTGCTTCAAACTTGCCTAGATCCTCAACTCTTTTGATATAGCATTTACTACCAAAAACTCTGAAATATCTTACAATAGGAGGATGACCAAACCAGAGTTCATAAGGAGTCTTACCAGAATTGCCTTTGATCTGCACCTAGTTAAGAGTGTAGATAGTAGTACTTACAACTTCTCTCCAATAAACTTGTGGAACATTTGATTCCATCATCATGGTCTTGGTAGCTTCTTCAATGGTCTAGTTCTTTCTCTCCACAACTCCATTTTGTTGAGGAGTTCTAGGAACATATAACTGTCTTTTTATTCCATGCTTTTCACATAATGTATCAAACTCATTGGAGGTAAATTATCCACCTCTGTTGGATCTTAGACACTTTATCTTCATACCAATTTCATTTTCCACCATAATTTTGAACACTTTGAATTTGTCAAGAGCTTTTGATTTTTCTTTTAAGAAAGTTACCCTCATCATCCGAGAGTAATCATCAATCATCAACATAAACTATTTGTCTCCTTGCACACTCCTAATTCTAGCAGGACCACATAGATCAGTATGCACAAGTTCCAATCTCCCACTTGAAAATTGTTCTTTACTTTTGAATGATGTTTTGTTCTATTTACCCAATTGACATTCTCTACACATGCTATTAGGTTTCACAAGTCTTGGAAGATCTCTTATAGCCTGAGTAGAACTTATCATGACAATGTTGTCAAATTCACATGACACATTCTCCTATGCCACAAGCAACTCTGATCTTATCTGTGCAATCAAACAAATTTTACCAGAGCTACTTAATTGAAAGTGTTAAGGGTAAAATTGGATTTGTTAAATCTTTTGTGGCTTAGATGTTAAAATCCTCCTTTCACCCTAACATTGAAGGATCTAGGGTCGAATGGAAAGCATTATCATACCCTAGAGTCACTTTCAGATGTTAGGAAACTTGGATTAGGGAATTAATTATCAATGTTTCCTTCTCCTATGCTCAATTGACCATTAAAACCCTAATTAAGCAAATACGACAACAAATTAATGAATTACAAAAAAAGCTCTTGCAGACGGGAGTAAAATGCTGAATTATAGACTACCTATTTTCGGGGTTTCGAAGAGGAACAATCGGGGACACTGGAGCTGGTGCCCAAGTCCAAGGTACCTACTTTTTCAAGGAATCTGGACCTCCTTTGGACACTGATCAACCCTGTAACTTCTGTTTTCGGGAAATAGTCTATGGAGAACATTGGATTGAGTGCCCTAGTCCCAAAAGTGCTCCTTTGTCCATCTTTTCTTTAGATCTCAAATCCCTGATGTCTTTCCAGCCTTCCTACAACTCCAGTTTTCCCAGATGCGACACGTGTAACCTGCAATCACAAGACTTGGTTTGGGGGTTGTGGTGTTTAGAGGTTTGCCTTAGTCAAACCCTAGAGAACACTTAAGTCTTTGAACACCTTTTTTAGCCAAAGAGGGCATGCCCTTGTGAGGCAGAGGC
This sequence comes from Cunninghamia lanceolata, assembly GCA_027924645.1. NCBI lineage: Eukaryota > Viridiplantae > Streptophyta > Pinopsida > Cupressales > Cupressaceae > Cunninghamia > Cunninghamia lanceolata. The sequence continues at coordinate 33,262,770 of BSBN01001583.1, read as the reverse complement.
CAAAAACCAAAGGAATCAATGATAAAAACACAATGATATGTCACCTTGTAGTGAAGATTTCATGAAGGAAGATGCTCTTCATGCCATGAAGGAATTGATGCTCAAATCTACAAATATCAACACACAAAATACACAAGTCTGCTCTTGCAACACAATAGAAAGCCTTGAATCACCTTGAGACCACAATAGCCTACTAGTAATCATCTAGTTTACAAATGAATGCCTACACATGCTTATATATGCATCTACAAGCACTCCCACCAAGATATTTGAAATTCAAACTTACCGTGTCGACAAAGGGACCTAATAACGGTCACTAACCAACACCTAGAAATTGAGGCTGCCCTAAAATAGGGTAGGACTAGGGCACGGGTGTCCAAGTCCCCCTATTTTAGGTAGGATACATCTCAAGGGGTCCTCCTAGGTCCTATTTGCCATGGGACTTAGGTCCCATTCCATCAGGGTGTTAAAATATGAACTAAAATGTCCTAAATGCATGCTAAAGACTCGAGAGCTAAACCTTATGAGGGAAAAGCCTCCAAGGGGACATTTTCTGACATTACATTTAGCCCCCACTTTAATGTATGTATGAACACGAGGCCCATACATGCATTAAAATAAGGTCACAAACACAGCGAACACACCAAGCATGGAGAAGACATGCCGATCACATAGAAGATAGTAACAGATACACAAAACATGGAGAAGACAGTTACAATCACACATAACATAGAGCAGATAGTTAATGCATGGAAGACATAAATGATATCTTTTCTTTTCTTTTTCTCATATATATGAAATGCAAATGCAAGTACTGGAAAGTAAACAAACCTCCCAAAATGCAAGTGCTACTCGATGGCATTCATCTCTGCATATGGGGAAACACACACGCAATACACACAAAACCTCCCAAAATGCACGAAGCACTACTCAAGGTGCTGGTCACTACATATGGGGCAACAAACATGCCATACAAAACAAGCATGCCAAAACACGCACACTTGAAGACACGAAGAAAACACGATAAACAAGAAATGGTGTGCTCCATATTTCTAGGCTCATCAGCATCTCAGGAACATTACAGGCATATGCTGATGATTGGGCTTCACCACAACAATTGCTGAAAACACACTTAAGGGTTGAGTTAGTCACATAACTGCTCCCCACCTTCATAGAGGACTTTTGAAAATGCAACCCCACCTATGTCACGGAGACGCCTTACAATGAAAAGGAAGCATGGCATACCACCCCACCTGTGTCACGGAGACACCTTATAGTGAAAAAGGATGTATGAGATCAAAACTATACAACCCCACCCACATCATGGAGATGCCTTACGGTGAAAAGGAGGTATACGCAATAGATAGATAGATTGATTGATTGCAAACAAACTCAAGATGTAGGAAGTACTCATTGTACTAGCTTACACCTGAGGACAAGCACATTGCTAACATCTACAACAGATAGCTTACCTTATATATGCCCCCACCTTAAAGTGGTTAATATCAGTTATCGATATCAAGCACACTAAGGTAGGAAGAAAACACACAAGGGAACACCAACTTTTGCAAAGCCCATGCCCCCCAGAGGTGACATGTACTTTACGATCACCAAATGTTCCCATAAACACATCCCTGCAAGAAACATGTTAGTGTCTACAACATCATGATAAACAACAACATCAATGCATATGATTAACCACACAAAGAGCCAAGGTTATACAATGAATTTAGAGTTCGAGGATAGCTAGGGGATATATTACAAAGCTCTTTGAATCAAGTACCACCAAGGCCAGATTCAAAGGCAAACAAAGGTGCACGGAGCAGCAGTATTGTTAAGGTTTGTAAATGCAACGGAAACATTATAAAATTCACTACACGGAAAGCACAAGTGCTTCCACTAGCCAAGCATCGGATAAAATAAACAACCCCATCGTCATATTAGGAACTATAGTCTAATTTTTTATTTCTCTCAAAAGGGACACTAGGTCTACATCAGTATAAATGTTTGTCATCATCCGCCTACCAGATGGAAACACTAGAGGAAGGGAAACAATAAATAAGAGAGGAGAAAACAAGTGTCTTAGGGAAAGTCACATAGGAGGGTGCCCCCAAGTCACCAACCACGATGCTATGTCCATAAGACACAACACACAGCAATGAAATCAGAGAGAGGCAATTTGGAAGAATGATGATACAAATAGAAGGTCACAACAGAGACGGTCTCCTGGTATCCCAAACCTTACAGGAGAATCTGAGGTCATCCTAGGAGGCCTAAACAACATATAACACATCACGAGAGAGATAAAGGGTTAGAGATACTTACCTATAAGGTCTTCATGCTAAGTCCTATCATCAAGTAAATCATCATCATCCTCCCATTCCCTATTGTTAGAGGAAGGTTGGATATAAGGTATCATAGCCCAATTCTTGTCTTTCTCATCATGTTGTTTATTATTAGATCATGTTTATTTGGTTGAATTTTGGGATCATTTTTTTCTTGTTGAGATGCCAGGTAAGCTCATTGCCTTCTTTTTCTCCCTTTTGCAAGTTTACATAGGTATATTTTATGACTTAGTTTTTGTAACATAGGGCTTTGATTTGTTATGGATATTTGCGTTGTAGAGGAAGAATCACTAAGATCAAAGGTCCTTTGTCTAGGTGGAATGTTTTCTTGTTCAAGCTTACTTTCGTGCTTATTCTCTATCCTCTTAGTGATGTCCAAATGACTTGAATGTTCAAACAAAGGAGGGACATTAAAGGTCTTCTCTTGCTTAGTGAAATCCAAGGTGTGTGAACAATCCACTAAAGGAAGAAGGTTGGTGGGAGGATCCATAGAGGTATGAATTTTATTATTATTAAGTGAATGCTTATTTTCTACCCATGGAATGCTCTTTGTTAAAGGGAGCTCTTCATTCACAAATACTTCATCTTGGCCAGGGAGAGAAGTGGAATTACTAAAGCTATCCCTAGTCTTCTCATTTGAGTATTCAGTTATAGGGGAAGTAGGATAACCTATGGGATTATCATCAGCCTTTTCTTTGCTACTCATGAAGAAGAACTTAGTTAAGCTTTCTAATATCATAGGATGTTCACTCATGAGGCTTAAAAATTGGTCAAAATCAAGGTTTTTTATAAATGCATGCAAATATACCATTGAAAAAAGACATGAAGGTGCCATTTCAATGTAAGATCAGATTTTTAAAAGCCTTTTCAACTTTATGCAAAAGTCAAGTGCAAAACTATATGCAAAAATGATCTTAAAATGCTTGATTTTTGGATACTTTTTCAAAAGCCAATGAATGAAACAAAGGATGTTGTAAGGATTTCAGTCAAGGGTAGCAAGTTATATGTCTGATATCAGTCCAAAACAACAATATAATCACTCTCAACACACTCTTGATGTAAATCCAAGATAATGCCAAGTCAAAATATAGTGAAAATATGTCAAAATGAGCACTTTTTTCACCAAAATTCAATGCAAAAGAGCATAACAAAGGGTGTTGTCAGGAAAATGATGATGGAAAGTGAATAATATCATAAATAGCAGCCACTTGGTGCCAAAATACCCAACACAACACGATTTTAACGCCACTTAAGGCAAAACCCTAGTGAAAATATAGCAAAAATAGGTTATTTTTCACAGTTTTTCAACTCCAAGACCTAGCAAAAGAGGTGTTGTAATGAATTTCAGGAGGGAAAGAAAATAATACCAATAATATAAGTCACCTCAATCCATAAAACTAATCACAACACGGTTGGAGTGCAAACTAGGTCAAACCCTAGGGCAAAATAGCCAAAATGTGTAGTTTTTTGCAAAATTTTCACTACAAGAGCCCGTTAAAAGGGTGTTGTGAAGATTTTTATGAGGGGAAGAAAATTATTACTCTGATAAAAGCAAATTAGTGCAAAAATATCTTTCACAACACTCTTGTGGTGCAAGTTTGGAGAGTCGATAAGGCCAATTTTAGTGAAAATTATCATTTTTGAAGCCCTAGGTTTGAGATTTTGGAACAAAATTCTATGTGAATGGTTCAAAGTCTCATTTTTAATGAAATTGACTTACTCTCAGATCTGAAAATGATTTTCAAGTTTAAACATGCAAAATGCCCATGCAAATTTAATGAAAATGCACCAAAATTGCTAGTTTTTATTGAAATTTTTAATGCAATAATGCAAATAATTTAAATTTAATTGCAAATTCACACTAAAATGAAAGACTAAAGCCAAATGAAAATTTGAATGAACCTCTAAAATCAGTAGAAAAAACTGATAAAATATTTTGCCTACAAACCCTAGATTTTGGAATTACTAGGTTATCTAAAAATTGTCAAAATTTCCACAAAACCCTAGCAATTAAATGATAAAAATGCAAAGCAAGATTTTGATTTTTTTAATTTTTCTATAGTTTATATTAGATTTGATGTAAAAATCATGAATTATGAAAAATTAGAAAGAACTGACACAATTTAGTAAGCCCAACAATGCAATTTTTTGTATTTTTTCAAATTTTTCAATTTTATCAATTTTTAAAAAAATTTCTCAATGCAATAAATTAAATGACCAAATGAATGAATGAAATCACACCAAATCTGTAGACAAAAACTCAGTAAGTCACAATTTAAGTTCAAAGACATGGGTTCACCAAAATGTTTAGGTTAAAATTGGATTTGTTAATCTTTTGTGGCTTAGATGTTAAAATCCTCCTTTCACCCTAACATTGAAGGATCTAGGGTTGAATGGCAAGCATTATCATACCCTAGAATCACTTTTAGATGTAGGGAAACTTGGATTAGGGAATTAATTATCAATTTTTCCTTCTCCTATGCTCAATTGACCATTAAAACCCTAATTAAGCAAATACGACAAGTTAATGAATTACGAAAAAAAGATCTTGCAAACATGAGTAAAATGCCGAATTACAGAATACCTATTTTTAGAGTTCCAAAGTGGAACAGTCGGGGACACTGAAGCAAGTGCCCAAGTCTAAGGTACCTACTTTTTTGAGGAATCTGGACCTCCTTCGGACAGTGATCAGCCCTGTAACTTCTATTTTCAAGAATCAGTCTGCGGAGGACACTGGAGCGAGCACCCTAGCCCTGGAAGTGCTCCTTTGTCTATCTTTTCTTTAGATTCCAAATCCTTGATGTCTTTCCAGCCTTCCTACAACTCCACTTTTCCCAGATGTGACACATATAACCTGTAATCATAAGACTTGGTTTGGGGGTTGTGGTGTTTAGAGGTTTGCCTTAGTCAAACTCTAGAGAACACTTAAGTCTCTGAACACCATTGTCAGCCAAAGAGGGCATGCCTTTGTGAGGTAGAGGCCAACAACCAAAGGAATCAATGATAAAAATACAATGATATTTCACCTTGTAGTGAAGCTTTCATGGAAGAAGATGCTCTTCATGCCATGAAGGAATTGATGCTCAAATCTACAAATATCAACACACAAGTCTACTCTTGCAACACAATAGAAATCCTTGAATCACCTTGAGAACACAATAGCTTGCTAGTAATCATCTAGTTTACAAATGAATGCCTACACATGCTTATAAATGCATCTACAAGCACTCTCACCAAGATATTTGAAATTCAAACTTACCGTGTCGGCAAAGGGACCTAATAACAGTCACTAACCAACACCTGAAAATTAAGGTTGCCATAAAATAGGGCAGGACTAGGGTGCGGGTGCCCAAGTCCTCCCCCCTATTTTAGGTAGGGTACAACTCAAGGGATTCTCCTAGGTCCTATTTGCCATGGGACTTAGGTCTCATTCCATCAGGGTGTTAAAATATGAACTAAAATGTCCTAAATGCGTGCTAAAGACTCGGGAGCTAAACCTTATGAGGGAAAAGCCTCCAAGGGGATATTTTCTGACATTACAGAAAGATGTTACCTCTAGTTTGTGTACCAGATGCAATTTTAGTTCTGAAGCTTTCCAGGATTCTGTATTTGCCATCCTTGAATCAGAGATCATAACCCTTGTCAACCAACTGTCCAACACTGAGAAGATTATGCTTCAGCCCTTCCACATATAGAACATCATTTATGTTATTCTTACCATCAAAAGAGATGGATCCTCTGCCATGGATTCTACTACCTGAGTTGTCTCCAAATTTCACAATTCCACCTTCATATTTTTCAAAGTTTATAAACTTACTTTTATCTCCAGTCATATGATGATAACATCCACTATCAATCACCCATTCATCCTTTTCAACAACCTAAGCAGCTAAGGCACTTTCCACATTTGCACAGTTAGTAGATTCAGTAGACACTAGATCTTCTTCTTTGATAGCAATGAACACCCAATCATCTTCACTGGAACCTCCATGATCAGATTCATCATCTATGACTCCTTTTTCTCCAACTTCTTAGACATAATAACATTTTTTCTAACTTTTATATCTGTTAGGGTTTGGCTTTGAAAATTTCTCCAGACATCTTGAGGCAAAATGACCAATCTTATTGCAAGCAAAACATTTGAATGACAACTTTCCTTCATACTTACTGGATCCTATTGGTATTCTTTTGGCAATAAGAGCTTCAAGTTCTGTAGACTCAATTTCATCATTTTCAAGATCCTTCCTTGCCTTAGCAAATCTATTTGATCTTGCAGAGGAACTTTTACCCAAATCATATCTTTGTTTTCCATGTACACTGGCCTTAAAAGTAGATTCAGACTTAGGAAGACAATCACCAAACTCATTTAATTCAAAAGCAGAAATTTTGCCAACCAGCTGATCTCTTGTAACTTGTGTAACAGTCCTGATCTCCTCTATAGCAACAATCTTATGTTTGTATGAATCAGGTAGGATCTAAGTACTTTTGCCACAATCTCTGATTCTTCCAAAGTTCCACCAGCACACCTAATACCACACACAAGTTCATTTATCTTTTGCATGTAGATTGTGATGTTTTCATCTTCACTCATCCTCAGATTTTCAAATTTTCCTCTCAAACTTTGTAGCTTGGCACATTTGACATGTTCATTGCCTTCATAAAGATTCTCCAATTTCTTCTAGATTTCATGAGCAGTTTTTAGTCCAAAGACATTTGTCATTTCTAATTTAGCCAGGGCACTCAACAAGGCTTCTTTAGCACAAAGGTTATTTTTAGCATCTTTGATTTGATTTGGAGTTGAAGGACCTTTCTCCGGGGCTTTATACTCAATTTTGGTTATTGCCCAATAAGCATCACCCATGCATTGCAAATGGCACTCCATGCAACTCTTCCAAACAGAGTAATTTGTTCCATCGAATCTCAGACTATCCTTCTTGTAAGTCAACATCCTGGATCTCCTTGGGCGGTTAAGCTTCTTCTAGAGGAACTTGGCTCTGACACCAATTATTGGATTTAGGTCAAACAATTGAGAGGGGGGGTGAATCAGTTGTCCCAAATCTTTAACACTTGCAACTATTTCTTTATCACACAAAACTAATTAATGATATAAACATTTAAAGCATGAATCATCAACACATGAGAAGAAATAAATGAACATAGAACACTAGGATTTTTGCGTGGAAACCTAGTTAAGGGAAAACCATGGTGGGGGTTAACTCACAAAGATTTGTACCCTGTTAAAAGTACTTTAGAAAAATAGAAGGCACATGCCTTCAGGTGCACTGCCTAGAGCTCACTGCTCAAAAGAGGCTCACTGCCTACATAATTTATGTTTTAATATAAAAGGAATTAACTGATAAATAGCATCTCTTTCATGCCTGGTTTAGTTTCATTGTATGCTCACAAAGCTTCTGCTCTGCCCCAAATACTTCTTCTCTAACTCTTCATAAAAAATGGTGCAGTCACAGTAGGAGTGTTCACAGAATAAACTATCTGGATCGTGCAGCAAGAGTAAACACAACAGAAACAACTCAAAGAAATGGAACAAATGTAGATTCAGTCATTCAGTATATCAAATAATTCAAAATTGAGATCCACTGGCAACATGCGGGCTTACAACTAGGGCTCAAAGGCTTGAATACATACATGTGCAAGATAAAGCTTTAAAGCTCCCTTCACACAAAATCTAAACTATTCGCTATCACTATATCATGAAAATTGATAACTACTTTTCTAAGGGTCTGTTACATCTTTATATATCATTTCCAAATCAATAGATTCCTCCGCGTCAGCCAAGGAAGGTCACAAATGCCAATTAAGATTTGTAACATGTTCACAAATAGGTCAGACCTAAATGCATAGAATACTTCCTCAAATGAATGGAACAACATGCGGACCCTTGGGGAAGGTCAGCCATGAACCATAGGACATTGAATGATGTGTCATTGAGATCCGCAAGTCAAGGAATGATCTGCAAGCCTTCTCCTTCAACTGATTTATCAGGAAATGCTAGAATGCTCTGCTATGAGAAAATAGTCAACTTCTGATAGTGATATCTTTCCGGTGACTGATCCAAATGCTTTGAATTCTTGATATGATGTAGATGAATGAATGTAGATGCTTAGTCTAGATCCGTAAGGTATGAATTGCCAAAACTAGACCACAATTTGGAAACTGCAACTGACTGAATTGCCTAAACTGAACTGGAAAAAGAAAGAATTGAAATGCAAATAAACTAAAATGCAAATGTTTTTGGTTGATGCAAGATTACTATTGAACTAGGAATGCTCTTGCATCAGACATATGAGGTTATTGAAAAAAGTGAGTCCCTCACTTTGCCAAGGCTATGGGAGAACCAAGACGGTCCACCTCAGCCTGAGAAATCCATGATGAATCTTCTTCCAATCTGCCTTTCCACTTCACAAAATATTCGTTGTATTGGCTTCCTCTAGTGCTACGTCCAACCCTGCTATCCAAAATATCTTCAATCTATTCCGGTGCTTGTTGTTGTAACTACTTCTTCACGTCTTCTTCCATGTTGTCACTGGATTCTGCTTCATAATATTGATAAAGATTTGCAATGTTAAAAATAGGTGATATACCCAATGTCTCTGGTAGCTATACTTCATATGCATTTCCTGAATCAAATTTCCTGAGTATCTTACAAGGTCCAAACTTCTTCATCTTCAACTTGTTATATGTCCCAACTGGAAATCTTTCTTTTCTCAAGTACACCATCACTTCATCTCCAACTTCAAATTCCTTATGTCTTCTCTTCTCATCTACCTTTTCCTTATAATTACTGTTCATATTCTCCAAATGCTTCTTCACCTGATTATGCACTGTCTTCATATGATCTACAAATTCTTCTTCTTCTGTACTCCTCTTTTCTTTTGTACTGATGTGTCTCAATTCTGCAACTCCTCTAGGATTCACTCCAGTAACAATTTCAAAAGGTGTTCTTCTGGTACTCTTGTTTACCAAATTATTGTATGCAAACTCTTCTTGTGAAAGAATCAAATCCCAACTTTTGACTTTGTCTCTAACCAAACATCTCAACAAGTTTCTCAAACTCCTATTCACTACCTTTGTCTGTCCGTTTGTCTGTGGGGTGAAAAGTAGAACTGAACTTCAAATCTGTCTTCATCTTCTTCCAAAGTGTCTTCCAAAAGTATCCAACAAACTTTGTATCTCTGTCTGAAACTATACTCTTAGGTAATCCATGCAATCTTACAATCTCTTTGAAAAATAGGTTAGCTACATGCACTGCATCAGTTGTCTTCTTACAAGGTATGAAATGAGTCATCTTTAAAAATCTATCAACCACTACAAATATTGAATCATGTCCTCTCTGTGTCTTAGGCAATCCTATTACAAAATCCATACTTATGTCTTCCCAAGGTCTCTCCGGTACTGTCAAAGGTTTATACAATCCAATGTTCTGACTACTCCCTTTTGCAACTTGACCAACTCTACAACTCTGCACAAATCTCTAAACATCCTTATGTATCTGAGGCCAAAATAAATTTTCACTTACCAAAGCCACTATCTTATCAATGCCAAAATGTCCTGCCAATCCACCACTATGCTTCTCCTTGATCAAATTATCCATCATTGAACTTCTAGGTATGCACAACTGACTTCTTTTGAACAACATATCTTCTTGAATGAAATAGTCTAGCCACTTAATCCTATCTATCACAATAGGTTCCTTACATGATTTCCAAGTTTCTGCAAAATCAGTGTCTCCCTCATATATGTTCTTCAATTCATCAAAACCCAAAACTTCAACTCTCATATATGTCAACAAGTTTCTTCTTCTACTCAAGGCATCAACAACCTTGTTTGATTTTCCACTCCTATGCTTCAACACAAAAGTATAACTCTGCATGAACTCTACCCATCTCATATGTCTTTGATTCAAGTTACCTTAACTGTTCAAATATTGCAAATCTTGATGATCTGTATACAACACAAACTCCTTAGGCAACAAGTAATGCCTCCACTTCTTCAGGGCTTGAATTATGGCATAGAACTCTTGATCATAAACTGAATATCTTTTCCTTACATCATTCAACTTCTCACTAAAATAAGCTACTGGTCTACCTTCTTGACTTAACACTGCTCCTATTGCATTTCCACTACAATCACAATCAACTTTAAATACCTTATTGAAATCAAGTAATTCCAAAACAGGTTGCTCTATCACTTTTTGCTTCAACAACACAAACTTTTATTTGCTCTTGATGTCCACTTGAAATCCTTTCTATTGCCTCTCGTTGTCTCTGTCATAGGGTTACAAACTGAACTGAAATTTCTGATGAACTTTCGGTAGAAACTAGCTAATCATGAAATGATCTAACCTCTCCAATGCTCTCTAGTGTAGGCTATTCAACAATTGCTTTTACTTTCTCAAGGTCCATCTTCAATCCTTCCACAGAAATCACAAATCCCAAATATACGAACTCTTCTCTCATGAAACTACACTTCTTGATGTTTATCAACAATTTCTCCACTCTCAGTCTCTGCAAAACTTGTCTAATATGCCACAAATGTTCTTCCTTTGTCTTACTAAAAATTAGAATATCATCCAGGTATACAATCACAAACTTACCCAAGAATTTCTTCAGAACTTCATTCATCAACCTCATGAAAGTACTTGGTGCATTTGTCAATCCAAAAGGCATCACTAACTACTCATACAATCCTTCATTTGTCTTAAAAGTAGTCTTCCATTCATCTCCTTCTATAATTCTGATCTGATGGTATCCACTCTTCAAATCTATCTCTATGAAATATCTTTCTCCACTCAAACAATCCATGATATCATCCCTCCTAGGTAAAGGGAATCTATACTTAACTGTGATCTTGTTTATAGCTTTAGAATCAGTACACATTCTCCATTCTCCATCCTTCTTCGGTGCAAGCACTGCAGGTACTGCACAAGGACTCAAACTTTTTTTGATCAAACCTTTTCTCAACAACTCTTGTATCTATCTATTCAATTCTTCATTCTCTACCAGTATCATCTGATGTGCTGCTTTGTTAGGCAAACTTGCTCCCAGTATAAGATCTATGTGATGACTGATACTCCTTATAGGTGGCAATCCTTTAGGTACATTATCTGATATTATGTCTTCATACTCTGTCAGCAACTCTCTTATCTCATCCGGTTCAGTTTCCTTCTTCACCACTTCAGTCTTTTTAGGAATCAAGGCATAACACATACTTTCTTGTTTCAAACCATCCAAAAATTTCCTTCCATCTACCAAACAGATTCTAGGATTTCCACATACCACATCCTTAGGATCATCTTTTAAAGGAATCAAAGTAATTCTTTTCCCATTTGCTATTATAGTGTAATTATTCTTTCTCCCATCATGTATAGCTTTTCTATCATACTGCCAAGGTCTACCCAACAAGATATGAAAAACATCCATAGGCATAATATCACACAAGACTTCATCATGATAAGATCCAATATGAAATTTCACCAAACATTGTTCACTCACCGGTACCTTATGATCATCCTGAATCCATGCTATCTGATAGGGGTTAGGGTGTTTCAATCTTTCCAACTTCAGCTTAGTCACCATCTCCTCTAAAGCTAGGTTATTTGAACTACCACTATCAATTACAACTTTACAACACTTACCTCCAGATTTGCATCTGGTTCTGAACAAACTTTTCCTCTGTGATGGTTCCTCATTTGCCTCTGTTTGAAATAGTGCCCTCCTCATCATCAATGATTCTCCTTTCTTAGATTTACCAATAGAACTGGGTGATTCAACAGATTCTTCCTCAACATAGGTTGTTCTCCCACTATTCTGTCTTCTTGCTTGTACTACCCTCATTACATTCAAATGCTCTATGTCTTTCACCTCCACACTTAAAACAAGTACCTCTGAATGTCCTCTTGTCAAATCCTCTTCCTTCTCTTCTATATCCATCATTCCGGTATGCAGTAGGGTTTCCTCTCCAGTAAGCATTGTTATCTCTGTCATCCTGTCTAACTGGGGTGTCAAACTTGTTCTACTCCACAAATGATCTATCATATCCAAAAAATGTTCTACCTCTCTAAAATTTACCTCCTCTACCTCTCTGTCTTTGAGCATGCTTCTTATTCAGCTTCTCTTCAACTTTCAAGGCAAATTGATATGCTTCTTCCAAAGATGTCATCCTTACCAAACTTAGTTCTTCTTGAATGTTCAATCTTAGTCCATTGATGTATCTAGCCACTTTCTCCTTGCTTGCTTCACTATGTCCTATCCTTATGATCATCTTATGAAATTCTTCAGTGTACTCCTTCACAAATTTCTCCTTTTGTCTCAGGTTCTACAATCTTTTCAACATCTCCAACTCATACTCAGCAGGTATAAACTAATTCTTCAACTTTGTCACCATCTGGTACCACTTTGTAATCTTTTCTTTTCCTCTTATGTTTCTTTCCAACTAAACTTCTTTCCACCATATAGCAGCATGTCCTTTCAACTTTGTCTTTGCAAATTTCACCTTCTCCAGATCTTCAATTTCTTCTTATTCAAAGTATTCTTCCATATCATTTATCCAATCAATCAATTCTTCAAGGTTCAGATTACCAGTATAGTTCGGCACATCAACTCTAGGTCTCTTTCCAATCTTTGAAATAAATCACAACATCTTTATCTTTTCTAATTCTTCTTCTTCATAACCTTTTAGGGTTTCGCCAGTATGTTCCACAGATTGAAATTCTTCCTCATCATCACTTTTAGTATTAGGTCTCGGTGTTAATCCTCTTTGCCTATCTTCTTCAACAACATCCAAACGAATTCGTATTGTTCTCGTCAATTCCATCATCTCATTCATTCTATTAGCCATTGTACCAACAAGAGGAACTCTCTATGGTGGCATCTTCCTAGGATCAAGTGCAAATTGCCTCAAGTTCAGCGATCAGGCTAAAGCGACAACTGCCTCTCAATCAGCAATCGGTTGTGCACAAGTAACCTATCTCAGATTGACGATCTGCTTACAACAAGATCTTACAGAATCCCCTTTGCGAATTCGCTCCAAAGAATCAAACTTTCACTCTGATACCATTTGGTGCAGTCACGGTAGAAGTGTTCACAGAATGAACTATCCAGACCATGCAGCAAGAGTAAACACAATGGAAATAACTCAAAGAAATGGAACAAATACAAATTCAGTCATTCAATATATCAAAGAATTCAAAATTGAGATCCGCCGGCAACATGCGGGCTTACAACTAGGGCTCAAAGGCCTGAATACATACATGCGCAAGATAAACTTTGAAGCTCCCTTCGCACAAAATCTAAACTATCCGCTATCACTATATCATGAAAATTGATAACTTCTTTTCTAAGGGTCTATTACATCTTTATATATTATTTCTGGACCAATAGATTCCTCTGCGTCGGCCAAGGAAGGTCACAAACTCCAATGAAGAGCTGTAACGTGTTCATAGATAGGTCGGACCTAAATGCATAGAACACTTCCTCAAATGAATGGAACAATGTGTGGACCCTTGGGGAAGGTCGGCCATGAACCATAGCACATTAAATGATGTGTCATTGAGATTTGTAAGTCAAGGAATGATCCACAAGCCTTCTCCTTCAGCTAATTTATCAGGAACTGCTAGAATGCTCTGCTCTGAGAAAATAATCAACTTCTGATAGCGATATCTTTCTGGTGACTAATCCAAATGCTCTAAATTCTTGATATGATGTAGATGCTTAGTCCAGATCCACAAAGTATGAATTGCCAAACCAGACCACAAGCTAGAAATTGCTACTAACTGAACTGCCTGAACTGAATTGAAAAAAGAAAGAACTAAAATGCAAATATTTTTGGTTGATGCAAGATTACTCTTGAACCAGGGATGCTCTTGCATCAAAACAACTCTTATTCTTCTGCTTCTCCTCTACTCTACTTTGCCTTTTGATCCTTTCTTCAGATTATATTATTTTCGCACAAGGATAATTTTCCACAACTCATCAACAAGTATTTATACACTTCATCAACCTTGGAATGAACATCAAGGTCAGCACTACAAACATCTGACTTAATGTGAATCACTAAGCTATCAGCCAAACATAACTAGGACTCAAATCTTCCTTGATCAATACACCACACTTCATAGATTTGCTCTTAGATCATCCGCAACATGCTTGAATCATCTGGTCGGCCAAGACTAGGAAGAACAACAACACCAAGAAGAAAATTTTTATTAACAAGCTCAAACTTCAATGCGGACCTCCAACATAGCAGTCACACGATCCAGAGACTTCCACAAGCACATTGAATTCAACAAAAACATTTGCACTCCTCCAAATCATCTGAAGCACTTGCATCTTCCTCCGGAACCTCAAGAACACTATCTGCCATGATTGTCACATTATAAAGATTTCTTGCAGACCTCCAAACCATGATCCACTTGGATGGATGATACACACTGACTTCCCAAGCCTGCCTCCAGATCTGCAGATCATCATTTGACATATCCAGAACAATCCGAACCTTTTTTCTGTCACTCTGTCTCTTTTGAATATTGCGGGAACCAGTTTTTCTTAGATGGCCATAACTTCTTCATATCTTAATGTGAACCTCTCAAAACTTAACTGGAGCTTCTTCAGACAAACTTCTACATAGCCATATGGTCTGCATACATTGATCTTTATTAATTTCCTCAATATCCTTAACAATCCGGTTTTCTATATAGGCAGCAAAATAGGATACAGTTGATACCAATGACAACAAGGATATGTTGACATCAATGACAACACCGCTTAGGCACATATTTGCAACAAGGGCCTTGCCAACAAGACTTGATCCCTAGTGGGATCATTCAGATCCATTCAACTTCACCAATAGACCAAGGGCCCATTGACATCACTTCTTTTAATTGTTAGTCCCTACCTAGGTAAGGATACTAAAGTCTCCACCTTTAATGACGTTTTGTACTTCTTTTTCATTAAGTTGTTTGGATAACTATCTAAAAAGATATTAATAATGTCATTATAACGTTGTTTTTTCCTCATTTTTAAAAATAGTTGTATTTTAATTTTTCATAGTCGTGTTCAAATTTTGGTGGGTGGATTTATAATTTTTCTTTGATAAAAATCAATAAAAAATGATGTCCATTGAAATCACATGTGGTATGTTGGTATGTACCATTTGTATAGCTTGAACAATTATTATCTGTGAGCAGTTAGTTCACATTTACTCTGAGCCTGTACAAAAATGGGAACTTTTGAGTAGGGTATGGACACCCATCAAAGCATAAAGGATAGAAGAATTTCACTAGATGTTTTAGTTGTTTTAGTTGCCACTTCATTAGTTGACATAAATGTAAATGTAGAAGCATGCAGAAGGAAAAAAAAAACACATCTAATCAAATCTCATCTAACAAAAAATTAAACTATTTTCTAATATTTATATCTATACATATTAATTGGTATGTTGAAATACTTTCCCAACATAATTCACATTTGGTGGCATATTGCTAGCTTGTGCTAGAATGGGAGATTTCGAACATGGTATGGTCATCCATCAAAGCATAAAGGATAGTCGAATTTTGTTAAATGTTGTAGTTGATACTGCCTTGGTAGACATCAATGTAAAATGTAGAAGCGCGCACAAGGGCTCTTCACATTCTTTTTGTCACTTTGGCCCTCGAATGCTTATTTCCCCATCTACAAGAATTTGAAAAGTGATTCCACAAGCATCCTTGCTGTCGTTTCCCACAGATTGCTTACCAAGACGTCCAGTGCTTACCTCAACAAGAAGCTACAAACTCCATATTTATCAGGTCATCCGTTGAATCAAGGTAGGTTTTAAACCATCTTCAATCTTTGAAAATGTGAATTTGACTTTGAATCCACGATAATGGTAAGGTTCCTAATTTTTATCATTGTGAGAACCAGGCCATAAACAAACGTTGCAATTTCAAATTCTCTAGTCAAATTAAACCTTCAAGAGGCCTAGTAGAACTAAACAAAACATAATTTAGGGTAATCTTCCAACAAGGACAATTAACAAGATGCCCTACAAACTCTGCAACATTTGAAACCAAGCCCTAATCTTAAAAGTTGACCCGTAAGCTCACTTGAAGTATCCTTTACATGATTCCTCAAGTCATCATTCCTTGTGTTTTGCAGAATTTCCCAAATCTAGAGGATAGTTTGAATCTCTAGCCATTCCCATGACGTGATAAATACAAAAATCATTTCAAATCCCACAAATTTGAACTCAAATTCATGTAACTTCCTTTGCGGAATCCAAGGGAGAAGTCGAACTTCTTCCCTTTCTTACAAACTTTCAAGGATCTTCCTAAAATCAAGCAATCTGTCCCTTGATGGAGTTTCGTGGATGATCCAGGCATATCCTCTTCAGTCCCATTTTTCCACAAAATCTGGTTCATACCTTAAAACCCACAAATAATCCTCAATAAGTATTTTTGTAGAATTTCATAGAAATCCCAGACATATCCATTTCTGTACCATTGTTCCAGAAAATCTAGTATCCTTTAAAACTCCCGTAGAACCGTTGCACGACTCTTTTGTAGAGATTTTATTATGACACAGATATATCCTCTATTTCTACATTTCCTCGCAAATCCTGATAACCCTATATTTTTTGCAAAATGCATTAACTTCAAATTGCAGGGTTTTCAAATGGATGCACTGTAATATTCGAACTGCCTATTTTTATCCTGCATCCATTTCCCCTTCAAATTTCTACATTTTAGTAAGTGAAATCCTAAATATTCCCAAACTTTACAAGGTGAAATCAAAATTGTTTTACATCCTTATTGTTATCATTTTCCCACAAACATTTGACATTTTGGGTAAACAAGAAATTGTGAAGATTTCCCCCACTACCAGATGTCATGAAATTTCCCCTTTGTTTCAATGCAATGGAATTTCTGCATGAGTTTTCAGTTCTTTATCTTTCAGTGTTTATTCTAAAGAATGATGACCACAAGATGATTACATTTGTATTTTTTTTGGGTTATCTCGATGTAATTTCATTTGAAATCTCTGTAATTCTTTATATCCTTCTAACTAGGAAATCCCGACAAAGACCATTTTAGCTGAATATTGGAAGTTTCAAATGGAATTCATTATGATTTCTATTTTGTAGAGTAAATGGATAGAGTTGAAGACATGAAGACTTATGAATTCAAAGGGGTGTCACCTATCTCCAAGGTAACTTCAATTTGGAACAATGTATCTGACATAGATTTAGGATATGTGGATATTAAAGATTTTAGAGAGAATGTATGGACCTAACTATACAAAGAGAGAAAAAAAAGTTAGTTGTGAATGATTTAGCTTAAGCTGTAGGATTTCCTACTTCAACTTAGTGTCTTGATCTCATCATGAACTGTGCACAATATTACCACCCTAGACTAAGGAGAATTATAGCCAATGATGGCAGAATACTAGCTAATTTCTCTATTTGAGCTCTTGCTATAGCATTTGACATAGCATTCTATCCAGTCATGGTGGACTTAACCAAAGATGATGGTCTGATGGTCTGATAGTCTACAATTAGGGACCAGATGAATGCAGAAGGGTTATTAACTCTAGATGGTTGAAGACTCCCAAACCTATAGTCTCAAAGCTCCCAAAGACCATTTATAGGATCGATTTCAAAACTAAAATCAATAATCTAGTGACTCTCTTGAGCAGAGTCATGGCTATTTCTATTGCTGAACCACCTTTTTTAAGTATATATTTGAGTTTATAGATGAAATATTGAATGGAGATGAAAAAATTCACTGGACCAAAATCATTAGCAACAACTTACACTTGCAATTCACTTGAATTGGTGTTACTAGGGAGTTCTATATGACTTCCTATGTGGTCTATATGCTAGAAAGGAATGCTCACTATCATGGGATGACAAGGAACGAAAATATTGGCAATGCAGCATGACAAGTCAAGGTCTACGATCATTATCCCCAACTTCAGCTAGAGAACTCTCTTACTCACTATAAGAGAGTAAATGATGCCTTCACAATGTATATCACTAGGATGTTGGAGGATCATTCGAATAGAATATTATTAGTCCCAACAATGGAGTTGGTGGAAAATTATGGATGTTGGTTTATCTAATTTCCAAATTTCTCATACATTAGAATAGAAGGATTCATTGATCTGGCATATAAACTGCCCAAATACCCAATAGATAAAATCATCCTACTAGAACTTACCAGGAAAATTTGTGAGTCTCACCAACTCTTGGTAGATAAGCACCAAGTTGTAGTTCCTTTCCCGCTTATTGTTGGAAATGGTTTGTTCTCATGCTCCTCCTTTCCTTCTACAAAATATTTTGATGCAAAAATATAAAATTACCACCTCCATTTCTATAATGTCAGACCACACTTTTATCCCAATCATAAATGGATCAACTAGTCAGAAAGGAGAATTATCTAGGGGACTTTTGGGCTAATTTCCCCAATGAATATGAGGTGAAAAAGAGAAGATGTTCCAAGATGTTGGCCTGCCACATCAAATTGTTCAATATTCATCAAGTCTTTGATATTCATTGAGTCCTATATCAACTCTCAGATAATGGGAAAATCCTGCAAAAAAGGGACTATGGTGTAGTGTTTAATGATCCTATTCCTCCACCAAGCTGGGTAGAAGAGGAGGTTAGCTCCCTAGATGAAATGATGAAAGAAAATATTAAGTATAGAATACAATGGGTTGATGCCAAAGTGGCTGAATTGGCATCTCAAGGGGTAGAGCTTACCTATATAAAAGAGAAACCCAAAAGAAAGAGATACCAAAAATTCATGTAGGAGAAGAGCTATGTCAAGGAGGTGAAGCCTCAACATCGAAAGGGAAAGAGGTTGAAAAGGATGGTTAAAGCGTTGAAGAAGAGGATCAACTCCCTCCTCTAAAAGGAAAAGGTAAAGAAAAGAAAAACCCATTTGTTGCATAGCCTAGGATGAGAGGAAGAAGAAACCCCTCCACCTCAAACCCAAGGACCTACAAAAGAAAGATGAATCAAATAGAAGAGGTTGAAGAGAAAGAGTGAGGGGATCAATTAACTAGGAAGCCCAAGAAGAAAAAGAATAACATCCACTAGGCTATCCCTATCACTACTTGTAACGTCATAAAATGTGTACACTAGCATTTTACACTTAGTTTAGCACTTGGTTGGACCTATTTTGTTTGCTTTGTTAATCATGACCTATTTTAACATCTTTATGAGCTTAAAATGATGAAATATTGATCTTGATAAATAAAATTGACGGAATCAACTTAGGATTGGACTAATCCCAATGTATTTGGCACTCCCCAAAGTTTGTGGTCTAAAGGTCCAGGGTGCCCAAGTGCCCTGGTCCTAGTTGGGATCTTTAGCCCCACTTTGTAGTGTTGGCTTAGGACACTTCTTTAGTTTGTATTTGTCGGCCTAATTAAGTTTTATTTATCATAAGTGAGTGGGAATGCATATTTAAATGAGTGTTGTAGTTCATTTTATACAATAGAGGACACCTAGAAAATTAATGTGATGTTTGCTCTCATATTGTGCTCTATGCTAAAGTGTTCTTAATGGTCAGAGTATTATCTACTTGTGGATAATATTGAAGTTTATGACCTCCTTTAAAAAGCATAGTTGTCATTTGGTTTTCATTTGGAAAGGATAGATCATCATAGCATAACTTAATTTTCTGATTTTGCATAAGATGTGATTGGAATTACAATAATTAATCATTGCATATTGTTGTATTATGCATTTGAATCCTTTTTATTGCTAGAAATTGGTAAAAAAGTTGTATTTTTGTGAAACCTAGTTAATGTTGCATTCTAAGGTTTATGATTGATAGTTTAATTTTAGATTTTGCTTTTGTTATTTACATTCCAAATCTAATTTTGTATTTTTCTACAACATTACAATTATCATCTTGCATTAAAAATTGAGGATAGGAACAATTTTTGGGTTGTTGCATTTTGGAAAAAGCATTAAAATTTGGGTTAAACCTTAGCATTGTTGATATTTAAGTGGATTTGAGTAGAATTGAATTCGATCAAGGGTATAGTATTGCTTCACTTAAACAAAAGCTCAAATCTTTCTTTAGCTTCATCATTCATTTCTTCTATTGGTGCAACTTGCGTGTTACTAAAGCTTGTAGGTGCTTTATGAGCTTTGTGATCCAGTGCCTTGATTCTAACATTCTTGTGCGAAGAAGTTAGCAAATTATGGGTTTGACTACTTTGCATAATGATGATCTACCAATACATCAGAACCCCAAATTCTTAGTCTTATCACATAGGAAGGTCCATCAATTCTTCCTGATATGCTACTTCACATCTTCCTAAACATCAAACTTCCATGAATCCATCAACATTGATGACCTTGTGGCTCATGTTCTTGAAGCTCAAATTCAGAGATTAGACATGGAGTTGGCTAATTTCCAACAATTTGTAAGCACATAACAGATAGCTAAGGAGGTCTTCCCTATTGTTGAGAGTCTATGAAGTCTTTTTCTCGAAGGTCAAGAAGGATTGTAAGTCTTGTGTGGCGTTGCACACATAGTGCATAACAACATTCTATTGGCATCTAGTTACACTGGAATCATCACCAATGTCACTTCTTCTAATCAAATAGGGTCTCAAGTGTCGGCACCCATACCTACACTCCCTACTCCTACTTATGCTTCTACTATTCTCACCACTACTACACAACTAAGTAATAATGCTACATTTGTTGGGTTATCCAATGGGAATCATGTTTGCTATTATAGTACCATTCCATATAGTTACACACCTAATGTCACTCCACCTATATCTAGACCTCCTATGACATTCCAAAAGGATACTCATACACCATCACCTAGTCCTTCAAATTCATTCCAATCGCAACCTAGTTCAACTTTCGATCCCGTCATAAACCAATTGTTGCAAAATATGACCTCCATCCAATAATAATTGGCTAGCATGAGTAATAGTCCACCTAAGTCTAGTATGACAACACATTATATTTGTATCCCTTTGTCCTATTCCATCCAAAGAACTCCTATGCCTGAGAAGTTTGAGAGTCCTCACTTTGAGAAATATAATGGGAAAAGAGACCCTAACAACCATGTGGAAGATTTACCACTATGTGTAGTGATGTCTTCTTTGAGGATGTGATCTTGGCAAAACTCTTTACTAGGTCACTGAAGGACACAAGCTTGGATTGGTTTTTCTTGCTACCTCCTAATTCTATAACTTCTTTTTCACAATTAGTTAATAAGTTCCTTGAACATTTTAAAGTGAACATTGGACCCCAAGTCTCTTTGACATACTTGGTTCATTGCAAACAAGGTACGAAAGAAAAAATAATAGATTTTATGGGCCATTATCAAGCCCTCTTCTCACAAATCCAATAATCTATTCTTGATGTTGATGTGCAAAGAATCTTTATAGGAAACTTACAACCTCACATCTGTGATAAGATATTGTTGATGCGATATGATTCATTCACTCATCTTTGCATGGATCTTTGGGATTATCAACTTTCGGTTAGTTAGTATGATCATAACCCTTCATCAGCTCTAGTTGGTCAATTTGAGGCCTCTCACAATCATTCTTTCAAAAGAAAAAATAGAAGCCTCATCAAGATAAATGAAATTTCAGTGAATAATATAAGAAAACATGTGGTGGCAGCATCATCTCTTGCTTCCACCTCTTACAAATTGAAACCAAAAACAAGAAACTTCACACTATTATCAGAATCTCTCTATGCTATTATGACACAACTTTTGCAAAGTAATCTCATCAAGCTTCCACCCGTTAGAACTCTCAATCTAAGTAAGATGCAATCATCTTCCTTTGATATGAAGACCTTTTATCTATTTCACCACTCCGTTGGTCATGATAATAAAGATGTATGCATCTTAAACATGAAGTTAAGGACCTTATTGACTCAAATGTCATCCAAGTTTCTCATGTGAATGATAAAGGGAATAAATCAGAGGTGGTTCCTAATCAAAATCTTCAAATATATACTAACCCTCTACCTCATCATGAGTCTAATGTTGTTGATATTTGCATGGTGGATGCTCGCCCTCACAAAGAGCAAGTGGATTTAGAACCTACTATATCTTTTACTTCACATGATGCTACTATCGAAGCTCCTAATGAGTCTCTTTACATTACTATTTGAATCAATGATAAACCTATTTTGGGTGCTATGATATATCCTATATGCATGGTGAATGTAGTAACTGAAGAATTTCTCTACATGTATGATTTACATTGAGATACATATGATGTATTGAGTGCTGCCACAATAATAGGTTACACTTTCTGGGACATCCCGATTTTTGCTGAAATCACATATTTTTAGAAAATATAATGATTTAAGCCTTGAAAGGTTCTATTTAAAGGATTTTAATTGAAGAGGGTTTGATCAAACCCCCTTAGATTCAAACCCCCTTGGATAGAAGCATGCTAGTTTTAAACCATACCTATAATGGAGTCTCCTCTACACCTATCAAAATGCTGATAAAAAACCAATTTTGATTTATCTTTTGAGGGATCAAATGAATTCATTATAAATTTATGCTATGTAAGTATGTAGTCCTTATTATAAGATTCACAAAAAATATAATTTTAAATATATTTAATTTGATTATTATATTTTTTTTAATTTTTTGTGAATGTATGTTTTTCACCAAACATCAAGTTCTCTATTCTACACACATGGAAAATTAGTAAATTACTGAAAAAAATTCTAAAAAATATTTATGCACTAGGTATTGATGTCCTTGTTTCAACAAAAGAAAAAAAATTGAATTTCAATGCATACCAAAAAAGTCATGTTTTACGAAATATGCCTATGTCTAAATTATAATTGGTTTGACTTCAAAAATTAATTAAAAAATATATATTCAATAAAAAATTATGAAATCAATTGCATACACTATATATCGGTGTTAACAATTTAAATTAAAAATAATCAGAATTTTATCCTTTGTAGAAAAAAAGTTATGTGCTACGGAGTACACATCACTTTAAAAAATGTTGTTTACTATTAAAAACCAATTATCAAAGGAGATGCAAAAAAAAATACAATTTAACTCCAAATTTTTTTTAAAAAATATATTTAGAATCTACAAACAAAATTGCACAAATCACTAGTTCACATCATCTTTAAATTCCTAATGGTTTAGTAGCTATAGGTGTCATAACGTGAAGATTTGGTTCAAAATATTGATTTCAATGTCAAGTTTGGCCAAAACATATAATCCGTTGTTGTGGGATGACCCTATTAGAGATGGCTATTAAAGCACATGATGGTCTATCATTCCAACTCTTGGTTCCTTAACTCTTGAAGTTAAGGTTTGGCCAAGAGCTTTGGATGTTCATTTTGTCATCATTCCTACATCAGACCTATTTCATGTGAAGTTGGGTTACCCATGGCTCTGATCCATGAAGGTGGTCCCCTCTATGGTTCACAAGTGCTTAAAGTTTCCATTTGAGGGATGAATGCATGTTATATACATCACTATTAGTATCGCCTCATTGCTTGCAATGAACATTTTCACTTGACTACTTCTGGCCACAACCAGTTGGAGTCTTTCAACCTAGAGAGGATATATTTTTCTTATCATATCAAAATTTCAAAGTAAAGAAAATAGTAGAGTTATCGCTTAGTAATATTCATCCTT
Source organism: Cunninghamia lanceolata (assembly GCA_027924645.1). NCBI lineage: Eukaryota > Viridiplantae > Streptophyta > Pinopsida > Cupressales > Cupressaceae > Cunninghamia > Cunninghamia lanceolata. Next base: position 33,238,761 of record BSBN01001583.1, on the reverse strand, counting down.
GTGATGTTCCTAAACCTCCTCAATCTTTTGAGGCTACGATTGTAACTCCTCATGTACCATAGATAGTGAATGAATCTAAGCCTGAATCAAAGGTTCTTCCCCGTCCCTGAGCATCTGGTAGATATGCTGAGGTTCCCCCTCCACCATCCCTCCAAGGATAATGAGGCAACATTCATGCACAAAACAAACCTCTCGCAATTGCAATGTTACTTTTGTACCACCTGCCTCCGTGAAGATAAGTGGCAATTGATTGTACATGTTTTATCTCCTGAGGTTTCTGAATTGCTTGAGGATGTTCCTATACTTCCATCTATTTCACAAGTTGAGAAGGGAGGGCAACCTGCATTGAGGAACCCTCCCCCTATAGCCTCCTAGCTGGTGGTTCCTCCTATTTCTTCTAATGTTCCTAAGGAAAAGGAAGAAAAGGAACCCATGTTAGAAGATACTATAGTTCCCCTTACAATTATCATGAATAAAGCTAAGTGAAATAAAATTGTGAGAGAAAGAAAGAAGTGTCATCATGCTATGGCTTGCCTTGCTATAGGAGTGGAGAATCTCCCTCCTCACAAGCATTTATCACCGATGTATGCTGAAGAGATAGCTACTACTATTGTGTCTCCTGCAAAGAAAGGACAAGATTCACAATCTTCTACTAAACCTATTGTACTACATTGTGATAGCAAATCCGAATATAAAAAAGATATGGATCTTGTTCCTCATACCTCACGTGCTATAGTTCCTCTTGCATCTTTTCCACCTTTCCAAATAGATGATGAGCAAGATTGGGAGGAGGATGATTTACTTTAGGTTGGCTTGCGAGTGAGGTACCTTATTTTTATGTTATGAGTGCATGTGATTATTTTCCCTTGTGATGTGTTTCTTGATATTTCATTTGTGTTGTTATTGTTGTTGTTGTTGTCATTAAGCTCTCTTTGGATGACCCTTTACACCCTTGTAGATGCAAGGATACAAAGGGACCAAAATTTGTTGTGACATTCCATCTATTTGTATCATCATTCTTCTATATGTCATGATTTATATTATTGTTGTGTCCTTTGGGGATGATGCAAGGCATAGAATGTTTTTGGCATTATCCCTTGTTGACCCAAGGGATGTTTATTTTTGGTTATACATACATATATATATATATATATATATATATATATATATATATATATATATATATATATATATATATATATACAAGGGATGTTTATTTTTGGTTATACATATACATATATATATTCTTGCCAATTCTCCTATTATATAACCATTCATATACTGATGTCACTTAAGTAGATCTCTTTGTGTTATTACTTAAAGTATAATTATTGCTTCTTTTATGTTTTGATTTATGTGGCACCTTGTTACTATGCTCGACGCCATACCCTGAATACACAAGCCATTATGTATCGTGCTTGGAGAATCGTCTTGGTTTGCCTTTTGTGGGGGCAACATGATGTAGTTCTTTGGAAACACATATCTTATGGGCATGTGCTTCTAGAAAGCTCTCATGCTTGTTTTGTGATTTTTTCTACCTTAAAGAAGTTGCTCCTTGAAAGGAGTTAGCAATCGCTTTAAGATTGGGGCATGCATCGTTCTATTCTCTCTTTTGGTTATATTTTTACTTTTTGGCGTGGAACTCAACTAGTGATTTGGTAGTCCTCACTAGCCTGTAATGTTTCCATTTGGTCCATGAGCCACCTAGTATAATGTAGTTGGCTAGCCTGTGTGCTTCATGTGACTTCTCGTGGTCACCTAGTAAATTGGTGGTCCTTACTAGTGTGTGATCCGTGGTGGAACTTCTCTCCACATGACCCCTAGAAATAGAGTAGGCTAGCATCATAGTCATGTGCCTTGTGTGTTTGTTCTACGTGTATTTGTATGTTTGCTTCTATGTTAGATCTTATGCATCATGTTTAGCTTATGTTCTAACTTGTGTTTTCACATGCCTTCATCATGTTTTCCATATGTTCTCTATGTATTCATTGCACCTTATGTGTATGCTTTGTGGCTTATGTGTATACTTCGTGTCTTATGTGTATGCTTTGTGTTTTATGTGTATGCTTCGTGATCAAGCATGTACGCATTGTGTGTTGCATGTCTTCCATGTGTATTCTTATGTATTATTTTAGTACTCCATGTATGTTTGAATTATGTTGCAATGTCTTGTGTGTTTAGAATATCTCTTTGCTTATGTATTTGTAACCTTAGGATCTTAAGTTCTGGGGCTACTTATAGTCTACAACATGGCAAAATTCTTTGGGCTTCTATGTTTGTGTGGGTTTTGTCCATCCTTTAGTATGAGTTCAAATATAAGTTCATACCCACACTAAAGTGGGGGCTAAATGTAACGTCGTAAAATGTGTACAATAGCATTTTACACTTAGTTTAGCACCTGGTTGGACCTATTTTGTTGCCTTTGTTAATCAAGACCTATTTTAATACATTTTTGAGCTTAAAATGATGAAATCTTGATCTTAATAAATAAACTTAATGGAATCAACTTAGGATTGGACTAAGCCCACTATATTTGGAACTCCTTAGAGTTTGTGGGCTAAAGGACTAGGGTGCCCAAGCACCCTAGTCCCAATTGGGATCTTTAGCCCCACTTTGTAGTGTCATCTTAGGACACTTCTTTAGTTTGTATTTGTTAGCCTAATTAATTTTTACTTGTCGTAAGTGAGTGGGAATGCATATTTAAATGAGTGTTGTAGTTCATTTTATACACTAGAGGACACCTAGAAATTTAATGTGAAGTTTTCTCTCATATTGTACTTTAAGCTAAAGTGTTCTTCATGCTTGGAGTGTTATCTACTTGTAGATGCTATTGAAGTTTGTATGTAGGATTTGAAGGAAATTTGAAGCCCTCTTCATCACTCTCCTTTGTTGGTGTAGGATCTAGGGTCGTCTTCATCAACTAAGGTCATATCTTTTCTGGTTATCATCATCATTATGATTCATTATCTATCATATTATTATAGACTTGGCCTCTGCCCTCCTTGGGTACACACTCTTGGATCTAATCATCCCTATAGTGGAGGTGGGAACACCAACATAAGGTTTGACTGAGGCAAGCCCTTATACACAACACAACCTTTTCCTCTTTCCTTGTGTGTAGGTCAGAGAAACAAGTTTCTAGAGCTGATTTCTGGGAAGAAGGCAGAGCAGATAGGTATAGGTCTAGTGACATCTAAGATTCTACTCAACCCTAGAAAAGGACTAGGGCACACAAGCACCTTGGTCATGGGCATTTCTGCTACAAGATCCAGGTTTTGAATCTTCCTTTGATCTTTGTTGTACTTTTTGTTTGTTGTGATTTGCTTTTGGTAGTTAATAATAGTCCGATTTTCATCTACTAGGGTTTGATCATTTGTCTTAGCTTGCTTTGTTTCCCTTGGTTGAACTTGGTTGATCCATCTATATACAAAGAAAGGAAGAACCCCTATAGTTTGGCTCTCCTTCTTGGGTAGAAGTGAAGCTGAGTTTATGCCCCAATGTTTGTAGAAGTGGGTTTTGACCTAGTTTGACTCCTTAGGCTAGATCACTCTTTTTTGCATTACATTACTATTGAACTTCCCACTCCTTGTAATGTAGAAAAGAGAGACTAGATCAATAGATCAAACTAGGTCAAACCCCCTTCTACAAAACATTAGGACATGAATCGAGCTTGGCTTCTACCTTAGAAGGAGAGCCAAACATTAGGGGTTTTGACCTTTTTTTGTATAGAGAAGCAATTAACCCAATTCAACCAATCAAGCTAGAGTCAAGATATGAAACCCTAGTTAACAAAGATTACAGTACAACAAATTGTCAAAACCAAAAACCCAGAAACCAAATGGACAAAAGAGATTAGTTATTAGTTTAGAACCTAATTCTAGAGGTTAGAATGCCTAGGACAAGTGTGTTTGGGTGCCTTGGCCCCAAATTAGGGTTTCCAAAAATTGATTCCTCTGTCGAATCTATAATAGTAACCTTAGTCTTCTTCCTAAAGATCACCTTCTGAAACCTGTTCGTCTGACTTGCACACATGTAAGAAGGAAAACGGTTGGGTGCTATTTAGGATCTTGCCTCAGTCAAACTTCATTAATGGTGTTTCCACCTCTACAATAGAAAAGATGATTGATAAAGAGCACCTACCCTAGGAGGGTAGAGACAAATCTCAAGTCAAATGGAATGCTAAGACAAATCATGAAGGAAGTCACCATGAGCATGGAAACCCTAGCATCCTTGTAGATGGCATCACAACTTGACTCAAGAAATTGGTGTAGCCCAAAGATATTCACAAGACCTACAATATGTTAGTGCTGCAACAATAATCTACAATAGAGATCTATAGAGAGAATGAGAGAGAAATAGAGAGAGTGCAAGAGTTCCAAGATTTTCTAGAGAGAGTTAGACGTTCAAATGAATGACTTAAATTACTTTTATATGCATTCTTGTTGATTTCCAAAGAATTAAACCACATGAGGCCGACCTTGGGAGTCATTTAAGAGGCCTAAGTTGTTAGCAAGAGACACTGCTATGTTGGATAATTGAGTGTTGTCATTGATGGAAACAAGAAAAGGAACAAGGATGGAACAAAGATTTTGGTCTAGAAAAGAAGACTTAGTCATATTGGCTAAGTGTTGGCAATGTATAGTAGCAGTGACAGGAGAATAGTGTTTGGATTGGCATTGGTCCACAGTTGAAGACCAATCTTTGTGGTTCTGGTATGATGTTCCTAACTTTTAGATGATATTTTATTCAAGGTTTTATCTTTTGATTAGTTTTGGAAGTATATCTTCAAATGGCCTAAGTCTGGTAGAATAGAATACAATGCTATTCAGAGCAGTACACTCAGTTGTTTTGGTCTACATTCCTTTGGTGTTGCATAACTAGATATGCAGTTTTGAGGTGTTGTAAACACTTGTATGAAGTGTCTAAATCCAAAGTTGCAGAGTTTGAAGTTCACCAAAAAGGTAGTTACAAGTTGTTGAGTATCGCTACACTGTTTGACAAAGTTTGACTATGACAGAGTCTGAGTTCTGATGGTCCGCATTTTACAGCTAAAGAATATTTTTCTTTGTGGTTCTAAAGGTATAATCTATGATGTCTAAGGAGTCTTTGACATGATTTTGAGCAAGCCCTCTAGTCCGTAGTAAAAGATGTAGTCTAACAGATGAACTGAATCAGTGGTAGTCTGACTTAGAGGTTGACATGATAAGTTTGAATTGCATGCAGTAAGTGCTATTGTTTAGAACTTAATCCTAAGTTGCTAAATAGTTGAGGCTGACATATGTGAATGCAATTCAAGTGTTTTTTTGAGTCTGCTGCGAGTTTTGGTAAATGAATTTGGCCAACAAGCTACTTAAGTTATGAGTGCATGCTTCACTTTATTAGGCCGACCTTATATGAAGATTTCAAATGTTGCGGATATGTATAAGGTATCAAATTCAGTGTTTGGTGTGTGGTGAAAAATGTGATACATACATATTGTGACATACAGTGGAAGGCAAATTTTTGGAAGCAATAAAGAGCAGAAGAAGAGAGATCTTATTCCCATGTAAAAGTAGAGTAGTGAAACAGAGCAATAAGACATGAAGAGTTTTGAGACAGTATTTTGTACTTCATTGGAGCTGTAACTATGCATGTGTAGATGTAATCTGAGCAGTTCAACTTGGCAGTGAGCCTTTCTTCTTTCTTCTTTCTTTCTCTAGGCAATGAGCCTATTTTGGCAGTGAGCCTTTCTTGCAGTGAGCATTTCTCAGGGTTGTGAGCCCTAAGGTAGTGAGCCTTATTGTAATCTGGTATTGTGCTATATTAATATATTGTGAGCTAACACTCACCGTGGTTTTTTCCTTTTTGGGTTTTCCATGTAAAAATCTTGGTGTTCATGTGTTATATTTTTGTGGTTTTTGTTCCTATGCTTATTCTTCTTTTATATTATTAGATTTAGAAATTGGATTAACAAACTTGTTAAGAAGAGGTTTTGTGGAATATTTATTCACCCCCTCTCTCAGTATCCCTCACTATCAACAATTGGTATCAGAGCAAGGTTCCTTGGAAGAGGTCTAACAACTTAAGGAAGATCTGGGGAAGTGTAATTATGCCAACAAGAAGATTTAGAAATTATGAAAGCTACAAGGAACTAGTAGCAGGTCTTATTGATCTTGATAAGTCTGAAGCAAAAGTTAGGGATTTGAAAGATAATATTCAAGAAGCTGATGAATGCATCCTAAAGCTAAGAGAGCAAATTAGGAAGTTCAAAGAGAAAAGCAAGGAGGTAAATGATCAATTAGATGAAGCACATTAAATCCTAAATGGTTTGACACTAGAAGTTGAAAAGAAGGAAGAAATTGAAAGGCATCTGAATCAAGTTGTTAAGGATAAATTAGAGGAATACAAAAAATTGGGCAAAGAAGTGCTACTTCTAAAATCTAATATAGAAGCAGCCAAGAACTATGAAGAAAAGTTCAAGATAAGTTCTGCAAAGCTTGATGAGATGATTGCTAGTCAAAAGAGTGCTGATGACAAGCAAGGTTTGGGATTTGAGAAAGGAGAAAGTTTAAAATCCGGTCAAGAAAACACTGAGTTAAAGCAAAATAGAAGGAACCTATATTAATATATTGTGAGCTAACACTCACCGTGGTTTTTTCCTTTTTGGGTTTTCCACGTAAAAATCTTGGTGTTCATGTGTTATATTTTTGTGGTTTTTGTTCCTATGCTTATTCTTCTTTTATATTATTAGATTTAGAAATTGGATTAACAAACCTGTTAAGAAGAGGTTTTGTGGAATATTTGTTCACCCCCTCTCTCAGTATTCCTCACTATCAACAATTGGTATCAGAGCAAGGTTCCTTGGAAGAGGTCTAACAACTTAAGGAAGATCTGGGGAAGTGTAATTATGCCAACAAGAAGATTTAGAAATTATGAAAGCTACAAGGAACTAGTAGCAGGTCTTATTGATCTTGATAAGTCTGAAGCAAAAGTTAGGGATTTGAAAGATAATATTGAAGAAGCTGATGAATGCATCCTAAAGCTAAGAGAGCAAGTTAGGAAGTTCAAAGAGAAAAGCAAGGAGCTAAATGATCAATTAGATGAAGCACATTAAATCCTAAATGGTTTGACACTAGAAGTTGAAAAGAAGGAAGAAATTGAAAGGCATTTGAATCAAGTTGTTAAGGATAAATTAGAGGAATACAAAAAATTGGGCAAAGAAGTGCTACTTCTAAAATCTAATATAGAAGCAGCCAAGAACTATGAAGAAAAGTTCAAGATAAGTTCTGCAAAGCTTGATGAGATGATTGCTAGTCAAAAGAGTGCTGATGACAAGCAAGGTTTGGGATTTGAGAAAGGAGAAAGTTTAAAATCTGGTCAAGAAAACACTGAGTTAAAGCAAAATAGAAGGAACCTATATTAATATATTGTGAGCTAACACTCATCATGGTTTTTTCCTTTTTGGGTTTTCCACGTAAAAATCTTGGTGTTCATGTGTTATATTTTTGTGGTTTTTGTTCCTATGCTTATTCTTCTTTTATATTATTAGATTTAGAAATTGGATTAACAAACTTGTTAAGAAGAGGTTTTGTGGAATATTTATTCACCCCCTCTCTCAGTATTCCTCACTATCAACAATTGGTATCAGAGCAAGGTTCCTTGGAAGAGGTCTAACAACTTAAGGAAGATCTGGGGAAATGTAATTATGCCAACAAGAAGATTTAGAAATTATGAAAGCTACAAGGAACTAGTAGCAGGTCTTATAAATCTTGATAAGTCTGAAGCAAAAGTTAGGGATTTGAAAGATAATATTCAAGAAGCTGATAAATGCATCCTAAAGCTAAGAGAGCAAGTTAAGAAGTTCAAAGAGAAAAGCAAGGAGCTAAATGATCAATTAGATGAAGCACATTAAATCCTAAATGGTTTGACACTAGAAGTTGAAAAGAAGGAAGAAATTGAAAGGCATCTGAATCAAGTTGTTAAGGATAAATTAGAGGAATACAAAAAATTGGGCAAAGAAGTGCTACTTCTAAAATCTAATATAGAAGCAGCCAAGAACTATGAAGAAAAGTTCAAGATAAGTTCTGCAAATCTTGATGAGATGATTGCTAGTCAAAAGAGTGCTGATGACAAGCAAGGTTTGGGATTTGAGAAAGGAGAAAGTTTAAAATCTGGTCAAGAAAACACTGAGTTAAAGCAAAATAGAAGGAACCTATATTAATATATTGTGAGCTAACACTCACCGTGGTTTTTTCCTTTTTGGGTTTTCCACGTAAAAATCTTGGTGTTCATGTGTTATATTTTTGTGGTTTTTGTTCCTATGCTTATTCTTCTTTTATATTATTAGATTTAGAAATTGGATTAACAAACTTGTTAAGAAGAGGTTTTGTGGAATATTTATTCACCCCCTCTCTCAGTATTCCTCACTATCAACAATTGGTATCAGAGCAAGGTTCCTTGGAAGAGGTCTAACAACTTAAGGAAGATCTGGGGAAGTGTAATTATGCCAACAAGAAGATTTAGAAATTATGAAAGCTACAAGGAACTAGTAGCAGGTCTTATTGATCTTGATAAGTCTGAAGCAAAAGTTAGGGATTTGAAAGATAATATTCAAGAATCTGATGAATGCATCCTAAAGCTAAGAGAGCAAGTTAGGAAGTTCAAAGAGAAAAGCAAGGAGCTAAATGATCAATTAGATGAAGCACATTAAATCCTAAATGGTTTGACACTAGAAGTTGAAAAGAAGGAAGAAATTGAAAGGCATCTGAGTCAAGTTGTTAAGGATAAATTAGAGGGATACAAAAAATTGGGCAAAGAAGTGCTACTTCTAAAATCTAATATAGAAGCAGCCAAGAACTATGAAGAAAAGTTCAAGATAATTTCTGCAAAGCTTGATGAGATGATTGCTAGTCAAAAGAGTGCTGATGACAAGCAAGGTTTGGGATTTGAGAAAGGAGAAAGTTCAAAATCTAGTCAAGAAAACACTGAGTTAAAGCAAAATAGAAGGAACCTATATTAATATATTGTGAGCTAACACTCACCGTGGTTTTTTCCTTTTTGGGTTTTCCACGTAAAAATCTTGGTGTTCATGTGTTATATTTTTGTGGTTTTTGTTCCTATGCTTATTCTTCTTTTATATTATTAGATTTAGAAATTGGATTAACAAACCTGTTAAGAAGAGGTTTTGTGGAATATTTATTCACCCCCTTTCTCAGTATTCCTCACTATCAACAATTGGTATCAGAGCAAGGTTCCTTGGAAGAGGTCTAACAACTTAAGGAAGATCTGGGGAAGTGTAATTATGCCAACAAGAAGATTTAGAAATTATGAAAGCTACAAGGAACTAGTAGCAGGTCTTATTGATCTTGATAAGTCTGAAGCAAAAGTTAGGGATTTGAAAGATAATATTCAAGAAGCTGATGAATGCATCCTAAAGATAAGAGAGCAAGTTAGGAAGTTCAAAGAGAAAAGCAAGGAGCTAAATGATCAATTAGATGAAGCACATTAAATCCTAAATGGTTTGACACTAGAAGTTGAAAAGAAGGAAGAAATTGAAAGGCATCTGAATCAAGTTGTTAAGGATAAATTAGAGGAATACAAAAAATTGGGCAAAGAAGTGCTACTTCTAAAATCTAATATAGAAGCAGCCAAGAACTATGAAGAAAAGTTCAAGATAAGTTCTGCAAAGCTTGATGAGATGATTGCTAGTCAAAAGAGTGCTGATGACAAGCAAGGTTTGGGATTTGAGAAAGGAGAAAGTTCAAAATCTGGTCAAGAAAACACTGAGTTAAAGCAAAATAGAAGGAACCTATATTAATATATTGTGAGCTAACACTCACCGTGGTTTTTTCCTTTTTGGGTTTTCCACGTAAAAATCTTGGTGTTCATGTGTTATATTTTTGTGGTTTTTGTTCCTATGCTTATTCTTCTTTTATATTATTAGATTTAGAAATTGGATTAACAAACTTGTTAAGAAGAGGTTTTGTGGAATATTTATTCACCCCCTCTCTCAGTATTCCTCACTATCAACAATTGGTATCAGAGCAAGGTTCCTTGGAAGAGGTCTAACAACTTAAGGAAGATCTGGGGAAGTGTAATTATGCCAACAAGAAGATTTATAAATTATGAAAGCTACAAGGAACTAGTAGCAGGTCTTATTGATCTTGATAAGTCTGAAGCAAAAGTTAGGGATTTGAAAGATAATATTCAAGAAGCTGATGAATGCATCCTAAAGCTAAGAGAGTAAGTTAGGAAGTTCAAAGAGAAAAGCAAGGAGCTAAATGATCAATTAGATGAAGCACATTAAATCCTAAATGGTTTGACACTAGAAGTTGAAAAGAAGGAAGAAATTGAAAGGCATCTGAATCAAGTTGTTAAGGATAAATTAGAGGAATACAAAAAATTGGGCAAAGAAGTGCTACTTCTAAAATCTAATATAGAAGCAGCCAAGAACTATGAAGAAAAGTTCAAGATAAGTTCTGCAAAGCTTGATGAGATGATTGCTTGTCAAAAGAGTGCTGATGACAAGCAAGGTTTGGGATTTGAGAAAGGAGAAAGTTCAAAATCTGGTCAAGAAAACACTGAGTTAAAGCAAAATAGAAGGAACCTATATTAATATATTGTGAGCTAACACTCACCGTGGTTTTTTCCTTTTTGGGTTTTCCACATAAAAATCTTGGTGTTCATGTCTTATATTTTTGTGGTTTTTGTTCCTATGCTTATTCTTCTTTTATATTATTAGATTTAGAAATTGGATTAACAAACCTGTTAAGAAGAGGTTTTGTGGAATATTTATTCACCCCCTCTCTCAGTATTCCTCACTATCAACAATTGGTATCAGAGCAAGGTTCCTTGGAAGAGGTCTAACAACTTAAGGAAGATCTGGGGAAGTGTAATTATTCCAACAAGAAGATTTAGAAATTATGAAAGCTACAAGGAACTAGTAGCAGGTCTTATTGATCTTGATAATTCTGAAGCAAAAGTTAGGGATTTGAAAGATAATATTCAAGAAGTTGATGAATGCATCCTAAAGCTAATAGAGCAAGTTAGGAAGTTCAAAGAGAAAAGCAAGGAGCTAAATGATCAATTAGATGAAGCACATTAAATCCTAAATGGTTTGACACTAGAAGTTGAAAAGAAGGAAGAAATTGAAAGGCATCTGAATCAAGTTGTTAAGGATAAATTAGAGGAATACAAAAAATTGGGCAAAGAAGTGCTACTTCTAAAATCTAATATAGAAGCAGCCAAGAACTATGAAGAAAAGTTCAAGATAAGTTCTGCAAAGCTGTATGAGATGATTGCTAGTCAAAAGAGTGCTGATGACAAGCAAGGTTTGGGATTTGAGAAAGGAGAAAGTTCAAAATCTGGTCAAGAAAACACTGAGTTAAAGCAAAATAGAAGGAACCTATATTAATATATTGTGAGCTAACACTCACCGTGGTTTTTTCCTTTTTGGGTTTTCCACGTAAAAATCTTGGTGTTCATGTGTTATATTTTTGTGGTTTTTGTTCCTATGCTTATTCTTCTTTTATATTATTAGATTTAGAAATTGGATTAACAAACTTGTTAAGAAGAGGTTTTGTGGAATATTTATTCACCCCCTCTCCCAGTATTCCTCACTATCAATAATTGGTATCAGAGCAAGGTTTCTTGGAAGAGGTCTAACAACTTAAGGAAGATCTGGGGAAGTGTAATTATGCCAACAAGAAGATTTAGAAATTATGAAAGCTACAAGGAACTAGTAGCAGGTCTTATTGATCTTGATAAGTCTGAAGCAAAAGTTAGGGATTTGAAAGATAATATTCAAGAAGCTGATGAATGCATCCTAAAGATAAGAAAGCAAGTTAGGAAGTTCAAAGAGAAAAGCAAGGAGCTAAATGATCAATTAGATGAAGCACATTAAATCCTAAATGATTTGACACTAGAAGTTGAAAAGAAGGAAGAAATTGAAAGGCATCTGAATCAAGTTGTCAAGGATAAATTAGAGGCATACAAAAAATTGGGCAAAGAAGTGCTACTTCTAAAATCTAATATAGAAGCAGCCAAGAACTATGAAAAAAAGTTCAAGATAAGTTCTGCAAAGCTTGATGAGATGATTGCTAGTCAAAAGAGTGCTGATGACAAGCAAGGTTTGGGATTTGAGAAAGGAGAAAGTTCAAAATCTGGTCAAGAAAACACTGAGTTAAAGCAAAATAGAAGGAACCTATATTAATATATTGTGAGCTAACACTCACCATGGTTTTTTCCTTTTTGGGTTTTCCACGTAAAAATCTTGGTGTTCATGTGTTATATTTTTGTGGTTTTTGTTCCTATGCTTATTCTTCTTTTATATTATTAGATTTAGAAATTGGATTAACAAACTTGTTAAGAAGAGGTTTTGTGGAATATTTATTCACCCCCTCTCTCAGTATTCCTCACTATCAACAATTGGTATCAGAGCAAGGTTCCTTGGAAGAGGTCTAACAACTTAAGGAAGATCTGGGGAAGTGTAATTATGCCAACAAGAAGATTTAGAAATTATGAAAGCTACAAGGAACTAGTAGCAGGTCTTATTGATCTTGATAAGTCTGAAGCAAAAGTTAGGGATTTGAAAGATAATATTCAAGAAGCTGATGAATGCATCCTAAAGCTAAGAGAGCAAGTTAGGAAGTTCAAAGAGAAAAGCAAGGAGCTAAATGATCAATTAGATGAAGCACATTAAATCCTAAATGGTTTGACACTAGAAGTTGAAAAGAAGGAAGAAATTGAAAGGCATCTGAATCAAGTTGTTAAGGATAAATTAGAGGAATACAAAAAATTGGGCAAAGAAGTGCTACTTCTAAAATCTAATATAGAAGCAGCCAAGAACTATGAAGAAAAGTTCAAGATAAGTTCTGCAAAGCTTGATGAGATGATTGCTAGTCAAAAGAGTGTTGATGACAAGCAAGGTTTGGGATTTGAGAAAGGAGAAAGTTCAAAATCTGGTCAAGAAAACACTGAGTTAAAGCAAAATAGAAGGAACCTATATTAATATATTGTGAGTTAACACTCACCGTGGTTTTTTCCTTTTTGGGTTTTCCACGTAAAAATCTTGGTGTTCATGTGTTATATTTTTGTGGTTTTTGTTCCTATGCTTATTCTTCTTTTATATTATTAGATTTAGAAATTGGATTAACAAACCTGTTAAGAAGAGGTTTTGTGGAATATTTATTCACCCCCTCTCTCAGTATTCCTCACTATCAACAATTGGTATCAGAGCAAGGTTCCTTGGAAGAGGTCTAACAACTTAAGGAAGATCTGGGGAAGTGTAATTATGCCAACAAGAAGATTTAGAAATTATGAAAGCTACAAGGAACTAGTAGCAGGTCTTATTGATCTTGATAAGTCTGAAGCAAAAGTTAGGGATTTGAAAGATAATATTCAAGAAGCTGATGAATGCATCCTAAAGCTAAGAGAGCAAGTTAAGAAGTTCAAAGAGAAAAGCAAGGAGCTAAATGATCAATTAGATGAAGCACATTAAATCCTAAATGGTTTGACACTAGAAGTTGAAAAGAAGGAAGAAATTGAAAGGCATCTGAATCAAGTTGTTAAGGATAAATTAGAGGAATACAAAAAATTGGGCAACGAAGTGCTACTTCTAAAATCTAATATAGAAGCAGCCAAGAACTATGAAGAAAAGTTCAAGATAAGTTCTGCAAAGCTTGATGAGATGATTGCTAGTCAAAAGAGTGCTGATGACAAGCAAGGTTTGGGATTTGAGAAAGGAGAATGTTCAAAATCTAGTCAAGAAAACACTGAGTTAAAGCAAAATAGAAGGAACCTATATTAATATATTGTGAGCTAACACTCACCGTGGTTTTTTCCTTTTTGAGTTTTCCACGTAAAAATCTTGGTGTTCATGTGTTATATTTTTGTGGTTTTTGTTCCTATGCTTATTCTTCTTTTATATTATTATATTTAGAAATTGGATTAACAAACTTGTTAAGAAGAGGTTTTGTGGAATATTTATTCACCCCCTCTCTCAGTATTCCTCACTATCAACAATTGGTATCAGAGCAAGGTTCCTTGGAAGAGGTCTAACAACTTAAGGAAGATCTGGGGAAGTGTAATTATGCCAACAAGAAGATTTAGAAATTATGAAAGCTACAAGGAACTAGTAGCAGGTCTTATTGATCTTGATAAGTCTGAAGCAAAAGTTAGGGATTTGAAAGATAATATTCAAGAAGCTGATGAATGCATCCTAAAGCTAAGAGAGCAAGTTAGGAAGTTCAAAGAGAAAAGCAAGGAGCTAAATGATCAATTAGATGAAGCACATTAAATCCTAAATGGTTTGACACTAGAAGTTGAAAAGAAGGAAGAAATTGAAAGGCATCTGAATCAAGTTGTTAAGGATAAATTAGAGGAATACAAAAAATTGGTCAAAGAAGTGCTACTTCTAAAATCTAATATAGAAGCAGCCAAGAACTATGAAGAAAAGTTCAAGATAAGTTCTGCAAAGCTTGATGAGATGATTGCTAGTCAAAAGAGTGCTGATGACAAGCAAGGTTTGGGATTTGAGAAAGGAGAAAGTTCAAAATCTGGTCAAGAAAACACTGAGTTAAAGCAAAATAGAAGGAACCTATATTAATATATTGTGAGCTAACACTCACCATGGTTTTTTCCTTTTTGGGTTTTCCACGTAAAAATCTTGGTGTTCATGTGTTATATTTTTGTGGTTTTTGTTCCTATGCTTATTCTTCTTTTATATTATTAGATTTAGAAATTGGATTAACAAACTTGTTAAGAAGAGGTTTTGTGGAATATTTATTCACCCCCTCTCTCAGTATTCCTCACTATCAACAATTGGTATCAGAGCAAGGTTCCTTGGAAGAGGTCTAACAACTTAAGGAAGATCTGGGGAAGTGTAATTATGCCAACAAGAAGATTTAGAAATTATGAAAGCTACAAGGAACTAGTAGCAGGTCTTATTGATCTTGATAAGTCTGAAGCAAAAGTTATGGATTTGAAAGATAATATTCAAGAAGCTGATGAATGCATCCTAAAGCTAAGAGTGCAAGTTAAGAAGTTCAAAGAGAAAAGCAAGGAGCTAAATGATCAATTAGATGAAGCACATTAAATTCTAAATGGTTTGACACTAGAAGTTGAAAAGAAGGAAGAAATTGAAAGGCATCTGAATCAAGTTGTTAAGGATAAATTAGAGGAATACAAAAAATTGGGCAAAGAAGTGCTACTTCTAAAATCTAATATAGAAGCAGCCAAGAACTATGAAGAAAAGTTCAAGATAAGTTCTGCAAAGCTTGATGAGATGATTGCTAGTCAAAATAGTGCTGATGACAAACAAGGTTTGGGATTTGAGAAAGGAGAAAGTTCAAAATCTGGTCAAGAAAACACTGAGTTAAAGCAAAATAGAAGGAACTAGTTTAGAAATCAAAGTACAAGACCTAAAAGACCTCCGGTCAAGCAGCAAAATGCTCAAAGGTATCCATCTTTCAATGTTTGTTGTTTTAATTGCAATAAGTTTGGTCATAAGGCTACTCAGTGTAGAAGTAGAATAAATTAGAATTGCAATAAAATTGGTCATAAATCAAATGAATGCAAAAATCTTGTAAGGAATGGTTCTTACAATGCAAGGAATAGTAAATCATTCAATGGAAAGTGTTGTGCATGCAATAGATTTGGACATATGGCTAATCAATGCAGATCAAATCCAATCAATAGAAGGAATCAAAGACAAAGGAATGTGATGTGCTACAATTGCAACAAGTATGGACATATTTCAAGAGTCTGTACAAGCAAAAATGTGAAAAGAAACTACCATACTAAAAATAGGAAAATAGAGAAAAGAAATGATAAAGGAAAAGAAAAGGTTGATTTGGTTGAAACTAAGAAAGAAATGGGCAAGATTTAGATCAAGAGAGATGTGATTGAAGTCAAGGATGAATCCACACCATCATCTGGCACAGATACTTCCTCTGGGAAGTGAATTGGGAGCTCTGGCTTAGGGGGAGTAGTGTTGAAAATCCAAAACCCCCAGCCAGATAGTTAGTGCTGGAGTTCGGCATGAAGATATGTGGTGGAATCCGATATGAAAGATCTTATGAAAGAAAATCTAGAAGAAAATAAGTCAATGCGGCACATTGCGGAGCAATTTTGATTGACTGTATCTATCAGAAAAAAATCATGCAGATTTTGAGAATAAGCATTTATGATGACTAGGTCAAAGTGCTAAGGATAAAAAGAAAATCATTTGCCTTCTAACTCACTTTGCATTCGAGCCACTAGACATCCAAGAAAGATTGAAGCTAGATTTCAAACGACAACAAAAATTCATAGCAACTACAGTGTTCTCCAAGAAAAGCAAGACAAGATCAAGGAAACCCTAATCCGGTGAAAAAGGTATTTACAACTTGAAAACCCTACTATGTAAATTAAATTATTTTGTGAAAATGTTTACTCATCATGTAATTGAGATAGGCAAAATGCCTCACTCCACGTTTAAGAAACAATTCTTTAAATCACTAGAAAACGATCCATTAGGGGCATTCTCAATTACTCCACATGGGGTTATGCATATAGAAGATGTTAGAGCATACATTCATATCAAACTAGAAGAATATGATCACATGAAGTTAGGAAAACTATATTTGGATGAACTGACTACCGTGGAAATTATATTGAAAGATGAATATAAAGTTCTAGGAGAAAAGAAATTTGATATCTGGTTGGATTTTCCCACAATTCCAAATGATGCATGGGTCAAGCTTATTCTAAAAAGAATTCATGATGAATTTCTATGGCTTGATTAATCCTACATGATAATAAAAGAATCTATCAAAGCTATAACCAGTATGAGCTCCTCTAGAAGGGTTCCAGGCATAATGAAAATGAGAAAATGTGGTAATGCAGCTAATAGGAGCCAAATTTGATAAGAATGCCCTTACAGTAAATGATATTAAGGATCCGGTTGTCAGATTTGCATCAATGATTATTGGATACAAAATATAATTTTCCAACAAGGAAAATTTTGTAACTGCATCAGCTATATACATAGCATATGACATGATAAAAAAATACTGATTATGATATCTGTGAATTGCTCCAGAGTGAACTAATGGAGAACTTGAAAAGAACAAAAGAAACTAATCATCCTTTCAAATATGGAACATTGATTACATGTTTACTTTTTTACTTCCTGAGAGAGCTACCCAGTTTAGGAAATATTGTCTAGCTTGATCACATACCTATAGCCGCTCAAATAAGAAATCACTTATAGAGTTTGGGTAATGCAAATAAGAAAAACAAAATCTTATGGAAATATTTCAAAGACTTTCAAAAGAAAATGTTATGTAGGTTCTGGATACCTAAAAATGTAGTGATAAAGTATAAAAAGGATATTGTATTCATGGTGGATAAAGACAAATGCTTCATAGAAGTTGTGGAACCAAGAACTATATGGGTCCCTACATTAGGTTATGAAGTTGCAGAAGATGTCTTGACTAAATTAGCTGATGCAATACTAAGTAAACCTAATGATCTTAAAGAGGATAGATTTGGGACGTTCTCAGAATTATCTTCTAGAATGTTGATGGTGCAATGTCAAAAAATGTCCCCTTGGGGGCTTTTCCCTCATAATGTTTAGCTCCCAGGTCTTTAGCATGCATTTAGGACACTTTAGTTCATATTTTAACATCCCGATGGAATGAGACCTAACTCCCATGGCAAATAGGACCTAGGTGGACCCCTTGAGCTATACTTCACCTAAAAAAGGGGGGAGGACTTGGGCGCCCGCACCCTAGTCCTGCCCTATTTTAGGGTAGCCTCAATTTTTGGGTGTCGGTTAGTGACCGTTATGGCGCCCCTTTGCCGACATGGTAAGTTTGAATTTAAAATATCTTGGCAGGAGTGCTTGTAGATGCATATATAAACATATGTAGGCATTCATTTGTAAACTAGATTTCAACTAGATTATTATTGTGAACTCTAGGCATTCTCAAGGTGATTCAAGGTTTTCTATTATGTTGCAAGAGTAGACTTATGTGTTTTGTGTGTTGATATTTGCAGATTTGAGCATCAATTCCTTCATGGCATGAAGAGCATCTTCCTCCATGAAAGCTTCACTACAAGGTGACATATCATTGTGTTTTGTATCATTGATTCCTTTGGTTTTTGGCCTCTACCTCACAAGGGCATGCCCTCTTTGGCTGACAATGGTGTTCGGAGACTTAAGTGTCCTCTAGGGTTTAACTGAGGCAAACCTCTAAACACCACAACCCCCAAACCAAGTCTTGTGATTGCAAGTAAAGGTGTTGCATCTGGGAAAAGTAGAGTTACAAGAAGGCTGGAAAGACATCAAGGATTCAAGATCTGAATAAAAATTGGACAAAGGAACACTTCTGAGACTAGGGCACTCGCTCTAGTGTCCTCCGCAGACTGATTCCCCAAAATAGAAGTTACAGGGCTAATCAGTGTCCGAAGGAAGTCTAAATTCCCTGAAAAAGTAGGTACCTTGGACTTGAGCACCCACTCCAGTGTCCTAGACTATTCCTCTTCAGAACCTCAAAAATAGGTATTCTGTAATTTGGTATTTTACTCCCTTCTGCAAGAGCTTTTTCTATAATTCATTAATTTCTTGTCGTATTTGCTTAATTAGGGTTTTAATGGTCAATTGTGTATATGCCTAAAAATGACACAACTTGGTCTAAACAAATATTCTTAATATTTATTCCCTTCTAAATTCCTTTATTAATAAATAAATAAACAAATTTATTTATTCGATTCACATTCTTCTAAATTAATTAAATATCGAAATATTTAATTACTTCTTCTAAAGTCAAAATTAAATAAAATCCTTTATTTAATTAAATTCTTCCAAACAATTAAATAATTCTTATTTATTTAATTAAAGTCAATTCTTCTTCCAAATTTAAATAAATCAATCAAATTTATTTAAATCCTCTGAATCTCCAAAAATAAAATACAATCAAATATTTTATTTATTCTTCCATATCATGCACAACAATTAAATAAATCTGTTTATTTAATTAGCTTTCTTATCTTCTAATTCTTCAAATATCTTCCAAATCTTCTAAAAATAAGTTTTCTTCTTTATGCACACAAAATTAAATAATTTATTATTTAATTTATCTCAAATCATGCAAAAGCAAATCACAAGTTGAGTTATCTACTCAATCAACCTTGTTTTTATCAATATTTCATAAATTAGAAAAAAACTTTCTAATTTATGAAAAGCATGTCTTATCTTTAGAAAAGAAAGTAGTTAACTCAAATAAAACAACTTTTGTGTGACACTTGTCTTTTTCTTATTCGTGCACGTTCCTCAACTATTCTCAACCATTGATCTTCTCATTCTTTCTATACCATTGATCTTCATTCTCTCAAGTCTATAAATTGAACCCTCTTCCTCCATTTCATTCATCCAAGCTTTAAGTATTGTTACTTTGCAAGAATTACAGTGCGCCTTTGGCACCAATTCCTTCATTGCTTGTGATCACACTTGTTACCATACTACTACCATTGTTGTGGGCTCATCTTCATTGTAATCAACTATCACAACCATTCCCAATTGACAATCTTGGAATAGCAAGGAAGTGCACTCTCTAAGAGCCTTATTCATACATGCAAGATTGATTGAGATAGGCAACCAACAGAAGCTATGAAGTTTTGAGGTTTGCAAAGGTTTTTGAAGTTCTTTTGTTTGATTGATCTCTTTATTTCTGTATTTCATTGAGTTTTGGGTATTTTGATATTGATATATTGATTATTCATGTTTACTCCAATTTTTCCTGAACATTTTTGGTGCCCACCATGGGTCCTAGCCCTAATTTAACCCAAAAACTGAGTTTTTATGTTTTAGAAAGTCATACACAAGAGGAAATAGCACATCTGACACATCCTAACATGCATCCGATATTTGTTATGGTGCATACATTCCTGTGGCGCATACAGTCTCTAATCTGATGCATATACTGTCTGTTCCAGTGCATACATCCTTTTGGCACATACAGACTCTATTAGAGTGCATTTACCCTATGATACGATTCATCTATCAGATCGGCACATATACATTGTTTTCTTGCGCTTTTGACCTCTATCCTAGCGCATATGTACTGTGGCACTTCTGAGCTCTATTACTGTGCATTCAATCTCTGAAGCTGCACATCTGATTTAGGCATCAATTTTTAGGGTTTCCTTGAAGTTTTTGGTAACGCTGACATCTTTTTGTAGGAACTCTCTTGGTCTATTTTGTAGGCTAGGTACTGGTTTAGAATCATATAGTTGCACTTGTTAACTCACACTTCAAATTCTAACGGGAAAGTAAATGGATGCTCATGCAAATATCACATAGTTTTAACTAAGAAGGTGGTAATTGAGTCATTGCTATCTTACATATCATTGAATCATTGCTATATTGCTATCTTTCAAAGTTAACAACTCATTGCTATCTGGATGAAATTGAACACATTATTGCTATCTGGGTAAAACTAAACCATTGCTATCTCAATTATCACTTCAAAGTTAACAAATTCATGTTATCTGGACTAAAAATTGAACACACCATTTCTATCTAGGTAAAACTGAACCATTGCTATCTCGATTATCACTTCAATTTAAAATTGAACACATCATTGTTATCTTAGTAAAGCTAGACCATTGCTATCTTGTTATCACTTCAAAGTTAACAAATTTATGTGCTTGCTCAAGTAGATAGCTCATCTAGTTTTTCTCATTTTAACTAGGGGAAAAGAACGACTATATTTTGTGTTTTGGGAATGATACTAGGCCTATGCTCTCCCCTAACTTGGGTGACCAAAATGCCAGACATATCATTTTCACATGTGTTTTTCCTTTAGAGGGGCCTGCTCTTGGATACAGTTCATCCAAGTAGGAATGACCCTAAGCGGTAACAGGATAGATGCCAAGCCCTTCCAAGCCACTATAAATAAATTGTGTTTAGAGTGAAAGCTTCAAACAACAAGTGCAGTTGTGTTATACCGATAGCCAACCTCTCCCAAAACCCTCCAAGGTGCAACCCTTGCAGGCTGGGAGACTCCATAACGGAGAGTAGTGCCACTGCATGTATAACCACTCGAACGGTTTCCTTTATTACTCATCCTTTGTTTTAGTAAACCAAAAACCCCTATAATCTGGTGTAGGGAAGGGTGATTATCACCTCCCGAAGATGCTTCACTAGAGATAGTGAGAATTTAGTTTTATACTGTCCTTTGAAACCTAGGTTTGTACTTGCTTTCTTTTTAGTCCAAAAAGAGTCAAAAAATCACAAAAAAATAAAAAACCATAAAAATATTCTTTGTGTTTGTTGTGTCTTCTTGCCATAATTTTAGAAAATCAGATCAAAAAAGACCTTGCAACCAAAGTACCAAAAACATTAGAAAATTGGCAAAAAATTGCAAAAAATACTAAGAAAACTAGAGTGGCGCATCTGTCCTCTTCTGCTGCGCACTTGTGCCGACCTACGGTGCATTTGCATTAACTTGCAGTGCTTTTACTACCTATTATGGCACATCTACAATTTACCACTGCTGTGCTTATACACTAACTTCCTGTGCATATACCAATTTTTGTGGCACATCTGTTCGGATGCATGCATGATAGTGAGCACTTCCACAGTCTTTGAGAGAAAAAATTTATCATTTCTGGGTACCCATTTCAGTCTTGTTCCAAGTTATGAGATTAGGTCTTACCTTGCAGTCTTTTTTCCATCCATTTCGTGTCAAAATCTCTCTTTCGTTGGTCATCCCATTCACCTTCTATCAGGTCTTCCTTGTCCAAAGTCAAAGTATGCCATATTAGATCAGTATAGGCCCCTTTTTCATATCATTGTGAATTCAAGTAACCCTAGTAAGTCACAAGACTTCGCTAGTGGTCTTGGTACACGACTAGTCCCTACACAGTAAGACAGGTATCGAGTACCCTTACTAGTGGCTATCATCTTGTATCGGCCATCTTACTTGGAATCATTGATCGAAAGAGTCCCTTGTCCAAATCTTGTCATAAGTATCCTATTCTTAGTAGTCTCCACTAGCATCTTGCCAAAATCTCTAAATTCATCCCAGCTCATCCCACATCACCTTGCATGGTTCTTACAATATATTAATACAAAAAGCAACTTGAAATGGCTGGATCATCCAACCACATTGTCACCCCTCATGATAGTGATGAGGAAATCTCTCACGAAGAGTATCAAGGAACCCTCCAAGATCATAAATTCCAATGCTTGTTAGAGAAAGTGCTCCATGAGGACCCTCACAAGTATTTTTATCATCTTGCAAATCTTGAAATTAAACTCCCTGCCAATTTTGATCTAAGCACAATCCAAGAAAACGTAGAGGATAATCATGGAAAGAAAGCCATAAACCCTAGCACTCCTATGGAAGAAATGAGGAAACAATTAAGGGTCTAACACAACAAATGACAGATCTCAAGATGGGTACAAACACTAAAATCTACTCGGAAGATATTGCACCGTACCCCTTTGATAAAAATTTGATCATAACACCATTTCCCTTTCGATTCGAAGTTCCTATGTTTGAAAAGTACAAAGGAAAAGGAGACCCTAGAGATCATATTAGAGAATTCAACGTAGCATGCATGGTAGTAACTCACAATAAGACATACTTAATGAGACTATTCCCTAGATCTCTAGGTAGTCAAGCCATGGAGTGGTTCTCACGGCTTCCACCGGACATCAAAACTTTTGATGAGTTAGTCAACAAATTCATCACACACTTCTTATACAATATTAAACACGAAGTCTCTATGCTTGATTTATATAATACCAAGGAAAAGAGTGGCGAATCATTTGCCTCCTTCCTACAAAGGTGGAGACAACTAGTAAGAAAATGCTCATATGATGTACCAGAGAAGCAATTAATGGAGATGTTTGTCCATAACCTCAAATCCGATCTTAGCTATCAAATACAAATTCAATGCCCTACTTCATTTTTAAAGGTCATTGAAATGGGATTGTTCATCGAAAAAGCTATGATCGTCAAAGGGGAAATCAAGTTATACAAGGACACACGTACCTCCAACTACATAACTGACAAATCCAAGTTTTGGACTAAGAATAAAAATATCATCAATGATGGAGTAGTTGATGCCAAGGTGGTAGCTCCCAAATAATAGCCAATACTCACTCTCAAAGGAGGGGCAAGAAATGTTACACCCAACAAAACATTCTCTTGGGAGCCAAGACCATGGTTCAACTCAAATCCAAGGCGAAAGTTCACACCACTGGGTGAGTCCTAAGAATCCGCATTAAGGAAGCTATTGGCCAACAATGAAATCTCTCTACCACCAACAAGTGATTACGAACCTCAAATCAAACCTCACTATTGGAAAGACACCAACTATTGTGAATATCATAGAGGAAGAGGACATACAACCAACAATTTTATCCGTCTCAAACATGTTATTCAAGATGTACTTGATCAAAATCAAGGAGGTGCTCATCAACATACTTCTAATGAGACACATGTGGCTTACAAAGATCTGCTTCTCAATCATGATAGGTCGTACAACAACAATAACAACCGCAATAGGAAAAATTAGAATAATGGGAATAGTAATGCCAATTACGCAAGTGTGCCATTTGATTATACCATCAATTGCATATCAGAGCATGTCCCACAAATCTATGTGGTTACACCCAACCAACAATTGGAGCCTAACAAAACTGATTGTAGTATCATTACCCGCAGCGGTAAGGTCATCTTGAATACCATTCCTCTAAGGTCATCACCTTCTCAGTCCAATTTCCATCAGTATAGTGTCATAGACCAACTACGGAAGACTCTTGCCCACATTTCTATCTTAGAGTTGTTGCATCTATCTCCTTCCCACAAGGAGGTTCTTGATAAAGCCTTAGTGGAAACCACTGTCCCCGCTAACTTGGCCCAAGAGAAGTTTCAAGCCATGGTAGGTAATCTGACCTCCTCAAGTACCATATCGTTTACCAAACAAGATGACCTCTCAGTGTCTCAACCTCATAACACCCCTTTACACATTGTTGCCTTCATCCACAAACACTGCATCAAGAGGGTTCTCATTGATGGGGGAGCTAGTTTAAATATTTGCATGCTAAAGCTAGTCCTTACATTGGGGTTCTCTAAAAATGCAATTGATCCAAGGAAGAAGATTACTATCAAAGCCTATGATGAAGAGAGAACTACCAAAGGAACAGTGGTATTACCCATACAAGTGGGACCAGTGATAAAAGATGTGGTGTGCCAAGTCCTAGAAAGGGAGCTCACCTATAATATCCTCCTAGGTAGACCATGTATTCATGCCATGAAAGCTGTCCCTTCTACCTATCACCAATGCATAAAATTCCCTCATAACGGCAAGCAAGTCACCATCCAAGGTGACCCTGACCCCTTTCAGCATTGCAACTCTATCCTTTCAAAACCCAATTGCATCATACAAAACAATAGAGCATCTATGTCCCCTATGCCA
Organism: Cunninghamia lanceolata; assembly: GCA_027924645.1. Classification (NCBI taxonomy): domain Eukaryota; kingdom Viridiplantae; phylum Streptophyta; class Pinopsida; order Cupressales; family Cupressaceae; genus Cunninghamia; species Cunninghamia lanceolata. Next base: position 33,214,308 of record BSBN01001583.1, on the reverse strand, counting down.
CATCATGATTTTACCTCTGAAGCTTCCTCATCAAAGACTGATGCAGAGGCATCCACACTATAACATTCGCATATAGCATGAATGTCTGCAGACCAACCTCATCATCATCATCTTCGTCATCATCATCATATTTCCCAAAACCAACAGCATCATCACATTTCGCGTTACACAGTCAGCATCATCATCTTTCGGACGATCGCAAACATCCGCCTGCCGACTACTATTCATCCCCTCCGCCTTCCTTCTAACATCATCATCATGATGTTCAGCGGGCGCAAACATCCTCAGGTTGCACTGTTCATCGGGCTCGAAACACTATCGTCATCATCATGACCTTCATCACTTTCTTTGTCAGTAGGATATCCAAATATCCGGTTGCTCAAATATCCTGATGACGTTCACCTTCAGCAGTATCTGCATCTTCTTCAGACTCACTGTCTTCCACTTCCCTCCTTTTGTTCTTTTCCAGGGCTGTCAGCTTGGCTTGAAGTGCTTCAGCAAGCTCCTTCATCTTCCTCATCTCTCTAGCATGTTTCTCCTTCATCTCCTGCAATTCCCTTGCAGTACCACTACCTTTAGGAGGCATTTTGTCAACCTCTCAATCACAACACACAACACAATCCAACTCTATCTCTACCTCTGCCCTTTCGGTGACAGAATCAACACACAACAGCCCAGACCTTTTGCTGAGCTCTGATACCACTATGATGCAGAGGCATCCACACTATAACATTCGCATATAGCATGAATGTCTGCAGACCAACCTCATCATCATCATCTTCGCCATCATCATCATATTTCCCAAAACCAACAGCATCATCACATTTCGCGTTACACAGTCAGCATCATCATCTTTCGGACGATCGCAAACATCCGCCTGCCGACTACTATTCATCCCCTCCGCCTTCCTTCTAACATCATCATCATGATGTTCAGCGGGCGCAAACATCCTCAGGTTGCACTGTTCATCGGGCTCGAAACACTATCGTCATCATCATGACCTTCATCACTTTCTTTGTCAGCAGGATATCCAAATATCCGGTTGCTCAAATATCCTGATGACGTTCACCTTCAGCAGCTTACCTTCGATGCGCCGCTACCCGACGATACAAACAACAGCATCATGATCTTCTTCATCCGGTTCTCTTCGAAACCTCCTGATGACGCTTCACCCTTTCTGCCGATGCCGATACTTAACCGCTTAACAACGACAGGATAACCTCGCACAGGGGGATAACTCAATATCCTGATGACGATGACGTCATATCCTGATGACGATGACGTCATATCCTGATGACGATGACGTCACCCAATATCCTGATGACCTCTTCAACACTTAGTCGAAAAACCGAACTTTCTCTTCCGCATCTACTCGCGATACGCGGATGTTTGGCACTCCTGATATGATGATCCTGATGCCGATACATGCACTTAGTCTATGTCCGACCTAAACATCCTGATGCACTCGCAACATGAAAACTCCAACAGTTTCATGACCCGATCTTCTTCCTGATGCCGATGCACTCCTCCTCAGCTCCTCCAGATGATGATCACCCCGACGAACTCACACTTCATACACTCGACAACATCATGCTTTCCTTCACTTATCCGGATGTCGATGTCCAAACCCGACTGCAGGATATTCACCTAGATATCCTGATGATGCCGTCTTGACCAGTTTCTTCACTTAGCGAAATTTCACTTCGCCGATCCTCCAGGGATGACCCGATCCAACTCAGGGTGATCTTCCAACTCAATCAACTCGACTTGACCTAGCACATGAGGATGCTAGGCTTCTCAACATCTGACGACCGCAATCCTGCACACCTGCATGCAAACAGAAAACAAACTACCTACTAACCTACTGTACATTACCATTCCACCGATCAGATGAGTCAACCGGTGGAATGGATCAGGAAATCCATGAAACCCTCTCAAACCAGCAATCGATAACACAAAGGAGATCAGTCAGGAAACGAAACAGGATCTTTATTGATTCAAAGATGCAATACAGTATGATGTTCCTCACACAGAACACTCAACTCCTCTGTTTTGTGCAACACTAAACTGCCGATCGATGATATCTGTCTGTATATTCAATATCAAACGATCCTCATGCTTATAAAGATTTCCCTACGAGTACTACTGACCCGACTCCAAGTGGCTGGGAACTCTCCAAGCGGCTGGGAGATCCCACCGAACATACATCATGACAGCTGTTATAACCAACTAACTAAAAATAGCAAAAGCCTGGTCAGCATGATCCTATCATGATCAGCATGACCTTATTACATGCATTTGGTCTAACAGACCTTCTTGGAAACACAAACAAGACCTAAACTACTAACTGCCTTATCAAAACCAGCTGTCAGGTAGGTGCTCCTGCACCATACTCCCCAAAAGAAAAGAACTCATGTCCCATGAGTTTAGCATGTGGAAGTCTTCCACCTTTACACTTTGCTTTGTCAATAGTCTGACCTGCTCCAGCTTCATCTACTGCTGTCTCTTGGCTTCTCCAAGACTTCTAAACTGTAGCTTGCTTTCTGGCAAGTAAATCTGCATGCCTGTTGATATAGGCCTTTCCCAGGTTGTTCCTGTATTTGTCAGATTGTCTGACCAGAACCTCTGTCTGAACTGCTTCTGCAGGCTTCACCTGTAGCTTGCTTTCAATCTTTATAGGACAAGCAATAGTCCCAACTATGACAACATCCGTGTCATTCTTCTGAACTGGTTGCTGTTTGCACCCCTGTTTCTGAACCTGCTGCTGACCTCTGTCAGTCACAACTGAAACTTTCTTCATCTTGTTGTCTGTAACAACTCCCTCTCCTGCAGTATCCTGAACTGCCTTTATGCCTGCTCCTCTAGGCATCTGTACAAACTCCTTCTTTCCCATTAAAATGATTTGGGCTGCCTTCTGTACTGCAGCTTTTGCCTGCAATGGCATCAACTTAATAATCTTCCCATCCTTCTTGATGGTGTAGGTATTAGCATACCCATCATACAGTACCCTTCTGTCAAATTGCCATGGTCTACCCAACAGTAGGTGACAACATTCCATAGGCAATATGTCACACAAGATTCTATCATGATATGGTCCAATCTGGAAATCCACATATGCCTGTTCAGAGACAAAAAGTGATTGCCTATCACTCACCCAAGATGCCTTGTAAGGGTGTGGATGTGGAATCCTTTCCAACTTCAGTTTATCCACCATTTCCTGAGATACCATGTTGTCTGTTGAACCAGTGTCAATGACAACCTTACATACCTTACCTTTGCTCTTACATGTGGTCTTGAAAAGAGCTCTTCTTTGCATCATATCCTTTGATGCCTGCAAACTAATTCTCCTTAACATCAGTGATTCTCCACTCTCTGGGTATCCAACATTATCAGGACCTCTGTTTGAACTCTGTGCACTTTCTTCTTTCTCTTCTTGCACCAGTTGTACTCTCTTGTCACTTGTTCTATCATTTCTGGATGATGAACCTTTGTTTTCTGGACATTTGAAGGATGGATGACCAAACTCTCCACAGGTGTAACATTTTCCTGAAAATGTAGTAGAACCTCTACCACCTCCAAATCTTCCTCTATTACCTTTCCATCCACCTCTGAAATCAGACTGTCCCTGTCCTTTACCAGTGTCTTCTTGACCCTCATTGATTTGCTTTTGTGCAGGGGCTGCTCCTCTTCCCCTATTGTTTCCTCTTCCTCTCATGGACTTATCATGTCCTCTATTCATCTTTTCTTCAATCCTGATTGCCATTTGATAACAATCCTCCACATTCTTAGGGTTAGCTAACACTAACTCATCCTGTATGTTAAACCTCAAACCAGCCAAGTACCTAGCCACCTTTTCTACCTCATTCTCATGATGACCAGATCTCATACTTAACAGATAAAATTCCTCAGTATATGCTTTCACATCCCTGTCTTTCTGCTTTAAAAATTGCAGCTTCTTAAACATCTGGATTTCATAATCCCTTGGCAAGAATTTCCCTTTGATCCTTGCTACCATCTTATCCCATGAAGTGATCTTAGACTTCCCTTGTTTCCTTCTCTCAGACTGTACATAATCCCACCATACCAAAGCATGACCTCCTAACTTGGTCTTTGCAATCTTTACCTTCTGATCCTCAGCAACATCTTCACATTCAAAGTGATTATCAAGTGCAGCAATCCAATCTAATAACTCATCTTCATTCAAGCTTCCAGTATACTTGGAAACATCAACCTTTACCTTAGGTTTTTCACTCTGTACTGCCTTTAACAGTTTTGCCAATCTCTGGTCTTCAGCATCCAGATCTTCAGCTACCTCTTCATACTCTTCAACAGTATCTGCATCTTCTTCAGACTCACTGTCTTCCACTTCCCTCCTTTTGTTCTTTTCCAGGGCTGTCAGCTTGGCTTGAAGTGCTTCAGCAAGCTCCTTCATCTTCCTCATCTCTCTAGCATGTTTCTCCTTCATCTCCTGCAATTCCCTTGCAGTACCACTACCTTTAGGAGGCATTTTGTCAACCTCTCAATCACAACACACAACACAATCCAACTCTATCTCTACCTCTGCCCTTTCGGTGACAGAATCAACACACAACAGCCCAGACCTTTTGCTGAGCTCTGATACCACTATGATGCAGAGGCATCCACACTATAACATTCGCATATAGCATGAATGTCTGTAGACCAACCTCATCATCATCATCTTCGCCATCATCATCATATTTCCCAAAACCAACAGCATCATCACATTTCGCGTTACACAGTCAGCATCATCATCTTTCGGACGATCGCAAACATCCGCCTGCCGACTACTATTCATCCCCTCCGCCTTCCTTCTAACATCATCATCATGATGTTCAGCGGGCGCAAACATCCTCAGGTTGCACTGTTCATCGGGCTCGAAACACTATCGTCATCATCATGACCTTCATCACTTTCTTTGTCAGCAGGATATCCAAATATCCGGTTGCTCAAATATCCTGATGACGTTCACCTTCAGCAGCTTACCTTCGATGCGCCGCTACCTGACGATACAAACAACAGCATCATGATCTTCTTCATCCGGTTCTCTTCGAAACCTCCTGATGACGCTTCACCCTTTCTGCCGATGCCGATACTTAACCGCTTAACAACGGCAGGATAACCTCGCACAGGGGGATAACTCAATATCCTGATGACGATGACGTCATATCCTGATGACGATGACGTCACCCAATATCCTGATGACCTCTTCAACACTTAGTCGAAAAACCGAACTTTCTCTTCCGCATCTACTCGCGATACGCGGATGTTTGGCACTCCCGATATGATGATCCTGATGCCGATACATGCACTTAGTCTATGTCCGACCTAAACATCCTGATGCACTCGCAACATGAAAACTCCAACAGTTTCATGACCCGATCTTCTTCCTGATGCCGATGCACTCCTCCTCAGCTCCTCCAGATGATGATCACCCCGACGAACTCACACTTCATACACTCGACAACATCATGCTTTCCTTCACTTATCCGGATGTCGATGTCCAAACCCGATTGCAGGATATTCACCTAGATATCCTGATGATGCCGTCTTGACCAGTTTCTTCACTTAGCAAAATTTCACTTCGCCGATCCTCCAGGGATGACCCGATCCAACTCAGGGTGATCTTCCAACTCAATCAACTCGACTTGACCTAGCACATGAGGATGCTAGGCTTCTCAACATCTGACGACCGCAATCCTGCACACCTGCATGCAAACAGAAAACAAACTACCTACTAACCTACTGTACATTACCATTCCACCGATCAGATGAGTCAACCGGTGGAATGGATCAGGAAATCCATGAAACCCTCTCAAACCAGCAATCGATAACACAAAGGAGATCAGTCAGGAAACGAAACAGGATCTTTATTGATTCAAAGATGCAATACAGTATGATGTTCCTCACACAGAACACTCAACTCCTCTGTTTTGTGCAACACTAAACTGCCGATCGATGATATCTGTCTGTATATTCAATATCAAACGATCCTCATGCTTATAAAGATTTCCCTACGAGTACTACTGACCCGACTCCAAGCGGCTGGGAACTCTCCAAGCGGCTGGGAGATCCCACCGAACATACATCATGACAGCTGTTATAACCAACTAACTAAAAATAGCAAAAGCCTGGTCAGCATGATCCTATCATGATCAGCATGACCTTATTACATGCATTTGGTCTAACAGACCTTCTTGGAAACACAAACAAGACCTAAACTACTAACTGCCTTATCAAAACCAGCTGTCAGGTAGGTGCTCCTGCACCAAAGACCAAAGAGAAAAAAATTACCATCAAAGAAATAGGAGTAGGGGAATACTCCATTGAGCACATCCTCAATCTAGCCAAGATGCCTCTATCTCCTAGATCCTTTGGGTGACCCAAGGATTTTCCAAAGCCATCTGCTCCTCCTACATCTCCCATAGCTCCCTTTGTAAAATGGGGGACCCTATCAGATGAAACAGAGGAAAGAGATATCCTAAAATGGCTTTACATTGAAGAAGAAGAAAACATACAACAAGAACCACCTAAGCTCCCAACAGAAATCTATGGGTGAGGTGAATCTATCCTACATAGAATGGGTTACAAAGGACAAGGCCCCATCGGCCTAAGAAAAGAAGAAATCATAGATCCCATTCAACCTTCTTCATCCTCATTGGCTAGAACTACAAAAGGTCTAGGATATAAAGACAAGGGCAAAGCTAAAGCAAATGCTTGTCTAGTGGAAATGATCCATACAATTCAAGAGGACAATGACACAAATTCTAATGAATATGAGTGGGATGAGCTAATAGAGCATTCCTATGATGAAAAAGAGGTTGATACCATTCAAACTTATAGCCCCTACCATGAGGGACAAATGCTACCATATAGGCCATTAGAGTGTGATTTTCGTATCCCTGAAAATACGACTTTTGAGGAAGGTTCAATTTCTATCGCAATAAACAACTTAGAGGAAAGTACTATCCCAAACACTCCCCCTACTAATACTCCTAGTATATCCATTCAAACTATCAATGAATCAGATCTATGCTCTGACTCCCTCCCCCTTGTACATCCTGAGCTTATTGACTGGGATCTACGAGGAACCCCACAACTAGATATGTTTCAAAATGATGATTCCTATATTGACTATATGGAACTTAGGGACCACCTACCTAAAGGAGATCATAAAGCTGGGTTTACCATTGAACTTAATATCATGGCTTATTTTAGAGAGGATGCCAAGCCAGTCGCAAAAATATCAAAATAAAAAATAGATCTAACGATGAAAACTACTTTGCAACAGTGTCAGATCCCAAAACAGTAAAAAGAAAGGATGCATCCGAAGGTGAAAACCCAATTGTGGCACCTAATGATGGAAGGCTTGACACTCTCCCTAATGACATGCACTAGGAGAAGTCTTAGATTGTTGTGGAACCCATAGAGCCTGTTAACATTGGAATAGAGGAATAGCCCAAGATCATTCACTTTGCTAAGTCTCTAAACCCACCAGAGAAGACTAAGTTTGTACCATTCTTCAAGAGAAAGCAAGTCAATTTTGCTTGGTCATACGCAGATATGCCAGGGTTAGATCTAGATTTGATTCTACATCATCTTCCACTAGATCTAGGAGTGAAACCAGTGAAACATAAGCTTAGAAAGATGCATCCACACATAGCACTACTTGAAAAAGAAGAACTCAAGAAATTACTGGATGTAGGATTCATAAGGGCTATAGACTATCCATAATGGGTCTCCCACATAGTACCAGTGTCCAAACCTGATGGCTGAGTTAGACTATGCAATAATTTCAGAGATCTAAACAAAGCTTGCCACAAGGATGATTTTCTGTTGCCAAATATAGATATCATAGTTGACTTGACAACAGGACATACCATGTTATCTCTCATGGATGGCTTCTCAGGATACAATCAGATTAGGATAGCACTAGAAGACCAGCATAAGACATCTTTTACTTGTCCATGGGGCACTTTCTGCTAGAATGTCATGCCATTTGGGCTAAAGAATGCAGGAGCCACATATCAACATGTTATGACCACTATATTTCATGATATGATGCATGTCACAATGGAAGACTATGTAGATGATATCCTTGCAAAGTCACTCACAAGAGAATCACACCTGGACATGTTAGATAAAGTATTTCAGAGATTAGAACAATTCAAAGTCAGGTTGAACCCAAAGAAATGTGTGTTTGGAGTCACCTCAGCCAAGCTCCTAGGCTTTATTGTATTGACAAATGGAATAGGGGTGGATCCTGCCAAAGTCAATGCTATTATGGACATGCCACCACCCAAGAATCTAACTCAACTAAGATCTCTACAAGGCAAGCTACAAGCAATCCATAGGTTCATATCACAACTAGAAGACAAGTGTCAACCATTCAGTCATCTCCTACACAAGAATATTCCATTTAAGTGGGATGAGAAATGTGAAGAGGCATTCGACGAACTAAAAGAGTATCTTATGAACCCACCCATTCTCATGCCTCCTATCCAAGGGAAGCCATTGTTACTATACATATCTGCTACACCAACAACTCTTGGGGCTCTGCTAGCACAACAAGATTATGAAAATAAAGAAAGAGTTGTCTACTACTTCAGTCACACATTGGTGGGCTATGAATTGCAATACTCTCAGATAGAAAGATCATGTCTTGCCATAGTTTTTGCTTCCCAAAAACTCTGACATTATATGCTTGCACATCCAGTCAAACTTATTACAAAAAATAGATCCACTAAAGTACCTACTAATCAAAGCAGCTCTAACAGGTCGCTTAGCCAAATGGGTAATGCTCCTAAGTGAATATGACATTGAGTATGTAGACAGAAAGGCTATCAAAGGGCAATTCATTGCTAATCAGCTAGCAGATGCACCACTACAGGACACCACACCAATGCAATTTGAGTTTCTAGATGAAGCCTTATTCAATATATCAACACATTCCTGGACAATTTACTTTGATGGGTCCTACACAAACCATGGATCGAGGGCAGGAATCTTGTTTGTAACTCCTCATGGTGACACCATATGAAGTCTTACCGTCTATTATTTCCATGCATAAGCAACATAGAAGAATATGAAGCCTTGGTCATTGGCCTCAAGATGGCAACAAAGTGGAAAATCAAAGAGCTACATGTCTATGGTGATTCTCAACTAGTGATCAATCAGGTCAAAGATGATTACCAAACCAAAGATGAGAAGCTTGTCCCATACAAATAGATGATCGAAGACTTTAAGGAATACTTTGTGATCATCTCTTTTGGGCAGATACCTCAGATTGAAAACAAAGTAGCAGATGCCATGGAAACCATTGCCTCTCTTCTCGAAATCCCAGAGAATGAGTCATGGTATGAGTTCTTAGTGGAATCAATTTAGCAACCAGCTTATGATCTTCCTAAAGCCCATTCCATATGCCTATTAGTTGGATCTAATTCACCTTGGTACAGTAAGGTTTATACTTACCTCAAGGACAACACCCTCCCACTTGACTTATCTTCAAACCAATGACAAACCTTCATATGCCAAACCTCTCGTTATACCATTATTGCCGACACCCTTTATCGATGTGGTCTAGATGGTACTTTACTCCGTTGTTTAGAACGAGAAGAATCCCAAACTGCCTTACAAGATGTACACAAAGGGATTTGCAGAACACACTCTAGCAGTCCTTGGCTAAGAAACTCATGCGTTTGGGTTATTACTGGCCGAACATGGAAACAGATTCATATCAATTTGTGAAGAAATGCAAGAAGTGCTAGATACATGGGAACCTGATACATGCACCAACTCAAGAGTTGAGACCTTTAACGACACCTTGGCCCTTTTGTCATTGGGGACTTGACCTTGTGGGAAAGATCCATCCGCCCTCATCCAATGGCCACAACTTCATAATAACCGTCACTAAGTACTTTACCAAGTGGATTGAAGTCATCCCCCTCACCACTGTCACAGGTAAACAAATCTCCTCATTCATCCTTAATTGCCTTGTCTGCAGATACAGAATTCCCTCATCCATTATCACAGATAACGAAAGACCCTTCAAAAACTAGGATGTCCAAGAACTCTGTGACCGATTTAAAATCCAACACCGTTTCTCCACACTCTATTACCCCCAAGGCAATGGCCAAGCAGAAGCATCCAACAAGACCATCTTAAAACTCCTAAAGAAGAAATTCAACGATGTTGGCCGTGATTGGCACATCCAACTCAATCCTACTCTGTGGGCCTATAGAACCAGTATATGTACTCCCATAGGTGCTATCCCTGACGCCCTTCTCTATGGCTCAAAATCTATCCTCCCCATTGAGGTTGAGTTACCATCTCTCAGGGTGTCATTAAAAGGTCTCATAATAGATGAAGAGTATAGAGTTACAAGATTCCAAGAACTAGAGTTGTTAGAAGAAAGGAGATAGAAAGCCTTTGACCATCTCAAAGAATATCAACAAATGATGTTACAAAGCTACAACCATAGAGTCAATCCAAGAGTATTCAAGGTTGGAGATCTAGTACTTAAGGAGAACCCCCGCAATCAACATGATCGGGAAAAGAAAGGCAAGTTTGAACCCAACTGGCTTGGGCCTTATGTGATCGTAGCTACTTATGGATCGAGGGCATATCAGTTAGCAACATTAGAGGGTGAGTTGTTTGATGACCCAATCAACAACATGCATCTTCACCAGTTCTACACCTAGGAGAATCCCAATGCAAGGGTGGCATAAAATACAAAAAAATAAAACAATTAGAAAAGTACAAAAAAATTAAAAAATTAGAAAAATACAAAAAAATTGTCCTTTGGTGAAAACCTGGCAAACAGGTGCCTTGGATAGGTATCATGATGAAAACCTAGTAAATAGGTGTCATGCATACTTTCTAGCTTTCATGCAAATAAAAGCAAGTGGTGAAAACCTGGTAAATAGGCATTACTTGTGACAAACCACTTCCTCCATCTTTGGGAAACCAATCACCTTGTGTCCATTCTTCCTTCACTCGCGTTCCATTCGATCCATATCTGTTTCATAGTAAAATCCTAATGATAACCTATCATGGCTTGATACTCTATCTCTTTATTGCCTTGTCAACCAAGGTTTTATCCTATATCCTATCCATAGTGTCAGCCTAGTATAGTGTCTCTTGTTAGTTTCCATGGTCCAAGTCCATGAACTACATTGCCTCTTCGTCATCATGTAGGCAAGGCCATTTTTCAATGCACCCCTGAGGCTCCACTATCCCATCCATCCCGTGTTTAGTCCTTCTATCTATCGGAGTCCGCACCACTTTCTACCACCTAGGTTTTAGGTCCGTTAGGGTTTACCCAAAACTATGTTGCCTTTGTGTCATCACATAAGTAAGGCCATTTAGCAATGAGCCCCGAGGCACTAGGTCAGTCCCTTAGGGTCCGTCTCACCAATAAGGATTGTGGAATCTTCTCACTAGGCAAGCAAGCACAAGAAAAACCTACTTTTCAAACAGAATTCTTGACGCAAGACATTAACCTATCCAGAGCAAAGCAAACAAACACCTAAGACATTCTAAATGATTTTACCCAAATTATGGCAAGAAACAAACACATCTAAATGCAAATATGTTTTGTGGATTGGAAATGTGGTTAAAATACAGAGTCTTAATTTTTTGCTATCATGCCTTTCTATGCTACTCGAGGATGCCAAAAGCTAGAGATGCTATGATGGGGGCATGATTATTTTCTTTGTTTGTTGTTTGTGGATTAAACTTTAGTAATGTGACACCTTTGTCTAAAGACATGATCAGCAAAAGATCATCGAGGACATCCAAGGTCTAACATGAAAGGGGGCAATCCTTGTCTGTTGACATGCAAGAAATACTCAGGTCATCTCGGTTCAATTATACCTCGATGCTTGTATTAACTTGCTAAATCAAAATCCATGTAAGCAATGCTCAGGTCATCTTGGTTCAATTATACCTAGATGCTTGTATTAACTTACAACATTTTAGAAAAGTACCAAAAAAAATTGCCCAATGATGAAATAAGCACTTCAAAAGACTTGCACCATCAAGATGTCAAAAGCAAACACCATTCGCATCCATTATACATCCATAAAAGCATCCATACCATACCCCATGCAATAAAGATCCAACAATGCAGAGTATCAATACAAATAAAAGCTTGTGAGTCCTTCTATCGAGTCATTTTTCTATCTATCATCACATCTTTCATCCTTGTCTGGTCAATCTGAGAAATGATCCACATGTAGGTCCATCCTTAATCCATACTAATTGAGTCAAGTCAATCTTGTCAAATTACCCAAGAACCCTCAGTGGTCTTGATCATTGTCTGGTTGTAAACCAACTCGATCAGTTAATCAATCAATTGTCTTATACAAGATGTCACATTGTCGAAATCAGACCAACACACGCGTCTTACACGACATGTTCCATTTTCCTGAAACTAGACACTATCCTTTGTGTTGCTCTAGGGATCTATCATTCCCTGTCATGACAACATGCCTATCGTGTTGGTCTAGGGATATATCATTCCCCACCATAACAACACTATCATATATCGTTATCAGTATATTGTTGTTTTACCGCTCGACAGGGGCAATACCTTGTTTGATCTTGTATCATTTGTGCATACTTGCTTACTTGCTTGTGTGTGTTATCATTTTATCTTGCATCGTGTGTCATTTAGTTTTTCTTCAAACCTAACCAAGTTTTCCCTTCATCTTCATGAGATTGTCTGTCTCACACTTTTTTCTTTTTTCCCATCTAATCTCCTGAGGGGGCGTCCTATCATCATAACCTATACCAGGGGCAAACTGGGGCATGTATCATTATCAGACTATCTATTCTTTGAAGCAACGCTGTAAACTACATTGCATCAAAGACGGGAAAAATGTATACACCTAAAAATGACACGACTTGGTCTAAATAAATATTTCTTAATATTTATTCCCTTCTAAATTCCTCTGTCAATAAATAAATAAACAAATTTATTTATTTGATTCACAGTCTTCTAAATTAATTAAATATCGAAATATTTAATTACTTATAAAGTCAAAATTAAATAAAATCCTTTATTTAATTAAATTCTTCCAAACAATTAAATAATTCTTAATTATTTAATTAAAGTCAATTCTTCTTCCAAATTTACATAAATCAATCAAATTTATTTAAATCCTCTCAATCTCCAAAAATAAAATACAATCAAATATTTTATTTATTCTTCCAAATCATGCACAACAATTAAATAAATCTATTTATTTAATTAGCTTTCTTATCTTCTAATTCTTCAAATATCTTCCAAATCTTCTAAAAATAAGTCTTCTTCTTCATGCACACAAAATTAAATAATTTATTATTTAATTTCTCTCAAATCATGTAAAAGCAAATCACAAGTTGAGTTATCTACTCAATCAACCTTGTTTTTATCAATATCTCTTAAATTAGAAAAAAACTTTCTAATTTATGAAAAGCATGTTTTATATTTAGAAAAGAAAGTAGTTAACTCAAATAAAACAACTTTTGTGTGACACTTGTCTTTTCCTATTCACGCACATTCCTCAACTATTCTCAACCATTGATCTTCTCATTCTTTATATACCATTGATCTTCATTCTCTCAAGTCTATAAATTGAACCCTCTTCCTCCATTTCATTCATCCAAGCTTGAAGTATTGTTACTCTGCAGGAATTACAGTGCACGTTTGGCACCAATTCCTTCATTGCTTGTGATCACACTTGTTACCATACTACTACCATTGTTGTGGAGCTCATCTTCATTGCAATCAACTATCACAACCATTCCCAATTGACAATCTTGGAATAGTAAGGAAGTGCACTCTTTGAGGGCCTTATTCATACATGCAAGATTGATTGAGATAGGAAACCAATGGAAGCTATGAATATTTGAGGTTTGCAAAGGTTTTTGAAGTTCTTTTGTTTGATTAATCTCTTTGTTTCTATATTTCATTGAGTTTTGAGTATTTTGATATTGATATATTGATTATTCATGTTTACTCCAATTTTCCCTTAACAAATTGAGCATAGGAGAAGGAAAAATTGATAATTAATTCCCTAATCCAAATTTCCCTACATTTGAAAGTGACTCTAGGGTATGATAATACTTGCCATTCGACCCTGGATCCTTCAATGTATAGTGGAGAGGCAGATTTTATCATCTAAACCACAAAAGATTAAAGAATCCATTTTTCCACTAAACATTTTGGTGAACCCATGTCTTTGAACTTAAATTGTAACTTTCTGAGTGTTTTTCTACATATTTGGTGTGATTTCATTCATTCATTTGGTCATTTAATTTATCACATTGAGAAAATTTCAAAAAAATTGAAAAATTAGAAAAATACAAAAAAATTGCATTGTTTGGCTTACTAAATTGTGTCAGTTTTTTCTATTTTTTCCTAATTCATGATTTTTGCATCAGATCTTATATAAACTATATAAAAATAAAAAAATTCAAAATCTTTCTTTGCATTTTCATCATTTAATTGCTAGGGTTTTGTGGAAATTTTGACAATTTTTAGATAACCTAGTAATTCTAAAATCTAGGGTTTGTAGGCAAAATTTTTTATCATATTTTTCTACTGATTTTATAGGATCATTACAATTTTTATTTGGTTGTAGTCTTACATTTTAGTGTGAATTTGCAATTAAATTTAAATTATTTGCATTTTTGCATTGAAAATTTCAACAAAAAACTAACAATTTTGGTGCATTTTCATTAAATTTGCATGGGAATTTTACATGATTAAGCTTGAAAATTATTTTAAGATTTGAGAGTATGTAATTTCCATAAAAAATCAGACTTCAAATAATTTGCATAGCATTTTGTCCCAAAATCTCAAACCTAGGGCTTCAAAAACAACAATTTTCGCTAAAATCAGCCTTATCGACTCTCTAAATTTGCATCATATTTGTGTTGTGAAAAATATTTTTGCATTAATTTTCTGTTATTAGGGTAATAGTTTTTTACCCCTCATAAAAAGCTTCACAACACCCTTTTAACGGGCTCTTGTAGTGAAAATTCGGTGAAAAACAACACATTTTAGCTATTTTGGCCCTAGGATTTGACTTGGTTAGCACTCCAAGTGTGTTGTGATAAATTTTATGGATTGAGGTAACTAATATTATTTATATTCTCTTCTGTTCCTCCTAAAATTTCTTACAACACCTCTTTTGCTAGGTCTTGGAGTAGAAAAGTTGTGAAAAGTTGCATATTTTGCTATATTTTCACTAGGGTTTTGCCTTAAGTGGCATTAAAATCATGTTGTGTTGGGTATTTTGGCACCAATTTGGTGTTATTTCTGATATTATTTTCTTTCCATCATCATTTTCCTCAAAACACCCTTTGTTATGCTCTTTTGCATTGAATTTTGGTGAAAAAGTGCCTATTTTGACATATTTTGACTTGGCATTATCTTGGATTAGCATCATGACTATGTTGAGAGTGATTATACTACTATTTTGGACTGATATTAGTCATATAACCTTTTGTCCTTGACTGAAATCCTCATAGCATTATTTGTTTCAATCATTTGCATTGAAAAGTATTGAAAAATCAAGCATTTTTGGCTACTTTTGCTCTTACCTTTTGCACCAATTTTGAAAAGATTTCAAAATCTGATTTGGCATTAGTTTGAGCATAAAGGCATGGTGTCTAATCATAATAGAAACAACAGGTTCCCTCTTATACCTTACATGAAAAGAAAGGTTCCTGAACCTGAAATTGTCTTCACTCCTCATGATAGAACAATCGGTGATTCCGAAGGACCTCTTTACATTACTATGAAAATAATGGGAAATCCTATGAATGGAAATCTTATCAATCCTAATTGCATGACTAATATTGCCACTTAATAGTTCCTCTTTTCACATCAACTAATGCAAGGTTCTTATGATCTCTCGAGCATGATAATTAAAACACATAAGGGAACCTTTATAAAGCCTTTGGGTAAGATATCTTTGTTAGTAACATTATTTGGAAATCATGTCGAGCAATGATTTGATGTTGTTCCTATTTTTGACCTCTTTTGCGTTAAATTGGGACATCCATGGCTAAAAGCAACGAAATCTATCCCTTCAACAATACACAACTGTCTAAAATTCCCTCTGGATGGCCATATAATCACCGTCCCTTGGAACAAGTATAAACTTTTGGTTCAGGAAAAACATTATGAATTGAATTACTTTTGGGATAAAACTGAAGTACCTAGTCCTTCTACACAATAAATGACAAAATAGAAACAACCTGCATGTAAAGAGAACTATAGACCGAAAGGACAAACTCCCTATGCTGAGGTTCCTCCCTTGAAATCCTTACAAGGATTGGGAGATCATTGTCAACAACAATGTGTTCCACCACAACAAATGAGGTTTGATCTCGGTGCTTCATCTTCTAATTTGCACAAACCTATGAAAGAGAATAGCCCTATCTTACAAAAGATAAGTGGTAAAACAAAATGAAATAGAAAAGCAAGAGAAAGAAGGAGAAGAATACAAGAATATGCCATAAACCTTGCCTCTCAACAAGAAAACATCATTCCTAACATTCAACCAAACAAAGATAATCCTAACAATGAACAACATAATGAACAAGATATGAATTTGGCTATGGTACCATATGTACCACTATCCTCCATCATTAGGGAATGGGATGATGAAGATGATGATTTGCTTATAGACAATTTCTAGCCCAGAAGGGACCCTACAGGTAAGTATCTCTAACCCTTTATCCCTCTCATGATGTGTTATGTGTTGTTTAGGCCTCCTGGGATGACCTCGGATTCTCCCGTAAGGTTTGGGATACCAGGAGACTGCCTCTATTGTGACCTTATTCTATTTGTATCATCATTCCTCTATATTGCCTCTCTCTGATTTCATTATTGTGTGTTGTGTCTTACAGACATAGCGTCGTGGTTGGTGACTTGGGGGCACCCTCCTACATGACTGTCCCTAAGACACTTGTTTCTCCTCTCTTATTTATTGTTTCCCTTCCTCTAGTGTTTCCATCTAGAGGGCAGATGATGACAAACATTTATACTAATGCAGACCTAGTGTCCCTTTCGAGAGCAATCAAAAAATGGACTATAGTTCCTAATATGACGATGGGGTTGTATATCTTATCTGACACTTGGCTAGTAGAAGCACTCATGCTTTTTGTGTAGTGAATTTTATGATGTTTCTGTCGCATTTACAAACCTTAACAATACTGCTGCTTCATGCACCTTTGTTTGCCTTTGAATCTAGCCTTGGCAGTAGTCGATTCAGAGAACTTCGTGATATAGCCCTTGGTTATTCTCAAACTCTAAATTCATTGTATAACCTTGGCTCTTTGTGTGTTTAATCATATGCATTGATGTTGTTGTTTATCATGATGTTGTTTACACTAACATGTTTCTTTTAGGGATGTGTTTGTGGGAATATTTGGCGATTGTGAAGTACATGTCACCTATGGGGGCATGGGCTCTGCAAAAGTTGGTGTTCCCTTGTGTGTTTTCTTCCTACCTTAACGTGCTTGATATCGATAACTGATATCAACCACCTTAAGGTGGGGGCATATAAGGTAAGTTGTCTGTTATAGATGTTAGCAATGTGTTTGACCTCAAACACATATACTTGCACCAGAGTAGTGTATCATGCATCCTGAGTTTGTTTGCAATCAATCAATCAATCATATAAGCCCTCTGCGGAGGCGGGATATTGAGCATATCCTTTTTTTCTTAAGCCCTCTACAGAGGTAGGGATGGTGTATTTCTCGGGGTAGATTACATCATCCTATCATTTTCAAAAGTCCTCTATTGAGGCAGGGAGCAGTTTTGTGACTAACTCAACCCTTAAGCGTGTCTTCGGTGATTGTTGTGGCAAAGCCCAGTCATCGGTGTGTGCTTGTAATGTGCTTGAGATGGTGATGAGCCTAGAAATAGGGAACGCACCATCGCTTGTCTTCCGTGTTTTCTCCGTGTCTTCAAGTGTGTGTGTTTGGGCGTGCTTGTTTTGTATGGTGTATTTGTTGCCCCATATGCATAAACCAGCACCTTGAGTAGTGCTTCACGTATTTTGGGAGGTTTTGCGTGTATTGCGTGCATGTTGCCCCATATGTAGAGACCAACACCATCAAGTAGTGCTTCTTGCATTTTGGGAGGTTTGTTTACTTTCCAGTACTTGCATTTGCATTTCATATATATGAGAAAAAAAGAAAAGAAAAGATATCATTTCTGTCTTTCATGCATTAATGTTTCTTCCATGCATTAATTGTCTACTTTATGTTCTACGTGATTGTATCTATCTTCTCCGTGTTTTGCGTACCTATTACTGTCTTCTATGTGATTAGCATGTCTTCTCCATGTTTGGTGTGTTTGTTGTGTTTGTAACCTTACTTTAATGCATGTATGGGCCTCATGTTCTTACATACATTAAAGTGGGGGCTAAATGTAACGTCAAAAAATGTCCCCTTGGGGGCTTTTCCCTCATAAGGTTTAGCTCCCAGGTCTTTAGCATGCATTTAGGTCACTTTAGTTCATATTTTAGCATCCTGATGGAATGAGACCTAAGTCCCATGGCAAATAGGACCTAGGTGGACCCCTTGAGTTGTACCTTGCCTAGAAAAGGGGGGAGGACTTAGGCACCCGCGCCCTAGTCCTACCCTATTTTAGGGCAGCCTCAATTTTTGGGTGTTGGTTAGTGACCGTTATTGGGCCCCTTTGCCAACACAGTAAGTTTGAATTTAAAATATCCTGGTGGGAGTGCTTGTAGATTCATATATAAACATATGTAGGCATACATTTGTAAACTAGATTTCAACTAGATTGTTATTGTGAACTCTAGGCATTCTTAAGGTGATTCAAGGCTTTCTATTGTGTTGCAAGAGTAGACTTGTGTGTTTTGTGTGTTGATATTTGCAGATTTGAGCATCAATTCCTTCATGGCATGAAGAGCATCTTCCTCCATGAAAGCTTCACTACAAGGTCACATATCATTGTGTTTTGTATCATTCATTCATTTGGTTTTTGGCCTCTACCTCACAAGGGCACGCCTTGTTTGGCTGACAATAGTGTTCGGAGACTTAAGTGTCCTCCGGGGTTTGACTGAGGCAACCCTCTAAACACCACAACCCCCAAACCAAGTCTTGTGATTGCAGGTTATAGGTATCGCATCTGGGAAAAGTGGAGTTGCAAGAAGGCTGGAAAGACCTTAGGGATTCAAGATCTAAAGAAAAGGGAGACAAAGGAGCACTTCCGGGACTAGGGCACTTTCTCCAATGTCCCCGCAGACTGATTCCCAAAAACAAAAGTTACAGGGCTGATGAGTGTCCAAAGGAGGTCCAAATTCCCTAAAAAAGTAGGTGCCTTGGACTTGGGTGCTCGCTCCAGTGTCCCCAACTATTCCACTTCGGAACCCTGAAAACATGCATTCTGTAATTTGGTATTTTACTCCCGTCTGCAGGAGCTTTTTTATAATTCATTAATTTGTTGTCATATTTGCTTAATTAGGGTTTTAATGGTCAATTGAGCATAGGAGAAGAAAAAATTGATAATTAATTCCCTAATCCAAATTTCCCTACATCTGAAAGTGACTCTAGGGTAGGATAATGCTTGCCATTTGACCCTAGATCCTTCAATGTATAGTGGAGAGGAGGATTTTAACATCTAAACCACAAAAGATTAAAGAATCCATTTTTCCACTAAATAGATGGAACCTGAGCAGTAAGAGAAAACATTAGATGAATAATTAAGGCAAAAACCAAATCAGGAGGATCAAAGTCCATAGGTGCTCTGGTAGAATGGACATCAAGCACTCCAAAAAGGAAAGATATGAGATTTGAAGAGGAGAGACCAACATCTAGTCCTAGAAAAAGAATAAGTACCTCATCCATTATAGAAGCCACAATTGAAGTAGAAGAAAAGGAAGTAGAAGGGAAGAAAAGACATAAAGTTTCACTTGGTGAAGAGAAAGTGGCAAGAGACACTATTGCAAAACCTTTTGAAAAGCAACAAAGTGCACAAATCCTAGATCTACCCAAGTTTCTACAAGAACCAATAAATCTAAATTCCTTGTCTTTGGAATAGAAATTTGACAATATCATTTGCCCAAGCAAAGGCACAAGAAGAATTAATGAAAACTCAAGTGTAGAACAATACAATCATTACAACAATATATTATGTGCTAGGAAAGTTGATGCATGAATACCAGAAAGATACATCGATATCATCTACTGATCAACTAAAAGGTATGATAAAATAAATCGGCAATCATTTTGAATCCTTTAAAAAATCTGTAGAAACAAAGGTCAGAAAATAATTTGATGAGAAAAGATTAGCTGAGTTAAAAACCATGTTGATCAATGATAAAATCTCTTTAGACCAAGGAATAAGAGGTATACAAGGCGCCATAAAAGAAGCCTGTGACTTGTACAAATTTTATTTATCTTGGCCAGAGGTCATAAAGGAATTAGAAGATAAAATCAAGGACATGGAACTCAAACTTCTTAATATTTCTAAGACATATAATCTAATAGTTGAGTTAATAAGTGCCAAAGAGATAGGTTGTAAATATTCACAATGATTTGAGCATTCTAATGAAGAAAAGGGAAGAAATCAAAGACAAGTTGTGCTAGCTAAGGGGGCTGATAAGTCTAAAAATTGATTCCATGACCAATCTAGCAGATGAAGCCTTGAAATCACAAGCATTAATTGATACACCATCAAATGTGCAGAAGGCAGAAAAACTAGTCTTTTTGATAATCAACTACATCCATATTTTAGAGACTGTAAGGAATAGTTGGAATGGAGAGATAGCTCTAATAAAGACTATCTATAATGATATTCTATTTTCAACTGTAAATTAAGATAGAAATGTGTACTTGTATATATGTGGCAGAATATGATAGTTTTAAAGAATTTTTGACACAATTTTGCTTGTTCACCCACTTTTGCCATTGATGTCAAAGGGGGAGAGGAAAACTAGTGAAAAATAAGCATATGTCTAAAGGAGAATAGAAAAATACAGTGTACAGAGTAAGGGGAGAAACACAAGCATTTTTCACTAAGTGTTTCCATCAATGCCAAAGGGAGAGATTGTTGGCAAGAGACACTGCTATGTTGGATAATTGAGTGTTGTCATTGATGACAACAAGAAAAGGAACAAGGTTGGAATAGAGATTTTGGTCCGGTAAAGAAGACTTAGTCATATTGGCTAAGTGTTGGCAATGTACATTAGCAGCGATAGGAGAACAATGTTTGGATTGGTATTAGTCCGCAGTTGAAGACCAAGCATTGCGGTTCTGGTATGATGTTCCTAACAATCAGATGATCTTATATTCAAGGTTTTAGATTTTGATCAGTTCCAAAAATATAACTTCAAATGGCCTAAGTATGGTAGAATAGAATATAGTGCTATTCAAAGTAGTACACTCAGTTGTTTTGGTTCGCATTCCTCCTGTGTTTCATACCTCAATATGTGGTTTTGAGGTGTTGTAAACACTTGTATGAAGTGTCTAAATCCAGAGTTGCAGAGTTTGAAGTTCACCAGAAAGGTATTTATAAGTTACTGAGTATCACTACACTATTTGATAGAGTTTAACTGTGATAGAGTCTGAGTTCTAATGGTATGCATTTTGCCGCTAAAGAATATTTTTCTTTACAGTTTTGAAGGTATGATCTATGATGTCTGAGGAGTCTTTGATATGATTTTGAGCAAGCCCTGTTGTCTGCAGTAAAAGATGTAGTCTAATAGATGAACTGAATCAGTGGCAGTCTGAGTTAGAGGCTAACATGACAAGTTTGAATTGCATGCGGTGAGTTCTATTGTTTAGAACTTAATCCTAATTTGCTAAATAGTTGATGCTGACATATGTGAATGCAATTTAGTTGTTGTTTATATCCGCTGGGAGTTTTGGTAAATGAATTTGGATGACAAGCTACTTAAGTTATGAGTGCATGCTTCACTTTATTAGGCTGACCTTATATGAAGATTTCAAGTGTTGTGGATATATATAAGGGATCAAATTTAGTGTTTGGTGTGTGGTGAAAAATGTGATACATATAGTGGAAGGCAATTTTGTGGAAGCAATAAAGAGCAGAAGAAGAGAGATCTTATTACCATGTAAAAGCAGAGCAGTGAAACAGAGTAGTCAAACATGAAGAGTTTTGAGACAATATTTTTGTGCTTCATTAGAGCTGTAACTATGCATGTGTAGATGCAATTTGAGTAGTTCAACTTGGCAGTGAGCATTTCTTCTTTCTTCTTTCTTTCTCTAGGCAATGAACCTATTTTGGTAGTGAGCCTTTCTTGCAGTAAGCATTTCTCAGGGCAGTGAGCCTTATTGTAAGCTGATATTGTGCTATATTAATATATTGTGACCTAACACTCACTGTGGTTTTTCCCTTTTTAGGTTTTTCACGTAAAAATCCTAGTGTTCATGTGTTATGTCTTTGTGGTTGTTGTTCCTATGCTTATTTTTCTTTTATAAAATTATTAGATTTGGAAATTGGATTAACAAACTTGTTAAGAAGAGGTTCTGTGGAATACTGATTCACCCCCCTCTTAGTATTCCTTACTATCAACATAAGCCAACAAGGCCACAATTTAGGGTAGGACTAAAGGAGAGCCTGTTGTGCTTGAGTACCTTGGTCCTTTAGCCACATAATCCTTGAAAGAGGGCACTTAAAGTATGCTTAGTCATGCCTTATAATTATTTTATGGGTTTCATGTATCGTGATCAAGAACTACATGCTTAATTCTCAAAAGGGTATTGTAATAGGTCTTATTTAACATGTGTAAATAGTTGATACCCATCTAGGAGCTAAACTAAGTGTAAAATAGTGATGTACACATTTTATAATGTTACATTTATCCCCCACTTAAGTGTGGGTACGAACTTACTTTTGAACTCAGACTAAAGGATGGAGAAGATAGTTCCAATGCAACAAACATAGAGGCCCCAGAATGACACTAAAATTGAAGGGTGGCCAAGCCTCCAAGTTTAGGATTCTAGGAGTGAGTCTATTATGATTGTCATACACATAAGAAACATCACTCAAACATGAAGTGTTTAGAAGACATGAGATAAGACAAGGCATACACTTGAGAAATCACAATGCATACACACACAAGACACAAAGTATACATAGAATATGCATGGAATCTACGTGAAGCACTTAAGATGTACACATAGAGAATGCGACATAAGAAACACATAATGAAATACCTTGATATAAAATGTGTCTCAATCATCATGCATCATTCTCCAAGATGCAATAAAGAAGAATGCTAATGGGTTAGTTAGAAAAGAGAAGAAGCATAAGAGGAGCACAAACACATCATACACATAATCCATCTCAAAAGGAAAGTGTTTACACTCAAGTGAATACACCAAGCTACCTCCCACAAGAGAATTTATGCAAATCCTTGTAGAATAAGAAGGCAAAGAGACCTTACTACCAAAATCTAGTTGGTGGTGCAACCCTTCTCCCAAAAATGCAAATAGATTCAACTTAGGAGAGCAAGACAAACTCAAGATCTTGCTTCCAAGTTTCAACTTAGGAGAACATGATAGACTCAAATCTTATTTCCAAGCTTTTTGTAATCCTTTCCAAGAGAGAGTAGTAACCAAGATAATCAATAAGTGTTTAGATGGACAAAATAAAGTAAGGTTCATAGCATGATATATGACCCCACCTTAAAGTGATTACTAACTCCATCAGGGAGAAATTGCTTTTAAGGTAGAGTGATGAAGAAACATAAGACAAGTATGAGAGCTTTCTAAAAGCACATGCCCACATGGCTTGTGTTCTCCAAAAGCTACATCGCAACAAGGGGTTGCCCCTAAAATGAGCAAACCAAGGTGATGCTTACAGGTATGATACATAATGGCTTGTGTAGTCATAGTATGAATCTGAGCATTGCTACAAGGTATCACATAAATAAAAAATCATAAAAGATGATGGAGGAAAGACCACATGATAGTAGACTACACATGAATGAAAGGATGCTAAATCATCCTATAATGTAGAAAAGAGATACTAGCTCAATGGATCAAACTAGGTCAAAACCCTCTTCTACAAAACATTTGGGGCACAAATCAATCTTGAATTCTACCTTAGGAGGAGAGCCAAATTATAGGGGTTCTATCCTTTTGTTGTATATAGAAGGAATTAACCCAAATCCAATCAATCAAGCTAGGATCAAGACACATAATCCTAGTTGACAAAGATTTGAGTACAATAGATTGTCAATACCTAAAACCCAGTAGCCAAAGGAACAACAGAGGCCAATGAACAACTTATAAATTTTTCCTGGAGGTTAGAATACCTAAGACAAGGGTGCTTGGGTTCCTTGGTCCCAAATCAGGGTTTTTAGAAACCATTTTCTCTATTAGGTCTCTACCATCAAGTTTATCCTTCTTCTCGAATGCCACTTTTAGAAACCTATCCATCTGACCTGCACAAATGAAAAGAGGGAAAATGTTGGGTTCTATTTAGGATCTTTCCTCAGTCAAGCCCCATGAATGGTGTTTCCACCTCCATAATAGCAAATATGATTGATAAAGGGTGCATTCCCTAGGAGGGAAGAGGTAAATCCAAAGTAGAATGGAATGCTAACTCAAAGCATGAAGGAAGGAAGTCACCATGAGCACGGAAACCCTTGTATTCTTGTAGACGACGTCTCAACTTGACTCATAAAGGTGATGTAGCCTTTAATATCTTCACAAGACTTGCAATATATTAGTGCCACAACAATTATCCATTATAGAGAGCTTATGAGCAGAGTAGAGAGGATAAGAGAGAATAAGAATCTTTCAAGAAGTTAGCAAGAGCATAGATAGATGTTCAAATGAATGACTTAACTTACTTTTATATGCATTCCCATCAATATATGGGAAATTAAACCACACAAGGATGACATTAGGAATGTCTTAGAGGGCCCAAGATGACAAGGCACAAATTTTGGGAAGGACTAAAGGAGGGCCCAAGGTGTTTGGGCCCCCTGGTCATTTAGCCACTTAACTCTCAAAAAGGGGCACTTAAAGTCTTCTTAGCCCATCCTTATAGTTATTTTTCAGGTTTTGTGCATCAAGATCAAGTATTACATGCTTAATTCTTAGAAAGGTATTAAAATAGGTCCTAATAAACAAATGTAAATATTTGAGGCCCATCTAGGAGCTAAACAAGGTGTATAATAGTGGCATGAACATTTTATGATGTTACATTTAGCCCCCACTTTAGTGTGGGTAGAAACTTATGCTCAAACTCATACTAAAGGATGGAGAAAGACACAATTCAAAAAAAAAAAACAAAGAAGCCCCAAAGAATGCCGCCAAGATTGAGGGGTGGTTAAGCCCCCAAGCTTAGGATTATAAGGTTGTAAACACATAGGATCATAGAAGCCACAGAATGTCACCAAGATTGAGGGGTAACCAAACCCTCAACCTTAGGATCCTAAGAGTCTATGATGATTGGCATACACATAAGGCACATGACATACATGAAACTTTTAGAAGCCATGAGATAAACAAAACATACACAAGGCATACACTTGATAAATCACAATGCATACACACAATACACAAAGTATACATTCTTGACATGAAGCATACACCTATAACACACAAAGTATACATAGAATATGGAATACACATGAATCATTTAACGAAGAATACATAGAGAATGAAACACAAGAAACACATAACAGAAGACCTTGAGTCAACATGATAAGAGATACCTCGATCTAATAGGTGTCTTAATCACCACACATCATTCCCCAAGATGCATTAAAGAAGAATATTAAGGGGTTAGATATAAATAAAAAGAAGAAAGATGAGATGTACAAAAAACTCATACACATAATTCATATCAAAAGGAAAGTGTTTCAACTCAAGGGAAGACACCAAGCTACCTCCCACAAGAGGAATTACTTGAAGCCTTGCAGAATAAGAAGGTAAAGAGACCTTACTACAAAACTCAAGTTGGTGGCACAACCCTTATCCCAAACATGCAAGGGAAGTCTTGTAGAATAAGAAGGCGAAGTGACCTTACTACCAAACTCAAGTTGGTGGTGCAACCCTTCTCCCAAACATGCAAGGGAAGTATTGTATAATAAGAAGGTGAAGAAACCTTACTACCAAGCTAAAGTTGGTGGTGCAACCCTTCTCCCAAACATGCAAGGAGCTTCAACTTAGAAAAATGAGATAGACTCAAGATCTTGCTTCCAGGTTTCAACTTAGGAGCACAAGATAGACTCAAGATATTGCTTCCAAGCTTTCCATATTCCTTTCCAAGGGAGTGTAGATTTGATAATCCAATAATTTTTTATATAGAATAATGAGATTAAGGTGAATAGTATGATATATGCCCCCACCTTAAAGTGATTGCTAACTCCAACAGGGAGCAATTACCTTTAAGGTAGAGTGAGAGAGAAACATAAAATAAGCACGAGAGATTTCTAAAAGCACATGCCCAAATGAGATATGTTTACAAAAGAAACATCACAACAAGGGGTTTCCCCCAAGATGAGAAAACCAAGGTGATTCTTACAGGAATGATACACAATGGCTTGTACAGTCATGGTATGATGCCAAGTATTGCTACAAGGTGCCACATAGACAAAAGAAAGATCACATACACAAGAATTAAATCAACATGAAAGGATGCTAAATCATCCAAGTAGAAGATAACCAAATTGCACATCACAACATATAGAAGAATGAAGATACATATAGAAGAATGACACAATGTTTTCTAAATCCTTATACCTTTATGCTAACAAAGGTGTCATGGGAGAGCTGCCAAATTTTATCAAAATATGGGGATCACATAACACAAATGAGATAAAGGGACTACTCTCATGAGTCGACCTACAACAAATCATCCTCCTCTAACTTCATTATAAAATGGATGGAGGACAAGGTGTTCTAGGGACTACATCAAGCATGATGAGAAGTTCTAGAGCCATAGCTTGTTTGAAGTTGTTGAATTTTGCTACCCAAGACTCGGCATTCATTAGTGAAATGGCCAAGTGCTCAATGATATGCACAATAATGTGATGAATGATTATTTTGTTGAATCTTTTTATGTTTTAGAGGAGGAAGAGTAATTAAGTGGTCTTTGAGTAGACTTGGAAAAATACACTCATGTTGAGATGACATAAAAGATATAGGGGGAGTAGGAAGAGAACCTTTTTGTTGTGAACATGGTGGAGAGAACGTAAGAGAAGGTTAGAAACCCAAACCTACTTTAGACAAGTGTGGGTTAGGTCCCATGAGTTGCTTAAATCCTTGTTCTTTACATCCTAACCCATTTCCATTGCATCCTTGTTTTGAAAGAATTTTGAATCCACGCTCGTAACACTTCGCTAAGACCAAAGGACAAAGAGAGGTCATATGGCTAGCTTTATTGACTTTAGATGTGTAATTATATGTTGAAGAAAGATTTTTATTTCCATCATGGTGAGGAGGGTCAACCTTTGTTTCAATCATCCCATGGGGGTTGCAATCTAAAGACCACTTCATTACTAAGACATGTATGAGAGCTAGATGATTCATTAGATTGAGATGATGCTTTATCACAAATGGCTGCCATTTGTGTAGGGGAATTTAGATCTTCATTCATTTTAAAGGTTCCATCACAATTAAATTTAGGTTTAAAATTTGTAAGAGTATGATATTGTGTTGGAGAAATTGTATTTACCTTCGAGGTCTTAGTGTGTGAGGGTGGGATTTTGTATTCACCCATGAAGGAGGGTGTAAAATCCAAAGAACCCCAATCATCACCAAAAAATGCATTCAAATGACTAATACTATCTTGACCAATACTTTTGTTAGGAACAGAGGGTAGTGTTGAAGAAGGGATCAAATTAGTCAAAGGAGTTTGATGTCTCACTTCTATTTTCAAGTAACTATCTAGAGTCAGATTAGCTTCGATTATATGTACTTTATTTTCAAAGATAAACTTTATTGAATGATGTAGAGTAGATAGCACTGCTCCCATGGCTTGAATCCATGGTCTACCAAGAAGAATATTTTATGAAAGAGTATTAGGCATGACATGGATAAGGGTAGGAAATGTCACAGATCTAGGCCTAAGAGGTAAGGTAATAGTACCCAATGATTTCCTACCAACATTATCAAAGCCACAAATGTTCATTTTATTTGGTTGAATTAGAGAATTATCAATATTGAGTTTATATAACAAATCTAATCCAAAAATATTAAGACCTGATCCACCATCAACCATAGTGCATCATATCCTTTTTTATTGAAGAACATGAATATCATAAGAGGCTCATTTTGTTGTTGAGCTTCTATGGGAGGTAACTCATGTTATTGGAATGATATATCAAATTTGTCACCTGCATAAAACTAAACAAGATGCTAAATGAATAGCATTTTGCACCAGTTTAAAACATATATCAAACTCTTGATAACACACACTTAATTGTCTCTGACCTCAGATTGATAATAATAATTTCAACAGAACACCTTGTAGACTAGTATTAAATAATTACGAAACATATTTTCTCTTCTCAACTTTAGAGCCCTTCACTAATGTTTTGAGGTATTATAATCAAAGCATTGATATTTCCCTACACATTACACAATAAATTGTATGTTTGACATCTAAAAAACCTTGGTCACCTTGTGGAGAAAATTTATAGACCTCCTTCACTCTTCGGTACAAAAAATAGTTGTAAATCTGTTATAAAACTACATAAACATGGCTCAAACCCTTGTCCACCCATCAAAGTTTATTCTCCTAAAGGATCTGTTAGGGTTTGATGAAACTTTAAATCTGCATCATCGATATGAAGCTTCATGGGCTTGGCACATTAAATTTCAACCTTTGATCCGTGTTTACCACCCATACTTAAAACCTTGATTGGTGTGGACTGGGCTCCCTAGCAAAGGGGGCTAGTCACCCTATTGGAACAAATTTTTAACCCCAAAAATTTTATAAAAATTTCATTTCCTGCCATCATATTATCTCCAACATACCATTTCAAATTTCCCTGCTCAAAATAATACATCCATTTGACCTAGAAACATAGCCTTAATAAGTTCATATTTTGTCACTTTAGCCCTAAAACAAAAAATTATATCAAAAAAGTGCATCCATATTACTAAGTTCCTCTTAGGGTCTCCTTCGATAAAGTAAAAATGAAAATATCAAGGAGAAACTACCATATCAAGGAGACTCACTTTGGAGTCTCTTCGATAATCCAAAAGATCAAAAGGGAAAAATACACAACTTGGTGGCATGTTGGGTTGATATCAAGAAATCAAAGGGACTGATAGATCAGAGTATCGAAATGAGTAGTTTCAGGGTCTCTTCTATATTTTGAAGACATTAAAAGCATATCAAGGGGACCGATGAATATTGGTATGACACCTAAATGTGTCCCATTGATAAAGCAATAAAGATTAAATAAAAACATTTTGAAAAAGACTTCAGGGTATCAGGGTAACATAATTCTAGTCCCACTGATAAGCCGACAATGATTTTGAATAGAGAAGAACATTGAAGGTATTTCAGGGTGACTTCAGCATATCAGAGAGGCAATTTCTAGTTCCTTCGAAAAGGTGAATGACATAGTGAGCAAAGGGATATCAAAGGGACAAATGAATATCAAAGAGAATTTTTATAAGACAGGATTTCGGTATGACACCATCTAAGGTCATTTTGAAATCCTGAAGGTAATAAAAGAATAAAAAATTATCAAAGACATATCAATGAGATTGATCATCCCAATAGAATAATGACAAGATATGTGTGGCATCAATCAAATGACCCTTATTCAAAAAATTAAATGTCCTTCAATGACATGAGAGTTTCCATGAAAAACCATTAATGTACAGAGCCAAGTATATCAAAGCAAATCTTGAGAAGATTGAACCATTAAGCAAACATGAGGAGTAAGGGTAGCGTGTAGTGAAAATCATAATTCAAGAACTAGAGAAGATATCCAAGTAAGTATTCTAATCCTAAAATTTACAACTTACTGGTTTGAATTGCATTCACATAAGTAGGGATTCTTTTGCATAAGTTTATATCATGGAAGATACTGCTGAAAACCCTAAGGGAAAAAGGCAAAAACTAGAGGAAAGGCACTTAAACCAAGATTTGATAGATCAATCCCTGAGATCAAGACAGAGATCTAGGAGAAATGCCCAGTTGAATCCCTAAGCTAAAAAATTAGAAGATGTATACAAACAAATAGGGGACATATGGACTCCAATGAGGGGATATGATCTTTTTCTATATCATTATAGGAAAATGCATAGGCATAAACCTGTCTCCAATCCATGGAGACTAAACCTAGGAAAGATTATAGTGTTGAATGTGTTTGTCATTGCAGAATTGTTGAAAGTGGTGGCCAAGAAATACAATCCACAAACCTACCTAGTTGAATTGAATGATGGGTCTAATTTTATCCCCATCACCAAAGACTATATATCAATGGTATTTCAATTGGACACTAGTTTTGATGTGAAATTTAGAATTAGAGACTTATTGAATGAGTATTATAATATGAGTAATAACTAAAAAAGATTGAGGTTACCTTTGTATAGGCCCCAAGATGAAGGAAATAGGCTCAGGGTGTTTTCAAGGGTTGAGGATCCACCTTATTCTATATAATTGTTTGAGGAATACTTCAAATGCACCTATTATTCTATATGTCAATTGCTTGGTCCAATGGTCCTAACTACAGATGTGCAAAGCCAAGATGCACAACATCTAGACTATGCTGAGTACCTTGCCAATGACCTTCATAATGAATTGGTTGCTATAAAAAATGGGGGTTGTAAATTCTGACATTACTCTTTGCCATGCATCTTATCTTGTATGAGGTATAGAACATGTGTCTATGGGATGAATGTTTGAAAGTAAGGGATTTGGATAGAAATGGAGATATTAAACCCATACAGATGTGGACTGCTATATGGGATTGTAGGTGTGAGAGATCCCACTACCTTTATTTTGAAGAATATTTTGTAAAACCTGTGTATAAATTGCTAGGCCATCCCTGTGAGCACAATCTATCAATAGAAATATAGAAATTTCTGAGGCCAGAGGACAAAAATGAAATGGGAAAATTTTGTCACAATTGGGGTGACTGGTATGTTTATAATGACTGCACCAAGATAAGAGTATTTGGGTATGAAGGACCACCATTTTTGTTACCAAAAACCTGTCTAGATAGGGTTGCCTATTTAGAGATCATGAGACAATTAGCCTACTCAAATTTCATACACCTTAAAAGTCATAATAAGTAGTCATTTATGCCTAGTACTCTATGTTTTGGAGATTTTATAGTTCTTGCTGAGAAAGGATATCAATTAATTGATAAAAAACTAAAACATTTTAGATTTCCATTAGGGAATGCAAGAGAAAACTTTGACCCTGAATACTTCATAAATGGTGTCAAAGTAAGTAAAAAATTAAAAAGATATAACCATGTGCTATTTGTTAATGATGATTTGATCAGAAATTGTGATGAGAACATTGCAGTTGAAAGAAGTTTGTATCATAAAATAATGCTAGCTGAGGCTTGGAGGGTAGCCAAAAAACCCACTTATACAAGAGCTTTTTTGAATGTAAATGATCCTATTGAAAGGTTGGATAGGCTAATTGCACATGCATTAGAATTAACTATGAATCCCTCCTCATGTTTTTGAGAGGAGAGGAAAAATTGTGAAGGAGACACAAGATGAGTGTGAGGTACCCTTGGGCCATATTTCCCCTCAACCTACACTAGACATCGGTTTCTCTCTTGATACCAATGATATAGAGGATGAAGAATTTGATATAGGATATGAAGATGTGCAAGGCTTTGAGCCTAGAATTGAAGAATATGAACCTCTTGAGGATAGACAAATGGTCAAAATGGAAGCCTCTGATGAGTTGTTAGAAGATATAAGACACATGTCAAGTAGGAATTTTGTTTTAGATGATGATTTTATCAAAAACCTTGAATTCAAAGCCTTCTTGTATGAGTACAAAGGCAAACAGGCTAGAAAAAAGATGAGAGATATTACTCCTGAGGTATAGGCTGGGTTATTGCAGGAACTTCAAATAGAAATTGATAAAGCAATGGAGACCATGACTCCAGAAAAGGGGAGAAAATTGCTTGAAGAAGCAGGGGTGATGCTAGTCTCTAGATGGGATATGACATTAGCAATTGTTTTTGATACTTTCAGAAGAAATCAAGATAAAAAAATTGTAGCTGAGTATTGAAGCGCTGGATAAGATAAAAATAGGGTCTAGATATGATCCTGATAAAGTGATATTGCTAATGTGGGCACTATACTCCCTGAATAAGAGACCTCAAATCATTCATAATCGAAATGAAGCCTTTGGTCATCTCATGATATAGAGAGTTGAGGATATAGATCCTCTTGTGACTGCTGATTTGAATGTGAATGTTGCTAGATTTACAAAGGCTCAAATTGAGCAATTGGTGAGGAAAAATAATGCATACATGGCAGACAATGCAAAATTAAGGCAAGAGGTTGCCACTTATAAAGGTAAGTTGCCTTCATCATCAAGAAACTATTCACCCTATTTAGAAGATGATAAAAAAGTAATAGAGGCTAGGGATGATGCCAATTATTGGTTGGTCAAAGCAGAAAAATTCCAAAAGAAGAGTGACCAATTGGAAACTGAGATGAAAGCTGTTAAATATAACATAGCTTTTGAACTGATTAAGAAAAGATTTGAGAAAATGATGGGAAATAGTGATAAGATATGGCAATTGCATAAAAGAACACATAATGCTTACCAAGAGCATAAGAGATTACACCTCATGATGCTGGAGAAGAAGGAGGAACTAAAAGCCAAAACAAGTGTTTTAGGAATATGATGAACTTATTAGTGAACATGAAAAATTCAACACTTTGTTAAAGAAGTACCTTGGTGGTTTCTATCAACATCTGGATATGGCATTCCCTAGTTTCTTTGACAATGAGGGAAATTTATAGGAACAAGGCATTTGGAAAAATGAATTGGCACAGTTATTGCCAATAGCTCTTGAAAAGATCAATGATGAGAACAAAGTAATAGGAAACAAACATATATGTTTGGATAAGATCTTCACTTTGGAATCAATCATGGGTGATATAATCTCCATAGATACTTATGCAGCTTAAGAGTACATCAATCACATCTCTAAGATAAATTTGTTCATTGCTAGAGCAGCATGAAGGGGTTAGATAAAATAAAAATGAAATGTTGTTGATATTTTACTGTGTATAAATCAAAAAGTATGTATTTCTTTAGCAATAATAATGGGAAAAGTATATTTCATCAGATACTACAACATTAGACGGGAGGACCTTGCCAGGCTAGTGGTCACGGGTCCTCTACAATGATTAACGGATTCAGATCTTGATTGATGCAAGTGCCCATAGTATTTCCTTTATCTATTTCTTAATTATGTTTTTTTATCAAATTGTTAGTTATTCAAAAAGGTGTACTTTTGAACAGTCATGATGTTTCAGCCTAAAGCTTATTTGCTTCCCATTTATAAGGGAAACCAAGGCCATGTTCAAAATCATCAATTGCAGAATAATTATTATTTTACTATATTATTACTTTTAGTCATATTTCAAGAACAAATTATAGAACTTCTATGAGATTTTAAGATTATAATGGGCAAGATGGTTTAATTCAGTGGAAATATCTACGGTGTTCTGCTATTTTGTTGATATTTAATCTTATGAGTTGCTTGTTTGTCTCCATATTGGTCTTTTCCACTTATTTAAATCACTTAGATTTATCAAGGCACATTTGTTGTCTTTGTGCGGTATGTTTAATTGGTTTCTATAAGAAGTTAATTTAAGTCCTTCTAAGTTGTTTATGATTATTGGTCTTTTCCCTAAGTTAAAAACCTTTAATAAATCATCTTAGTTGGTTTTTTTTGAAGTGGAATTAAAATCCTTTGAGACAACCACAATAACTTGGAGAAATATCAATTGGATTTTAAAGAAGAGTCTAATAACCATCATTCTTGCATGTTTACACAAAGTGTAAACATTCAAAAGGTACCAGGTAGTAAGAGTTAAGCCAAGTGGATAAATACGTAATTCATACAAATCTTGACCCCATTAACCCAAGAGAATTAGACACTGGTCATATTCACCATAAAATAATATTTTATACAACCTTATTCACATATTTAATATTCAAACAATAGGAGTAGGAATAATTCACAGCTCCTTACATCTGTTTCACACCCATATGCCATTATGAGTAGATCACTAAGGTCATATAAATTTGCATTAACCATTAAGATACACCCACCTAGGTCTAGTAGAACCTAAAGAGAAGGAGGTTTTTCAATCATATTAGCCTTGTTTCGTTAGCCAAAAGCGTCAAGAGAGCTTGGCATACTATTAAGGTTAACAACCTACATTTTTGAGACCTAACACACTCGATGGTTACAACCCCTTCAGGTTGTGACTTAAGTCACTTCTCACCACCTAGTCCCGATCACCACTTAAATAGAACCAAAAAGTAACCTTTAGTGTGATAGACAAGAAAGACTTAAGGAATATGTATTAGGCTTTAGGGCACAAATCATATACTTACAGTTTTTGGATTTTACGACCTTAACATAGATGTAAAACCCTAGATAATGAGGGAAATAGTACAAATTATGAATAGTGACAAAGACAAGACTTTAACAAAGACAAAAATGGACTGTGAAACAAATGAAAAAGCCTTGCAACCTTAGGCACCCACAACAATCATTACACCTTAGGATCTTTAGGGATTTATGAACTAGATCAAAACACACTATAAATGTAGGTGATCCTCAAACATTGACCACTATAATACAAATATAAGATGATTGGAACTCCAAGGAGATTAATATATTTATGATTTCAACCCTTGACACATGAAGGAAGAGGATGCAATGTATGTTCAAGGTTTAAATTATGCAGCAACCCCTAAAGATAGAAGATATATACAAACATGAGGCACACAAAGGAAGATAACTTATTGCACACAAGGGAGGTAACAAGGGAAGTTGAATGCTATGAACTCTAAATAGCTAAGGAAAGTGTCTAACACTGTGCCATGGAAATGACAACACCAAAAGAACATAGCTCCATAAACAACCTTCTCAACTTGAACAAAGCTCCACAAACAACCTTTAGAACTTGATTACACTGAGAAGCTTACAACACAGATTGTATAAAACCTCCAAGCTCATCTGAGAGAATGAGTCTGACCTTCCACTAAGTTGACATCAATGCCAACATATCACAGGCACATGCCAAATGCCATGGGGCCAACAACATCACACTCTGACAAACCCTAATTAGGGTCTAGGGCACCCAAGTACCCTGGTTCTTTGAACCTTCAAACCTAGATCTAGGTTCCATTCTGTACCCTTATCCTCTTTGTAGTGTTAGATATCTGATATTGATTTTTGATAGTCTATTAAGCTCCAATCTTGCTCAATTAGGGTTTCCTAGTTTGCCCTAGTTTGATTTGTTGGATTTGATTGATTCTTCTTTATACAACAAAGGGACAAAGCCCATATAGTTTGGATCTCCTTCTTGGGTAGAATCCAAGCTCGACTTGTGCTCTAATGTTGGATAGAAGAGCATTTGACCTAGTTTGATCTCTTGGGCTAGTCTCTTTTCTATCTAACTTTTGTATCCTTCTTGCTTTAGATCTAAGTCATTTTCTACCCTATATCTAATTATATTACATTCATTTGTCATTTTGGCATAGTTTCATGAATATCTTAATTTTACATGGTTTCATTGTTAGGGTTTAAAAAAATCCTTGCATTTTTATAAAATATAGCTAGTCTTGAGCCTAGGGTTTGGAGATTAGTGAATTGTTTCAGATATTTGTGGCATATTTAAATTGATTTCATTTGTTGTAGCATATCACCTTTATGTTTAAGAAAAGATATTCTTGCATATTTGCATTGAAAAGTGGAAATCAAGCATTTTAGGCTTAAGAAAGGGGCATATTTATTGTATTATTTTCATTGCATGGGTTTAAGATAATCATAGAAAGATTTATATTTTTAAATTTTGCATCAGATCTGATTGGTATTGTAGTATAATCATTTCATAGTGATACATTTTTTATTTAAACCTCTTGTTTGCTAGGGTTTTGTTAGCAAGAAATGTGGAGGAAATACCAGTCTAAAGATCTAGTCCTCAGTCAAGTCTTTCTACTTAGTTTATACCCCAGTAGCTAGAGATTGACAACAAAACATAAAGAATAAAAAAATAGAGCATCACATACACAACAAAATAAGACAACATAGAATTACCCAGTATTGGAAGATCTCCATATATATACAATCAAATGTGTACATCATCTATCCATCTTCCAGTAGGTATATGTCTCTGTGTCATTAGTTACATTCATGACTTATATGTCAATCTTTACATCAGAATCTATCATATATCATACTCCTATTCTCTTATATAATATCATAATATCCTATATCTATATAATATATCTATTACATATAAGGATGTGTTTCCTATCAACTCTGGCCTCCGCATAGTGTATGATAGCTTCTGGTTGGCTCTTCTTTATGATCTACACCTTGCTAACATCACCCCCCCTCAAAATTATGTCTTATCCTCAAGAAATGCAAAATCAACTACTAGGTAGGATAGCCTTATAGATTTTCTTGAGTTGTGCTAGACTAGTGTCCGATTGCTTCTTGGCTTTAGCCAACATAACTATTTGTCCTTCTTCTTTTATATATGTATCCTTTGCTTCTTCTATATTTTTTGGTATCTTTATTGTTTGTGTTGTCTTCTTGGCCTATGTAAAGCTACCAATCAGATTAGCTAGTCTCATGTTGACTACTTCCCTCAATTGTTTTATTTGGCCCTTTATTTGATCCCTTTGGACTTGGAGTTGTTGATGTTGATTATACAATGTCTCTACCTGTGCCCTTATCACTCCATCCTTATTTGTTAGTAAATTATATTGAGCTACCACATTTACTATTTGTAGTTCTAGGGCATCCATCTAATCTTTTATTGCTTTAGCAGACTTTAGCCATTTCAAAAAAATTGGTAGAGAATGTTAGCCTCTGCTATAATTTGTTGTATATTTTTGATGTGTATTTCCTACTGAGTGTGTACCTTGGCACACTTATTCATCATCTCTGCTAGTCTTTTCTTATTCAATTGCTTAGTTACCTTCTTCTCTAGCTGGCTAGAGTACTCCTTGAATCTCAATGTTAATTGTTTTAGTTGCTCCGGTAAGGGTAAGGTAGTATCTTTAGGTGTCTCTAACATCTCCTTGGCCAATGTATTCACTGTACAATAGTTCACTCCCTTCCACATGTTACTTCAAAATTTCTACTCTAGCAGAGGAATGGAACATATCTCCCAATTGTAGCTTTTGTAATGGAGATATTACAACAAGGTTTACTTGGCCTTCTACCACTAGTAACTGTAGCAACTATGAGGTCAAAATGGGTGTTATTTTATTTAGTTGTTCCAAAAACTCTTTGATTGATTCAATCAAAGATGAAGAGGCCTACAAAATATTAGTTTGTTCTAATTCCCTTTGTTCCTCCATATTCTCTTGTGTTCCTTATTCTTTCTCTTCCATATTGTGTGTTTGTGGGCCAACATTTTGTTGTGGTGTGTTTGTCTCCTCCATCCTTGTGTTCTCCAGAGGAGGTACCCCTTGTGTAGATGTTTCTAGCTAACTTCCCTCTATTTTGTTCTCTCCTCCTACTAGTATCTTAGTGTTGTGTGGAGGTGATGGTGTCGGTTATTGGTCTTGGTAATTCTCCTTGATGGATTGATATATCTTGGTTGTTACTTCATCGGTTTGTTTTCTATCTTTATCTTTTTCCTTCTTGTCTCCCCCCATTAGTGTATCTACTCTTTATTTTCTCCGTAGCTCCATGGCTTGTAGCTGTATTAGCTCATTCTTCTTCTCTAGTGACAATGTCACTAAGATTCTCAATGGCATTCTGCCTTATTTCCTCCTCCAATTGGAGTGCCTTATTTCTCCTTTCCCTCAATGCTTCTATTAAGGTATCCAAAAATCCCTCCATTATTTCATCTAGTGTCTTTTCCTTATTTCTCATGTATTGTACCATTTCTTGAACTATCAATTGTTTATTTGGTTCGGATGAATCATCAAATAAAGCAATAGTTTATTTTAACATACTGAGATTATCCATGGCATTGAGCAGTGCATCTAGATTGTAGAGCTCTTGTGCTGAATCTTCTAATTGTTGTTGTGCGGGTTCTTCCTCTGGTGTCTGTTGTGCTCTTTTTATTCTTTTCATCTTGGATTCTTCTTCATCCCCTTCTTCTTTAGACTCAATCTCCTCCAATATTTCTTGATTTTTCTTTATTTTCACCTGTTGCTTCTACCGGGGAGCCTTCTTCTATGTGCTCTTCTTCATTCTAGACAAAACTTCTGATGTTGCTCTTCCTCTTGATGACATGGTAGAAGATGATGAAACCTGTGATGTTGTTCTCTCTAATCTTCTCACTATTAGAGCCTCCTTGGTAGGTAGGGGAGCTGATGTGGCTGGTTTTGCAGCTAATGTAGTTCCTTTTCCCGAAACTCCCCATTGTTTATGTAGCTTCACCCTGTGCTTGTCTAGGTGTTCCTTGGAATGCTTTTTATGTTGTTTTTCCATAACCTCTAAATAAGTGCCATATATTTCCGCACTTGTATCCTTGGGTTTGCTAAGTAGATTTTGTGCATAGGCATTAGCTTCTGCCATAGTTATCTCATAAGGTAATTAATGTACCCATGATTTTCTTGGCTCCACTGCCTCCATGTATGTAAAGTCCTTATATACCAAAAATGTGATATCTTTTATATATTTCTTCACTACACCATATGGGATTCGCTCTCTTGCTCTCATTTTCTCTTGTAGGGTTTTGAAGAAGTCCCACTATGTGGCACTAAATGATTTTGTGTAAAAAAACTAAGCTATGTGCCTTTTGACCTCTAGCCCCACCAGTGTGTTTTGTTTCCATTACCTTCCCTTAAACACTGGTAACTCATTCAAAAAATAGAATGTAAGGCAAATAATTAAAGTACCATACCAGAAGTTATAATTTGAGTCCTTAATCTTTTGTAGGTTCTCTAGGATTTGTTGGC
Source organism: Cunninghamia lanceolata (assembly GCA_027924645.1). Taxonomy (NCBI): domain Eukaryota; kingdom Viridiplantae; phylum Streptophyta; class Pinopsida; order Cupressales; family Cupressaceae; genus Cunninghamia; species Cunninghamia lanceolata. Next base: position 33,175,169 of record BSBN01001583.1, on the reverse strand, counting down.
ACATCACCTCACAAAGGTCAAAATCCTTTCCCTCCTTCACCATTTGGTAGGAGGTATGAATTGTCGTAGCTTTGGCCGAACCCTCCCAATTGGCATAGTAGACCCTGTATGAAATGCCCATGGTGGCATATTTGACCCCCAGATCTGTGATATCCTTCACATGCATATTTCTCCCATCTATTGTTTCTCTGGACAATTCCCTTACTTGGTTCATTCTAATAGCCTTCATTATTGGTAGGGGTCATGTGGCACTCAACCCTATGGCTGCCCTAATGGCTTCCTTTGTGATTCTATAGGGTTTATCCAAATATATGAATTCATCATGTACTCTACTTAAAATGATCCTTACCCATTCATGGGCATTCATGAAGTCGGGGAAATCCTTCCATACATCTAGTTTCTTTGCCGGTATGTTTGCATATTCAGGGAAATACCTTGTATCACCTAGTTATGTATCCCTTAGCTCCTCAAATTTGATGTGATTAATCTCCACCAGTGTATTGTGAATGTAATTCCTCACATCCTTTGTATAAACCACATCTGCCAACACATTTGAGAATACACCATATTTATCTACCTCTAGGGATTTCCAAGGATACTTCTTGAACTTTAGCCTTGGCTTGTGTGTGATGTCAATCAGCTCAAGGGTCGCCATTGTGTCTCCTCTATTTATTTGCACTCTTACACTCTTTACTGCTATGTTCACCACTTGATTTTTCTCTCAGAGCTCAGATTTTGCCAAAGTGTAAATTCAAAGTGAGGTTCCTCAGGTTAGATTAGGGTTAAATACCTTTCCTTTTTTCCCTAAATTTTCCCACTTCTCTCTTTTAGTCTTTTCCTTTGTTACTTTATTTCTTAACTTTTTGTGTCTTAAGTTCTGCCCCTTGCTAGCGCCTAGTCTCCAATATACTATGGTACCATGGTGGGATCCTTCCACAATCAGTTTCTTTCTTCAGAAGTTTGATGATTTGGTGGTTTAGCATCTAAAGCAACCTCTCCTTAGTGTTTTCCTTGTATTTTTTCCTCCTATCTTCCTCTTTTCTTGTGACTATCCTACCTATATCCCTAGTAACCCAGTCATCTTGATATGTTGATTTCTTTGTTTCCTTTGCTTCACTTGCTAATATTTCTAAGATATAAGCTTCCTGGTCATCCCTAATGTGTCACAAGTGATTTGCAGTGAGTTTTCATGAAATACTGAAGATTGCAGCATGTTTTCCTTGCCAATCCTGATCATTAATATGCTTTGATAGCCCAACATTTTTGGTGTTTTTAATTTCAGTTCTTCTCTCATCTAAGCTTCTAAAACCTCTTCACTATCTATGCTATAGTGATCATCTTCTATCTCCACTTCTCCCTCAGAATTAAGTTATTCTATTGTCTCCTCTGCATCCAACCTTGTAATTGTGTAGAGATTCATTGCATCCTTGTCACTATGTTTACTCTGATTGGATTCTTCTATATATGCTTCATTCATTGATGATCCCAAGGGAATGTTGACAATCTTGTTATCATTAGAAAATGATAGCTCTTCTTTTTAGGAGTCTATGATACCGTTTGCATCCATAAACCATCTCAACCCTAAAAGTGCATTGAAAGATTCTCCTTGATCCTTCATGGCTACAACAATGAAGTTTAAGACTTGTTTGACCCCTAAAGATTAACTTGCACTTGGTTCCATGTTCTCATTGTCTACATGTTAGAGCCATCTACCAGAATAATGTTGTAAGTTGTCTCTGTCAACTTAGGTTTTCCTAACTGCTCCCACAACTTCCTTGTGATCATGTTGATATCTACTCCCAGATCTATCATGACATTCTAGACCTTTCTATGATTTATATGAACATCCACCATAAGTGGTTTTATCTTCCATTCTCTAACTTTTCTTCCCATCCTCCAAAATTGATCTTCTGACCTTGCTCCTTACTCCATTATTTAGAAAATTGCTTCAACTTCTTAATAAGTTTGTGTTGTTGTATCTATTGGGCTAGTTGCTTGAGATCTTCTATTTCTCCTTTGGTGAAAAATTTCTTGTATTGCTTCTCATTTTCTTGTTCCTTCTTTATTGTTTGTTTGACTTCCTTCACAACTTCTTCATGTTGTTTCCTAGAGGGAAAAATTCCTCACTATCTTCCTCTTCTATCTCAGTGACATAGTGCCTTCCAGTATTTGTTCCTTGTCTTGTCAGTACTGTAGCTTTCTCCTTCCTTATTCTTTTATCTTTTCTAGTATGTTTTGGTTTGCTTCTCTGGTAGTACTCTTCTTCTTCTATAGATTTAGTTGAAGATGTGTATGTTTCCTCCCTATTGTTCTTTCAACAAGTCCTTTCTCCTTGACCATTTGGTGCCCTTCTTATGATCCTTTCTCCTTTTTGGTTACCTAGATTTTGTACCTCATCACTCTTAGATTGTGGTTGTGCATTCTAGAAGTACTATTGTGCTCACTCACAAGAAAATAGATCATCATCTATAATGCTACAAAATGAACACTATGTTTTCCTTTCAACCCAACATTCATTAGAAAAATGCCCTAACTTATTGCAATTGAAACATTTGGCATCCTCCCTCCTTTGATTTCTTCCATGGCCCCTACCTTCTCTATAACCTCCAAATTGCTCTCTATCATCATTATTATAGCTATTACCATAGGATGGACAACCAAAATTGAAATTTTTTATTGCATTGATATTCCTCTAATTTCCCTAGTTTGGTTGTTTGTAGCCTTGATCATGTGAGTTTCTTTCTACATAGGACATGTTATTACTGTTCATTGAATTTGTGTACCATGTTTCATCTTCTTCATCAGAAAATCCTCTTTTCCTCCAGAAGTTGTATGAAGGACAATATGGTGTTTCATGGTCATCCCACTCTCGACATAATCCAAAATATACTGAATTGATTATTTTTGTTGCTTTAATGTTTTCTTTTATTATGATAGCTTGTCTTTCACCTTTCATCGTAAGGAATCCATTTCTCAAGTAGCCTTCTCTTGTACAATATGAGCACTAAATATTAGGTCTTTTCTTCTATGTATTATCCTCCTGCTTAGCCAAGATCTCCTGCCTCAGCTTCAACTACTCCAATTCCAATTTTAGCTTCTCCAACTCTAGGCTTTCTTCTTATCTTATTTGTGCCAGGATTGAGACTCTATCCGGTAGGCTAGTCACTGCTTCTACATATGTCTCAAATATTCTTCCATCTAGGGTTGACCTTAGTTCAGGGCTTATTCCAGAAATAAACTATTCTATCTTTTGCTTCTTAGTCAGTGGTTCCTCCAACTTCCTAGTTGTTTCCTTGAATCTTTTATCAAAGTCCTTTATTGATTCCTTATCCAAATGCATCAAATCTCTCATCTTATTGACCCCTTGTATTTAAACATTCATAACTCCAAAATTCTCCAAAAATAGCTTCTTGATTTCATCCCAATCCTTGACACTATTCAGACATGTCTTCCTATACCACTTCAATGCTTCATTCCATAAGGTACCTATGAAGTCAAACAGCTTGATTTCATCTCTTGTTACTCCCTTATGGTTCCAAATAGACTCCAAAACAAAAATATGTTTGACTGCTTCAGTATTGTCCTTCTCAAAGATTGGTAGCTTGATAGGAATATCCATGATTGGTCTTCTCAAACTCTTGGTAGTTTGCAGTGGGTTTCTTTTAGTCTGCTCCTCTAGTTAGGTTGTCTTATATCAACTCACTTTCCTTATCTTCCCTTGTCTCTTTGTAGTCAGCTATAAAAGTACTCCTCTCCTAAAACCTCTGTGGAATTTCTCCAAATATCTGCTATTCTCTTTGCTTCTTTGTTTGCTTGAATATATTCCTTCTTCACTAAAATTATATTGACGTTATATAGCACTCGAGGTGACTCATGGTCTAGGAGTTGTGTCTCTTCATAGTGTCTCTTCAAATTAGGTGGTATTCTCCCATTTGAGAATGACATCATGTCAGCATCTAATGATGATTGAAATAACCTTCCATATCCCTCAAAAATCCTCTCAATGTTTACCCCATCTTCTCCTCCTCTTATCTCTTTTATGCTTCAAAAAATTAGCTCCTCTATATATTCCTCATCCATCTCAAAAATTTTGGTGTTAATCATATTTTATGGCAGTCTACAGCATAAACCCTAATTTTATCATTTAGTTTCTTTCCCTTCCGCATACTTCTTTGGAAACACTCACAGTAGTGTGCTTCCCCACATCCTCCATTATACCCTCTATCTCTTCTCCTTCTAACCTCCTTTCTTTGGTAGCACCCACATTGGTGCACTCAGTAGCATCCTCCATGATGTGCTTGTCTTCTTATTCCCTTTCAGCAACACCCTCTGTGGCGTGCTCCCTAAATTCCTCCTCCTTTTCTTCCACAACTTCTATTATCCTTCCTTTCTCCATCTCTTGTGTCCTTTCCATCTTTCTGCAGTAACATCTTGTCATTCTTGAGTTTTCTTCAATCTCTCTTATTTTCTTATCTCCATTCTAGTTTTGATTTCTTCATTGATCTCTCTTTTCCTCCACTTGTCCCCTTTCACCATAGGTTTTCTTTATTTGGTGTTCCATTAGTTCTCTTATATCCCATGAAATCCTTGTTTGAAGAGTCACATCATTTGAAAGGTCCTTGTGTACCCTACCCCCTTTCCACTTGCCATCCCCTTAAGTGCATGCCCCCCTCTCATAGAGGTAGAAACTTAAGGAGACCTAAATTCCTTCACAATTTGAAAATTTTCCCCACAAACCTTGCCTTCTCTTCTCTCTAGAACTTTGTGCTACTTCTTTGGATGTTTTTCCCTTTCAATCTTTAACTACCTTCTTCCAGAGTCCTAGAAACAGAACCAAATGTTAGCAAGAAATGTGGAGGAGATACTGGTCTAGGCTTAGTCAAGTCTTTGTAGTCAGTTTATATCTCAGTCAAGTAGCTAGAGATTGACAACAAAACATAAAGAATAACAAAATAGAGCATCACATATACATCAAAATAAGACAAAAAAAATTACCCGGTACCGGTAGATCTCCATATATATATATTAACAATAATCAAATGTGTACATCATCTATCTATCCTCTGGTAGGTCTAAGTCTCTACCTCATTAATTATATTCATGACTTTTATGTCATTCTTTACATCAAAATCTATCATATATCATACTCCTATTCTCCTATATAATATCATCATATCCTATATATATAGGGATGTTTTTCCTATCAGCTTTGGCCTCTGCATAGTGTGTGCCAACTTCTGATCGACTCTTCTTTATGCTATGCACCCTACTAATAGGTTTTGTCAAAAAAAAGTTACATTTTTTGAAAACCTAGTCAAATTCAAAACCTAGGGTTTGTAACTAATATTTTGTTTTAGATTTTGCTTCTTTCATAAAAATTTCAAATATGATCTTGCATTGTTATAGCATGGCATAAATATCATTTGTGTTCAAAAAGAATTCTTGCATCAAAAACATTTTGGTTTAGGGAATACACGTTTAAGATCTAGGGTTTTATCGGCAAACCACAACTAGTCTTGCATTTAGTGGTTGTATTTGAAATCTTATTTTCAAATCTTTGCTATGTTGATTGATTGCTAAATCTGATATTAAATTTTTATACCTCATCATATGTCATATTTATTTATATTAGAAAGCAAGAGCACTCAGCATTCATGCATTCATCTTCTCTTTGAAATTGTAAAGCAATAGCATCAACAAAACAATCTAGCTTCATTTGATACTTATACATCCTCTTTTAAATCAAATATTTCTAAGTCCCTCTTGCGTTTACTTAGGAAAATCATTTGCAAATACTACACATCTTACATTTACAAGACTTAGTTGTTGTGGTTACAAAAAACACCACATATTTGAAAGCCACACTTATCTTGCACTTGTAGATCATTGATTGCAATCTTATTATAGATACTCAAATCATGTCTAAATTCAATTGTATGTTGCTATTCCATATCATACTTACATGTATTATTGGATTTTTAGCATTACTTCTATCCATATTAGAAGACTTTACTAAATTCATCTCCATGAATAGTCATGAGAAAGATGATGGTGATAGTTCTTCTACTACAATTCATGATAATATCATCACTCCTAAGGAATTTGATGGTGACCTAGCTTTGCCTACATCATCCTATTCTTTGGATCCCACTCTCAAAAGTGAGAACATTTTGGTGCAAGAGGATGAAATCATTGACACATTCCTTAACATTACTTTACCTTCTCTTCATTTGGATGATCTCTCTTCTAAACATGTGACAGTAGAGGATGTTGAGCATACTATGTCTACTTCTACTATAGCACATGATGATTTCATGAATCATCCTATTAATCTTCCTCCTTTTATTGAATGTTCAAGTACCTTGGATATCACTATGGAAGTGAAGACCCTTGATATTCCTTTGGTTGAATGTTCAAGTACCCTTGATATGACTAATGAACTGAAGACACTTGATCTTCCTCCTTTGGTTGAATGTTCAAGTACCTTGGATATCACAAAAGAAGTGAATAACCTTGAATCTTTATCCATTGGTTGAATGTTCAAATACTTTGGATATCACTAAGGATTTGAATACCCTTGGTATTCCTCCTTTGGTTGCATGTTCAAGCCCCTTGGACATCACTAGAGATACCATCATCAATAATTTTATTAACTCTTTAACCTCCCTTCATTCCAATGCTCTCCCTTCAAAAGATGAAGCATTAGTGGATGAAGAGTGGTCTCTCACATTAAATCCCTTGGGGATGGATGTTGAGCTTACTCAATAGGAAAACATTGTCAATTCAATCATCATTAATAGACTTATTCCGCCCACTAAAGGGATAGTGAGTACATGCAATTCACCTCTTTTCACTAAACTAGTGATTACAGTTTAAGGTGATCCAACACCACCTCGACCTATAGGTTACTTTATTAATATTGCAAAGAAAATTACTCAAAGGTATCAAGGTGTTCAAAATGTGTTGCAGCAACCTCATACAGTTGCTCACACATTCAACACCCATAGTAACAAGCAAAGTAAGCACATACCAAATGTGCCTATTTATCTTCCACCTTCTGAATATATCCTACTTTAAGCACCTTGTCTTCCTCCACATATTGGTAATGAATATGATTTTGTTGAGTAGCTCTACATTACTTCGACTAAGATCTCTCTATGGGATTTAATATAAACATCACTTGCATACCATAAAATTCTCCATGAGGCTCTACAAAAAGGTAGTTGTTCCACCTTTTGTTAGACCAAATGATGTAGCATCTCCTTTTAGTTGTCTGCATGTGACAACATTAGATATATCATTTCAACAACATGAATTACCTCCCATAGAAGTTCAAAACCAATATGAACCTCTTATGATATTTGTCATGATTAATGGAATGAGAGTAAGATACACTTTGGTTGATGGTAGGTCAGGTCTTAGTGTTTAAGGAATAGACTTGTTACATAAACTCAATGTTGATACATCTCTCATCAAACTAGGTAAACTCAACATTCATGGCTTTGATAATGTTGGTAAGCAATCACTAGGTATAATCACCTTAGATATTAAGGTTGGACCTATGACATTGCCTACTCTTATCCATGTCATGCATAATTCTCTTTCATATAATCTTCTTCTTGGTAGACCATGGATTCATGTCATGGGGGAAATCTTGTCTACCCTTTACCATTCAATAAAATTCATTTTTGAAAACAAACCTTATATGATTAAAGTCAATTTGAGTCAATAAGATTGCTTGCAAATAGAAGCGAGACATCAAACTCCTTTAAGTAGTTTGATCCCTTCTTTAACACTACCCTCCACTACTAACAATAGTATTGGTCAAGATAGTGTCAATCCTTTGAATGTATTTTTTGGTGATGATTGGGGTTTAGTAGATTTTACAACCTCCTTTATGGGTGAACATAAAGTCTCACCCTCACACCCAAAAATCTTGAAGGTAAATGAAATTTTGTCAACAAAACCTATTACTCCTACAAAGTCTAAACTCAAGACTAATGATGATGGAACCTTTAAAATTGATGAAAATCCACCTTTCTCTATAGAAATGGTGGCCATTTGTGATGAAGTATCATATTCTAATACATGTCTTGGTAATGAAGAGGTCTCTTTAGATTTCAACCCCCATGGGATGGTTGAAACAAAGATTGACCCTCCTCACCATGATCAAATGTATGATCCTTTTAATTCTTATTTCAACAAAGATAGCAATATGACTTGTCCTCTTCCTTTAGATTTGGAGAAGTGTTATGGGCGTGGATTTAAGATTCTTTCAAAACCAAGATATAATTGAAATGGGTTAGGATGTAAAGAACAAGGAATTAAGGAACCCGTGGAACCGACACCTCACTTGTCTAAAGTAGGTTTAGGTTTGCAGACTTCTCCTACATTCTCTCCACCATGTTCACAAGAAAAAAGGATTGCTTCCTACTCCACCTATATCTTCACTTCTATCTTAACAATAGTGTATGTTGTCGAGTCCACTCAAAGACCACTTAATCACTCAAGTCCTACTCCAACACACAAAAAAAATTTAACAAAAGAATCACTCAATACCTCATTATCATGCATATCATCAAGCACTTGACCATTCCACTAAGGAATGTTGAGTCTTGGGTGACAAAATTCAACAACTTTGAACAAGGTTTAGCCCTAGCACTCTTCACCAAGATTGATGTAGTCCCTAGAGAAGCTTGTCCTCCATCCATTTTATCATAAGAAAGTTGGAGGAGGATGATTTGTTATAGACCGACTCGCAAGTGTGGTCCCTCCCTCTCATTTGTATTATGCTTGTATGTACTATTATCCCCGTATTATGATGTTTTATGTTTTGTTAGTTCTCCCTTGGTACCCTTGTTAGCACAAAGGTAAAAGGAGTAATAATGAATTGTGTCATTCCTCTATATGTATCTTCATTATTCTATATGTCGTAATGTGCAATTGTGTTATTTTTTTGGATGATTTAGCACCCTTTCATGTTGATTCAATTTATGTGTACTCTACTATCATGTGATCTTTCATCCATCGTCTTTGTAATTTATGATGTTTTATGTATGTGGTACCTTGTTTCAATGATAGATGTCATACCATGACTACACAAGACATTACGTATCATGCATGTAATCATTGCCTTAGTTTGTTTATCCTAGTGGCAACCCCTTGTCATTATGTAGCTTTTTAAAACACGTATCATTTGGGCATGTGCTTTTAGAAAGCTCTCGTGCTTGTTTTTTATTTCTTCCTCAGTCTAGCTTAAAGGAAATTGCTCCCTGATGGAGTTAGCAATCAGTTTAAGATGGGGGCATATATCATGCTATGAGTCTTACTCTCATCATTCTATATAAATGCTTGTTGATTATCTTTGTTACTACACTCTCTTGGAAAGGATTATGGCAAGATTGGAAGGAACATCTTGAGTATATCTTGTTCTCCTAAGTTGAAGCTCCTTGCCCGTTTGGGAGAAGGGTTGTGCCACCAACTAGAGTTTGATAGTAAGGTTGCTTCACCTTCTTATTTAGCAAGGCTTCATGTAGATCCTCTTACAAGAGGTGGATTGTGTATTCCGTTGAGTGAAAACACTTTTCTTTAGATAGATTATGTGTATAATGTGTTTGTATCCTCTTGTGCTTCTTATTTCTAACTAACCCCTTAGCATCCTTCTTTTTTACATCTTGGGGAATGATGAATGGTGATTGAGACAACCTTTTAGATTTAGGTCTCTTTTGTCATGCTAACTTGAGGTCTTTCGTTACATGATTTTTGTGATTAATGTATGATGTGTGTATTCTCCTCACATATTCTTATTCTCTATATATTTTTCATGCCTCATGCATGCCACACATATGCTTTCTCTATGTGTTCCTTATGTATGTCTCTTGAGTGCTTTGCATGTATTCCATGTGTCTTTCATGTGTATTCTATGTATACTTTATACCTTATGTTATGCTTCATGTCAAGCATGTATACTTTGTGTATTGTGTGTATACATCATGATTTATCAAGTGTATGCCTTGTGTATGTCTTGTCTTATCTCATGTTTTCTAAGTGCTTCATATATGAGTGAATTATGCCATGTGTCTTATGTGTATGCCAATCATCATAGACTCCTAGAATCCTAACCTCAGGGGGTTGATCACCCCTCAATTTTGGTGACATTCTATAGTTTCTATATTTGTTGTGTTTTAAATTTGTCTTCTCCATCCTTTAGTGTGAGTTATGTTATGTAGAAAAAGTGGGAATATGGTTAATTTGATGATATGCCTAGATCCTCCTTTCACAACACACATTCAAGGACATTTAACTGAGTTGAATCATAACTTTTACAAGAGGATTCACCTATAGGTTGGTTGTCACTTGTAATAACATGGAAATTTGGAAATTGATGATTAATGTGTTAATTTAATGCCCAATTATGCTTCAAACCCTAATTATGCAAAATCATAAACAAACAGACGAATTCCAACAAATGTTCGCACACAAAGACAGTAGACAAAGATTAGTTACTAACCATTTTTGAAGTTCAGGATACTGAACAGTCAGGGGCATAGGGACTAGCACCCAAGCCCAAGGTGGAAATTTCTTTAGGGGCTTCTGAACACCTTCAAGCATTGATGATCCATGTTCTGATGATTTTTAGGTCTACAACTTCGGAGGGCACAGCGACTAGTGCCCAAGCCTTGATAGTGTTGTTTTCTACTTCTTTCTTTCAGATCTAGAATCCTTATCCTCTGCAACTCCACTCTTCGTGATCTGATACATGTCACCTACAATCACAAGGAGAGGGGTTGGGGGTTGTGGTATTTAGTATCTTGCCTCAGTCAAGCCCTGGAATGGCATTCAAGCCTTCCAACACTATTGTTTGATAAAGAGTGTGTATCACTATGGGATAGAAGAAAAAACAAATTGATAAATGATTGATTCAAACACAAATAGATATAACCTCAAAGGTGTAGCTCGCATGTAGATGGATACCCCTCAACACATGAGAAGATGAAGCCAAATCTACATAACAAACACAATAACAACACATGTTTGCTATGCAACAATGAATGCTTTGAATGCTCTACAATCATAAATTCACCTAAGTATCATAATCATCTTCTAGTTTACAAATTAAACCCTAAACATGCTTATATATGCATTCCCACTACAAATTTTGTAATTCAAACTTAAGATGTCGGCAACAGAAGCTTTTAATGGTCACATAATCGACATTCAAATTTGGGACTCACCTAAAATAGGGCTGGACTAGGGTGTGAGCAACCAAGCCCCAAGACCCATTTTGGGTCAAGGTCTAAGCTCACAAATATCCTTCAAGCCCCATTTGTCATGGGTTTTAGGCCATTTTGTCTCGGGAGTCAGATTTAACACATGCATGATGAAAAACAAGGGACCCGAGAGCTAAACTTAGGAGGCAAAAGTCCTAGGGGGACATTTTATGACATAACATTTAGCCCCCACTTTAATGTATGCATGATCTTATGACCCATACATGCATTAAAGTACATTCAAAACATAGCAAACACACCAGGCACTCGAAGTTAATTCATACATAAAGATTGAAGAACTATTTCTAGCCCCCAATCTTAGGTAGACATTAGAGAAAACATGCCACAGACACGCCAAACATAGTGAAGATAGTAATAGGCATGCAAGACACAGAGAAGATAGTAAAAGTCACACAAGACATGAGAAGACAGTATTGAATACACAGAAAACATGATGAATACAATGAATGCAATGATTATTTCTTTTTTATTTTCATATATATATATGAATGTAGATACATGGAAAGAAAAAAATGCAACACATAACCCCAAAATGTAGGAGGGGCATTTCGCCACACTCTTTAGATTACATATGGGGGAGAAGACATGCAATGCAAATCTCAGAGTGTAGGAGGGGCATTTTTCCTTGCTCTTGAGACTACACTTGAGAACAAGCACCCCATACAAATCCCAAAGCATAGGAGGGGCATTTCATCGTACTCTTGAGACTATACTCGGGAATAAACATGCCATACAAAGCCTGAGTGTAGGAGGGGTGTTTCGCAATGCTCTTGAGACTACACACAGGGGAAAACATGAGCATTGTATAGAATGCCAAAGACATACTATACATCTTAAACATGACTAACAAGGTGATGGTTCAAGAACTTCTTGCTAGGCGCCCACCATCTCAAGCATGATATAGGTACACCTGACAGTTGAGCTTATGCCACAACAACCGCCAAAGACATGCTTAAGGGAGGATACACCAACCTTGCCTACTCAGAGGAATTTTGAAATAAAAAGGATGTGCACTAGCTCAAGAGATACACCATCCCCACCTCCACAAATAGCTTTGAATAAAAGGATATGCACGATATCCCACCTCTGTAGAGGGATTTATGATTGCAATATAGATAAAGATGTGCACTCGCATTGGAGATACAACATCCTGCCTCCATAGAGGGCTTACAAACATGCTTCATTAGTACCAAAATCATCATACAACTTACCTCATATGCCCCCACCTTAAGGTGGTTGATATCATGTGCTGATATCAAGCACTTTAAGGTAGAGAGAAAACACACAAGGGAACAAGAGCTTTCACAAATCCCATACCCCCAAAGGTGACATGCACTTTATGATTGCCAAAAGTTCCCACAAACACACACTTCTTAATCTAAGAAATGCATGAAAATAAAGAAGCCAAGGATACACAAATGGGTTTGAGTCTGAGTATAGCCATGGTGCTTATACTGTAGGCATCTTAGAACCCAATGTAACAACAAGGTGAGAAACAAAAAAAAATAGTGCATGGAGCAGATGTATTGTTATGATTTGTTAGCATGATAAGACAACATCAAATATCACATGGAGTGATTCTACTAGCCAAGCATTAGATATATAAATCAACCCCATCTTCATATATGGACTAGGTCCATTTTGCTTTGCTTGCTGAAGGGACACGTGGTCCATATTAGTATATGTCTGTTTCCATCATTCGTCGACTAGGTAGAATCACTAGAAGAAGGTAAACAATAAAATGAGAGAGGAGAACAAGTGTCTTAGGAACAATCACATAGGAGGATGCCCCCAAGTTATCAACCATAACTCTATGCCCCAAGACATAACACACAACAATGAAAATAGAGGAGAAGCAAGATAGAATAATGATGATACAAATAGAAGAATGGTCACAATAGAGGAAGTCTCCTAGTATCCTTAACCTTACAAGAGTATCAAGGGTCATCCAAGGAGGCCTAAACAACACATAACACATCATGGGGGGAAACAATACAAGAGGAGAGGTCACATAAATGAGCAAATAATGCTACGACATAAGTGACCACCAAGGTTATAAATACTTACCTATTGCACAACCAAGCTAGCAGTTGTTGATGAACAAATCACCATCTTCCCAATTTTGAATATTAGCGGAGAGAGGTACATAAGGTACAGTAGCCCAATGTTTGTCATTATCCTTAATATCCTTTTCTTTAAGTTTTTCTTTGTTTGGTTCAATGTTAGGCAGAATGTTTTCTTGTTGAGGTGCATTTTGTAGGGAAAAAGTTTGTCTTCTCTTCCTCTTTCTCTTTCTTGTCTATTCCTTATTGTCTTATTTCTTATATCTTCAAAAGTAGTTTCATGTTTTTCCATAGGTTTTTGTATCTTAGAGGAGGAAGCTTGTACAAATCTAGTTTGTCTTGATGAAGTGCTTTGTTCTCCACAATCCACTCTTGATCCTTTTAAGGATGATGGAGGAGGAACCTCAGCATAGAGTCCTTTACCTTTATCTCTAGGAAGTTTTTCTAATGTGGGTTGTTCTTCTCTTGTTGCTTGTTGAATAGAAGGTTTGGCCACTCTAGATAGAAGTTTTGCTTTGTATCGTCTATATGGTAAAAAAATTGTTCTCTTCATGGCTCAAGTTCTCTATCAAGTTGTGGCCAAAAGTAATCAAGAGTAATTTTTTTTCCATAACCATGGGTTGCCATGTATTACGACGAATAGTAGGCACTTGTCTATGTAAAGGAAATTTTATGTATTTGTGAATAGTTGAGGGGACAACCTTCATAGCTTTGAGCCATGGATGTCCTAATTTTATGTGGAAGAGGTTAGATAAAGGGATGAAAACAAATAATTAATCCATAGCTTTGTCATAAACCATAACCAATAAAGTTATCTTCCCAAAGGTAGGCATGAGAGCTCCAGTATGTGTCTTAATCATTAAATCTGAAGGTTCATAAGAATCTTGTATCAAATCATGTGAAAGAAGGAAATATTCCATTACCACATTAGTCATGAAATTAGGATCTATAAGTGTACCATGCACAGGAATCTCCATTACATTCATTGTAATATAGATAGGTCCCTCAATATCACTCATTGTTTTATCATGAGATGCAAATGTTATTTCAGGTTCAAGAGTTTTTCTTTTCAAATAAGGTCTAGGAGGGAACCTAGCATTATTTTTATGATGAGAAGACATGTATGTTTATTTTTAAATGGATGAAAAAATTGATTTTAAAATATTTTGATATATATGCAATGAAATAGATGCAAAACTATGTATATTTATGACCTAAAAATGCTTATTTTTTTACTTTTTCAATGCAAATACCTAAAAGAAGTAGTGTTGTGATAAAATTACAAAGGATAAGCTAATTAAATCCTTATTATCAGTCAAATAATGCAGCAATATATTTCACAACACAACTATCATGCGAATTTAGATGAAGCATGAGTCAAAATCTAGTGAAAATGCAAGAATTTTAAACCCTAATTGTGAAATTAAGGCATGAAACTATGCAAAATGATGTATGAATGAAGTCTAATAAAATTTAAGATGTTAAATAGCTCATCTCAGATCTGAAAATGATGTTAAAATCCTACAATTCTCAATCCAAGTCAATTTTAAGGAAGAATGAATGAATATGCTAGTTTTTGTTGAAATTGACTGTGTAAATGCAAGATTTGAGATGTAAATACAAAAAAATACTATGATAAAACAATACAATAATAAATCAGTCCTAAAAGAGTGTTTAAAGGAGTAGTAAACTTTGAAACAAGATTTTAACCACAAACCCTAGCTTTTGCAAAGACTAGGTTATATGAAAAATACACAATTTAAAGCAAAATCTAACAATTTAAGCATGAAAATACAATGCAATTTATTATAGAATGATGTAATGCAATAATTTATATCCGATCTGATGTAAAAATCAGATATTAGATGAAATTTAATGAAATTGATGCAAACTATGTCAAAATGCAAGCCTAGGATGCCAATTTTTTTCAATTTTTTTGTAGATTTTCAAATGCAATAAGATGAAAATGTAATGAATGAATGTAAATCTGAAGTACAACACTTAGCAAGGTAAATTCAATAAAAACATGGGTTCACCAAAATGTTATGTAGAAAAGTGGAATAGGGTTAATTTGATGATATGCCTAGATCCTCCTTTCACTACACATATTCAAGGACATTTAACCGAATTGAATTACAACTTTTGCAAGAGGATTCACCTACTGGTTGGTTGTCACTTGTAATGATAGGGAAATTTAGAAATTGATGATTAATGTGTTAATTTAATGCCCAATTATGCTTCAAACCCTAATTATCAAAAATCATAAACAAACAGATGAATTTCGACATATGCTCGTAGACAAAGATAGTAGATAGAGATTAGTTACTAACCATTTTTTGAAGTATAGGATATTGAATAGTCGGGGGCACAAGGACTAGCACCCAAGCCCAAGGTGGAAATTTCTTCGAGGGCTTTCAGACTCATTCTAGCATTGATGATCCCTGTTTTGATAATTTTTAGCAACTCTAGAGGGTACAGGGACTAACGACCAAGCCCTGGCAGTGCTCTTTTCCACTTATTTCTTTTGGATCTAGAGTCCTTATCCTCTGCAACACTTTTCTGCAACTCCACTCTTCATGATCTGATACCTATCACCTGTAATCACAAGGAAAGGGGTTGGTGGTTGTGGTGTTTAGGAGCTTGCCTCAGTCAAGCCTCAAAATGGCATTCAAGCCTTCCAACACTATTGTTTGATAAAGAGTGTGTATCCCTATGGGATAGAGGCAAAAGAAAATTAATAAATGATTGATTCAAACATAAATAGATATCACCTCGAAGGTGTAGCTCACATGTAGAAGAATATCCCTCAACATGTGATAAGATGAAGCCAAATCTACATAACAAACACAATAACAACACAAATATGCTCTACAACAATGAATGCTTTGAATGCTCTACAATCATAAATTTTTCAAAGTATCATAATCATCTTCTAGTTTACAAATGAAACCCTAAACATGCTTATATATGCATTCCCGCTACAAATTTCATAATTCAAACTTAAGATGTCGGCAATGGAAGATTTTAACGGTCACATAACCAACATTCAAATTTGGGACCCACCTAAAATATGGTAGGTCTAGGGTGCGAGCACGCAAGCCCCATGACCTATTTTGGCTCAGGGTCTAAGCTCACAGATGTCCTTCAAGCCCTATTTGTCATGGGTTTTAGGCCATTTTGTCTCAGGAGTCAGATTTAACATGCATGATGAAAAACAAGGGACCCATGAGCTAAACTTAGGAGGTAAAAGTCCTAGGGGCATATTTTATGACATAACAAGTTCAAACATAAGTTCATACCCATGTTAAAATGGGGGATAAATGTTATGTCGTAAAATGTGTACACTAACATTTTACAACTAATTTAGCACCTAGGTGGACCTTAAATGATTAATTCTCGATCTCGATGATAAAACCTAATAAGATAACAATGAGGCCAACCTAATCACACTTAAGGAGACTTATGGTAAGGTTTTTGGGGCTAAAGGGAATGGTTGTTGAAGCACTCCGATCCCTCATTTAGCCCTGACCTAATTTAAAGGTATGTCAGCTTAAGACATCTTAAGTGGTTCCTCATGTTAGCCCCATTTGGTTTTATTCATTGTTTATGAGAGGGAATGAATATATAAGAAAGTTATTTTATTCATTTGAACATCTCTAAGTTATCTCTAAGTTCTCTATGCAATCTAAGAATTCTCGCACTCTCTCCTCATGCTCTTTACTCTTCTTTAAAGCTCTCTATGGTGGATTATTTTTTGTGGCACTAAATTATTACATGTCTTGTGAATATCTTTCTACTTCTTTGGGCTACACCAACTTCTTGAGTCAAGTTGTGATGCTGCATCAAACATGATAGGGTTTCCATGCTCATGGTGACTTCTTTCCTTCATGTTTTGTTCTAGAGTTCCATTCTACTTCAAATTAGCCTCTACCATCCTAGAGCATGCACTCTTTATCTCTCATCATTTCTATTGTGGAGGTGGAAACACAATTCATAGAGCTTGATTTAGGTAAGCTCCTAAATAGCACCCAACCATTTTCCTTCTTGTGTGTGTGCAGGTAGAATCCATTGGAATTTACAGACAACAACCTACAAGGGACATGAATATAGAAGGGCGAATAAACAACATACATCACATTATACCAAACCCTAATCAGGGTCTAGGGAACCCATGTGCCCTAGTACTTTGGGCCTTAAAACCTAGATCTAGGTTCTATTTTGTGCCCTGATCCTTATTGTGGTGCTAGATTTCTTATATCAGTTTCTGATAGTCTGTTATGCTTTGATCATCCTCAATTAGTGTTTCATGTTTTTCCCTAGTTTGATTCATTGGATTTGGTTGATTCTCCTCTGTATAACAAAGGGACAAATCCCTTGTAGTTTGGCTCTCCTTCTTGGGTAGAAGCCAAACTTGACTTGTGTTCTAATGTTGGATAGAAGAGGGTTTGACCTAGTTTGATCTCTTGGGCTAGTCTCTCTTTTCTAGCTAACACCTCATTGGTCTAAGCTAATGAAGTTTAGAAGAGAAACTGTAGATAAAATTGAGTGGGAATTAGGGCTCATCAAGGCACAAATTTTGGACATCCCAAGCAATTGTTTTGAGCTATTAAGTGATATAACTGAGTAGTACATTAGAGAACAAACCTGAGTTAAATACAAACTTGTTTAGGTCACAATTGGAATAGGTTATCTAGGATGGACTACAAATACGTCCTTACTCCTTTGACAAAGTTATAATGAACAAGATAACAAAAATCAAGGGTAAGATTAAAGGAATTTTTAGGGAAACTCATTAGAGGAAAGTATCTTTAATATTTTCTCTAGAACATATAACACTCAAAATTTTAGGATGGAATACTCTAGGGATCCACTTCTAGAAGCCCTAAATCTAGCACATAACACTGCAATGAATTACAAAAGGGAAAGAATTAAAAATTAAATTATAGTGGAAGAGGATGTCCCTAGTCCATAGGCAATGTTGTTGGCCCACGATTGTCATTAAACCAAAAGGTCAACCTATCAATTTCTGATACAAATGCCAGAGTTAATGAATCCATGGAAGGTAGTTAGTCCATGTCATGAATCCTGAGGCTGTACTTAACATGGCACCAACCTTTCAGGAGACGAAAGCACCAACTTTCCAACAATCTTCCCCCCAGTGCCAGCCTAATGGGATTGAACTCGTGACCTTTTGCTTTGATACCAATTTTTGGCCCATGATTGTCGTTAAACCAAAAGGTTGACCTGTTAATTTTTGATACAAATGCCAGAGTTAATGAATCCATGGGAGGTGGTTAGTCCATGTGACGAATCTCAAGGCTGCGCTAACACGGCACCAACCTTTTGGGAGGTGAAAGCACCAACTTTCCAACAAATGTATACACCTTTTGCTACAAATGAACCTACTTAGGAGTCTCAAGTTGAACGCTACTCTTAGGGGAATGTGTCATTTTGTCTTTTGTGCCTACTTTCTCAAGACTTGTATTTTCTCTTTGTTAGAAAATGTATTTTATCTTTTTATACAAAGAAAAAAAGAGAAACAATCTTAGCCATTGAATTCAAAGGCAATTGGAGATGGATGATGAATATTTTCCTGCCCCAAGCATTTAATTGTAATAAAATCTGAACCATTGGTGAAGGGTGAATCCTAGCCATTCATTGTATACTTAGTGCTCTTGCCTCCTTTATAAATAGGAAGTCACTCTCTTTGTAAAGGATGATCATAAATTTTTGAGACTTGGCATTTTTGAAATCAATACGAACAAGATTCATTTTGTGATGCTTTGTAATTTAAAATTTTGTGAAAGCACATTAAGCTTGATTTTTTTGTTGATAAAATTGCTTACATGGTTCCTCCTCATTATTAGTTAAAGTTCATTTTCAATTGGGGGAAATTATTTTAGTAGAATTGTGGAAGAACTTTGTGTTCATGTCACCCTCCATAAGCCATGTTTCCCTAGAATTTGCTTTCCAATAGATTTTCTCTCTCCTTAAAAATTCAAGATACTCCACTAGTAGTTCTTTTTCTTACGCATATTCTTCCTGTGACATGCCTTTTTCCAGGATAGTCTCATTGAGAATGACCTGTTTTGTTCCAATTCTCTCTTTTTCTTCAAAAATATTTTTAAAAGTCATCCTATTCTATTCTTTGAGGTGGTTTTTGAGAGCAATCAATCTCTTTGCCATCATAAAAAAATTGTACCCTTCTAAATATGTGTCTGACCACCATTTTTACATCAATCCTAATAGGGATTCATGTCTTAACCACATCTTCTTGAATTTGAATGGGCATTTGGTGGGGCTTGATCATTCAATATTAAAAGAACAATCAGGTAATGGTCTGAGCTAGAGATTAGGGCAATTGAAGATTCTAGCAACACCAGTTCATTAAGCCACTCAAGATAAAACATGAATTGGTTGAGTCTCTCTGCAATATTGGTGAATCCTAACCACTTGTTAGTCCATGTATAACATCCTTTTTTAGGGGTAGAGTCCACAAGGCCAAGGGAATTGACAAATTCCTAAAAGTCTTTCTAATCTTTATTTACATGTGATCTACCACTCCATTTCTCTAGGTTAGATAAAATAATATTGAAATTGCCTCCCAAAATATATAACTTAGGTTTGAAGTTGGTTAAACACTTGAGTATATTCTCCCATACCTTTGCTTTCTCATTGATTTTGATTAGGCCATAAATGTTGAAGATCTAGAAATAGAGTCTAGATTGGAGGGATCTGGTCTCCACAACCATCTAGTTTGGATCTTCTAAGAGTATTCCAATTTGAAGTTTATTTGGCCTCCATAGGAGCCCCAAATCACAAGAAGATCCTTGCATAGAAACATAGTGTCCATTCCATCCAGAACAATGGGACATGAAAGTTGTTATTTCCTCATCCTTAAACTTGGTCTCTTGTAGTAAAATGATGTCAAAATTTAGACTATAAAGTTGACGCTTGACCAAGCATCATTTATTAAGGGTGTTTAGGCCCCTAACATTCCATGTAGAGATCCTCATGGCATTGTAACAAAGGGTTTCCCTCCCTTGTGATTCATAAAATCATTGATCAACTTTTTCCCTTGAGCACCCGCATCGACTTCTCTCCTTTGCCTATTAGTTTTCCTACCTCTCTATCGTCTCACATGAACATTTGGTTTGTCAATCGAGGAGGCAATCTATTTTATGAATCTAGGATCAAGGATCCCAAAATCATTCTCCTCCTCTGAATCTTATCCTATCAAATTGGATGCAACATCGCTTGCTTCTTGTCCAAACATCTCTGGGGATGCCTCAAGGTTGTCTCCTTGAATATTCCCAAAGGTAGGGCACGATAATCATTTATGGCCTTCACCCTCAAGATCATCGTTGGATAAGAGGCTATCAATGTTATCATTTTTTGTGGCTGCTTCTACTTCAAGTTTTCGCACTGGAACCCATATATCCTATGTTGGAGGTTAATTTTCACATGCTTGGGTGTAATGGTTTCTTGTGCGACAATTTAGGCAGAAAGGTTTAGCTTCCTCGATTTCAATATGTTGCATCCATTTGGCAATTCCTATGGTGAGGGAGAGAATTTTTGGAACAGTGCTAATAGTCGCCACCTTCAGCCTTGCATACACGTAAAAATTACCTTCCAAAATTTATACATCTATGGCTATGATCATGCCTATGGCTTGCCCAATTTTCTTTAAGCACTCCCCCGACTAGAATTCTACTAGTAAATTGTAAAGGCGCAGCCATGCCATGGCAGAGGTAGAATAGGAGTTGCATGGATTGAAGTGGTAAATAACTCTTTCAACTACTTGAAAATGAAAAATGCAAAAGAAAATATAGCAAACATTTCAACTTCATCAAAGCAAGCAACAACCCAAGTAGTCACTATCTTTCAAGTTCTTTATTCTTCAGTTGGCTTTTCACACCAAAAGTGTCCTGGGATTACAAAATATTGGATTGAGTTGGTCCTTGATGAAATTCAAAAAAATGTACCTACACTTAGGAAATTAAGAGAACATAATGAATAGAGATGGATAAGAGAAGATACTCACTTAAGAGAACCCACTTTCTTAGACAAGATCATCACACACATTCATACTAGACTCACAATTTACTAGCATTGCAAAGAGAATATTTAAACACCCCAATAGTTCAAGTGACAACCACTCCATATTCCACACCTCAAATCAACACCATAGTCTACTACTAGGAACTTCTTCCTCATGAAGTGAGTGGACTTGTTGACATGAATCCCATTCCACACAACTATATCACTACCATATATGAGATCCTCTTTCCATGAGAAGAGAGTGATTAGTCAATTTTTCCTTTGCTTAGCTAGATTTTTTTGGAAGAGCAGGAGTAATTCAATTCATGCCATCAACAAGGGTGTAGCACGTATTGCATGTTCTATTTTGAGTCCACCTCATTCACTTTTTTTAATGAGAAGATTTAGTATATCACATATTTTGGTGAAACTAACATGAAAGGAAAACCCTTCTGGACAAGCCCTCTCATTTTTTTCTTCCACCTTTCACCCACCTTGTCTTCCCATTTTTTGTGGTACTTATGGTACCCTTTAATATGTCTAGACCAATAACACAATAGGGACAAGGTCCCTTAGAGATACCTATCCCTCCATTCAATTGGTACATCCTTCCCAATCCATTAGCACCTATGTCAAATAGGTATGATTATAAATATGTTAACTTAAATGGTGGACAACAATGACCGCATTACTTCATCACTTACGATAACTTAGTTTGGAACCAAGATACTATGATTCAACCAAACCTATATCAAATTAGAGCACTAAAGTGCTCATTTGATAACAAATCCATCATTAGAGTCATCCCATCACAATCTACAAAGACACCACCACTTGAATCGAAAATGAGATGATACTCTTAGAGAAAGACCTAGAAGAATCTTGGATAGCATGAGAGGCTCCCCATATAGCTTATCAACATGAATGAGATGTAGCTTGCCAAGGGGTACTAGAAAGCTTCCTTGATGCTACACTGTTGGCTCAAGATACTTCTTCAAAAAAGAATGAAAACCTACAAGATTGGGTTAGAAAAACCTATAAAAATAAGGGTTAAAAAGGGACAAGATCCCACCGAGTGTGCCAAAATGTATACAAATAAGTGTGAACAAAATAAAGGATTAAAATATTCAAATTAAAGCCATGTTCTACACTTAATGCAACCTTAGTTTATGTGAATGAATCAACAAAATATAAATGAAATAAAACAAGAAATCTCACCACACATGATCTTTGTTGTGCCAAAGGTAGTTGTGCTTGAGTCTCGATATATCTTTGAAAGTGGCTCACATAAGGGTCCATTTATATATTTTCAAACCGGTAGATCGATAGTTAGGATTGGTTGAGAGTTGTGCTAGGATTTTGGTAGACCGGAGAAATACAAATTGACAATTATGATGCAGATTTAAATACACAAAAATATAAAGAAGAACACAATTCAACACGGAGATTTAACATGGTTCACCCAATGTGGGCTACATCCATAGAAACATATCCATCCAATATTTTATTATCCAGTGTCAATCAAACAGATTACAACCTACAACCTATATCTCAATACGTTGTTGTATGCTACATGAAATGCACTACCAATCTCATTTGTCTCTCATGACCTTTCACATTCTCCAACCGCTTATTTATCAAGCCTTTTTGGTAGTTTACAAAGTCATTTTTTCTATGTCAACTAATAGAAATTAACAAATGATGCCTTTATTAAATATAGGCCATTTTGGGGGGAAATCGTGGATGTCAAAGTCACCAAAATTTAGCTTGCTACATGAACCTTGTAGTTGTTGTAGGTACCCTGCAGCCCCGCAGCATGATCAGTCACTACATACCAACATGTTGGTTGAGAGATTAATGGTGAGGATTGAGTTTGTTGGTTAGTTGAGAGATGGATGGTGGAGGATTGGAGGTAATTTTTTAATTTATTTTGAATTTTTGGGAGATAGTTATGAAATGGAAGGTGGAGAATAAAAGAAATTTTATAATTCTTTTTATTCATTTTGGGTGGTTGAGTGGATAAAGAAAGATAATAATTTAATATTTATTAAATCATATGAAGTGGGAAAGGGACTAGTTTATGAGGACTTAGGAAAAGTGGGATAGGAGTTGTGTATTTTTTAGGTGTCTACATGTACAATAGTCTAATACATAGATTTTGATTGTGGGATGCTATCTATTTAACTACCTAGAGTGAAGAATTATAAGCCTTTGTAGAATCAAATTTATTAATATGTCAAGAATTAACACTTCTAGTTTTCACAAATAAGGCATACAAAGTTATGGATGGTGGGTTGAATTTGATATACATAATTGTATGCATGAGAAACTTAAAATTGGAATTGATGCATAAACATGGTATTGTAAAGCCATTGATAGTGAGATGCAATTAATTAACTTAATCATATTTTACTTTTCTTATTGTTATCCACATCTAGTGGTTTGTTGTACATATAATACAAGGTCCTAGGATAAATCATTTATTGACATCATAGATAAGAACTTAATTCACAAACATTATCTATTGATAGGTTGGTTATAAAATATAATGACGTATTTATTCAACATCTTGGACTATACAAACTAGAAATGTTTTGGAAGAAAAAGACAAATAATAACTTCTATGACATCTTCAACTTGAGAGAGAAAAGATTTGTATGTTTAACATTTTGATATAAGGGAGAGGACCCAGTAGTTGAGTACACTAACTTCACGCCTCTTAAAATCATACGTGGCAATTTTGAATCACTCAAAAAATTTTACAGTAGCTTACTTGGCAAGGCCCCTGTTTATAACTAAAGTTTTAGGGTCACATCATCAAATATGATTCCACATCAACATGCTTCTTGTTGAGGTGTCAAATAGTTCCCAAAAAAAAGGGTGGACCAATAAGTGTGCATTAAGTCATGTTTTGTTGGTGCACTGATGCGGCATCACATGATTGGTTGCTTTTTAGATCTAAAGGGCACGTTTCATTCAATTAGTAGTATTTATAGTCAACACTAACAACCTTAAAGTTACAACTACTAGTGCTAAACGTTTAAAATATTGGGCCTTAAATGCACAAATACTATCTCAATCATTGGAACTATCTCAGGTATTGGGTCTTTTCCCCTATATAATAGTTGTTAAAGAAAGCACATAAGTTCATACCAAGTATGTGTATGTTAGTCTTAGCTATAAATTTATGTGGCATCTCTAGAAATTTTATTATCATATTGTTATAGTACATGTTTTGATTGTTTTGGAATGTCTATGCAACACATTACAATTATATAAAAGTAGATTGTGATAATAATCAAACATTAAATATGCAAGTACATTCAATCAGTGTTGTTACTACTAGCAATGTGCATAAAGCAAGAAATACACAAGTTTGTGACTCCTTTCGATTTTTAAGAATAACACATTTTTATGTGCCATAATCTATCATGGAAAAGGTATGTTATTATTGAAAATACTAGTATAAATTTATCCAAGTTCTTATGATTAATACTCATTCTAACACTCTTTGATACATTTATATATAATCATCAATGTTACTAAATTAAAATATCTTCAAAGTTACTTCTTCTTATAAACAAGAGGTAAGAGTGCAATCAAATGATTGATATCTATACACTTCATATATTAACTCTAAAAAATATAAATAAAAAATATAAATGTACAATACTTAACTCTAAGAAATATAAATATACAATACTTAGCAAAAAAAATGTTACAAATATCTACAGGGACACCCATCTATTTAAAAAAATATAAATATACAATACTTAGCAAAAAAAAATGCCTATCATTTGCCTAAACAACAGTATGTTACAGTGCTGGCTGTGTAAAAGATAAGAGTCAATATTGAACATGCAATCTGTCATTTCAAATGAATGTGATTGACTTTTTATCTGAAAGTAGAAAATACAACTCACTCACTAAATAAACTTTTCCCTATTAAATAGCTTAATACTGCAAATCAAGAAATGATTATTTAGGGAACAAAAACAGATACATTAAAACTCAATTGCAGTGAATTCTGGAGTTTTTTCCAGAGTGTTTTTGGCTGCATCTATTACTCCGCATGCCTTCGCTAGCATTATAGCTGCTTTACGTATTTTTTCCTCTTCAAATTCAGCTGCCCAAACCCTAGTGCTGTTAAGCAGCAGACGAGGGAATTCTAACACAGAAGAGGAAATCACATTCTTTAGGGAGTTAAGTAACTGCTCTCTTAATTCTTCCACACTGCTATAAGAACCGGCATCAGCTTGGATTATTCTACATACCTTGTAATCGCTATAACTTGTTGCCACGGTGGTCCATGTTACGCCTTGGGCAGCTGCACTGGGGACCTCTTCCAGCATTTGCGCGTCTTTAAGAATGTGTTCTGCTTTTTCATACCTGTTAGAAAAATAAACAGTGTAGAATTGAAATAACAGTGGCATTAAATTGCATGCGAAAGTGTAAATGGTGCTATCAAATTGCATGGTAATCAAATCTAAAGATAGATTTTCATACATAAAAATGGGAGTGGCACTTCCGCAGGCAATTTTACATAGTAATCAAATCTAAAGATAGATTTTTCATACATAAAAATAGGAGTGACACTTCCACACACAATTTTACATGATGCACACGTGACAGATGACAAAAAAAATTTCATACCTATGTTCAATGATGGAGAGAGCTTCTTGAAGTCTCAGTGCGGGTTCTGCTTGGCGCATTCCTTTCCACTTCTTATACGATTTATTTATCTTCTTCCAGCCGACTCTAGATGCTACGCTATTTAGAAATTCTTCTAAATTGGAGGAGCCAAAAAAATCCACAGTTATGTCTATGTTGTCTGGACAGCCCACCAAATCCATGAAATCATATGCTTGGTTGTAAGCTTTCACAGCATTCTCCACAGCACTATGGTCCATATGATCAGCGACATCAATGATTATATTGAGTAAAGATAGAGCAGTTAATGACCAAAAAGGTTCCTTGAGACCAGGGAAATACTTTTTAACACTAGGCAATGGTTCAACTAATTCATCTACAACCACTGGAGGATTATTTTGGGCAAAATGGGTTCCAATTACTTGAATCAACTCCTTGCATGATCTGCCACCATCTTGATAAGCCTCTTCCATATCATGCTTTAAATAATGAAAAGAACTTTCATTAGCTAACCCTAAACTGGCGGCGGATTCTCCAGGCATTCGTATGCTCTCCAAGGCCTCTTTGTACTTGTCAAAATCTCCAGACCACAAGTTTTCCAACTTTGTGTCAACTCTGAAAAGGGTCCGCATAAGCTTGTTATCAAAAACCCTAACAGACATGAGCCAACAGTGTAGCATCAAAGTCTCTGCTACATATGCTATAATACAGATTACTGTTAACCCAATTGCGACAGGGTAGCGGAGCACAAGTAAAACAATTTTTAGCTTTGTCCTAACTACAGCAGTTGAAGTAGATACTAGATAAGCGAAAGGTGTAAAAAAGGCCCCGAAAAAGGTAGAGGTTTTTAACTCTACAGAATGGCTTGAGAGCGATTCTCTGAGTAACCCACAATAGAAAACCCACATTAGCCATCTGTACAGAATGACAATCCATCCAACTAGGATGAAAATGGACTTGAAAACAAACAAGCTGAATCGCTGATTCAAAAGAGATCTCAGCCAGAAAATTTTAATGCCAAAGAATACAACAAAAAATGTTACCACCAATGCCACTCCTGCGCTGAATTCTGATCTCGTTAAAATGTATTCAGGTCGGCAAACCCTAGCTACAATCCATGATTTCAAAATCTCATCTTTGAAGTTTTCCCATTTCATTTCCAGATTATTATTCAAAATCTCATCTTTGAAGTTTTCCCTTTGCATTTCCAGATTATTACTCTTTTGAGAAAGGACTACAGCAACCCTGCGGCTCAGATTATCACGGTAGAATTTGCCAATAAAAAGTGCCCAAATTAGAAGAATCATGAAAGAAAAAAGTAATGGTAACAGAACCCCACCTGAGGCAATTAACCATACCCCATAATTTTGGTTCCTAACATTGCCCCTTTTGTAAAACTGGTTGGCAACAGAAAGCTCTGTAGCAATATGAGTGATTAAACTTATGAGCAAAACAGCAATGGTAGTCCACACACCTCCATACGCTATGGTGGCCATGCCAGGCAGCAAGTAACCCACGAACACACACAGCGTGAGTCTTGCAGAATCTATAGACAATTGCATGCCCATCAATTTTTTCACTTGATTTTGTTGGTCATCGCCTGAAATGCTCACATTCTGTACTTCTAACTCTCCAACCAGCTGTAGAATAAAACCATATGCTACCAGAAAATTGCTGGGAAGCCACAATGCTCCTCTCTTCCACGCCTCCCATATATCTAATAGTATGAATACAGTGAAGATGGCTACACCCACATACATTAGCATGTCCTCTCGCTGCAATTCCATTGCTCTTCGAACACTCTAACAACACAAGCACAATCACATATATATTTCAGCACTTGACACTACTTCAATGTGGGTGGTGGATGGATCACTCTACTTAAACATCATCCATTTCAATGGTAAAGCGGTTAATAGCAATTTACACCTCATTCACAACAAAAAAATGGTAAATATTTGTCCTATTTTTATTGGCCAAAAATAACTTTTTACTATTGAAATGGATGATGTTTAAGAATAGCCTGGATAGATAAACAACACAAATATTGAAACACACAAATTACACACAAAACACAATTTACCCAAACATCCAGAGTGTTACAGCACTCAGATCTTCATTGATAACTTGATCAAAGTAATTACTATTGCTTGATGAGAAAAAAACATTATATGAGACCAACACAAACACAATCACATATATATTTCAGCACTTGACACCACCTCAATGTGGGTGGTGGATGGATCACTCTACTTAAACATCATCCATTTCAATGGTCAAACGGTTAATAGCAATTTTCCACCTCATTCACAACAAAAAAATGGTAAATATTTGTTCTATTTTTATTGGCCAAAAATAACTTTTGACTATTGAAATGGGTGATGTTTAAGAATAGCCTGGATGGATAAACAACACAAATATTGAAACACACAAATTACACACAACACACGATTTACCCAAACATCTGAGTGTTACAGCACTCAGATCTTCATTGATAACTTGATCAAAGCAATTACTATTGCTTAATGAGAAAAAAGCATTATATGAGACCAACACAAACACAATCACATATATATTTCAGCACTTGACACCATCTCAATGTGAGTGGTGGATGGATAAACACAAATATTGAAACACACAAATTACACAAAACACAGAATTTATCCAAACATCGGGGTGCTACAGCACTGAGATCTTCACTGATAATTTGATCAAAGCCATTGCTATTGCTTGATGAGAAAAAAGCATTACATGAGAACAACACAAGCACAATCGCATATATATTTCAGCACTTGACACCACTTGAACATGTTTTGCATCGGAAAAATATGGGAGATTTAAACACTTCCCAAAAGGTTATTCTTAAATATCATCCTTTTCAACAGTCAAGTGTCAAATTTGGCCAATAAAAATAGGACAAATATTTACCACTTTTTATTGTAGATGAGATATAAAATTGCTATTAATTTTTTAACCATTAAAATAGATAATATTTAAGTAGAATATTCTCAAAATTAATAATATAATAAAACAAATGCAACTTGATTTTCTTTTGTTAAAGCAAAAGAAATGGCTTTGGTCCATTCCACTTAAAATAAAGACCAATATTCCATCCAACAATGCAACCCGTTGGAAAACTGAGCCATATCCAAATTTTAATGAGTTTATTAAAAAGCACTTAAACTAAAAGTTCAGTGTTAATAAGGAAGTCATAAATTAAGTAATAACTAATCCAAGAAAAACATCATATAGCATACAGAAAACATTTCTTAGTCCACCTCTATGGTATACCGACACAAGAAAGCATAATTATTTTACTTAAAAGGAAACATTCTGTGTCCCCATTTGGGCCGAATAAAAACTTTTTATCTTGTCATTGCTACGCTGTGAAGAACATGCAAGAATGATTATCTCTTGCTTTTCAAAGATACTAAAGCAAGTATTGTACGTAACTTCTTTCATCCAATCCAAACTGAATTTAAAGAGTATTGTAGCATAGCTTAGGCATTTTGTAACTTTTGCTTTTATTATTTTTCCCAAATTATGATAATGGAAACTTGCAATTAAAGAGAACTATAAATGGGGTATTTATAATGCTAATAAATAATGTAGATGGGGATTCTTCATTTTATATTTGTAGGGTATTTATTTTATATATATTTTAAAATTAGTAAGATATTTTAAATATATTTATTTAAAAGATGTCAAGAGATATTAATTTTAAAATGTTTATATTAAATTTGTTACATAAGATGGATAATTAGCTCAAGATTAATATCTTTTAATTTTTTTAAATAGATATATTTAAAATATCTATAATACTATTTTTAATAAAATAAAAAAAACAATAAAAAAGAGTCAAAAAGGTTAAAGTTACAAATAGCAGGAAACTGTATCACAAAGATAGGACAAGAAATCAAGGAGGTAGGGATGTTCATTTGATTCATTCTCTGAATTCACATCAACAAAAAAATCCAAGACCTTAGGACACTAACCTCTATGGAACAACCTCACATGAATCTGGTGAGAGACTCTGGAAATTATTAACCAAAGAAAGCTGTTGTCCTCAAAATCAACTGCGCTCATTTTGTAGGATGACTCCTACGAAACTTGTCTGTTCCGTAGCCTACACTCTAAACTCACAAATTGAGGTGAGTCATCTCATCCTTGTGCGTAGTCCTCTTGCTCCTGA
The DNA here is from genome assembly GCA_027924645.1 of Cunninghamia lanceolata. NCBI lineage: Eukaryota > Viridiplantae > Streptophyta > Pinopsida > Cupressales > Cupressaceae > Cunninghamia > Cunninghamia lanceolata. The sequence goes on along the minus strand of BSBN01001583.1, from coordinate 33,144,933 downwards.
GTATCTATTCGAGTATCTTCTCATTTTGATTTCTCAAAATTTGCGCAAGTTATTAAACTAGTTTTCACAGTTTTAAGGAGTTAGTGAAATTTTTGTTAACATGCAGGGGCAGCAAATTTTGCCGTCAGTACATGTTTTAGTCTTTGATGCAAGGGCGGCAAAAATCACCGCCCATGCATATTATTTGTCTGTGTTGTGTATAAGCAGCGAATTTTACCATCATTGCACATCTGTTTTCTTTTATAGTTTCCCATGCAGGAGCGGCATTTTTTGCCGCTCGTGCATGTATTTGTTTTGTGTTGTTTGATCCAAGTGCATGAGCGGCACTTTTTTACCGCTGATGTATTTTTGTTTTGGTTTTGTAAGTTTTGCATGAGCGGAAAAATTTTCCGCTCATGCCTTTGTTTCTTTTTTTAGGTATTCCCTAAGTGTAGGGGTGGCGAAAATCACTGCTCCTACATGAAAATCTTTAGCAGTGAAGTTACCTTATGCAAGCGGTAAAATTCACTGCTCTAACATCCCATGTTCTTCCTTCCTATGCGCAAGTGGTAAAAATCACCGCTCCAACACTTCAATGTTTGCTTAAGCTTGTTCAATGCACAAGCGGTAAAATTTACCGCTCTTACACATGGAGCCCAAAAATACCCCTCAAATGCAAGGGCGGTAAAAATCGCCGCCCGAGCATGAAACATAGTTTTACCTCCCACATGTAGGAGCAGGCCTTTTTGCTACTCTGACATAAGATGTAATCCCCTCCTAAATGCAAGGGTGGCAAATTTTGCCACCCGTGCATCACTCTTCAGAATTTTTCTAACAATGGAGAATTTTTCAAAAAGCTATCCTGAGCCCACTTTCATCCATTTTTTCAACCCGCTTGCTCTTTAGCCCTTTCAAGCTCATTCCTCTAGTTATGATCGACAACATGCAGTTTCCCAAAATTACTAGTATTTCCCCTAACTGCAAGATCATGACTTTTTGTTACAGTTTCTCCTACAAGCTGCCAAGGTCATCACATCATCTGAAGGAGTCTATCTTTTAAATGATTGACCCATCTCTTGAGAAGGCCAAAGTAATGAAGCACAAGATAGTAGTGGTCTAATAATAGGAGCATGCACATGACAGTAAAAAAGGATGTTGAAAGCCATTACTCATGGAGACAAGTGATTCGATTCATAGTCATGACAATGAGAATGATGTGTTGTCCCACTTGTAGTCAAGGAGGAGCAGTTGTGTTTAGAGATGAGCAATCATGTATGGACAGTGCAATAGACATTGGAGAGAGAATAGTAGTGACAATGGAAGTGGCACACAAAGATGTTGAGTCATCAAACTTGGCAAGTTACTCTTGAATTAGGTTCGTGGAAAGATCATCATGAAGATGTGTGTGGATTATAGGGAATGGGAGTTGATGAAAGCCATCATGCCTTAGAATATTTTTGTAGTTTCATATGTACTTTTCATTTAGTTTTAGACACTTTTACATGTACTTTTCTCATATGTAATTGCATGTAAAAACATAGGAAGTCCCAAGTCAATAAGGACTCCTATTTTTGAATAAGTCAAAGTAGTTAGGTTTTTCCTAAATTTTCTCAAGGCCTCTCCCTATAAATAAAGAAGGCTTCTATTGTAATTTTTATCTTTAATCTTATGCAACAAAGTGCTGCCCAAATTGTGACTCAACTTTGACACTTTGTGTTCAAATTGCACGATCAATTCCAATCAATAAAAAAGGCAAGTTTTGATATCAAACTTTCTGTTGAATCAAAATTGTATGAGTGAGGATGTACACATGGCATTTTTTCTGATTTCTCTTGTTGATTGAATGGATAAAGTGGGGCTTGGTTATCATGATTGGAGGACGTTCAAGATAAGTTATATAAACTTTGTGTTATATTATTTCCTTGAATATATGTGTGTTGAAAGTGTTTCTCGGTGGAGGATTATAAAGACTTTGAGCTTGTAGTTGTTGACTCTGTATTTGAATTGTGTTGAGAACTTGTAAACTTTGTGCTATGATTTTCAATCACATTCGCGTGGATTAGTGGTGTTGTTAGTTGATAGACTTTGTGCTCCAACTGGTAATATAGTTACTTTTAAAATCTTTCTGGGGATAATTTGAAGACTTTGTACTTGAGATTATTCACTTGGTTCGTGAATCTTTTTGTGAAGTAAGTTGAAAGACTTTGTGCTTCAACTTACAAGAGTATTGTTGTTTATTGTTTAAGTGTAGAAACATTATTGAATATTACCGTGAAATATTGTAAACATCTTTTCTGAAAGAAGAGAAAAGGATGAATGTAACACACCCCCAAAGCTAGTATTTAGTGTAAATAAGTTTGTAATAGTTAAAAGGGAACCTCCCCTTGTTGAGAGGAGAGATTTATCTCATCACACTGCAGTTGATATAACCATTTTGTCGTTAGTTAGCTAAATGACAAAATATTCACCCAACAAAAGCATAATATCATGAGCTTCCTCAAGAGTTGCAAGATTCACATTAATGTTATTAGGAGAAAAAATTTGATCCTCCATAATTTGGCGACTTCCCCCCTCCATGCAAATTTGAAATAGAAGATTATTAGTGTTTTCAACCAAATCATGAAGGGAAGAAGTTGACTCTATCATCAAACCTTGATCTTGTCTTAAGTTATCAACATCATAGTTGCAAAAATCTAGAAAATTTTGAATCAAGGGACATAAGTAATTAGACAAAATAGATTGACTGGGGTTCATAGAAGAATGTTGATTGTCATCTAAATGAGCATTCTAATTATAACAACACATGTTGTGTAGCTTTTCAGTAGGCATAGAATTGTCAAATGAAACTTTTCTTTTACCTTTCATCTTAGAAGAGGATATTTGAATATGACCATTACCATCATTGGGAGTAGCCACCTTGACAACTTTATCAACATTAACATTATTAGTTCTCAACACTTTAGGAATAGGTTGATAAATCTCATTCAATCTAGATAGAAGTTGGATGATAATATGATCTACAAAATGTTATAAAGCATCATTGGTATGAATTATAGAGTGGGGGTTATTAGGAATAACTAGATGTCAATCAAAACCAACACTAAAACTATTTGAAAAGTCAAGCATTGAGCCAAATAAAAATAATGCACCATGAGAAATGTTGACTCTAGGAGGTAAAAGAAGATATAAAGAAATTCCACATTGGTCTAAAAAAATAGATTGGAAATCAACTCACTAAGAAAAAATATGAAGAAAGTAGACAACATGCTAAATGCCATCACAAAAGGATATAAACAAGAAGAAGAGTCAATAAAAGGAATGAGGATACAAGGAATAGCATGAGAAGAAATTATTTGATTTATAATAGCTTTGATAGCAATGTTAGTTGCTAGTAAATCCATGTTAGACTTGATAATGGAACTCATAGTTGCCCCATCTTTCTTGACTTTAATAGCAATATGAAACTCAACCTCAACTAGGTAGAAACCATATATGTTATCCTTTGTTGCTTGACTATTAACTAAAAGGTTGATGATAAAAAAAAATCACAAAGTCAACAATGCTAAGGCTATTCTCAAGTGCAATCCTTGGCTTGTTCACTCTTCTTTGCTTGTTTCCAAACCCTAGATTCAAGATTTCATTGTCTAGATAATGAGAAATCTATACAAGTCCCTAGTTGGGTGGGATTTCTTGGTTTACCCTTGACATAATAGAATTTTTGACGCAAGTAGCCTCCTCTATAAGCATTGTGTATGTCTTGAACCAAAAAGGTTTTACTTAGCTCAACCTCAGAAGGGGGTCTATGTAGAGGTGGATCTCTCCAAGGATTTAAAGAAGGTAATAGATATCTATATTGGACATATGAGATATGCTCAACACATTCTCTACCTTAACTTGCCTAACACTTTATATTGGTTTCAATCCTTTAAGCATAAGATTTGGAATTGCCCTTTGGCTTTCCCCTATTCTATACCTAATACACAACCTGCTTATGGGTCACTACCTCTTGTAAAAAGAGAAAGGTTGGTCTATAGTGATTAGTTACTGTTGTGACTTGGACTTGCACCCTACATTGGAGAGGTTAAATAGTCTTTAACAATCCAGTGAAACATTGAGATGACCTCCAGGTGTGGGACCCTGCAAGGAGGTCAAATCTCTAAAGAGAGGTTCATTCCTTTGCTGAATGGGAGATTTACCTATTCCTAAGACTAAACCTAATCTATCCACCATTGAGGAAAAGGGAAAGAGGGATAAAAATACAAATTAATGGAGGTGATACACCAGGTTTGAGTATAAAAGCTCTCATAGAACTGAGAATGCACAAAATAAAGAAATACAGTTGATCAATCACACAAATCTAGAAAATTCTTAGCAAAGGTAAAAAAAAGAACTAGGTTGAGAGGAAATAAACATTCACAGACAACCAGTTCTGAATTACACAGACCTAAATGAAAGGAAGCTAGGTGTGTGGAAATCGCTTCTTACACTAATCTAATGAGGAGAGGGCTATGCAAATTCAATTTAATTCTAACAACTACAGCAACATAGAATATCTAATAGAGATATTTCAGCAATACACATGAACTGAAAAGAAGACAGAAGAAGAGAGACAAAGATATAACGTGGAGAAAACCCTTATCAGGTGAAAAACCCCACACTCAGAAACGTGCACAATGTATTATCAAAACTGAATGTTGTTTACAATACACTTGCAATGCAAGCTTCAATGGTCTTTAACACTCATATCTGGAGTCAATCCGGCAGAGTAACAATACCTATAAAACCTGTAATACTTCTCCACCTCCAAGCACTTGATTATATAGAATATACAAGGCAATATTGGTCCTATCTTGGGATGGGCATCCAACTTGGCCTCATGTCCCAAAACCCATGCCTAAGGACACTTGGTCAACATTGTAGAATGTGCCTAACACTTGTCCATAGCTCCCATCCCAAAGAGGTCACCTATTTCCAAAATGGGCTATGACAGATGCTCTTATGACACTTACGACCATCATAGAATCTGTCATAGTGGTTACAACTTACATCTGTAAGAGAATCTATCATACACAGGCTATAAATAGCATATTCTCTTACAACATGTCATAGCCCACCTTGGGGCGCCCAAATATGCCTTTTTCAAATATGATTCATGACACATGTCTTCACCTATCTTACAAGCTTCTATTTCTGACTCTTACATGTCATGACTTCATCATAGGAATCTATCATAACCGTTTCGGTCAAGCATTCCCTTACACAACATGAAAGATGCTGACACATGGAAAAATGCTCCTACCACAAAGTGGGATGCCTATCTCCTCATGTGAGGACAAAATTACAACTTGTCATCTTCCATGTAGGATGACACATGACTGTTCCACATCCCACAAAATGACAATATGGAATTTACAATTAATTTACAACATAGGCAATGAATTAATAAATACAATCATGAATAATGCAAGGAATTACCAAGGTTGAGACACCTTAATTCCCAACATTCTCCCACTTGTCGAACACCTTGTAAGAGCCAATAGAATAACATGATTTAACTACTATAGGCTGAGAGGCCCATAGACTCCGAACACCATCTAAACTTCTCTATGCCCACTATTTTCATCAATGCATCTGCGACATTCTTCAAAGTATCTACCTTCTCCAAATTTACCTTTCCATCCTCAACCATGTCTCGCACGAAGTGAAACTAAACATCAATGTGCTTTGTTCTAGCATGGAAAGTTAGATTCTTCGTAAGGCAAACTACACTCTGACTGTGACAACTAATCGTAATCTAACCTGCATCAACACCAATATCTAAACACAATCTCTTAAGCCAAATAGATTCCTTACAAGAATGAGTTTCTGCCATATACTTAGCTTCTGTCATAGACAAAGCAACCATAGGTTGTCACTTACTCATCCAACTAATAGCACCACCAAACAGTGTAAACACATAAGCACTGGTGGATCTCCTGCTATCAATGTCACCTGCCCAATCTAAGTCCACAAATCCACGAATATCAATAGAATGCAGAGGTCCTATAACATTACCATGATAGCATATGGAATACTCAGGAGTACCCCTCAAATATATGAACACTCACTTAACTACATCCCAATGAACTCGTCTAGGATTAGCCATAAATCGACTAAGGACTCCCACTGCTTGGGCAATGTCTGGTCTTATGCAGACCATAGCATACATCAAACTACCAACAACACTAGCATAAGGTACTCTTCTCATGTCCTCCACCTCACTAGGAGATTTTTGACAATCCTCAATAGACAACTTTGTCCCCAAAGAAACAGGAACACACAATGGTCTACAATCTGCCATGCTGAACCTATCCAACATGGTCTTCACATACTTACTTTGGCTTAACCAAAGTTTTATGTTGGTTCTGTCTCTTCTGATTTCCATTCCTAGAATGTACCTAGCTGTCCCTAAATCTTTCATTTCAAACTGTGCCGACAACTGAGATTTGAAATCAGAAATCATATTCTTACCCTTCCCAATGAGAAACATATCATCAACATATAATGCAACAATGAGAAGACAATCACCATCAAACTTATAATACACACATTGATCCAATTTCGATCTCACAAATCCAATAGACAACACAAAGGCATCAAATTTCAAGTACCATCTCCTAGGGGACTGTTTCAAACCATACAAAGACTTCTTAAGCTTGTAAATCAAATTTTCTTTACCTTTCACCATGTAATGTTCTAGCTGTGACATGTAGATTTCTTCCTCCAAATCACCATGAAGGAAAGTTATCTTCACATCCATCTATTCTACCTCTAAGTCATAAGCTGCTACAAGAGATAACAAGAATCAAATGGATGTCAGCTTTGCAAAGGGAGAGAAGATCTCACCTTAATCTATACCCTCCACTTGTGAATACCCCTTCGCAACCAATCTAGCCTTATACTTCTCAACACTGCCATCTGCACCAAATTTATTCTTGAACACCCATTTGTATCCAACAGGTTTCCATCCAGGAGGAAAAGGCACCAAGTCCCAAGTTTTATTCTTTTCCAAAGAAGCCATTTCATCCTTCATGGCCTCCTTCCAGGAAACTGCATCTTTCATGTCCATAGCCTCAGATACATTTCTAGGTTCATCACTGTTAGTAAGCAAAGCAAAAGCACAACTAGAATTAAGCATTGTAAAACAAAACCTTTCAGGTTTCTTTCTTATCCATGTAGACCTCCTCAAGAGCTGAGGTTGAGGTTCAACTTCTTCATCTGAGCTTTCAAAGCTATAAGAGCTCTCCTCATCATCAGGTCCAACATTGTCTTTCTGTTCAGTCTTCTCAGGGGTAGGAGGAAACTGAACAACATCCTCTTTCTTTTCTTTTTCTTTTGGCTGTAAAACAGTGGAAGAAGGTGTAAGCTGTCTGAAGATGACACTTTTGCTATACAACACTTTTTCATCCATAAGGTCCCAAAGCTTGTATCCTTTCACACCGACACCATAGCCAATGAAGATACACTTAACAGCCTTGTTCTCTAATTTTGACCACTTCTCCCTAGGCATATGTGCATATGCCTCACAACCAAAAACACAAAGATGCCTTATTGAAGGCTTTCTACCAGACCACACCTCCATAGGTTTCTTTCCAACAAGAGCTGATGTAGGAGATCTATTTACAAGATAGCAAGCAGTGGCAACAGCTTCATCCCAAAACTTTTGTTCTAGGCTAGCTCCACTAAGCATACTCCTAGCCTTCTCCATCAATGTCCTATTCATCCTCTCTACAATTCCATTTTGTTGCGGGGTTTATGGAGTTGTCTTATGTTTTTCAATCTCAAGTTCCTTGCAATATTTATCGAATTCTATAGAACAGAACTTACCACCATTGTCAGTTCTCAGACACTTAATCTTTTTACTAGTCTAATTTTTTAGCAAAGGTCTTAAACGCTGCCTTAAACTTACTATAGACTTTAGATTTGCTTCTGAGAAAATAAATCCATGTCCTTCTACTGTAGTCATCTATGAAAGATACAAGACCAAATACATCAGAATGAACAAGGTCCAACACACCAAAAGACTTATGAGAACTCGATTAAAACTGAACACGGTTTTGTTTGCCATATATGTAATGTTTGCAAAAGTCAAACTCAAGATTACAATCATCTAACCCCTCAACAATGTTTTTATTTTTTAGGGTACGCAGACCCTTCTCACCAATGTGGCCAAATCTCTTATGCCATAACATTGTCTTTTTAGTAGGAAGCTTAACTTCCAAGGCATGATTACAACCATCAGAATTAGAAACAACATATTTCTTCACTACTCTTTTAGATGGTGGGGATGAACTGACTATTGCCCTCTTCTTTGATTTAAAAGAACTATTGCATTGTGAAATGCATGCCTCCAGCTAAAATAGAGTACCTCTCCAATACCCTTAGCAAGCACCATAGCTCCTCTAGTCATCTTGCATCTTTCTTTCAAAAAGACAACCTGGACACCTGCATCATTCAACATACTTACAGAAAGTAGGTTTGGTACTAAGCCTGGGATGCCCCAGAGATCCCCTTCACTCATCCATCAAGGAATTGAATAGAGACTCTTCCATAACCAACAATCTTCAGATGAGAGTCATCACCCAAGTACACCTTTCCACCATCGAACTCCTCATACTTAGTGAACCAGTCTCGATGCGAGATCATGTGGAATGATGCACCAAAGTCAATCAGCCACACATCATCAGATGCATGGGTTGCTAGGGCTACGATGAAAGCATCACCATTATCTTGTGACTTGTCAGAATCTAAATCTGGGGTCTTCTTCTTTTTCTTTTCTTCTTTGCATTCCTTTCAGAAATGCCTAAATTTACCATAGTTCCAACAGATAGCCTTGGACTTTCTAGGAGATTTGGATCTCCCACAAGATTAGATCTACCCTTCTCATCTTTCTTATCCTTCTTTTTCCCTTTCTCCTTAGGTCTTCCATGAATTGCAAGAGCCTCTTTGGCTACATCAGAAGACTTTCTACACATCTCTTCGGATAACAATGAAGAAACCACTTCATCCATTTTGAATGTGGATGTGGTGCTTCCAACAGCCATGACAAAGTGATCCCACGAGTCTGGAAAAGAACAAAGCAAGGTCATACAACGGTCCTCCTCCTCCATCTTCACACCAACAGATGTCAATTGTGCAACCAGCATGTTGAAAGCATTCATATGTTCTACAATGGATCCTCTGTCCTTCATTCGAAGGGAAAACTTCTTTCTTAGAAAAAGTTTGTTAACCAGGGATTTGGCTTGACACACATCTCCCAACTTCTTCCAAAGCAAGTTTATAGTAGTCTCCTCATGGACATTTAACGGAACAGAATCAAAAAGACTAAATCATATGAGACCTTAGCCTTCCGATCCTTGAGATCCCAATCAGCTTGTGATATTGTAGCTGGTTTAGTTCCATTGATAGTTTCCCAGAGGTCTTGATCAACAAGCATGTCTTCCACCTTGAGCTTCCACAACTCAAAATTAGTGCCATTGAATTTCTCCACCTCAATCCTTCTGGATGTGCTTTCCATCTCCTTGCTGCAATAGAATTTAGAATACTCTGCACAAACTCCCACTCAACTTAAGATCAGCTCAAAAAACCCCTACCCAACACCTAAGACCAAAATTGGTCGGGCTCTTATACTAACTGAAAGGAACCTAGGTGTGCGGAAATCGCTTCCTACACTAATCTAATGAGGAGAGGGCTATGTAAATTCAATTTAATTCTTACAACTATAGCAACATAGAATATCTAATAGAGATATTTCAACAATACACATGAACCAGAAAGAAGACAGAAGAAGAGAGACAAAGATATAATGTGGGGAAAACCCTTATCAAGTGAAAAACCCCACACTCAGAAACTTGCACAATGTATTATCAAAACTGAATGTTGTTTACAATACACTTGCAATGCAAGCTTCAATGGTCTTTGACACTCGTATTTGGAGTCAATCTGATAGAGTAACAGTACCTGTAAAACCTGTAATACTTCTCCACCTCCAAGCACCTGTTTATATAAATATACAAGACAATATTGGTCCTATCTTGGGATGGGCATCCAACTTGGCGTAATGGCCCAAAACCCACACCTAAGGACACTTGGTCAACATTGTAGAATGTGTCTAACACTTGTCCATAGCTCCCATCCCAAAGAGGTCACCTATTTCCAAAATGGGTTATGACAGATGCTCTTACGACACTTAGAACTGTCATAGGATCTGCCATAGCGGTTACAACTTACAATTGTAAGAGAATTTGTCATACACAGGCTATAAATAGCATATTCTCTTACAACATGTCATAGTCCACCTTGGGGTGCCTAAATATACCTTTTTCAAAGAAGCTTCATGACACATGTCTTCACCTATCTTACAAGCTTCTATTTCTGAGTCTTACATGTCATAACTTCGTCATAAGAATCCGTCATAACCGTTTCAGTCAAACATTCCCTTACACAACATGAAAGATGCTAACACATGGCAAAATGCTCCTACCACAAAGTGGGATGCCTATCTCCTCATGTGAAGACAAAATTACAAGTTGTCATCTTTCATGTAGGATGACACATCACCATGCCACATCCCACAAAATGACAATATGGAATTTGCAATTAATTTACAACATAGGCAATGAATTAATAAATACAATCATAAATAATGCAAGGAATTACCAAGGTTGAGACACCTTAATTTCCAACACTAAAAATAGCAGAAAAGGTAAAAACACATTGTGTATTTCAACAAAATGCACGGTTATAGTAGAGGAGGGCTCTGTTTGGAATATAGAAGAATGAAAAGTATCCAAATATTTTCCAACCCTCATTACATTTTTTAAACATGCATATATAGAAATTAATTACATTGACCTTAGTCATTTCATCAATAAATTTGCCCCATGGGCCTATCAGAAAATATCCTTGCAAAAGGAATGTCTATATGCAAGAATTCAATGTAGAAAGTGTCTTGGATGATAGAGTAGCTAGGAGATATTTTTCCTCTTCAATTCAAGCAACTAATTCACCATTTGCAACAATCAATGCAAAATATCTAGCAATGGGGTAGTTGAATAGATCAGATTCTGCATTAATGGCTAATGAGGAAATACAAATAAAATTCTCTCCAAAATCTCATTTTTATAGAGCTTTTACAACACTAAATATCTACATTTAGATATTTAAAGTTTACAATATATTACAACTCTGTTTTTCATTGATTTTTGCATATTTCAATTTTTAGTCTATATTTTGCCCTATCAGCAAAATCTACTTATTATAAACCAATTTTTCTTGCTCTCTGTATTTTTTTGAATTATGGCTTGTTTCTTCATTTTTTGCCCTTATCAGCAAAAATCCCTTTTTCTAAACTATTCTTGCTTTGTCTCTTTCATCTCACTTTTCCTTTATCAACAAAATGTCATCCTTTCAAACTTTGGTTTGTTATCTCTTTTCTGCCTTTATCGGCAAAATCTTACTTTGCCAAACTTTTCTTCTTTCATCATTTTTTGCCTTTGTCAGCAAAATCTTCTTTTTTTGAACCATTTATGCCTTGCATTGTGCCTTATCAGCAAAAAGTCACACTTGCGAACTTAGGTCTCTTTATCAGCAAAACTTTGTTTTGCTAAACTTTGTTCTTTGTGTTGATAGTAAGGAAAACTGAGAGGGGGGGTGAATCAATATTCCACAAAACCACTTCTTAACAAGTTTGTTAATCTAATTTCTAAAACTAATAATATGAAAGATGAACAAGCATAGGAACAACAACCATAAAGACATAACACATGAGCACTAGGATTTTTACGTGGAAAACCCAAAAAGGGAAAAACCAAGGTGAGTGTTAGCTCACAATATATTAATATAGCACAATACCAGATTACAATAAGGCTCACTGCCTTAGGGCTCACTGCCCTGAGAAATACTCACTGCAAGAAAGGCTCACTACCTAGAGAAAGAAAGAAGAAGAAGGAATGGCTCAATACTAAATTGAACTACTCATACTACATCTACACATGCATGGTTGTAGCTCCAATGAAGCATAGAAACACTATCTCAAAACTTTTAATCTCTGACTGCTTTGCTTTCACATAGGAGCAAGATCTTTCTTCTTCTACTCTTATGTAATCACTTTACTTCACATGTCGCACATTCACATTAGCATCACACACCCCAAACACTAAATTTAATCCCATATATATATCTGTATACACCTAAAATTGGCTCGAGTCGAATTAAGTAAATATCTTAATGTTTATCTTAATTCTCATTTTCTTCTGTCAATTAAATAAATATTGGTTTATTGTCCCATAATTAAATAAAATTATTTTATTTAATTAAGTTCCCTAAATTCTTATAAATTTCTAATAATCCCACATCATCCAATTAAAATATCAAAATCATTCTAATGTCCTAAGTCCAAAAATCCACCTCACAAAATCTACTTCATCAATCCACCTCATCAATCCACCTCATCTCTTCCACCTCACCATGTTGCACATATAATTAAATATTCTTAATATTCATTAGCTAATATCCTCTATTATCCAAAATTAAATTCTTAATTCAATTGTCCCCCACTATTCTCCACTCATTGAATTCTTAATTCAATTGTCCCCCACTATTCTCCACTCATTGAATTCTTAATTCAATTGTTCCCCACTATCCTCCACTCTTCCCAAAAATGAATTTTTAACTCATCCACTATCCTCCACTCTAAATTTTTAACTCATCCACTATCCTCCACTCTGAATTTTTAATTCATCCACTATGAATAAAAGATTCACTTTTATTCCTAGCCGTTGATCTCATCAGTTGATCCTCACCCTCCATTCTCTTTTTAGAAACTCTATAAATAAGACCCCTCTCTAAGAAATTAAGGACATTCATTCTGGCATCAAATCCCTACCCAGTTTCCTCTAGAAAAATCTCTTCTGGCACCCTCATCATGCTCAATTTCTCCTCCTCATTCTAGTCATCCCATATCTTCCATCATTAGTGTGTTGAAGTTCATCTTCAATCACATATTGTATCTCAGCCATTCCATTCTTGTCACCATCAACAAGCAAGGAAGAAAGCTCCCTGAGGGCTAATCTTCTTCAACATCAAGGTCGAGAATAGATAGGCGAACAATGGAAGCCGCAGGGTAACAAGTTTTGTAAGTTTGTACTTCATTCATCTATTTTTGTTATTTGCATATTTCATTGATGTTTGGGTTTATTTATCTTTATTGATCAATCTCATATTCCCCCATCCCCCCACCCCCCTCCTCTCCCCTCCCCACCTCCCCTTCCCTCCCCCTGCGTGCCCCCACAACTCCCAACCCCTTCGGCCCCCCGCAGCTCCCAACCCCTGCGTGCCCCTGCCACTCCTGCCCAGCTCCAGCCCCATCCCCTGCGCCCAAACCCCCCACCCCCGCACTCTTCCCTGCCTCCCCCCCTCCTACAGCCCCCCACTGCCCTTCCCCTCTTCGTACCTCCCATCCCCCCACCCTGCCTCCCGATCCCCCTCCCCTGCCTCCTAATCCCCCTCTCCCCACGCCCCTGCACTCTTGCCGCCGCCCGCCTACGCAGCCAACCTAACTCCCCCGCCGCGCCCCTCCCAAACCCTTCCTCCGCTCCCCTCGACTGCCACCGCCTGCCGCGCCACTTGCCATTCCCCTGCCCCATTCATTGCCTCCCCGCCTCCGCTGTCTCCCGAGCCCCATGCCACTTCCCCTCTGCCAACCTCCAACCTGCCACCAAACACCACCGCCACCGCCACACCACCACCAAACACCACCACCACCACCCAGCTCCACCACCTACACACACCACATTTAAATTAACAATACAAACATAAAAAATAAAAAAAATAAAAAAATAAAAAATAAAATAAAACAAAAACAAAAAAAGATTTTCTAAGGCACTCAGTCCCTGGTCACATGGAGGACCAGGGGTCTGTTTAAAACCCTTAGCGTAAACTATTAACCACCAGGTGGCATGTGACCAGAAGCCTGATAACCGCCAACAGTAACATCAAATAGTCAAACTTACCCCTCTTGTGCTCCCTACATGCCGAAATTGGCTATTTTTTTCAAAATTTCACAACTTTTGCATACGGTCATGAAATCGCACAAAATTGGTGGTGTCGAAAAGAGGATTCTGAGTACTTCACAATTGTGAAGAAAATTTCAGGTGACTATACTATTTTGACTACTTTTTTCACATTCAAAGTCAAAGATGCTTCCAAACTTCAAATGCTCATATCTATTGCAAATTTGATCCTTTTTCAGCAAAATTTTTTCTCACAGTGTATGGAATTTCATCTAGAATCTGATTACGTACTTCATTTCTTTGTATCAGTTCATTCTTCCTTAGATTTTATCAGGTTATCAATTTTCACATAACAATCTCCTTGGCTAGTCTACTTGCTTCATTTTCAATTCTGTGACTTGTAGGTGATCATTCAAGGCTGGAACAACATCAGGATCAACATCTACATCAGTTTGTATAGTGAAAACAATCTAGGTGCACTCATTCTATCTCTCATTTCTTCATAATCTTGTTTGCATAGACACTTCGATTTGGGCTCATAAAGCAAACATTTGTCTTCATCACATATCAAATTGAGCTTAAAATCAACCAGTGTTTTCAATCACATCTTCAAATTGGGCTTAAAATACACCAGTGACTTCCATTCACATCTTGATTTGGGATTTAAAACAGAACAAGTGTTTGAAGTGCCTTCCTCACATTTCAATTTCTAAGGGATAATTTACAACTGCAAGTGTGAACCAAGAGTGCGTGTGTATGCTCTCTCCTCGCACCACAAGGTGACCTTGGAGATCAAAAAACACCTCACTTGTTTCTCTTTTGTTTACCCTTTCCTAGGAGGCCTGCTAGGGGATTTCATCACCCCTAGGGACGACCTCATCCGAGGCTGAATCGAAAGACACCCTCATTGAAATCAAAATCTTATCACTCTTGGCTAAGCCCCAAAGAACTTTCTACCTTTGGGAAGTGAAGGTGAAGGGTGGGTTACCCCCTTCTCCTGGCTGTGTGACAAGATTTCACTTTCAATCCCTAGTCAACCTCGTGTAAACATTTCCCGAACCTCATTGGCCATACCCTACATCAAACTAGACACTAGGGTATGTTGATGTGTCTTCCACGTGTGCTTGTTTACTAATCAGCATATTCTTCAAATTCAACATTCAAAATTGCTTAGGTGTCTTGTGTGAGTGAATCATGTTTGTACATGTGTGATCATTACCAAATCAAGTTAAACACCAAACACATAAGACAAGTCATTCAACTAATTCTTCCAGGCACATTTGATCTCGACTTGTGACACATTTGCATTCTGTTACGATGCATTTACTGCTGCACATCCAAACTAGTCAGTTTTTCCAGTCTTGTGTCAATGGCAAACCAATTAGAATATCTTGATCAAGAAATCCAATATCTGCAATTGCAAATAAACTTAGGTCCCTCACCCCAAGATTGTATAGCAATTTCTCAACATATCGAAGTCTTAAAACAAGAATTGACAATCTTGCAAGCTGAACGTGTCAGTACTAGCTATGCCTCACCCCAAACTCCTATGTCTTTTTCCCATACTTATGACAAGGCAAGCAACACTTCAAGTTGGAAATCGTATACCACTTTGGCTCCTAATCAACCTTCACCTCCAACATACCACCAAGCCCATCCACAAGGCAACCAAGTGTTTTCACAACAAGAACATGTAAGCCCAAATCCACTGTGGCAACAAGATCAAATGCCCTCAACTTCATACCATCCCCAAGATCTTTTATCTACATATCCTACCATTTTACCCAACCACCAAAACTATTAATTGCCTCCACAACAAGCACACGTGAGCCTAAGTCCACCTTTGCAACAAGAAGCACATGCAAATCCAAGTGGTCCCTGGTACATAAATCAAATGAGTCCAAGTTATCCTAGGCAAGATCTAATAACCTTTGACAAGGGAGATACCAATCTAGAGTGGCCTCCACCATCCAATCCCATGCCAACACATGAGACAACAAGTCCTATCATAACACCACTATATGATCCTACCCCCAGTCCATTGGTCCACCAACCTTCATCACCTTCATCCCCATGTTCTACCAATCCTCCAACATAAGATCCCTTGGACATAATCGTACAACAATTGGTTCAAACAAATTTGATTGAGCTACCACCGATAGAACCTTTTGAACCAATCCTTAAACCCCCTCGGTATAATGAAAACCATTATTGTGCATACCATAGATATAAGGGCCATACAACAACCAATTGTGTCAAACTTAAGAGATTGATCAAAAACCTTATAAATTGTGGTAAGATTATCCCTTCATCCAATCCAAATCCTAATCCACCCAATCCAATTAGCCCCCAACCTAATCCTAGTCCTAAGCCTACAACATCCTCCACTATTATTGCTCATCCATTATATCATCCATCTACCCATACACCTGTGACAGATGTGATCCAAGGACTACTAGCAAAAAGTCAACCATGTCCCCAAAGTCTGGTCCTTGACCTTACCAAAGATTCTTCCAATACCATGTCAAATCCTACAACCCCTTCATGTCATCCACAACCCCTTGAGCTTCTCAAAGAGCCTTCTACCATGCACCAGAGTCAAGGTCTGTCACACCCTCATGTTGTTGACCAAGAGCCCTCAATTAACATTCTTAGCCCTTCAAGCCCATCATGTGACCAAAAAGCTATCAAGCCTATTCAAGAGTCTCCTATTATGAATCCAAGTCAAGAGTCATCATGTTCTCATGTTGTTGACCAAGAGCCTTCCACTTCCATTCAAGCAACCCAAGAGGTATGTCAAGAGTTTAATCCTAAGCATGTGGAAACATTAAGCCCTAGTCCAACTCAAGATCAAAACACTTTCATGCAACCCATCCATAACCTTTGCCTATTCTACGATCAAGATATGCCCTATGAAGAGGATGTCCTTGAACAACTTGATCCCATACCCATCCATGAGCGAGAAACCTCCATTACTCCTATCCATATTCCACCTAGTCCCATTCGTGATCCAACAACTTCCACTTCCTATGATGAGACACTTGCCTCCCAAGTGCACATGGATGATCAACTCCATAACCGGGACCATAAAGAGCATAATGATGATCAAGATCCAAATGATCCTTCACCATCCATTATTGACCAAGCTACAAATCCTCCACTGTATATACTTGGTCTTACTACCTTCATACATGAAAGTTCTTTCTTAGAACACCAGCAACCATTATCTGCTATCGCATCTTCCTCATCCAATAAAGAACTCACTGCTAGTGCACCTATACATAATCCTGCTGTCCACCGCATACTCCAGAATATGAACTATCAAGGTAAAGGCTTAGGCCTTCATGAACAAGGTATTTTGGAGCCCGTCCATGTCAATGTTCCTCTTCCTTCATACGGCCTAGGATACATACCCCAAGGTGAGCAAACTCGAGATGTTGGTACTTCCTCCATTCCTCCAAAGTCCACGACTTTCCATCGCAAATCCTATCATATTCCCAAAACATATGTCGCCATCCCACCTCCCTTATCATACACATCCCAAAAGCATGTGACCATACACCTTCCACCATCCAATCTACCTCCGCTACTTCCAACTCCTAATTGTATACACCAAAAATTGGCTCGAGTTGAATTAAGTAAATATTTTAATATTTATCTTAATTCTTATTTTCTTCTGTCAATTAAATAAATATTTAAAATTTATTTGATTGGTTCATTATCCCATAATTAAATAAAATTTATTTTATTTAATTAAATTCCCTAAATTCTTCTACTGTCTCACATTAATTAAATTCCCTAAATTCTTCTAATGTCTAAAGTCCAAAATCCACCTCATCAATCCACCTCATCTCTTCCACCTCACCATGTTGCACATATAATTAAATGTTCTTATTATTTAATTAGCTAAATATCCTCCATTTTCCAAAATAAATCTTTAATTCAATTATCCTCCACCAAATTGAATATTTAATTCAATGTTTCCCACTAGCCTTCACTGATTGAATATTTAATTCAATGTTCTCCACTAGCCTTCACCAATTGAATATTTAATTCAATGTTCCCCACTAGCCTTCACCAATTGAATATTTAATTCAATTGATTCCCACTATCCTCCACTATTGAATTCTTAATTCAATTGTCATAATCCACTCTTCTCAAATAAAGAATTTTTAATTCATCCATTATGAATTAAAGATTCACAAAAAATGAGAGCCATTGATCTCATCTTTTGATCCTCACCCTTCATTCTATTTTCAGAAAATCTATAAATAGAACCCTCTTCTAAGCCATTAGGGGAGGAACTTCATTTTGCACAATCACTATGCCAAAATTTCTCTTCTTCTCTCTATTTCTAGTAGCCTCCATTATCAGGTGTTTGAAGCTCACATTCAACACATACAGGTATTAAAAGCCATTCTTTCTTTCTCATCTTCAACAAGCAAGCAAGCAAGGAAAGCTTCTGAGGGCTTTACAATCAAGATCAAAGAAAGATAGGCAAACAATGGAAAATGACAGGTAAAGGAGTTTGTAAGTATGTTCTTACTTGTTTTGGTTTAATTCTTCTTTGCTTTCAACTTCCATTGGTGTTTGGGTTTTTATTTGTTTTCATTAATTTGATTCAAACCACCCATAATCTCCCCCTCACATTTTGGCACCCACCATGGGGCGAGTATTTTTAGTTGCAGGTCCGTGCAGGTGATGAATAGGTGAAGAACAGATCGCTAATAGCAGTCTTGTGCATCCGACTCCCGTAGTTGCACATTTACCTCCCAGATTTGTGCATATGACAGTCTTGCACCTTTAACTCCCGCAGTTGTGCATTTACCTACCGGATTTGCGCATATGATAGTCTTGCACCTTCAACTCCCTTAGTTGCGCATTTACCTCCCAGATTTGTGCATATGACAATCTTGCACATTCGACCTAATCAGTTGCGCATTCAGTCTCTGAAGTTGTGCATCTGATTTTGACTGTGGCACCTGAGCCCAGTTTGCGCATATATTCTGTGTAATTGCGCATCCGTTGAAGTTACGCATTTACCCTGTATCGTTGCGCATCTATTCTGTCAAACTGTGCATATGATGTTATTGCGCCTGTACCTCTGTTTCTTGCGCATTTGCTTTCTGTTATTGCACATTTGTTTAAAAGTCACATACACTCCCTGTTTCTGTGCATTCAGGCTGCAGTGTTGCGCATCTGTTTGCTGCTTTTGTTGTACGATTTTGTGGATTTTGCACATTGAGCTAACATCTGTTTTGTAGGGGTAGTGGCTGGATTAGGTCATTTAGATGATTTGTCTAGTCCATTTAGACTAACTAGGGGTGAAAGTAACAAGTGCATCTCATACAATACTTCACATAGTTTTCTAAACTAGGAAGGAAGTAATTGAACCCAATGGTTATTTATGCATTGTCGAATCTATTTTCCTAAAGTAGGCCACTACTATCTTTACAAATGGGAAATGAACAATGCTATGTCTTAATCACTTTCAAAGTTAACAAACAGGGAATGAACAATGCTATGATCCAAACACTTCCAAGTTAACAATCATGTGAGTGCACAAGTAGCTTAACTCATTTAGTTTTTCTACTTTTAACTAGGTTGGATTAACAAGTGTTTTCTGTGCTTGCGAATGACAATAGGCTTATGCTCTCCCCTTAACCAGGTGATCAAAGTGCCAGACTTGTCAGTCTATTTGTCAAACCTTTAGGGGGGCCTGCCCTTGGATGCACGCTTGTCCAAATGGGAATGACCCTGAGTGGTAACAGGCTAAAGCCAAGCCCTACCAAGCCACTTAAAATAAATTGTGCTTGGGGTGAAAACCTCAAGCAACGAGTGCTGCTGTGTTACACCGACGACCAACCTCCCCATAAACCCTCATAGGCGCAACCCTGTGAGGCTGGGAGACTCCATAATGGAGAGTAGTGCCACCGCATGTGTAACCACTCGAACGGTTGCCCTAACTAAGAACCTATTGTGTAGCAAGCCAAAAACCCCTATTTGTTGGTGCAAAGGGTGGAGCCTTTGAAGTGGCCTCGATTCAAGTGACTCTTAGTAGAGGTAGTAGGGACAATCCTAAGGTTCGGTGTGGGTACAAGCCTAAGGAAACCCAGATCTGGTATGCGTGAGAAGTGAGTGCCGTAGAGGGGAGCCGATGCTACTAGATCCTGGAGCTACATGCTTTGAGTGGCATAGCTAGAGGATTCAACGAATATTGTCCCATCCAGCCTAGGTTGTATTTGTCTTTGAGTCAAAATAGTCCAAAAACACAAAAAATATATAAAAAGATAAAAATCATGGAAAACTTCTATGTGTTTGCTGTGCTTTTGCCATAATTGAATATCAACCTCACAAGAAACATCAAGTTTTTCAAACCAAAAACACTGAAAATCTTGAAAACGATCCAAAACACCAATAAAATTAATGTGGGGGAGATTATGGGTGGTTTGAATCAAATTAATGAAAACAAATAAAAACCCAAACACCAATGGAATTTGAAAGCAAAGAAGAATTAAACCAAAACAAGTAAGAACATATTTACAAACTCCTTTACCTGTCGTTTTCCATTGTTTGCCTATCTTTCTTTGATCTTGATTGTGAAGCCCTCAGAAGTTTTCCTTGCTTGTTGAAGATGACAAAGGAAGAATGGCTTTTGATACCTGTATGTGTTGAATGTGAGCTTCAAATACCTAATAATGGAGGATACTAGAAATAGAGAGAAGAAGAGAAATTTTGGTATAGTGATTGTGCAAGATGAAGTTCCTCCCCTAATGGCTTAGAAGAGGGTTCTATTTATAGATTTTCTGAAAATAGAATGAAGGGTGAGGATCAAAAGATGAGATCAATGGCTCTCATTTTTTGTGAATCTTTAATTCATAATAGATGAATTAAAAATTCTTTATTTGAGAAGAGTGGATTATGACAATTGAATTAAGAATTCAATAGTGGAGGATAGTGGGAATCAATTGAATTAAATATTCAATTGGTGAAGGCTAGTGGGGAACATTGAATTAAATATTCAATTGGTGAAGGCTAGTGGAGAACATTGAATTAAATATTCAATTTGGTGGAGGATAATTGAATTAAAGATTTATTCTGAAAAATGGAGGATATTTAGCTAATTAAATATTAAGAATATTTAATTATATGTGCAACATGGTGAGGTGGAAGAGATGAGGTGGATTGATGAGGTAGATTTTGGACTTTAGACATTAGAAGAATTTAGGGAATTTAATTAATGTGAGATATTAGAAGAATTTAGGGAATTTAATTAAATAAAATAATTTTTATTTAATTATGGGATAATGAACCAATCAAATAAATTTTGAATATTTATTTAATTGATAGAAGAAAAAAGGAATTAAGATAAATATTAAAATATTTACTTAATTTGACCTGAGCCAATTTTAGGTGTATACATTTTGCCCCTCTTTGAAGCAATGTGTTTTCATCACGTTGTTTCAAAGAATAAGAATTTTTGACAGTGATACATGCCCCAGTTTGCCCCTGGTACAAGTTTAATGACAGGATGCCCCCTCGGGAGATTGGACGGGAGGAAGACAGCAGGGCGTGAGATGGACAATCTCATGAAGAAGAAGGTCAAGAAATGGGTTAGGATGGAGAAAAATGGAGTATGGTTCGGAGAAACAGCCATGGGAAGTAGTCAGAGAGTCATACAGTCAGATATGGGTCACTTGCTATATATAGGAGTTGGGTCCACACAATCTATTCATTTGTACACTTGTCCATAGTTGATTTGTCCTCTGGAGAGCTTAGGAGAGCATGGCAGCCAGAGAGATGGATATTCCGCATGAGGAGCATCGGTTTGAGAGGGTTCGACGGTTCGATCAGCCAGCAGATGCAGGATCCTCGGTATGTGTTTCTTCAAAACTTGTTAAAAGTCAATTTTTGAGCGTATTAATGGCTAGGAAATGCAACTAGGACAAATGCACAAGAACTCCATTTTTGTGCATATTCGCTCCGAAATGGCGCATTTGTCGTGAGGTTGTGCATTTGCACTGTGAAGTGGCGCATTTGCTTACCTTGTGCATTTGAACCTTGAATGTGCGCATTTAACACTATTGCGCATGTGATCTGTGAGTTGGCGCATATGTCCTGAAATTGCGCATAAGACTCCTGAAATTGCAGATTTGTCCAAGTTGCGCATTTGATCTGTGAGTTGGCGCATATGTTCTGAAATTGCGCATATGACTCCTGAAATTGCGCATTTGACCAAGTTGCGCAGATGATGCCTGAAATGGTGCATTTGCAAAAAAATTGCGCATTTGATATGAAAAGTGGCGCATTTGCTAGAATGGCGCATACACATTAGAAAGTGGCGCATTCATGATGAAGTTGCGCTTTTGATATGAAACGGTGCATTTGCTCCCTAGATTGGTGCATTTACACTTAGGAAAATCAGTTGGCTTAACGAAATTAACCCAATTAGCATCTTGATCGATGCGTCAATTGATTAGCGATCTCCAAGATTGCCGAGAATCTAGTCAAGAGATGATATGTTGTTTTGATTATTTTGATACGTTAAGCCAATGATAGGATAGCTTGATTGTTTTGAGTAGTTCTAATATGGATATGGATTTCACTGACGGTATGCATTACTTGGTTGCAGGAGGATATTTGGGATGTTCTGACGTCGCGTGAGCTATTTCCGTTGCCCTTGTTGCAGTGATACATGCTAACCGAGATAGACTAGGAGGCCCTAGGCGCTATGGGTCTATATCATGTGCTCTTTATGCCCGAGGTTTGTATGAACCAGGCGATGGTGACTGCGGCCGTGGAGCGATTCCACAGCGAGGATGGGACCTTCCATTTTCTGACGAGAGAGGTGGCCATCACTCTAGAGGATGTCTATCAGATTCTGCACCTCCCTATTCAGGGTGAGTTAGTTGAGTATGAGTCACAGCGTGACGCTGGGTTGGAGGAGTGCAGGTGTGTTTTTGATGACCCTAATCTGGTGGGGCAGGAGATTCCCTAGTATGATATACATGACCGTTATGACTACTTCCCAGGCATGGTGGCTGGATTGATCGGTGGCGTACTGTGCCCCGATAGGAGAGCACATGGCTTCCCCATTGGCTGGGGACAGGTACTAGAGAGGATGCTGAAAGACGGGACATGGTATGCTTGGGGTGTGTGCTTTCTTGCACACCTATACAGAGACCTACATCAGGCAGTGTATCACTGGGGTTCTGGGTTAGCAGCAGGCGCATCTCTCTTACAGTTTTGGTTGTGGGAGCACATTGCTATCACGCGGCCGATATGTGTATTTCACAGGTAGAGGGGTGAGTCGTATAGTTATGGCTATGCAGGTGTGATTTCCCAGCACAAGCTAGGAAGGCTCGAGTATTGGAGGCATGCTTTTGATGGTTTGGATGCAGTTGTCTGGTAACCCTACATTGACTGCGAGGTATGGGATGATAAGGCAGATGAGCTGCCTTATTGTTTTCAGACGTGGTGGATTATAGGCAGGACTCGGTATATTTTAGAGCGACAGATAGTCAGCCGAGTTCAGTGACAGTTTGGTCGTGTGCAGGGGAGACCACAGGGAGAGGCACATTTTGCTAGGACCCATGCTGAGAGGTTTAGGTGGGGTCCTGTGGCATCCTATGAGGAGGCATTGGCTGATTTTCAGCAGATTCCTTATGTAGCCTAGCCCCTGAGGAGAGACATAGTGGATGCTGGCATGATGCCAGACTACGAGGAGTGGTTTGCAGCACACCCATTCTTGAGGTATTTAGGACCAAGAGAGCTTGCTCCTCATATAGATGAGGATGATTCAGAGGAGGAGGGTGCAGCTGGCAGGGGGAGGGGAGGACAGAGGAGGAGGTGGAGAGGAGATGGAGGAGGAGGTGGGGATGGAGGAGGAGGAGGCCAGCCGAGATAGCGGCGAAGGTTAGGAGAGGACCAGGTAGGGTAGTAGGCAGCTGCAGGATAGGCACAGGCTCAGGCACAAGCTCAGGCACAGGTGTCAGTGGCAGTGTCGGGACAGATGCCACCACCACAGCAAGTGGTGCAGTAGGCACAGGTTATCGGACAGGCACAGGTGCTAGTGCAGGGAGAGGTAGGGCAGGCTCTGCAGGCTCCACAGCTTGATGTGCAGCAGTAGGTTCTAGTTTCTTTACAGACCTAGCTTAGGTAGCTGAGGGCTCATCTGAGAGCGGCGAAGTCACGGCGAGAGGTAGATGTGACTCGGATATCCGAGTTGAGCAGGGATAGAGATGCAGCCTTAGCAAGTATGCGGGCTATGAGATCAGAGCGGGATGTAGCCATGATGGCCATGGGTACCGATGGGACCTCTAGCTTCTTGGTGGCATAGGTGCAACAGTCCCAGGCCCAGGTAGCGCAGTTGCAGAGTGATCTGACTAGAGCTCAGGCGCAGACTCAGTATTACCGAGGTTTATATCACGGTGCTGTGCCGGCGATTCAGAGAGCCTCGAGCTTCAGGAGCCAGTCAGAGGCATCTCAGAGAGTAGGTGGGTCTCGGTCTGTAGCCTTAGTGAGGGGTCTACAACCATCTGGAGGGGATAGAGGGGCAACTAGTGTAGGGAGCAGTATGCCCAAGCAGCAGGGTTAGACAGACCCAGATACTTTTACCAGTTTTGATCACATTGTAGCATATTTTTGACAGATGGCTGAGATAGCCGGCATATGTACTTATTGTGTTCTGAGACATGTATCACCATTTGTTGTATACATTTATGACATGACTCTGAGTTTGGACTGAGTTTGTGATATATTGTACATTTGGACATGTGTTGGATGTTTATATGATGATCTACCTATTTGATGGTCTACATATATGTGTTCTTACATTTTATATGCTATGGATGCAATTTGATTTTATGATGTGTTCGTATATGTTATGCATACTAGATGGATGTTTAGAATGCTTTTGAGTTATGCAAATGCTAATGTGTATGGATATGGATATGCAGTTCGACATGTATGTAATCTATGTTTTTGATTTTCTTTTGATATGATGTATGGATGCACAATGTATATGGATGATCTAAAATGTATGGAAGTTGATCTCATGGACTTATTATGTATGCAAATGATGTAATCATGTGAATGACTATCTCATGTGATGTGATATGTAACTTATATGCTATGTGTTTGATATGTCCAGATGTACTCAATCGACATAGAGATGATATAGACAAGTGAAATAGAAGAAGACATGGGGAAATACTCACTTTCGTTTTGATATACTGCAAGATTTGCATTATTGTGTGTATGATATGGATTTGCTGGATATGAGACGGATACGGATATAGATTTGTCATCTTTGCAAGTCTTTTGCTTTCATCATTGGGCACTTTTTGGTATTTTTCACTTTTTTGAAATGTTGTAAGGGGATACAAGCATCTAAGTATAATTAGACTGAGATGACCTGAGTATTCCTTACATGAATTTTGATATAGCAAGTTGCTACAAGCATCTAGTCAAATGTGAATCTAGATGACCTGAGTACTTCTTGCGTTTTAACAGACAAGGATTGCCCCTTTTCATGTTTAGACCTCGGAGTCCTCAATGATCTTTTGCCGATCATGTCGTTAGACATAAGTCGTCACATTACTAAAGTTTAATCCACAAGCAGCAGACAAAGAAAAATTATGTCCCCATCATAGCATCTCTAGCTATTGGCATCCTTGAGTAGCATAGGAAGACATAATTGACGAAAATTCAAGACTTTGTAAGTTAACCTGTTGACAAAACATTTTTGCATTAGATGTGTCTTTTTGCCATATTTGAGATAGAATTGTTTTGAGTGTTTCGGTATGGTGCTCTGCTTTGTTTTTGTTTTCGACAGGTTGATGTTATGCGTCGAGAACTTTGTTCTAGGTGTCTAGTGAAGGTATCGCAATCCTTTATTGGTATTCCCTTTCAGAACGATGGCATTCAAGAACCCAAATCCACAACTAGGTCAAGGAGTTGCCCCCAGTTTAGACCAGGATTGACTTATTGTGGGTGAGATGACAACAGATGTGGAGAGACAGACCCTAAGGGACTGACCTAGTGTCTCGGGGGTGCATTGCTAAATGGCCTTGCCTACGTGATGTCATAGAGGCAGCGTAGTTTAGGGTAAACCCTGATGGACCTAAGACCTAGGTGATGGTGAATATGAAGAAGTGGTATGGACCTAGATAGCTAGGAAGACCAGATATGGGACTTGACGGGATAGTGGAGCCTCAGGGGCGCATTGATAATGGCCTTGCCTATGTGATAGCTCAGAGGCGATGTAGTTCAGGAATGGTTCAAAGGACTAGTTCAGTATGATGGAGACAAGAGTCAATGAAGTCGACATAGATGGAGGGAGTGGTTTGTCACAGATAGCGCCTGTTTACCAGGTTTTCACTACTTACTTTTATTTGTACGCGTAGCCAAAAGTACACATGACGCCTGTTTGCTAGGTTTTCATCATGGTACATATCCTTTTGTTATTTTTCTATTTTTTTAATTTTTTGTTCTCTTTTTTATCACTTTTTCAATTTTTTTTTCATTTTTTTAGGACTCCCTTACATCGGGGTTTTTAGGTATAGAACTTGCGAAGATGCATGCTGTTGATAGGATCATCGAATAGTTCACCTTCAGATGTGGCCAACTGATATGCCCCCGATCCATAAGTTGTAATGATGACATAAGGACCTAACCAGTTGGGCTTGAACTTTCCTTTCTTTTCTCTATCTGGCTGATTTCTGGGGTTCTCTCTGAGGACGAGATCACCAACTTGGAAGACTCGGGGCTTTACCTTATGATTGTAGCTTCTAGACATTCTTTGCTGATATGCTTTTAGGTGGTTAAAGGCCTGTTGCCTTCTTTCTTCCAGTAGTTCTAACTCTTGTAGTCTAGTTACTCTGTATTCTTCATCAGAGATGAGGCCTCTTAACGAAACTCGCAAGGATGGGATCTCGACTTCAATGGGCAAGATGGCTTCAACTCCATAGACCAAGGAGTATGGTGTTGCACCTGTGGGTGTGCGAATGCTTGTGCGGTAGGCCCACAGCATGGGATTTAGTTGAACATGCCAATCACGGCCGGCATCATTGACAGTCTTTTTTAAGATTTTTAGTATGGTTTTATTTGATGCCTCCGCCTGATCGTTGCCTTAGGGGTAATACGGGGTGGAAAAGTGGTGTTGGATGTGGAATTTGTCACATAGTTCCCTGACATCCTAATTTTTGAAGGGTCGTCCATTATCTGTGATAATGGATGAAGGGATACCATAGCTACAAATGATATAGTTTAAGATGAATGAGGCAATTTGTTTGCCTGTGATGTTGGCTAAGGGCACAGCTTCAATCCACTTTGTGAAGTATTCAGTGGCAATGATTATGAACTTGTGTCCGCTAGATGAAGGGGGGTGAATCTTGCCCACTAAGTCGAGTCCCCACTAACAGAATGGCCAAGGAGTTGTCAATGGCTATAGCTCCTGCACTGGTGCATGTATCAAGTTCCCATGGATTTGGCATTTCTTGCACTTATTGACAAAATGATAAAAGTCTTGTTCCATGGTCGGCCAGTAGTACCCCGTGCGCATGAGTTTCTTGGCTAGGGTAGAGCCACTAGAGTGGGTCCCACATATATCATCGTGTATCTTGCTTAGGGCGGTTTGATATTCCTCACTATCGAGACATCTAAGGAGAGTACTATCGAGACCTCTGTGATATAGGGTATTAGCAATAATGGTATAACGAGATGCTTGCCGGATAAAGGTTCTTTTTTGGTTATTGGAGAGATTTGGCGGGAGGGTGTTCTCTTTGAGATAGGTGAATATTTTGCCGTATAGGGGGGAATCTGCTCTAATAATATGGAAAATAATGTGGGATTCTAGGGTATCATATGTAGGACAAGATACTGGCTCTACCAAGAACTTGTAACGCGATTGATTATCTGGAATATCTAGGAGAGATGCGATAGTTGCCATTACATCTGCAGCTTTATTTTCTATCTATGGTATCTGCTGAAAAGAGATCTGGTCAAAGTGTCCTTTGAAGTCATCTACCATCCGTTTGTAAGGGATCAATTTCTCATCCTTTGTTTGGTAGTTGTCATTTATTTGATTTATGACCAGTTGTGAATCCCCATACACCTGTAGCTATTTGATATTCCATTATGCGGCTAGCTTGACACAAATGACCAGTGCTTCATATTCTGCCACGTTAGTGCAAGGAAAGAGTAGCCTGTATGACTTTGGGATGGTGTCGCCATTAGGTGTGATCAACAAGATACCTACCCCCGATCCATGCTGAGTGTATGAGCTGTCAAAGTATAGTTTCTAGGTTGCTGGGTAAAAGTACAATGTTGTGTCACACTTTTATAAAGGAAACGACCAACGCTGATCCAACTTTTAAATTTGAATCACTAAAAAGTGACATATATGTTTTAAATTTTGAAATGATGTAAATTAATAAAATATTTATTTTTTAGTATATTTTATGTTTCTATTTTTTTGAAAAAATTATTTGAATATAGTTTTTAATAAATTGACACTATAATTTAGTTGCTGATAAAATGCTGAAAAATGAAGTTACATGAGACGTCAATCTTTATATAGTAAATTTTATTTGTTTTTCTTCAATTTTTTTGTCTGTATTTATAACTTGAAACTTTAGGGCATGGATATATTTTTTTTCAATTTTGATAAACATATATTTTTAAACAAATATTAAATTGTGTGTGTATTAAAACATAATTGTTTCCAATCGACATCAACTTTCATATTAACTATTTACCTAAAATAAAAAAAAATTATACCATCTTGATATAGATTCTTTTATCTAGGGCATCATATTTTTTTCAAATTTTTTAAATAAGTTTTACTATTTTTCCTTGACATGGTAATTGACTTAATGTTTTGTGCTGATAACCTACTTTTAGTAAAAAAAAAAAAAGTAAAATATAAATAATAATTAAACTATTAATTTTTATTTTTTTTGAAAACTAAACTTATAGATCTACAAAAGGGTATTTTT
The DNA here is from genome assembly GCA_027924645.1 of Cunninghamia lanceolata. Classification (NCBI taxonomy): domain Eukaryota; kingdom Viridiplantae; phylum Streptophyta; class Pinopsida; order Cupressales; family Cupressaceae; genus Cunninghamia; species Cunninghamia lanceolata. The sequence goes on along the minus strand of BSBN01001583.1, from coordinate 33,115,904 downwards.
ATATTTTTTAAAAAATGTTATTTACACGAGTAGAAGTTGTTGAAATATCAAGTTTTTCAAATAATTTTATTTTTTTGGTAAATTGGCCTCATCATGGTGCTACATATGCATTTAGCCAACAATTTTAATTGGAAAAGTTGTGCACATATCTAGCTTAGCTAGAATGAATATTACATGATCATATATTTGACCAAAATTAATTTTTAGTTAGAAATACTTAAATTCACTTGCGTTGATAAGTCGGCTGAAAGTGTGACACAGATTTGTGCTTTTACCCTGCTGTATTGATGTGGAATATAGATTCATTTGGAAACTCGAAGCTTAGAGGGCTATCATCCATTAGGGGTGCCTCTGCCAACTGATCTGCAAGCGCTTGTCCTTTGATTGCTTTTCTGTCTACATATTCAATGTCAAAATCACTGAGAAGCATGACCCATTTAGATAATCTGCCTGTTAGAGCTGCTTTGTTGAGCAAGTATTTTAGTGGATCAGTTTTTTCTATTAATCTAACAGAGTGTGACAGTAGGTAATGTCTCCATTTTTGGGAGGCAAAGACCACAACAAGATATGCTCTTTCGATGGGTGTATATTACAGCTCATACCCAACAAGCGTTTGACTGATATAATATATGGCCTGTTCTTTCCCTTCATGGTTGTGTTGTGCCAGGAGAGCTCCTAGGGCTATTGGCATAGCCGAGATGTATAGTAGTAGAGGTTTACCCTGAATTGGAGGCATCAACACAGGTGGTTTCACCAGATATTCTTTTAATAGCTGAAACTCTTGCTCACATGACTCACTCCATTTAAAAGGGACATTCTTATGTAGAAGATGGGAAAAGGGGTGGCACTTGTCTGCCAACTGGGAAATGAACCTTCTGATGGATTGTAGTTTTCCTTGCAAGGACCTTAACTGAGTGAGATTCTTGGGAGGTGGCATTTCCATAATGGCTTTCACTTTAGCTGGATCGACCTCAATCCCATTTGCTGACACTATGTACCCTAGCAGCTTACTTGAGGTAACCCCAAATACGCACTTCTTTGGATTGAGGCGCACTTTGAACTATTCTAGTCTTGTGAATATTTTATCCAGCACTACTAGGTGTCCTCTTATAAGTGATTTTTCTAGAATATCATCAACATAATCTTCCATTATGGTGTGCATCATGTCGTGGAAGATTGTGGTCATGGCTCTCTGATATGTTGCCCCAGCATTCTTTAAACCAAATGGCATGACACATCAATAGTAGGTGCCCCAAGGACATGTGAAAGCCATTTTATGTTGGTCTTCAGGTGTAATCTTTATTTGGTTATAGCCTGAGAAACCATCCATAAGTGAAAGCATGGTGTGACCTGCCATGAGATCTACAATCATGTTGATGTTGGGCAAGGGGAAGTCATCCTTCGGACAAGCTTTGTTCAGGTCCCTGAAATCACTACATATTTTGACCCTGCCATCCGGTTCAGCCACCGGTACGATATTTGAAACCCATTCAGGATAATCTATGGGCTTGATAAACCTGACATTTAGCAGTTTCTTCAGTTCTTCTTTTACCATGAGAGCCATATGCAGATGCATCTTTCTAAGCTTTTGTTTAATAGGCTTAACTCCTGGAGCTAAAGATAAGTAATGCATGATGAGATTTGGATCAAGCCCTAGCATGTCAGCGTATGTCCACGTGAAGTTGACTTTCTTTCTCTTGAAGAAATCTGTAAATGCTGATTTTTCAAGTTCTGTGAGAGCCTTTGCCATAGAGATCATCCTGGGCTCATCTTCTGTGTTGACATTGGTAAGTTCTACTGGTTCTATCAATATTGACGATCTCTCCTAATGTGTAAGATTGGGGAGAGGGTCAAGCCTTCCATCTTTTGGTGCCTTAGAGAGGTTTTCACCATTGGATGCGTCTTTATTTTTACTATTTTAACGGTCTAACGCTATCGTGGAGCGGTTTTCACCGTTCAACCCTTCTTTTATTTTGACATTTTTATGACTGAAAGGCTTGGCACTCTCCCCAAAATAGGACTGCGCATTGAGTTCTATAGCATAGCCAGCTCTGTGGTCTCCTGCAGGTATGTGATTTCTAAGGTCCAGATAATCAATGATGGCCTCATCATTTTCAAAGGTGTCCAACTCAGGGGTGGTACCTTCTAGGTCCCAGTTGATAAGTTTAGGATATATCAAAGGTAAGGGATTGCTAGTTGGGTCTGGTTCACTGGCGTTAATGGTTAGGACGGAATTATTACTGGTATTTATGAGGTCTGCGGTGGTATTCTCCATTAGCGGATTCGTCAAGAGTGGACTCATTCCTTCCTCGTGATTTTCACTATGGTTATCATGTGGTACGGACTCTAGTGGCCTAGCCCTTGGACTTTGTCCCTCATTTGCAGAGGTCGGATCATACTCATGGACCACATCAATATCTTTTTCATCACAAGATAGCTCAGAGAGGCTATCCCACTCATACTCACTAGAATCAGTATCGCTCCACATCAGCATTCTCTGAATGTGTTCAATTAGATTACTGGTAGCTGCTTCCGTTTGTTGTCCTTTGCTAATGTTGATCCTATTGTCTTTTGATGCTCCCGTGTATCCTAGCCCTGTAGTGTCTCGGGCTGCCAAAGTATGAGGTTGGATGGGTTCAGTGATTCCATCCTTGCTTGAATCCAGTGGACCTCGCCCTTCATACCCCATTTTCCTTAGTATTTGAAAACCTTGACCATATTGTGTTGTTTGTATGACGGGGTGGTCCTGTAATGTTGAGGAACTACCTTCATCCTTGTATAGCCATTGTAGGATATCTTTTTCCTCACTCTCGTCCTCTAGGCTTCCCCATTTCACAAATGGTCCTTTTATGATCTTCTCTGCGGTTGGTGTTCTTAGGATGGATCTGCCATGGGATCTAGGAGATAGAGGTAATTGTGCTAGACAGAGGGATCGAGAGGCCATGTACTCACCCAGGCCATCATCTTTGAGTTGGAGTCTCAGTTGAGATGCTCTTGAAGAGGAAGCAAGTGCAGCTGGGTCTACATGAGATTAAGAGGCGGTAGAAGCCCGGTTGGTTGGAATTACCACTTCCGGCTTTGGCTGAATAGAGTTGCAGTATTGAAAGGGGTTAGGGTCACCTTGGATGGTGATCCCTTGCCCTTCATGTGGGAACTTGATACATTGGTGGTAGGTGGAAGGCACTGCTTTGAGAGTGTGTATCCATGGTCTCCCGAGAAGAATGTTGTATGCCAGCTCCATGTCTAGGACTTGACAAGCTACATCTTTCACTAGGTGGCCCACTCTAATTGGTAGAATCACCGTTCCTTTGGACATTCTCTCTTCCTCATCATATGCTTTGATAGTGATTCTTCTTTTTGGATCTATAGCTTTCTCTAAAAACCCCAATGTGAGGATTAGCTTTAATGTACAAATATTCAGACTAGCCCCTCCATCTATTAGGACTCTTTTAATTTTATGTTTGTGTACGAAAGCTTCGATATGGAGGGAGGCGTTATGGGGTTGTGTGATGGACATATCATCCTTCTCAGTGAATGATAAGGAAGGTGGTGAGGTGATGTGACCTACCATAGTTTGGAATTTTTCTTCAGCTAGATTTGTGGGAACTGAGGCTTCCGCTAAGGCTTTATCAAGAATGGTCCTATGGGAAGGAGATAGATGCAACAGTTCCAATATGGAGATGTGTGCCGATGTTTTGTGGAGTTGATCCACGATATTGTATTGGTGGGTCAGAGGAGTGGAGGCTCCTCTAAGGGTAACCCTGTTACTACGGGTAGTAACATTATGGTCTAGGTCTTTGTTTATAGCGATCACATTGATATGTGAACCACTTTCATAGATATGGTTAACAACGTAGTCATAGCTGACGTTTGTGTAGTTTGCGTTGTTAGAGCCACTATTGTTTCTGTTGGAAGGTCCTGCTTTCTCGTAGTTGGGAAGAGGATCCTTGAATGCCTGATGATTGCCATTGGAAGTGTGTCTGTGAGATTGTTCGTTAATAGATATTTTGTTTTGATCTATTAGGTCTTGGACTATGTGTTTAAGTGCGATACAGTCATTTGTCTTGTGTCCCCTGTTTCAGTGGTATTCGCAGAAGTCATTGTCATTCCACCAGGGGGGTTTGACCTTTGGTGTGTATTCTCTTGCAGAAGGAAGCATTATGAGATTGTTGGCGATTAGCTTCTGAAGAGCAGTTTCTAGTGATTCATCCAAAGGCGTGAACGTTCTTTTAGGCTGAAAGTTGGTGAACCTAGATTGAGTATTTTTGGGTTTGTTTTGTGTGAGGTTGTTTTGGGGCGTTGACAGGTTAAAAATTGGTTGTTTAGGTGCCGCATTTTTGGCATCTACTACCCCGTCATTCACAATGTTTTTGTTCTTTGTCCAAAACCTAGGTTTATCATTATTAGCATAGGTGTTAGGAGTGTCCTTATAGTGTTTGATCTGACCTTTTGCGAGTAGGGCTTTCTCTATGATGAGGCCCACCTTAATGACCTTGCTAAACGAAGTAGGACAGTGGAGTTGAACTTGGTAGCTTAGGTCCATTTGTAGGTTGTGAACAAACATTTCTAGCTTTTGTCTTTCTAGCATTTGGTGAGGGCACTTGCTTGCCAGTTGTCTCCATCTCTATAAGAAGGCGGTGAAAGATTCTCCCACTTTCTGTTTGGTGTTACAGAGGTCCAATATTGAGGTGTCATGCTCAATATTGTAGGAAAAATGGGTGACAAATTTATCTATAAGTTCATTGAAAGTTTTGATGCCGGGCGGCAATCTAGAGAACCACTCCATGGCCTGTCCTCCTAAGCTTCGAGGAAAAAGTCGCATGAGATATGTGTCATTATGTGCGACCTCCAGGAAAGAGGCATTGAATTCTCTAACATGATCCCTTGGGTCACCTTTTCCTCGATATTTGTCAAACTTAGGTACTTCAAATCTCGAGGGAAAAGGTATCATGACTAATGCCCTATCAAAAGGATATGGTGCAATATCCTCTAGGGTGTAATGTTTTGTCGAGGCTCCCATTTTCATGTCTGAAAATTGTTGTTGGAGAGTTTCAACTTTCTTGTTCATCAGACTTAGGGCATCCAAAGAGTTAATTGTCTCTTTATTCGTGGGTACTTCATCCTGTCTACTCCCTTCAGGGATTCTCTTCGTCAGTTTCTTTGAGAGCATCTGCGTCATAATCTTTAAGGAGTTTGGCTCCTAGATTGGCCAGATGTAAAAAGAATCTTGTTGGTTCTTGGGGAAGCACCCCTTCTAATAAGCGTTGAAACCTTGGGTCATGTTGCATGCAAAGGATCTCCTCCGCAGAAACTTCTTCATCATTGTCATGAGCATTTGGAATCATTTTCTCAGCCATTTCTAACTGTTTTTGTTTTTGTAATCTTGTCAAGACCATGCAAGGTAGTAAAGAGATGAGATGAGGTGAGAGTGGAAGATTTTGAGAAAGGTGCTAGAATGAAACAAGGTTTTAGCAAGGTTCCTCTTAGATCTAGGTGGTGTTAAACAAGGTGGGTATACAAAAGCGATAGTCAAAAGCTAGGATGTTAGGAATCCATTACTTGATGTTGACTAGCCTTCGCACAATCCACTAGTGGAGTTTCGATAGAGAAGGATAAGGAATCCTTGTTACTTGGAGGCTCACTAGGTCTTGTTTGAGATTTGATTTTGATCAAGAAAAATTTGACTATAACCTTGTTGGAAACTTGGGAGAAAGTGATGACATTTTGGATGAACAAATAGCTATGGTGCAGAAAAGGGAGAAATGGTTGATTTTGCAAGGTCTTTAATCAGATTTTGAAAACTAGCACATGTTTGAACTAGTTTTTGAAAAGTATTGACAAATTTTACTTTTTGGAAGATATCGTTTTTGCTCTCTGGTTTAAATGCGTAACAACAGGAGTATATGCGCAACAAGTCAATACATATGCGCAACACTGGTTAAGTTTACATGCGCAAAGATAGAGTTCAGATGTGCAATTATGTCAAATGCACAGAAAGTCAATTCAAATGTGCAAAATGTCGGTACATATGCGTAAATCTATCTTTTTGCTTGTGTTTTCTCAAAATTTTGGAAATTTTGGATCATTTTCAGGATTTTCAGTGTTTTTGGTTTGAAAAACTTGATGTTTCTTGTGAGGTTGATATTCAATTATGGGAAAAGCACAGCAAACACATAGAAGTTTTCCATGATTTTTATCTTTTTATATTTTTTTTGTGTTTTTAGACTATTTTGACTCAAAGACAAATACAACCTAGGCTGGATGGGACAATATTTGTTGAATCCTCTAGTTGTGCCACTCAAAGCGTGTAGCTCCAGGATCTGGTAGCACCGGCTCCCCTCCACATCACTCACTTCTCACGCATACCAGATCTAGGTTTCCTTAGGCTCGTACCCACACTGAACCTTAGGATTGTACCAATAAAATGTGAGGGGGAGATTATGGGTGGTTTGAATCAAATTAATGAAAACAAATAAAAACCCAAACACCAATGAAAGTTGAAAGCAAAGAAAAATTAAACCAAAACAAGTAAGAACATACTTACAAACTCCTTTACCTATCGTTTTCCATTGTTTGCCTATCTTTCTTTGATTTTGATTGTGAAGCCCTCAGAAGCTTTCCTTACTTGCTTGCTTGTTGAAGATGACAAAGGAAGAATGGCTTTTGATACCTGTATGTGTTGAATGTGAGCTTCAAACACCTGATAATGGAAGATACTAGAAATAGAGAGAAGAAGAGAAATTTTGGTATAGTGATTGTGCAAGATGAAGTTCCTCCCCTAATGGCTTAGAAGAGGGTTCTATTTATAGATTTTCTGAAAATAAAATGAAGGGTGAGGATTAAAAGGTGAGATCAATGGCTCTCATTTTTTGTGAATCTTTAATTCATAATGGATGAATTAAAAATTCTTTATTTGAGAAGAGTGGATTATGACAATTGAATTAAGAATTCAATAGTAGAGGATAGTGGGAATCAATTGAATTAAATATTCAATTGGTGAAGGCTAGTGGGGAACATTGAATTAAATATTCAATTGGTGAAGGCTAGTGGGGAACATTGAATTAAATATTCAATTTGGTGGAGGATAATTGAATTAAAGATTTATTTTAGAAAATGGAGGATATTTAGCTAATTAAATATTAAGAATATTTAATTATATGTGCAACATGGTGAGGTGGAAGAGATGAGGTGGATTGATGAGGTGGATTTTGGACTTTAGACATTAGAAGGATTTAAGGAATTTAATTAATGTGAGACATTAGAAGAATTTAGGGAATTTAATTAAATAAAATAATTTTTATTTAATTATGGGATAATGAGCCAATCAAATAAATTTTGAATATTTATTTAATTGACAGAAGAAAATAGGAATTAAGATAAATATTAAAATATTTACTTAATTCGACCCAAGCCAATTTTAGGTGTATACATTTTGCCCCTCTTTGAAGCAATGTGTTTTCATCACGTTGTTTCAAAAAATAAGAATTTTTGATAGTGATACATACCCCAGGGGCAAATTGGGGCATGTATCACTGTCAAAAAATTTTATTCTTTGAAACAACGTGATGAAAACACATTGCTTCAAAGAGGGGCAAAATGTATACACCTAAAATTGGCTCAGGTCGAATTAAGTAAATATTTTAATATTTATCTTAATTCCTATTTTCTTCTATCAATTAAATAAATATTCAAAATTTATTTGATTGGTTCATTATCCCATAATTAAATAAAAATTATTTTATTTAATTAAATTCCCTAAATTCTTCTAATGTCTAAATTCCAAAATCCACCTCATCAATCCACCTCATCTCTTCCACCTCACCATATTGCACATATAATTAAATATTCTTAATATTTAATTAGCTAAATATCCTCCATTTTCTAAAATAAATCTTTAATTCAATTATCCTCCACAAAATTGAATATTTAATTCAATGTTCTCCACTAGCTTTCACCAATTGAATATTTAATTCAATGTTCCCCACTAGCCTTCACCAATTGAATATTTAATTCAATATTCCCCACTAGCCTTCACTAATTGAATATTTAATTCAATTGATTCCCACTATCCTCCACTATTGAATTCTTAATTTAATTGTCATAATCCACTCTTCTCAAACAAAGAATTTTTAATTCATCCATTATGAATTAAAGATTCACAAAAAATGAGAGCCATTGATCTCATCTTTTGATCCTCACCCTTCATTCTATTTTCAGAAAATCTATAAATAGAACCCTCTTCTAAGCCATTAGGAGAGGAACTTCATCTTGTACAATTGCTATACCAAAATTTCTCTTCTTCTCTCTATTTCTAGTATCCTTCATTATTAGGTGTTTGAAGCTCACATTCAACACATACAGGTATCAAAAGCCATTCTTCCTTTGTCATCTTCAACAAATAAGCAAGCAAGGAAAGCTTCTGAGGGCTTCACAATTAAGATCAGAGAAAGATAGGCAAACAATGGAAAATGACAGGTAAAGGAGTTTGTAAGTATGTTCTTACTTTTTTGGTTTAATTCTTCTTTGCTTTCAACTTCCATTGGAGTTTGGGTTTTTATTTGTTTTCATTAATTTGATTCAAACCACCCATAATCTCCCCCTCACACTAATATCCCACCATCCAATATACCTTCGCTACTTCCAACTCCTAACGCCCCTCCATGCCTTTTACCACCACTTCTTCCAACACCTTATCCATCCATCTATAAATCCTCTCAATATCCCAATCATGGCCAACAAATGCACATGGTGTCTAAACAAAAAGCTTTCACCAACCTCACTTCTACCATCCCACGGGGATTCAATGACAAATATGTGGATGCCTCTACCTATAAAGTAAAAAATCCTAAGAGTCCTCATGACCTAGGATATAAAAGCCAAGAATCAAAGAAACATCCTTCTACAGAGAAGCCTGCACCCACAAATCTATATGCCAAATTGAAAAAGGTGTGGGTCCCCAAGCAACAAATGATTACTCCAAAAACTACACAAAAGCTGCATATACCCAAACACATACCTTCACAGGTACTACCTAAAAATAAAATGGTTTGGGTACCCAAGCAAATAGCCCTAAAGTTACATGAGGCATCCACCTCTCAAGAATTCCAACCATTCACTTTCTCCCATTCCATCCAAAAGTCTCAAATTCTTCCCTCCCATATGGCAAGCTAAAATCAGAAAAATACTAAGTCTATGTGGGTCCATAAATTCCTAAATCATTCATCCACCAAGCAAAAATCTCCATTGCTTCCTACAACACCCTCATATCATCAACTTCAATGTTTATCATGGTATGTGCAACCGTTGGTCATGGTTCCCTTCCATTCCACAACACTTCCGTATAACTCCATCTCCCCTCCCTTCCATTACTATCCTACATATCTCCCTCATCCTAGGGTCCATGCTTTTCCATAAACCTTCCATCCACTATCACACCTTCCATAATCCTCTATCTACATACTCATATCTCACTTTCATGCAATCCCGTACCAACATCTATGAGAACACTGAACATGGTCCATTTTACAATATCTATCTAGCAGGACTATCACCTTTCAAGGAACTCTATACTTGAGTCTTTCCATATCCACCTTCTCCAATCTAGATATTCAAAAAAAAAAAAAGTAAAGAAAAATCCCTTCATCCAATGGTGAAAACCAGGAAAACAGGCGCCTTGGATAAGTACCATGATGAAAACCTGGCAAACAGGGGTCATGTGTAAAGTTGATCTTCTATGTCACCTACACTTAGGGGCACCTTGTCTCATCAGCATATCACTCTTCTCCTATCAGTTTCCTTTCGTACCATTTCCTATCATATCCTCTATCCATTACATACCTATCCTGTCCCATCCATCCATCCAAACTTCCCTTCCTCTATTCTTTGGTCTTGATAAAGATTAGGGGTAGAATGTTGACAAATGTTCTAGATGTCTCTTGACATACCTTATCCCTCTAAAACATGCAAATCCTTCATTATCCTCTCATCCTCCTATCATCATTAGCATTGTCATGAATAATCCTACGTACTCTACCTACAATGGGGCATGTTACACTTATGTGACATAGCCCTTGGAGATCACATCCTTGATTCCTTCTACCTGAGCATCCGTATCTACTATCACCCATATTGCTACATATCCGTGGTGCTTCCTTGTCATTAGTATTATCTGTTCCATATCTAAGTCGATCCGTCCCATGTCTAATCCTTCTGTCTGTCTGAGTCTGCTCCACTTTCTATCACCTAGGTCTTAGGTCCGTTAGGGTTTACCCTGAACTACACTGCCTCTACGTTGTCACATAGGCAAGGCCATTTAGCAATGAGCCCCTAAGGCACTAGGTCAGTCCCTTAGGGTCCATCCCACCAATAAGGATTGTGATACCTTCTACTAGACAAACAAGAGCAACAAAACATGCTTCCTAAAACAACAAAAATCATGACGCAAAACATCAACCTGTCCAAGGCAAAACAAAGCACCATACCAAAACACTCAAGCTAATTTTATACTAGTTATGGCAAAAAGACACATCTAATGCAAGAATGTTTTGTGATTGGTTATATTAACTTACAAAGTCTTGATTTATGCTATCATGCCTTTCTATGCTACTCGAGGATGCCAAAAGCTAGAGATGCTATGATGGGGCATAATTATTTTCTTTGTCTGCTGCTTGTGGATTAAACTTTAGTAATGTGACGATTTCTATCTAATGACATGATCGGTAAAAGATCATCGAGGACTCCGAGATCTAAACATGAAAAGGGGCAATCCTTGTCTGTTAAAAAATACAAGAAGTACTCAGGTCATCTAGATTCAATTTTGGCTAGATGCTTGTATTGACTTGCTAAATCAAAATCCATGTAAGTAATACTCAGGTCATCTCAGTTTAATTATACCTAGATGCTTGTATTTTCTTACAACATAATAAAAGCCCAGTGATGAAAGTGCTTCAAAATACTTGCTATATCAAGGTGACAAATATTCATATCCATATCCATATCTATATCATATCCAATTGTGCCTCATATCCGTACCCATATCCATATCCATACCATATCCAATTGCAAGTCTATTCTTAATCCATGCCAATCAAGTCAAATCAATCTTGTCAAATGATCCAATCACAATCAATGGTCTTGATCCTTGTCCGGTCATAAACCAACTGGATCAATTAATCAATCAATTGTCTTATACAAGATGTTGCAATGTCAAAATCAGACCAACACACGCGTCTTACATGACATGCTTCATTTCCTGAAACCGGACACTATCCTTTGTGTTGCTCTAGGGATCCATCATTCCCTGCCATGACAACACTATCATATCAAATTTCTTAGACAGGATGTTATATTGTCGAAACCAGACACAGAGTCTTATACGACATATCTTATTCCTGAAACCAGACATCATCGACCTATATCGTTGGTTTACCACTTGACAGGGGCAATACCTTGTTTGTTCCTATATCATTTGTGCATACTTGCTTACTTGCTTGTGTGTGTTATCATTTTTATCTTTCATTCCATATCATTCATCCCTTTCTTCTGCATTCAACCATTTCATCTCCTGTCAACCTATCTCATCGTGAGATTGTCCATCTCACACCTTCTGCCTTCTCCCCGTCCAATCTCCCGAGGGGGCATCCTATCATCATAACCTGTTCCAGGGGCAAACTGGGGCATGTATCATTATCAGACTGTTCTTATTCTTTGAAACAACGTGATAAAACACATTGCTTCAAAGAGGGGCAAAATGTATACACCTAAAATTGGCTCGGGTCGAATTAAGTAAATATCTTAATGTTTATCTTAATTCTCATTTTCTTTTGTCAATTAAATAAATATTGGTTCATTGTCCCATAATTAAATAAAATTATTTTATTTAATTAAGTTCCCTAAATTCTTATAAATATCTAATAATCCCACATCATCCAATTAAAATCCCAAAATCATTCTAATGTCCTAAGTCCAAAAATCCACCTCACAAAATCCACTTCATCAATCCACCTCATCTCTTCCACCTCACCATGTTGCACATATAATTAAATATTCTTAATATTTAATTAGCTAATATCCTCTATTATCTAAAATTGAATTCTTAATTCAATTGTCCCCCACTATTCTCCAAAATTGAATTCTTAATTCAATTGACCCCCACTATTCTCCACTCATTGAATTCTTAATTCAATTGTCCCCCACTATTCTCCACTCATTGAATTCTTAACTCAATTGTCCCCCACTATCCTCCACTCTTCCCAAAAATGAATTTTTAACTCATCCACTATCCTCCACTCTAAATTTTTAACTCATCAACTATCCTCCACTCTGAATTTTTAACTCATCCACTATCCTCCACTCTAAATTTTTAATTCATCCACTATGAATAAAAGATTCACTTTTATTCCTAGCCATTGATCTCATCAGTTGATCCTCACCCTCCATTCTCTTTATAGAAACTCTATAAATAAGACCCCTCTCTAAGCAATTAAGGACATTCATTCTGGCATCAAATCCCTGCCCAATTTCCTCTAGAAAAATCTCTTCTGGCACCCTCATCATGCTCAATTTCTCGTCCTCATTCTAGTCATCCCATATCTTCCATCATTAGTGTGTTGAAGTTCATCTTCAATCACATATTGTATCTTAGCCATTCCATTCTTGTCACCGTCAACAAGCAAGGAAGCAAACTCCCTGAGGGCCAATCTTCTTTAGCATCAAGGTCGAGAATAGATAGGCGAATAATGGAAGCCGCAGGGTAACAGGTTTTGTAAGTTTGTACTTCATTCATCTATTCTTGTTATTTGCATATTTCATTGATGTTTGGGTTTATTTATCTTTATTGATCAATCTCATATTCCCATTTATAATATCCTCAACACTTAAGATCTTCATATTAGGTCAGAAAACTCAGATGAAGTGTATAGTTAATAACCTTGTAGCTTGTTAGCCAAATCCATTTATCGAAATACATAGAAGACCTACATAACTTTTGAAACAAATTCTCATATGTTGGCTCCAACTATAGAACCACTTATGATAAGTTCTAATCAATAGAACTTACCGCACATAAATCAAACCATCATGTCAGCCTCAAACACAGACTGACATTGATTCAATTCATCTGTCAGACTACAACTTTTACTACAAACCACAAGGCTTGCTCAAAATCATGTCAAAGACTCCTCAGACATCACCAATCATACCTTCAGAACCATAGAGCAAAATATTCTTTAGTGGCAAAATGTGGACCATCAGAACTCAGACTCTGTCACAGTCAAACTTTGTCAAACACTGTAGCGATACTCATCAGCTTGCAACTATCTTTCTAGTGGACTTAAGATCTTACACTCTGAATTTAGACACTTCATATAAGTGTTTACAACACCTCAAAACCATATAACAAAATATGTACTTGCAGAGAAATGCGGATCAATTTACTTTGCACTGTACACTGTCCCTGTCTTACTTCTGTTCATCTAAACCTAGATATTTTCTTCAAATGACTTCCAGAGGAAGTCATGACCTGAACACTAGAATATATCATCATCAAGTAGCTATGAGTCATCATACCTAAACTACATTTGTAGGTCTTCAACTACGGAGGAATACTAATCCACTTTCTATCCCTTACTCTGAATATTGTCCATACTTAGCCAATATGACTAAGTCTTCTTTACCGGACCACAAACTTTGTTCCAACCTTGTTCCTTTTCTTGTTTCCATCAATGACAACACTCAACATAGCAGTGTCTCTTACCAACAATCTCCCCCTTTGGCATTGATGGCAACACTTAGTGAAAAATGCTTTGACTGCCTTGACTGCTCCCCCTTTCTATACACACTCTATATTTCTTATCCCCCTGAGATGTTTGCCTATTTTTCACTGATTTTCTTCTCCTCCTTTGACATCAGTGGTAAAGGTGTAGGTTCTAGAGTAAAAAATTATCAAAACTGCAAAATTTGCTATACTGTCGCATATGTACATGTACAATCTTCAACTTTATTTTACATATGTTGGATGTCATTGAAAGTGTTCTTAATTTGGGCCAGCTCACCATCCCATCTTTTCTTGGCATTGTCCAAAATTTGAATATGACCACTAAGTAGAAAGACTACAGTCTCTGCCTTGTGAAGATCAGAGGGTGTGTCAAATTATAAATCTATTTGTGCTTCAGCTACTAGATTAAACATAGAATCTAACTTAGGACTGATTATTCTTCTTAGTTGACACATTTTGTTTCTAATTTTATCCCTCTCACTTATTAGATTGTTTAAGTCATCATGAAGATTGATGACTTGACTTTCCTTACTGCTCACTGATTCTGTCATCGGATTGAATGACTTAGAAATATTTGTCAGTTTCAGCTCTAAATCCTTGATCTTCATTTCTATTTCCTTAGTGGCTTCCAAGCAGGATAAGGAAAATTTATATATGTCACCAGCATCCTTAATGGCATTCTGAATGTTTTTTATTCTATTATCTAGCTGGGCTTTGTCATTAGTTATCATTTCCTTCAACTCATTCAATTTTTTCTCATTAAACATTTGCCTAACTTTTATGTTTGCAGATTTCTCAAAGGATTCAAAATGTTTACTTATGGAGTTTATAAGTCCTTTGAGTTGATTTTTTTATGACAATGAAGTGTCCTTTTGGTATGTTGGCATCAGTTTCTCCAAAATGCTAGATGCCTCACCAATGAGCTCATTATCCTCTATGTGAGACTTTAACATTTCCTCTCTTGCCTTTGCTTGTACAATTGATGCCAATCTAAATTTTTGTACAGGGGACATTGTGTCCAAGTTTATTGGACAATGTATAAACTCAGGCTCATCCAACACTTCTTTCTCTTTCTCCAAAAGTTCTTTAATTGATTCTGTAGTGTCTCTTGGTGTAGCAGAGACTTCTTCTTTCAAGCTCTGCTCTGGATCATCTAGATCCATGTCCTTATTAGAGTCCTCCTTCTATTCTGGTGAAGGATTTTCCTTAGCCTATTCCTCCTTAGTCTTTTCATTGTCACTTTTGTCATCTGTTTGATGTCTTGGAGAGGATCTTGTTTCAACAATAGATACTTCTTTTTCCTCAGTCACTTTGATTTCTTCATCTTTTTTCTGTTCAAGATTTTCTTCTGGAGCACATGTATCATTTCCAGCATTTGTTTCTTGATTGTCATAGATGGTAAGGATATTATATTTCTTTAGTACCTCCAATATGATCTCCTTAGTGGGTATATGCACAAAGATGAGGGACCAAAAAGCTGCCACATGACTTTTTGGTCCCATACAAGTCATAATACGAGCGCATTTTGCAAAAGTAAATCTCTCTCTCTCTCTCAAATGACATGGGTGATTCAAACTCCAATGTGAGAGAGAGAGACAGAGAGAGTTGGTTTAGGGGTTAGGGGTCACATGAATTATTTAGGGTTTATGAGTTTAGGGTTGCTCAAGTTTATGGTTTAGGGTTTAGGGTTTAGAAATAGATAGAGAGAGGAGACCAATAGAGATTGGGAGAGATAGAGGAGACAGAGGGGAGAGATAGGGAGATAGAGTGTGAAGGACATGTCCAGAGACATAGTGAGTGAAATTGAGAGGTAGAGGGACAATCGAGATAGGAAGATAGGGGAGAGATATGGAGATAGAGGTTTAGGGTTTCTTGGGTTTAGGGTTTGGGGGTTTAGGGGTTTTAGGTTTTGGGTTAGGGGTTAGGGTTTAGTTGCATTATTTAGGTTTTATGGTTTAGGGGATAGAGAAAGAGAGAGGATCAATAGGGAGATATAGAGGAGACCAAGGGGAGAGATATAGAGATAGAGAGTGACGGACATGGCCAGAGACATAGGGAGAGATGTTGAGAGGTAGAGGGACGATAAAGATAGAGAGATTAGGGAGAGATAGGGAGATAGAGATTTAGGGGTTAGGGGTTAGGGTTTAGAGGCATTATTTAGGGTTTAGGGGTTTAGGGGTAGAGAGAGAGAGAGGGGTTAGGATTTAGGGGAAATATTTAGGGTTAATAAGTTTAGGGTTTCTCAAGTTTAGGGTTTAGGGTTTATGGGTTAGGGGTTGGGGTTTAGGGTCTAATTATTTAGGGTCTAGGGTTTCTCAGGTTTAGGGTTGCATGTCAAAAACAATCTCTCTATATTTATCTCTCTCCCTTCCCTCTTTACCTCATCTCCTTTGTCTCTGTCTCTCCTAGGGTTGCTTAGGTTTAGGGTTTAGGATTTAGGGGTTAGGGTTTAGGGCTTAGGATTTAGAGGTTAGGGGTTAAGGTTTAGAGGTTTAGGGTTTAGGGTTTAGAGAGAGAGGACCGATGAAAAGATATAGAGGAGACCGAGGGGAGAGATAGGGAGATAGAGAGTGAGGGACATGGCCAGACATAGGGAAAGAGATTGAGAGGTAGAGGGATGATAGAGATAGGGAGATAGGGGAGAGATAGGGAGATAGAGGTTTAGGGTTAGGTTTAGGGTTTAGGGTTTAGAAATTTAGGGTTGCTCGAGTTTAGGATTTAGTGGTTAGGGGTTAAGGTTTAGGGGAATTATTTAGGGTCTAGGGTTTATGGTTTTATGGGTTAAGGATTAGAGGTATAGGGTTTAGGGTTTGGAGAGAGGACCGATTGGGAGATATAGAGGAGACTGAGGGGAGAGATAGGGGGATAGAGAGTGAGGGACATGGCCAAAGACAAAGGAAGAGAGATTGAGAGTTAGAGGGACAATAGAGATAGAGATTGATTTCTATTTTTTAGGATGTGTCCACTTTAAAAATTACTAAAAAATCAATTATTCATGAAAAAATTATTAGAAAAATCAGGGATAAACTACATGGTGTTATCTAATTTCTCACTGGAGCTATTATTGAAATACTAAAAAAAAGTTAACATTTTATGGGGAGCACACCAGACACTATGTTATGTTTTTTTGAGAAAAACAGGACCAATTTGTGTGCTCCCCCTTTTTGAACCCCTTAATCTCAACCATTTTTAGAAAAAAATAGTAGTTTAGAAACTAGATTCACAGCACTACGACTCTTATTTTTGTTCCATCTTAAAATTTTGAGTGTAGCTATCTTCAATTTCTCATCCAACATCAATGTTTCCTAAATTTAGAAAAAAGTGGCATCTTAAGACCCCATTTTGGTTCCTCATCTTTGTGCACTTACGCTAGTTTCCTTGACCACTTTATCAATTTCACCTAACATCAATGTGTCCATTCTTTTCTTTGATCTAAACTCATTGTTAAGAACTTTGGAGATCTTGGCCTTTTCTTCAGAAGTGATCTCTGGACATAATTCTATCAATGTATGTTCTCTAAGTTCAATTACCTTAGCCATAGCAGCTTCCTTTCTAGTGGACAGTATACTACCCAAGGTATCTGGGAGATCAGCAATGATCTCAATGAGGGATCTATTGTATATATTCAGATACTTTACAATAGCTTCTTCTAAGATACTCTTGTCTGCATCATTGTAATCATCATAGAATTGGGCCATTGGTTTCATATTGTCATCTATTATAACTGCCTTTAGAACATTTCTAGCTTTATTGTGGCTTTTTTAGTCTATGGCTCATCTTTCCTTTGCCTTTTCTTGGGTTTATCCCTTTCAGAGGGCTTCTCCTTGCTACTTTCGGAGGCTTTAGTAGCCTCATCTTTCATCTTTATAACTTCTTCATCAGACTTTGTCTCTTCTTCTTCAGTTTTTCCTATACTGACATACATCCTTCTACCTTTCATTTTCTGTCTCTTTGTGCCTTTGTTAGTGGATTTCTTGGATGGTTGCTCCACACTTGCAGATGGTTTGGGACTAGAGAAAGTAGCAGAGCTTCGTGTAGACCTTTATGTTCCTTCAGACTTTTCTTGTTTCCTTTTAGACTCCTCTGGAGCCTTAACTAGTTCACTTTCTTTCTTTTCTCTTGCTTCCTTTTCCACTTGAGCTTGTTCTCTTACTTCTCTAATTTGTTCTTTAGTGAAACCATGTTTCAATGCAATTTCTTCTACCTCCTTCCTCGCCTTCCTGAAGATTTCAGGTTGTTTGAGTTCAACATGGTGTTTCACAGATAGCTCTTCATAGTTTCCAAACCTTTCTTCTCTGTTGTCCTTGGGTTTGCTCAACATGTGTTGAGCATAGTTATCTAATATTTGTCCCTCCACTTCATAACCCATTGGCATTATCCAGACTGTCCTAGGCTCAATAGCCTCCATCAAGCATTTTCTCAGGGATTCTTTCTCTTGAATGCATCATGCTTTGAAAATTCTTGAAGTACCTCCACAGGGCTATTTTTTTCTCATCATGTCTTCCAATGCTACTTAAATGATTTCTAATTTGGATAGCTATTGGTTTGCTAGTTAACCATAACAGATTGTTCATGTTTGGCAACTCATTCATAAAATAGAAGAATAGATAGATAATCATCGTAATGAATTTGAAGGGATAGTTTTTTATTTCCTTGATCTTCTTTAGATTCTCTAGTAGTTGGATTCTTACCAACTCACACAAATCATAATCAGCATTCTCTTTGACCATTTGATATGCAGTGTATATCGCAGTACCAGAGATAGAGTTCTCCTGGTTTGAGAAATAGATCTTGTAGCCTATGACCATAGAAGCAAATCTTACTACATGGTCTGTGATGTCGTTTATGGTTAATTCCCTCTTGTCAAATTGGGCTCTGGTAGCCTTTGTAACAGTTTGATTCTTCACAGCTTTCAGCAAGGGCACACCTCTGGTGGAATTTAACCCTGTTACTGCCCTAATCACTTCCTTGGTGATTTTGAAGGGCTTCCCTAACCACATGAATTCATCGTGAATTCGACTCAGGATATACCGGACCCATTCATCCTCTATGAATGCAAGAAACTCTACATACGGGATGAATTTCTTCTCTTTTAAGACTTTGTATTCTTCCTTTAGGTCAAATTGATCATTATTTAAATACTTTAGGTATAGATCTGAGAGTGTTTTTCCACCAAGCTCATCTAGGGAAACATGGATATATGCCCTAACGTCTTCTACATACAAAACTCTATATGGTATTTTTTAAAATACACCCATTGGATCAACATCGGTTGCTTTGAAGGGATGTTTCTTGAATTTGGGTCTTGATCTCTCAGTTATATCAACAACTTGTGGGGTTTCCATTTCAAAGATTCAATAAAGTTTCAATGGTAAATACCTTGTTATGTCGAATTAGGGTTTTCTTTGCCTAGATCGCTCTGAGTTCTTCAAATCTCTGTTGCCGCTTGAAATGTCACTTCAGTCTCTCTTGGATATTTGATAGCTCAAATGCAAAGTGAATTAGAATGCAAATGAATTTTCTTTTTATCCTCCGCACTTGACCCAATCATCATAAATGCTCAGTCTCAAAAGTTGTCTAACTTTTCTTTGATAGATACAGTCGATCAAAATTGCTCCACAATGTACCATACTGACTCATTTTTTTCTGGATTTTCTTTCATAAGATCTTCCATATCAGATTCCACCACACATCTTCATGTTGAATTACAACACTATCTATCTGCCTGGGGGTTTTAGATTTTCAACACTGCTCCCCCTGAGCCAGAGCTCCCAATTTACTTCCCGAAGGAAGTATCTGCACCAGATGATGGTGCATATTCATCCTTGACTTCAATCACATCTTTCTTGATCCAATTCTTGCCCATTTCCTTCTTGATTTCAATCAGATCAACCTTTTTTTTCCTTTATCATTCCTTTGCTCTGTTTTTCTATTTTTAGTATGGTAGTTTCTTTTTACTTCTTTGCTTCTACAGCCTCTTGCAATACGGCCATTCTTGTTGCAATTCTAGCATACCACATTCCTTTGTCTTTGATTCCTTCTAATGATTGGATTTGATCTACATTGATTAGCCATATGTCCAAATCTGTTGTATGCAAAACACTTTCCATTAAATGATTGACTATTCCTAGCATTGTAGGAACCATTCCTTACCATATTTTTGCATTCATTTGATTTGTGACCAATTTTCTTGCAATTGAAGTTTTACATTGACCAGAAAAGGATGAAACATTTTGATTCTGGTTTATTCTACTCCTGCACTGAGTAGCTTTATGAGTAAACTTATTGCAATTAAAACAATGACCATTAAAAGATGGATACCTTTGAGCATTTGGCTATTTGACCAGAGGTCTTCTAGGTGAATTTCTTTGATTTCTAAATTGGTTTCCTTTGTTTTTCTTTAACTTGGTGTTTGTTTGACTAAATTTTGAACTTTCTCCTTTCTCAAATCCCAAGCCTTGCTTATCATCAACACTCTTTTGACTAGCAATCATCTTATCAAGGTTTGCAGAACTTAGCTTGAACTTTTCTTCATAGCTCTTGGCTACATCCATATCAAATTTTAGAAGTAGCACTTCTTTGCCCAATTTTTCACATTTCTCTGATTTGTCCTTAACAACTTGATTCAGATGCCTTTCAACTTCTTCCTTCTTTTCAACTTCCAGTGTCAACCCATTTAGAAACTTATGTGCTTCATCTAATTGATCATTTAGCTCCTTGCTTTTCTCTTTAAATTTCCTAACTTGCTCTCTTAGCTTTAGCATGCATTCAACAACTTCTTGAATATTAGCTTTTAGATCCCTGATTTCTGCCTTAGATTTTTCAAGATCAATAAGGGTTGCTTCTAGTTCCTTGTTACTTTCATAATTTCTAAATCTTCTTGCTGCCAAAATTACACTACCCCAGATCTTCCTCAAGCTGTTAGACTTCTTCCAAGGAACCTTTCTTTGATCATTGTTGATAGCAAGGAAAACTGAGAGGGGGGTGAATCAATATTCCACAAAACCACTTCTTAACAAGTTTGTTAATCTAATTTCCAAATCTAATAATATGAAAGTTGAACAAGCATAGGAACAGCAACCATAAAGACATAACACATGAACATTAGGATTTTTACGTGGAAAACCCAAAAAGGGAAAAACCATGGTGAGTGTTAGCTCACAATATATTAATATAGCACAATACCATATTACAATAAGGATCACTGCCTTAGCACTCACTATCCTGAGAAATGCTCACTGTAAGAAAGGTTCACTACCTAGAGAAAGAAAGAAGAAGAAGGAATAGCTCACTGCTAAATTGAACTGCTTAGACTGCATCTACACATCTATGGTTGTTGCTCCAATGAAGTACATAAACGCTATCTCAAAACTCTTCATCTCTGACTGCTCTATTTCACTGCTCTACTTTCACATAGGAGCAAGATTTGTCTTCTTCTGTTCTTATGTAATCACTTTACTTCACATGTCACACATTCACATTCACATTACACACCCCAAACACTAAATTCGATCACATATATATATCCACAACACTTAAGATCTTCATAGTAGGTGGGCAAACTCAGATGAAATGTATAGTTAATAACCTTGTAGCTTGTTGGCCAAATCCATTTATCAAAATATATAGAAGACCTAAATAACATTTGAAACACCTTCTCATATGTTGGCTTCAACTATAGAACCACTTATGGTAAAGTTCTAATCAATAGAACTTACTGCACATAAATCAAACCATCATGTCAGCCTCAAACACAAACTACCACTGATTCAGTTAATTTGTCAGACTACAACTTTTACTGTGGACCGCAAGGCTTTCTCAAAATCATGTCAAAGACTCCTCATACATCGCCAATCATACCTTAAAAACCGTAAAGCAAAATATTCTTTAGCAGCAAAATGCAGACCATCAGAACTCAAACTCTGTCACAGTCAAACTCTGTCAAACATTGTAGCGATACTCATCAGCTTGCAACTATCTTTCCGGTGGACTTTAGATCTTACAACTCTAGATTTAGACACTTCATATAAGTGTTTACAACACTTCAAAATCATAGAACAAAATATGCACTTGTGGAGAAATGTGGATCAATTTACTTTGCACTGTACACTATCCCTGTCTTACTTCTATTCATCTAGACTTAGATATTTTCTTCAAATGACTTCCGAAGGAAGTCATGACCTAAACACTAGAATATATCATCATCAAGTAGCTATGAGTCATCATACCTGAACTGCATTTGCAGGTCTTTAACTACGGAGGAATACTGATCCACTTTCTGTCCCTTACTCTAAATATTGTCCATACTTAGCCAATATGACTAAGTCTTCTTTACTGGACCACAAACTTTGTTCCAAACTTGTTCCTTTTCTTGTTTCCATCAATGATAACACTCAACATAGAAGTGTCTCTTGCCAACACTTTGCTCCATCTTTTTTCCTTATCGGCAAAAACATCATTTTCTAAACTATTGCCTTCTCTTTCATTCGCCTCTATTGGTAAAGTCTAACTTTGCCGAACCATTTTGCTTCCACTTTTGCTTTATCAGAAAAATTTGTCCCTAGCAAACCTTGGCCTCCCTCTCCTTCATTTATCAGAAAAATATCCTATCGACAAACCAAAGGATTTTTGAATTTATGAAAAGTTTGTGATTTTCTAACTTTGCCAATAAAGGTATCCTTTTTCTTTTCTTTGCCTTAGCCAATTTTATGTTTCCCTTTTTGCCTTATCGACAAAAACTAACTTTTTCTGACCAAGCCCTCCTTGTCGACAAAATGCCATTTTGCCGAACCATTCTTTTTAGCCACTTCCTCACTATGCTCTTTGCCTTATCGGTAAAATGCCCATCGACAAAACCTACCTTTGGCAAACTAATTTTGCCTTAGCCAAATTTCCTTTTATCATCCCATCTACTTTGTCAGCGAACTTTCCTTGAGTTCACAATTTTCTAACTTTATTAATAAAGGTATTCCTCTGCTTCCTTATCTTCCTTTATTGGGAAATTGCCTAGTCAGCGAACTAAAGAATTTTTTAACCTTTGAAAAGTTTGTGACTGGGGAAAAATGTCGATAAAGGGAAACATATTTTCCTTTCCTTAGCCATTTTTTTAATTTTCTTGCCTTATCGATGAATCAACTAGTTGACAAACTAGCCAGTTTGTGAACCTAAAGTTTTTCCAACAAAGGGAAAGAAGTATTTCATGCCTTAGTTATTTTTTCCCTAGTTCGGGAAACTAGAACTTTGCTGATAAAGGCCAAAAGGGGGCCAAACATTGAGGCAAGGACTTCAAATTTTCTAGGTTTTTCTAGGTTTTTTGTAAGGATTCTCTTGATGAATTTTCAGGAATTTTTAAAAGGAAAATACTAAGATTTGAAGGATTTTAGGCTTGCAGAGTTAAGTTTCAACAAGATTTTGAATCTAGGCTATTTGACTTTGGGCAGAGGAAAATGGGTCAACATTTTGGTGAGCTCTTAGGGATGTTTTCTTTCTAAATAAATGTACCAGTGGCCTTAAGAATTCATTGGGCATGGAGTCTAAAAGGGACTGCAGTAGGTCAAAATAACTAAAACCCCACCTTTTGAAACAACACCAAAAAGGAACAAGGATTGCATTCTCCTAATGAGAATGTAGCTTGTGCAAAAACACTTATTGAAGGGAAAACTAAAGTAGAAACAAAACTAAAATAGTATATACAGAATCTCAGACCAACCTTAATGGTAAGGTTTGAGATGGATCCCATTGACTGAGATCAATAGAACTTCACCATCCAGCTTTGAAAGAATGAAAGCATTGGCTTGCTTGCAGCTGATGATGTATATGGCCCACTCCAAAGTACATCAAACATAGTGTGGCCTCTAGGTTTGGCTCGATCAACATCCCATTTCAAAACAAGATCACCCTCTTTAAAGGTTTGAACCTTGGTTTTATTGTCAAAATACTTTTTGGTCTGCCTTTGGTTTTATTGTCAAAATACTTTTTGGTCAGGAACAAAGGGCCTGATGACTATTTAACATGCTAATCAAGACCCTGAAACAAATCTATAGGTGGAGGAAACTGGGCCCCAACTGTCACTAGTTGATTTGCCTTAGCATTTAGTTTCCTTGGGATTACCTGTAGGTTGAGAGCATTAAAACTCTCAAACATGCCCCAAACCCTATGTCTATAAGCTCTAAGGCGCTAGTTGTTTGTGGCACATTTTTCTCTAACTTGGTTGAGCACCAACTCAGTGTCTCCAAAGATTTCTAGATAATTGATATTCTTCTTGTCAGCAATTAGCGAACCATGAACCAATTTCTCATACCCTGCTACATTATTTGTGTAAGAAAAATGTAGTCTATGAGAAAAATGCAACTTCTTACCAATCGGAGAGACTAGTTAAACCCCTACACCACCTCCTTTTCTACTCTTTGCACTATCAAAGAACATTTTCCATGTTCCATTGGAGTCATCATCTAGTTTAAGTATAGAAGGGACTGAAGAACTCCCCTCATGGATCATATAGGTTGTCATGTCAATTGCCTAAGTGGTCATAAGGATCAAAATCACAATGATCCCTTGCCCATTCATCAAGAAATAGTTTAGGGGTTGGAAGAGGTGAAGATGCTACCTCTAGAGATTCTGATTCATGGACTTCTTTGCCTTGAATCATAACGTGAGGATTCACCAGGCTGTGGTCATAGTTCTCCACATGGTAGTTTGAAATTGGTTCAGCCTTGATGGTGAACCTTGTTCCATATCTGGTCCTCAACAACATATGAGACCAGTCAAAAGAAAGGTAGCCACCTACCTTAACTGTGAAGTCCCTTGGAAAGCAAATATCAAAGAAAGGAGGAAGATCAATGACTAAAATGTCTTGACTAAAAGTCAAGTTTGGACATGCATGCAGAGTCAAATCTAGTCCCTTGATCACTCACATGGTGTTTATAGAGGTGCCATCCAATTGTAATACTCCTAATGAAACAGGGGTATATTTGATTCCTAGTGCATCTACTATCTTCTTGGGCATGATTGAAACACTAGCCCCTAAATCAATCATACAATTTTGCACTAAAAACTTGCCAATGATTAAAGACAAGTGGAAAGGGGATGGATTCTTTGTTGAACTCCCTTGATCTTCCCTTGGTTGTACAAGACTAATCAGGCTCTTTTCCTTCTATTTTGTTGATGAGTCAATTGTTGCTGATTCAGCTAATGGGAATTTCCTTAAGGCTTCTTGTAACAAATCCCTTTGAGAGGGGACTAACATTACTTCCCACATTGAGACATTTATATTTGTTTTCTTCATTTGTTCCATGATATTTAGGGGAACAACTATTGTTTTGTGCATTGAGGGAATCCATGTTCCCTTCTTTGATTGATCTGCAGCTTGTTTAGGCACTTTTGAGCCTGATGGAATTTCTTTTGCAGTAGCAAATCTACTGCTCTGAGTTGGAATTGTGGCATTGGCCACCTTTCCCTTTGTAATAGGCTCCTTTGTAAAATAAGAGGCATGAGGCTAGCCTCTAACTGCGTCTTTTTTGACCTGATGTTGTCTACAATGGGCATAACAACATTGTCCATGGGCTGGTTGATCAAAAAAAAGTCCTCAGATGTCCATAGCATCATATTGACATTAGAGGTAGCCTCATTTGATACCTTAGGATTGCTATTGGCTACCTCTACCAATGATGCCTGTTGGGTATGAAAGTTCTACACCATTAAAGCTCTTTGTTGTGCTCCAAAAGCACAAGTGGACTAATTGTGAGGTTGGTTGTAGGGAAGCACCAATCTACCTTTTGGGCTGGATTATTCTGAGTAGGGACTAAAGCCCCACCTAGATTCATAGCTAAATTTTTTTGGATAGGTCAGACTATTTGTTAAGGATGAGCAGGGTTAGGGTTTTGATATCTATTATGTTGATAACCCTAATTCTAGTTTTGGTTTATGTTGGGATTGTAGCCTTGATTCCAATTTTGGTTGGATGACTACCCTTGGTTATAATTTTGATGGGGTTTGGTAGTAGTTTGAATATCTATTTTATTCACTTTGTTGGTCAAATGGGCCACTAGGGTTTTAAGATCACTTTCTTCTTGAGAAGGAGAAGAAGTTGAAGCTTTAGGCTCTAGGATGGGAGGAATAATGGACTGCTAGGATGATGAAGGCAACTATAGAAAATTGGGTACAAGAGGTCTAGAATGATGAAGGCAACTCTAGAAAAATGGGTACAAGAGGTTTAGGAGCAATTTTCCTAGCCTATATTAAACAATTTTCAGCTTTCAAAGTTGTCTCATAAGCAACAGATAGGGTTTCATCACATAGATTGCATCATTACTACAATATTAGAATTTAAAGCTCTTAAAAAGTACAAAAAAGCACCTTGTGGAGATGGCATGAGGGTAGTTGGAATTCTCTCCCACATCCTCTAGAATCTAAAGTTGAAGTCTGCTAGCATCTTGCTCGAAGCTCTCTTGATTTTTGTCAAGTCTACCAACAATGAAACATTATTTGCCCTCTCTCCAAACTTCTTATAGAGGGCTTCTCCCAGCTCATCCCAATCATGTATTGAAGTAGGGGTTAAGATCTTGAACCATTGAAGAGATATCCCCTTAAAAGATGAGACCATGAGCTTGACTGCAACATCTTCATGTTAGATATGATGGAATGAACACACGTTGGATATATCTTTGATGTGCTCTGCAGGGGTTGTAGAACCATCACCTATAAAGGATGAAATACTTTTAAGGGTTGTATTTGGTATAACATTATATGTAGCCAAAGCTAAAGGACTACCTCCATTGAAGGTCATAAAAGGCAAATTTCTTTCCATCCTAGGGATATTCAAGTTTAATCTAGGCATGTGCAAGCTTCTTCTAGTGTATTGAAACCTAACAGGAGGGGGTCTAGATTGAGCTCTTAGATGAGGTAAAACAAGACTTCTATTCCTTCTCACAAGAGACCTAGATAACCTAGACCTTCTCCTTGAAGCAGCAGCAGGTAATTCAGTAAATTGGTAGTTATCTCTTGAAGATGCCCTTGTTTGCATAGGCATAAAAGTTTGAATTGGTCAAAACTAGGAGCTAGTAGAGTCACCAAGTACATGAAAAGTCTGCCAAAGTGCAAAGTATTGAGAAGAACACCAAATTCTTAGCTTGATTCTTTGATTTAGATGCTCACTGTCCCACCGGGCATGCCAAAAACTATTGTCACTTGGATTTGCACCCTGTGTTGGAGAGGTTTAATAGTCTTCAACAATCCAGTGAAACATTGAGATGACCTCAAGGTGTGGGACCCTGCAAGGAGGTCAAATCTCCATAGAGAGGTTGGTTCCTTTGTGGAATGAGAGATTCATCTATTCCTAAGACTAAACCTAATCTATCCACCGTTGAGTAAAACGGAAAAAGGGATAAAACTACAAATTAATGGAGGTGATACATAAGGTTTAAATATAAAATCTCTCATAGAACTAAGAATGTACAAAATAAAGAAATACATCTGATCACTCACACAAATCTAGCAAATTCTTAGCAGAGGTAAAGAAAATAACTAGGTTGAGAGGAAATAAACATTCATAGAAAACCAATTTTGAATTACATAGACCTAAAAACAACAGAAAACAGAAAAACACAATGTTTATTTCAACAAAAGGCATGATTACAACAAAGGAGGGCTTTGTTTGGAATACAAAAGAATGAAAAGTATCCAACTATTTTCCAACCCTCATTACATCTTTTAAACATGCATATATAGCAATTAATTACATTGACCTTAGTCATTTCATCAATAAATTCGCCCCATCGGCCTGTCAGAAAATATCCATGTAAAAGGAATGTCTATTTGCAAGAATTCAATGTAGAAAATGTCTTGGATCATGGAGTAGCTAGGAGATATTTTTCCTCTTCCATGCAAGTAGCTAATTCACCATCTGCAACAATCAATGCAAAATATCTAGCAATGGGATAGTTGAGCAGATCAGATTCTGCGTTAATGGTTGATGAGGAAATTCAAATAAAATTTTCCCTCCAAAATCCCTTTTTTACAGAGCTTTTACAACACTTTAAATATCTACATTCATATATTTAAAGTTTACAATATATTACAACTTTGTTTTTCATTGATTTCTGCATATTTTAATTTCTAGTCTCTATTTTGCCCTATCGGCAAAATCTACTTATTACAAACCATTTTGTCTTGCTCTCTATATTTTTCTATCTTCAATCAACAACTTTGTCTTCTTCTAAACTGTGGCTTGTTTCTTCATTTTTGTCCTTATCGGCAAAAATCCTTTTTTCTAAACTATTCTTGCTTTGTCTCTTTCATCTCACTTTTGCCTTATCAGAAAAATGCCATCCTTTTGAACTTTGGTTGGTTGTCCCTTTTCTTCCTTTATCGGTAAAATCTTACTTTGTTGAACTTTTCTTCATTTATCATTTTTTGCCTTTATTGGCAAAATCTTCTTTTTTCGAACCATTTATGCCTTGCTTTTTGCCTTATCGGCAAAAAGTCACTCTTGTAAACTTAGGTCTCTTTATCGACAAAAAATCATTTTGTCAAACTTTGTTCTTTGCTCCATCTTTTTGCCTTATTGGAAAAAACCTCATTTTCCAAACTATTGCCTTCTTTTTCATTCGCCTCTATCAGCAAAGTCTGACTTTGCCGAACCATTTTGCTTCCACTTTTTTCTTTATTGGCAAAAGTTGTCCCTAGAAAACTTTGGCCTCCCTCTCCTTCCTTTATTGGTAAAATATCCTATCGGCAAACTAAAGGATTTTTGAACTTATGAAAAGTTCACAATTTTCTAACTTTGTCGATAAAGGTATCCTTTTTCTTTTCTTTTCCTTAGCCAATTTTATGTTTTCTTTTTTGCCTTATTGGCAAAAACTGACTTTTTCGAACCAAGCCCTCCTTGTCAGCAAAATGTCATTTTGCCAAACCATTCTTCTTAGCCACTTCCTCACTATGCTCTTTGCCTTATAGGTAAAATGCCCATCAGTGAAACCTACCTTTGGTGAAAATTTTTTTCCTTAGCCAAATTTCCTTTTATCAGCCCATCTTCTTTGTCGGTGAACTTGAAGATTTTTGAACTTTCCTTGAATTTGTGATTTTCTAACTTTGCCGATAAAGGCATTCCTTTGCTCCCTTATCTTCCTTTTTTGGGAGATCACCGAGTCAGTGCACTAAAGGATTTTAAAACCTTTGAAAATTTTGCAATTGGGGAAAAACATCAATAAAGGGAAACATATTTTCCTTTCCTTAGCCATTTTTTAAATTTTCCTTCCTTATCGATGAATCGGCTAGTCGGTGAACTAGCCAGTTCACAAACCTGAAGTTTTTCTAACAAAGGGAAAGAAGTATTTCATGCCTTAGTTATTTTTTCCCTAGTTCGGGAAACTAGAACTTTGTCAATAAAGGCCAAAAGGGGGCCAAAAATTAAGCCAAGGACTTCAAATTTTTTGGGTTTTTTCTAGGTTTTTGCAAGGATTCTACTGATGAATTTTTAGGAATTTTTACAAGGAAAATACTAATATTGGAAGGATTTTAGGCTAGCAGAGTTAAGTTTCAACAAGATTTTGAAGCTGGGCTATTTGACTCTAGGTAGAGGAAAATAGGTCAACAGTTACAAAGCTAGGAATCCTGGTAACAATGCCCCCTCCTAATCCCTCATAAGGCTTTAGAGCCCAATCCTCAAAAATAGTTTCAAAACCTTTAGATATAGGGAAATATATCATCTCTTATGGGGAGATGTTTGGTGAGGAAAAAATTGTTTGAGCACCATTAGCAACATCGATGTTGTCCTCTCTAATACTCACCAATGTATGACATTCTTCCCCACCCCTAGTTACATAGTGGAGGTCCCTCAACCCACCGAGGTAGTTGGGAGAAGAAGAGTATGTGCTAGAGAAATGATGGCCTATCTAGCCCCCCATTCAAAAAGGTAGCTTCAATTAAGAAGAAGTGTTTTTGTAGAATAGTTACTTAGCCCTAGGTAGATGGATAATGAGGAGATGGCTCTCAACACTAATTTATGAACTGTGTCTCCTAGAAATTTTGAGGTTTGATGGACCTTCCATAGAAGTATTCCATTCATGATACTCAATAATATTTTCTATGTCTCAACATTCTCTATTTGCAAGAGGTTAAAATTTTTGGTTTCTTCTTTCTATAACTTGTCAAGTTATTTGGGCTTCAAGTTATTTTTTGTGTAGCAACCATGAAGCAAGTTACAACAGTGTTGTCACCTTTCTCTCTCCTATGTGGCATCAACACCTAGTTGACCAAACATGTGAACCCACCAAGTGTTATGGGTTCTTTTCAAAATTAATAATCATTCACTTGGAGTTATTAATGTTTATGCCTTCAGTGATGTTGTTGAGAGATCTACCCTCTAGTGATGGATTACAAATTCAATGCTTGCCACAACCTGGGTTATTTATAGAGGCTTTAATATGATTGAAATGGTCTATGATAAATGTGGGACTTTGCCTATGCATTGGATAATTGGCGAAAGGGAGGCATGGTTCTTTATGCATAATAAATTAGGGTTTTTTTTATCATAAGACATGGTACACATGGAACAATCTCAATGTGGGGTCTAGAAAGGTACTCAAGCATCTAGATCAAGCCATGATGTTATCTCAATAATTCTTTTCTTTTTCTAGTTGTTATTATTTTCCTATAGAGACTTTTGTCAGATTTTTTTTAGACCTCTTCCCAATAAGGTTTTGTTTTGAGTAGAAACTTGTGCAACCTAAGGCCATGAAGACTTATTTTTTCTAAACACATCATTGCTCACTCACAAGGCCTTGTTAGCCCATAGTCAATATGTTTAGAATTTGGATCCCTAACCCATGCATGAGAATCGATGGATATCCTAGTGGAATGATGCCATAACCTATTTACTTCCCATTTCATCTATATTTATGGGTTCAAACTAGCCTATTTCCACTATCATTCATACAAGGCCACTACCACTTTAGAGGTGCACCCTTTCAACTTGGATACTCAACTTTGTGTGGCTCAGCTTCACCACCAAAAGTATCAAATGCCTATTCTACATGTGGTACCCAAATGAAACTTGGCTTCATTGGCTTAAGATCAAAGATTAGGTCTCTAATGAATTTTTCTAGGATTTGTGAGCTTTTCACACATCTCAAACCATCAATCAGATAAAGGAAGGGTGGAAGATCTTTACAAAGATCCACAATATTCTATAGGCCTTCATTTGACACTATGAGCAATATTTTTCTACTCAAGTGTATACTCTAGCTTAAAACAATGGTTTGTAGCAATGTTTGAATGTGGTTACATGTCAAGTTTCCACATCTCAATGCATACTTTGTGATTATCTTCTCATTAAGGAAGACTTGAAAGAGGCCATCTTCTCTATTTCCAATGACAAAGCCCTTGGTTTGGATGGATTCCCATGTGAATTCTATAATAATTTCCAGGATTTTATGGATTTTATGGATTTTTTGGGCCCTACTTTATTCATTCTATTTAGATCTTATTTGTTGATGCCTCATCTTGCAACACCATTAATGTAAAATAATCTAATCCTTTTGGGATTCTTGGGTCTATCTATTAGGTTTTTCCTTTAGCCTTTGCACTTTATGTGCTTGCTGCTAAAGCTTTTGGCTATTTATTGGCTCATGCAATCTCACAAAAGATTGTTAAGGGTATTGCTTTGCACAATTTGTCTAACCAGATGGTTAATTGTAATTTTTCTAATGACTTATTTCTCACTCTTCTTGAGGAGAAAAATAATTTCAAACAATCTATTCTTTACTTGGAAATATTCTACCAAGCCTCTAGTTCAAGCATTCAATGGCACAAGACCTAGTTGTAAGACAGTCCTTCCTTCCTAAACCTAGCTAGTTGGACTCTTTTGGTTGGAAAGGGTTTGATCATCGGGAATTTTTTCATTTTTCTAGGCATCCCCTTTTCTTTTTGAGCCTCTCCTACCATCTTGTGGCAAGTTGTCATTCCCATAATTGAGAAGCCAAGTTATTGGATTACTAAGCCTCTTTCTCTAGCTAGAAAACTATAGGTTTTCTCTAAAATTTTAGCTACTACTCATGTTTACTACTCCTCTTGTTGAGTTCCTTTGAAGGCCTCTTATTTAAAAATTGAGAAGCTACTCAGAGACTTTCTTTGGGCATCTAGTGATGGACATAAATGATTTCATTGCATGACTTGGGAATTCTATTGTCTCACTCATAATTTTGGTGGTTTAGGGTTAATTTGAATCCATCATTAAGGCCTTGCACTTTGTGTTAAATGGATTATCAAGTCCCTAGCAAGGAATTATTCCTAGAAAATTTGCATTTAGCATTTTATCCTATCAGATCAGCCTACTGGTCTTCCATCTTAGAAAGGACTTGGTCTTTATACTCTATTCACTATGAGGAAACCTTTCTAGATACAAGGCACATTTATCAAGAGAATTTAGAAATATTGGGAGTTTATCAAGCCCTAGCTACTTTGGGTTGGTAATAACTTCCATAATAGCCTCTCAATCAATCAATAGTCTATTTGATGGTCTTTGGTTCATTACAGTCAAGACTGTCCACATTCTAGAGATCCTTGGGTACATTCTTTGAAATTATTCAAAAGAGGAATTAAGTGTCTTCCTAATCTTACTGATAGAGCTACCATGAATTTTCTTTCATGGCTTGAGGACAAGTTGAAATTTTGGTTACCCATTCAAGATTAGGAGACTTTTTAGATTGTTATTAATGTCATTCGTCCCATATAGTTCACAAAATTGAGGTTAGGTCTTTCAAGCCCTATTGGAAAGATTGGAAATGGTATCTTGACACACCATTTTGTAATTATAGGCATCATAAACCTGATATGGCAAGGGGAGGGAGGAATTCTAGAATCAACAAGATTCTTTCCCCCCTTTTCCAGAGGTGTTAGGTTTCAAGAGTAGTAATACTCTGGGCCCTACTTCTGGAGCAAGGGTGGAAGATTCTCCTAGTCTGGTTTTATCCCCAGAAGAAAAAAACCTTAATTTCTGGAAACTCCCAATTCAAGACAACCCGGGGACTAAAGATAAAATTGAGGGATTCCAAGTGGACCTCGAAGCCAATCCTAATGATGGCGAGGGGAATAATACCCCAAACAAGCCTTCTGTAGAGGAAGACTACCAAAAAAGGGTGGTCATCTATCCCTCAAGGGTAAGCTGAGTGCCCAAGAAATGATCATGAAAAAAAATGAGGGATCAAATAGAAAGGAATAAAATTATTATGAAAGACATTAAAGAAGGAAGGAATAATTTTAATAATGAAGATGCTAAATTGAATCGATCCTTGAAGAAGGATCTTATCCTAACAAAGAAGTCTATTGGCCTTGAGGTAGCCTTAAAGGAAGATAACTTAAAAGATGGCTCAATAGAGTGCTAGAGTGCATTACAGAATATTCTGACCCTAGACCCCTCTTTGGGGGATTCTAGTGAAGAAACTAAACTCTTAAAAACTATGGATTCTCCTTGTATTGCTAATATGGATAGAGGTGCCCCTCTATTATCGATGACAGGGCTAGAGAATAGATATTTCCCCTCTAGTGGGGCCATTGACATGGAGGGTGACTCCACCCTATGTAGCAATAAAGACAATAGATTCCTGAAGCTTGAACTAGAGAGTATGACTTCTCAAGCTAATAGCAAGTTTAATAATGAAAATTCTAAGAATATGTTGACAAGGGACCTCTCAAATTTTAAACCTTAAACGAGGATACTCTTCAATTTTTCCAAGACTATTTAATTAATTTGAAGTTAGTTAGGGAGAATGGCATCCTGAACAAAGATGAAGGCATAAAGAGGCATGGTAACTAGAGGAAGGGTGTAGACACACCCCAACAAGGAGTTTAGGGGATAAAGAAGATGAAGAAGGGGGAAATGTAGTGAATAAAATGCTTAAACAAAAAAGGAGGGGAAGAAGAAAGAAACAAAAGGAAGAATCAATACCTTATAAGAAAAGTAATTTGGGCAAATCTGCCCTCCCTAAATGTTTTGACTCTTTTATGAGTTAAGAAGAAGGTCATCAAATAATGGAATCTAATGACGTTTAACTATATTACCTGGAACATTAGGGAACTGGAATCCCCAAAAAGAAAATATAATATAAGAAGATTTTTGAATCAAACTAAACAAAAGGACATTGTGATGCTCCAAGAGGTCAAAGCAGTTAACTTCCAATTAGAAACTAACCTAAAGTTTATATGGAAAGAATCCACCCACTTTACTACTAAACATGAAAAGG
Organism: Cunninghamia lanceolata; assembly: GCA_027924645.1. Lineage (NCBI taxonomy): Eukaryota > Viridiplantae > Streptophyta > Pinopsida > Cupressales > Cupressaceae > Cunninghamia > Cunninghamia lanceolata. The sequence goes on along the minus strand of BSBN01001583.1, from coordinate 33,081,893 downwards.
GGAAAGGGGGTGTTGTTATTCTAGTGGCTAATAATTAGGCCAAATGGGTGGTTAATCAGGGCATCTCACCCTAAAATAGGGTAGTGTGGATTTTAATTGAAAAAGATAACTTAAATGTTGACATTTGTTCAGTCTATGCCCCTAATGATTATAGACAAAGGAGTATGTTATGGGACTAGTTAAGTGAGCTACATGATGTCTCCTAGATCTTTGGGGGGACTTCAATATGATAGAGAATACAGAAGATAAATCTAGAGGGAGTAATTTGGGTAGGAAGGGAAATGAGAAGTTCTTCTGGTATAAAATGTAGAACAAGCTTCGACTCTTTGATCCTATTGAAGGGCTAAGAAAAGAGAAGAAAAATATATGGTTCACATGGTGCAATTTCCAAAGAGGTGAAAAAATAATTTATTGTAAGTTGGATAAGTTTTATGCAAACTTTGATTCTTTCCAGTTTGGTAAAGTTGATGACTCCAATGCAAGGGTCAAAGTGACACCATGGACTCTATTAGACCATCACCTAGTCTTGGTCAAAGTGATGCTGAAAAAAGTGCTTCCTATCAAGACTAAAAAAGAGGAAAAGTTCCTACTAAATGCTAAGTTGTTAGAGGACAAGGATTGTTGTGATGCCATTTTCACAGTCAAAGAAATCAACAAATGGATTCACAAGGATCTTTCCTACATTGAAAGATAGAATATGAATGTGGAGGCATGGAAGAAAATCTTCCAAACAATTGGGCAACAAAAGGAAAAAGACTGAAGGAAAAAAGAGAATCAGTTGCAAGGAAACCTCCTAAAAGCTGAAATTTCCTTATAAGCGGATCCAAAGAATGCATCTCTATATGAAATGTTAGTGTCTGTGAAAGGGGAGCTGAGGAAACTCCAACTAATAAAGGATCAGGGATGCAAGGTTTGGTCAAGGTTGAACTAGTCTTCCCTTGGGGATAGGGGATCTAAATTTTTCTTAAACTAGCTAAAGAGCAAAGAAGCAAAAGAAAAAATTAATGTGATCTGGCATAATGATAACCTTAGAAAAGATCCTAAAGATATTCAAAACTTCTTCCTCCAATTCTATAAGGAGTTGTTTACTTCAAAGGGAAATAATGAGCAAAGCCAAAAGGCAAGGGAGGATTGCAAAAAACTTATTCCAAAGAAACTTTTTGACCAAGAGGCTAGCAAACTAGATAGACACCTATCCCTAGAGGAGGTCAGGGCATCAATACTGGCGTTGAATAATGACAAGTCTCTGGGGGTGGATGGTATCCCTGTTGAATTCTATAAGAGGAACATTGACTAGGTGAGTGAGGAGCTCCTTAATGTATACATAGAGGCAACTAATGCTAGATCTTTGGGAAGCAAGATAAACAAACGTATCATTAAATTGATCCCTAAGGAAGGTGACAAGGCTCTTGTTAAGAATTAAAGACCAATAACCCTATTAAATGTCTCCTACAAAATATTTATTAAAGCCATAGCCCTGAGATTGACAGAACTGCTACTGAAGATCATCAACAACACACAAACAAGGTTTATCAAAGGGAGGTACATCCTAGAGAACCTCATAAAAATTTGGGAGGCAATGGAGTGGGCTAGATTCTCAGGACAAAACATGGGAATGTTGTTGGTTGACTTCGAAAAGGCATATGACAGAATTGAGTGGCCTTTCATAATGATGGTCCTTGAAGCCTTTGGCTTCCCAAAAATATTTTTTAGAATGATAGAAACACTAATAAAAGATGCAAATGCACAAATAGAGATAAATGGAGGATTGACATAGGGGTTTGAACTGCAGAGATCAATAATGCATGACTACCCCCTTGCCCCCTCACTATTTGTGATAGTTGTTGATGTTCTTCACTATATTCTCATAAATAATCACCTAAGCCCCAAAGTTAATTTTCTAATCCTCCCAAATGTTGGGGAATTAATAAACCTAATATTTGCAGATGACACAGCTCTAATCTTAAAGCTTGAGGAAGAGAATGTGGGCCATCTCATGAGTAAATTAGAACTCTTGGAAAAATTTGTTGGTTCAAGGATCTCAAAGGCCAAGTCCATCATGCTTAGCTGGGATGAGAATCAGCCTCCCTAGTTTGAAAAGATGGGACTGCAATGGGGGGGTCCGAGTAAAGTAGTAAGGTACTTGGGAATTCCTTTTGTAGTTAGACCCAACCTAAGAGACATGTGGGAGTGGGTGAAGAGTAAAATTGAGAAAAAACTAAATAGTTGGAATAATGGATACCTCTCACTAGCTGGGAGGGCTCAAGTGTGTCAAAAAATCTTAGCCTCCTACAACATATACTACTCATCTGCATGGTTCTTTAATAGTTATCAAGTGGAAGAGATACAAAATAAGATTAGACAATACCTATGGTCAGATGGTAAAGGCAACATAAAGATGCATGCAATCAGGTGGGAAATATGTTGCATGGAAAAACAAGTAGGAGGCCTAGGACTCAAAAATCTAAAGCAACAAGGTATTGCCCTGGCAGCAAAGTGGATTTGCAAGGTTCTTTTAGGTGATGAACCTTGGAAATTCTTGGTCAAAAATAACATTAAGAATGCTACTTCAAAAAAAGCCAAAACCTGGAAATGTGTGCTTCTTTGTGAATTAATCTTTGGTAAGTTTGCAATAGCCTCCATTGGGTCCAAAGTATTTAAAAGTTTATGGAAATCCTGGGAAGTTTCCAATGATAAAATCATTGAGAAGTGTCAAATTGACATGTCTAGTAATAAAATATTCTTAGAAAGGTCCATTTGGTGGAATGTCTTCCACAATAACAAACCACTAGCATTATTGCAGGGTTGTTCTGCTAAGGTTTGGAATCAAAAAGGTCTGTCCAATTTTGGACAGATTGTGAAAGATGGCAAACTGAAAAGTTGGGAAAGTCTGAAATAAGAATTTAACTTGCCTCAAACATAGAATTTCTTTTTGAAACTATTATAAAAAAACATGATTTTACCCACTACTAACATGATGATTGATAAGAATTTGGTACAGGATTGTAAATGGTTGGAAAACAATAGTATTGTAGGGATAAAGGCTAAAGAAATATATGGGTTCCTGAATAGCAATCCAAATCTTGCAAAGGACTTGAATCAAGTTGGAAGCAATGGAACCAAATTTTTAGTCATAACTGGAATAACACATTAGAACCCAAAAAATAAGCATTTAGATGGTTATTTTTAATGCAAAGGCTGCCAAATGTGAACTGCAATAAGAACCCTCTCATCTGCAACATCTGTAAAAATTTGATCCTATAATGCATTTTTTTTATTGTTTTTTTGCAAAGGAAATTTGGAATATATTCAAAATTGATATGTGAAAAGATGGGCAAATAAAAGAGGAAAGAAAATTAGAAATTATTATGGGAAAAATGCAGGGTCTTGATATAACTAATAATCTATTATGGTCGGTCTTGTCAACAGAAATATTATGGTATATCTGGAAAGCAAGAAATAAAGAAATCTACCAAGGCTGTAGAAGAGATCTTATTGAGTTTTTGAGAAAACTCACACTTCACACTATTTATATGTAGGTATCTATCACCGTGTAGGCGTCCAAGGAAAAATTCAAGAAAATGATGGAGGAAGACAAGGTAGAGATCAATGAACAAGAAGTGGCATTTGCAGAATAGTAATTGTACCACAGAGAGAACCACAACCCTAAGATGAGTGGATACCTGAGTAGCAGATCCCAAGATCCCAAAAGAAATGACAACAAAAGGAAAGAGAAAGAAGACTAGTTGGAGGGACATTTTTACTCCCCCTATTTTGTATAAAGCATTTTATATACAACTGTAACATTTTTTTGTATCAAGTAGACTATAGAAGTGAAGACATTATAGAAATCAGCAGATAAGTAGAGGACTGAAGGGATAGTCCCTGATGTAATAGAATGACATATTAGCAACAGTACCCTTGTTGTTGTTAAGAACTTATGTATCTTTCAACTATAATGAATACAAAAAAAAATTATAGGCATCATAAAGGACACTTGCAGCTTTCACCTCATATCATAATGGTAGAATAGTTAACCACAATTGGTGCCTCTAGTCTTCTCTTGGCACTTGGTGCATCAGTTGTTATATTCTATTTGGTTAGTCATTCTTGATCCTAAATTGACTCATTTCACATGGTGCATTCTCTACCAATGTCTTCCACTTGGTGCTCAATTGAGCCACCTAGGAGTAACAACCCCCACTATTTGTTCTATGGATAGCTTGAGACTCTCAAGCATCTTTTCCAGTTATGCACTAGAGCCCAAGAATCTTGGATTTGGATACATGATTTCTTCAAGCCTTTTCATCCTGACCCCTTCTCATGGCATATGGTTTTGGTGGGTGACTAGCCTTATCACTCATTTAAATATACCCAAATTTGACATGCTTTTAGGGTGGAAATTCTCTTTAATATTTAGAAAGATAAATATTCAACTTTCTTTGTAGGTTATTTGGCTAATGGTCATTTTTATTTGTACACTAAATTTATGATTTGCTCTAATGTGCTTATGTAGATTTAGGTGCAATCCTACAAGGTTGCACTTGAAGTTGTGCATCTATATGAGCTGCTTGACCATTGGGGTAATGCACGTACATAGTTACTAGAGTTCTAGCTTCTGCCCCTACCCACCTCATGGGTGTTGGCATGGTCGTAGCTAATCTACCAAATATGATTGAGGATCTCAATCCCATGGATCTTGACCTCTAGGGTCTAGAGATCATGCTACCCACAATTGACTTCATCCTTCTTGGCCACCTTCCACCTCTTCTCATGGGCATGATGCTCCTGGCTAGCTAGATTTTAGCAAGTTTACTCACCTAGAGCTAGCTATTTCTCTTATTTAGGCTCAACAACCTATAGATGATGATCAGGAGGAGGAAGGTGGTCTCACTATCTAGGAGCTTATTGATGATAGTCTTGTCCCCACTAATGTATGGAGAAAAATAAAAGATCAAGACCCCCTCTTGTTGATGCTACTCTCACCACCTAGTAGCCTTCTTATTTTATGATGTTTGGGCTTGACAGCATTTAGAATTATCATAATTTGTTGTGGACTCAATCCTACATAGACTATGAGGGGGTCCCTTCTTACCACCCACATTTTTTATGACTATTGTATTATTATATTTTTATCTTTTAAAAAATAATAAAGACCATATTCATAAAAGAAAAACATCACAACACAAAACATAGTAGTCATAAGAAAGGATCCTCAATGATGTAGAAGCAATCCACCTATCTTTCTAACTTGGACAATACAAGAGACAACCAATTCCATATTTTGAACAGATATTGTGTTAAATAGAAAATATAAATTCTTTTTCTAATTTGTAAAAGGGAAAATCCAACCATTAAATCACTTTTTCCAATCTTTAAATAAAGGATATCTAAATCATAAAATATAAAATCCAGCAATTGTACAATAAAATCTAGGAGAAAGCCACCAAAAAATTGAAGATCCTCTTAGTGCTAGAGATTTTAAATTGATTCCTAAGGAAACAATTTTAAAATAACCGTAGTTTCTTGACAATAATTATGTCATGTTAATACAAATAGCCTAGATAAAACTAGAAAAATCAATGTCTTTTAAAAAAGAAAGATATCTTAACATAAATAATAAAAATCTTCCTAAAATATCTAAATCACTAACTATCTAGTCTTTCTATTTCAAGTTTCATATACCCCAAAAGATTGATCTTGAAATTTAGATTAACCATAGAAACCACCATTATTTTGGAATGCTTGAATTTCCTCCCTAATAATATTTTGAAATTCTTAAAAAGATGAGAAAATTCTTAGATCTTCCTTCGTAATAAAATATTATGATAACTCTTTTGTAGGATAAGACTACCCATCCAATTCCTTCATGAATAACATGTGTAATTTATAAATTTTTATAATTACTAAGAATATCCACAACTTCATACTACCCATCCAATTCCTTCATGAATAACATGTGTAATTTAGAAATTTTTATAATTGCTAAGAATATCAACAACTTCATAGATATGCTTATTAAGTCTTTAGTGACGTGCCTTTCAAGAAATCAAACTATTTATAATAAGTTTAGAATCTCTTTCAACATTTACAATATTCTAAGATTTGATGCAAAGACCCAAGTTCAAATCAATAATTAGTCCTTCTAGCTCAACAACATTATTAGAATTTAAATTAGAAAAGCAAGTTCTTAACCTAAAAAATTCCCTTTTATAATCATAGAGAAAGGCTTCCCTAACAAAAATACTTAGATTGTTTTTAATGCACCATCAAAATTTAGTTTTATCCATCCCTTTGGAGGGGGACTCCACACTTTATTAATATTATTTTTTGACTTCTTTTTTGGTTTGGATTCTATATAGAGGTCATTAATTTCTAACCAACTTTTTTTAGTATAGTTCAAATCAAATCTTTTGGATAGTTAAATCATACATACTAAATCTTATCTCAAGCCAAAAACACCACCTTTGCATGGTCCCCTTTAACCTTGATTTTTCATAGAAAATTAGACCTCCTCAGGCTTAGGGACCAATCCTCAATGATAGGTGTTAGGTGGTCATCCTAGTCTTTTTAGTTAATCATAAATACTTTTTGATACAATGAGAACTTAATTGGTTTTCTTAGGGTGAGTTATTTTACCTCCCTAAATTCCTTCCAAAAATCCATAAAATAGAGCTTCCTTTGTCTCATTTTAGCATTGTAGATACTAATTTTTTACTTCAGAGCAATTGTTAAGCTATTTTCTACGAAATAATGAGGGAATACTAATGAATAATATATTTCTATAGTGTTTTCTATCTTGCATATCAGTTTTTGCGACATTTTTTTAGAGCATCACAATAACTTCTACAGGAGATCTCTTTAGTTTTGATGATTATTTCTATTTTTATGCACTAGCCTAGAAAGGTTTTCATTTTATTCTAGTTAAAATCATTCTCATTTCCTTCCTAATCTACATAATCCATCTCTAAAACCTCTCCTTATAAATAACCATCCATTTCCCTCAACTTCTATATCTATTTTGTGTTTATTTTTATTCCCACATTCTCTCCTTTCTTCCTTTCAAGCCATAGTAAACTCTACCTTAATTTTTATTTTCATTTTCTCCTTAGTTTTCATTACCCACCTTTCAAATAAAAAATTTCCCTTCCCACATCAATCTTATTCACTTTTTTTAGTATTTGTTGTCATTTGTTTTCATTTTATTTTCTTTTTCCATCCCTCTCTCTATTTCTCTCCTTTAAACCCTAAAAAACCTAGTCTTAGTGTTTCTTTCCAAACCCTTCATCAACTCGCACTAATTTTCCCTAATATTGTGTTTTCCTCTCATCACTTCAAATATATTTCCATCCATATCAACTTTTTTGATTCACAATTCCATTTGCATAGTTTTCTCTCTCTCCCAACCTTTGCTTTTATTGATCCTTTTTTATTAGAATCTTTCTATTTATACTTAGAATTAGTTTACTTTCTTAGAATAAGCTTTATTTTAGTATTTATCAATAATTTATGCTAGTTGGATTTATTCTTAAAATCCCAAAGGGACTAACCAAGGAAAATTCTCTTTTAACCTTTCTATTATGCAAGGTTTCCTTCACATGTTTTGGATTTTTTGGTCAAATACAAAGAAATATGTGGAGAACTTGAAGTGTGCCAAGAGGAAAAGTTTTAGGAAATAACAAGAAGAATCTTTGTGCAAAATTTGAGACAATCTGACATATATGACTAAGCCTCCTTGGGACCCCAATGACCATGTCAGATTGTCCTTTACACTATTTTATTGCACACACATAAGTCTTCTTAGGTGATAGTGTTTAAAAGTATAAATTTACACTATTTTCTTGCACACACATTAGCTAACAACAATGTAAAAAGAATCCATAAAGTTCACCTTTTAGGTTCTTTCACTATGTTGATTGAAGTGGTGCCTTGTGATTTCTATGTAGACAAAAAAGGTGGTTTTAACACTCAAATCTTATTTATGAGAAAATATTACAAATAATTAACCTAGGGTGTCTATTATAGGATCATCTCAAGGGTTGAGTAATCTTGCATCACCCAAAAACAAATTTTCTATTTTCCTTGTATTGACATTGAGTTTTTTAAGTTTTTGAAGTTCTAGTTAGAGTTTTAATCTACAATTTTAGTATTGTATGTTTGCCAACCTAAGGAAGTCCTTTTGGTGTAATAACCATTCTAAAATATTTTAATCATTATCATATCTAAAAATTACAACAACAGTTTTTCATAATTTACAACAAATCTCCACACAATAACTAGTCTTCAACACGATAACACCAGAATGCACCAAAATCCCTCCAAAGCTGATTTTATTGATATATTCAATTTTATACATTAGAAATGGTTTGATACAACTTCTTAGCACCAACAGCAACAAAAAAATAAGATTTCGAACATCAATTGCAAAATCTCCACAATTCACACAACAAATTAGCAACTAGTCAACACCAAAAATGCATCAAATATGCTAGCGACTCCCACAGGTAAAATTAATGATATTACAATTATAATTATAGCAATATTGCATAATAAAATAATCACAGAAACTTCTACAATAGTAGCCACAAATATGAAATCGTCATAGCAAAAAATCCACAAAAACGTTGAAATACACAATGTATATTTCATTGTAAACCTTGCCAAACTTGACTAAAAAGAAATATGAATACTCCAGTTCTTGGGAATGACCATGAATAAAAAATAGTAGAAAATCACACCATCTAGGAAAAAAAACACACTGGAGAGCTCAAACTACAAAATCTTCTTGCAACACACATAATCACCCAAAACTACTCTTGAAACCCTCAATAGCTCAACAACTTTCAAAATATAATTTGGAGCATGTTTGAACAAAAATAGACTAATAAAACATAGCTACAACAAACCACAATAAGGTACAATGAACCGAAACCCCAAACTGCCACATAAACCTACAAAATAAACTATACTTCAAAAACTACTTGAACTATTAATGATATGGAATCACAAGCAAATAAGAAGCAGCAAATAGAGATTAAATTATACAAAATAAGTCAATAATCTCTACATAATATTAACACTACAAACTTGCATTTCTAGTATATTCATGGAAGGAGGAAAATACATTATTATATGGCATTATGTATGCCAAAATTAAAGATTTGGAATATCATCCAAATCTTCACGTGAAGTGGGAATGAAATTAATTTACTAACTTATGCTAACTTCCTAACAATTTTCTATTTTATGCTAACTTCCTAACAACTAGGAAACTAACAATTGACTTTTACAATTTTACATAGGATGAAATAAGATAAACTAATTTAAAATATGAAGATAATATTATTCTATAACCTATGAGTAATTATACCCTATGAATCCTCATCATTCCTCCCAACAATATTGACATTGGACTCCAATGCTTTCAAAAGAGAAGGAAAATCATGAGATAGCTGATGGTTGGAGATTTAATGGGCCTGATGTGGAAGTTGACCTTGCTTGGCAACAAGGTAGGAAGTGGTAGAACCATGTCAGGTCTAACGAGTCTTTGTATAAAAAAATCAAATGGAAGCTAAATATCAGGAACAACATCTGCAGGATGGTTGATAGGAAGCTCAGTCTCTAGTGCCGACTCATGGTAGTGCTAGAGAAGATCAACATTGACAACATCATGGATGCCCAATTGAGTTGGAAGATCAAGTCGTAAAGAGTTTTTAGACACCTTCTAAAGAATAGTGTAAGGCCCATAGTAAAGTGGCTTGATCTTACTATGTGCTTTCTCCTAGAAATGATGTTTGTCCAAGTATAACCAAACTCTATCCCCAACTTGAAAAGTATAAGGGATACGATGACGATCCATTAGTTGTTTTTTCTTTTCTTGAGTCTTTTGAAGAATCTAAATTACTTTGGACTGAAGACTCTACAAATGTTAGATGAAGGCTTGGTCTTTATCTTGCTCTTTCTAAATATGCATAGTGGCTAGAGAGGGTAAAGATAAGGGCAACTCATATGGAGCCAAAGGCTAAAACTAAGACATACATCAAAAGGTGAGTGACCTATAGATGAGTGAACTACCCGGTTGTATGCATGCTCTATGAGGGTTAGGCTCAAATCCCACTTGGTAGGAGAATTATGATGATAAATCCTCAAACTCTGTATAAGAGTATGGTTCACAACTTCGGTCTGACCATCTGACTGAGGATGAAAAGCAGTGGAGAAATTAAGAGAAACTCCCAAAATCTTCCACAAAGATCACTAGAAATGGACCACAAAACATGAGTTATGATTAGAAACAATGCTAGTTGGTAAACCAAAAGATCTCCAAATAGAATTGAAGAAGAGTTGGGCTAATTATGTGGATAAATTGTCTTGTGGCATGGGATGAACTTAGCCATCTTGTTGAATCAATCAACAACCACATAAACACAATCATGGTGTCAAACAATCAATGGAAATCTACTAAGAAAATCCATGGAAATGCTTTCCCAAGGATGAGAAGGAATAGGCAAAGGAATACTCAATCCCATCTTTTTGTTGGTAGGTTTGGAATGGCAACGAACTGCACATCTCTTGAGAAAATGGAGAACATATCGATGCATATGAGGCCAATAGAAGAACCATTGCATGATGAAGTATTTTCTACTTGCCAAAATGACCACCATAAAGAGTAGAATGTGCTTCCTTGAGAAGAGAAGTATGATGATCTTGAGGGACACAAAGTTTATCCAACTTATAGAGTAACCCTTCCTTGCTATGAAAATCTTGTAAAGGTGTTAAGTAGGAAGTTGAAGGATTCTAAAGACTTGTGTAGGTAGTACCAAAATCAGGATCCTAAGCATACTAAGAAGATCATGTCTAAAATCCCAAAGGAGAAGTGGACACAATAGTTAAATCATGTACTATAGGATGACTCAAACAATCTGCAACTTTGTTGGTGTTCCCCTTCTTATATTTGATGACCAAGTGAAACTATTGTAAATATGAATCCCACTTCATATTTTGAGCTTCTTCAATTTTGTTCTAAGATTGAAGAAACTATCGAGGTAGGTGATCAGTATGGACAATTGTTTCTTTTCCCAAAAGATAATGTCTCTAGTACTTGATGGCTTGTACCAATGCATATAATTCCTTATCATATGTGGAGTAGTTCTGTTTAGAAGCAGAGAAAGTTTCTAAATAGTAAGCAACTTAATGGCCATTTTTCTTTAGAATAGCTCCAAGTGCATATTGTGAAGCATCAGTCTGAATCTCAAAAGGTTGTGAGAGATATTGTAGAACAAGAATAGGTGCAGAACATAATTTTTCTTTCAATGTGTTGAAAGCATGAGAATGGATTTCTGTCCACTTGAATGCAACATTGATCTTTGTCAATTGGTGCAAAGGTGCGGCAATGTGAGTAATGTAGGATGAACTTGTGGTAGAAGTTGGCAAGACCAAGAAAACTCCTCAATTCAGTGAGATTTGAAGGAGTGGGCCACTTGAGAAGAACTTCCACTTTCGTAGGATGTACCTAAATGCCACGTGCATCAATGACAAATCTAAGATAGGAAATGGATGTTTGACCAAAAGAACACTTAGGAAAGTTGGAATACAAATTGTTCTACTGAAGAGTATGAAGAACATGTTCCAAATGTTGAAGATGGACTTTCAAAGTGTGATAAAAGACAAGGATATCATCTAAGTAGATGATAAAAAAATTGTCCAAACAATCATGAAATACCTCATGCATCAATTGCATAAAAGTGGTAGGAGCATTAGTGAGACCAAATGGCATCACAATCCACTCAAAAAGACCCATTTTGGTCTTGAAAGTTGTCTTCCATGTGTCCTCTACCTAAACTCTGACCTAATGATACCCACATTTTAGATCAATCTTGGAGAAGAATTTGGCACCTTGAAGTTGATCCAAAAGGTCATCAATGTGTGGAAGTGGATATCAATTTGTGATGGTGATCTTGTTTAATGCCTAGAAATCAATGCAAATATACCAAGTTGCATCCTTCTTAACAACAAGAAAAATTGGTGAAGCACAAGGGAATGTACTCAATTTAATGAAACCTTTAGACAATAAATCTTGAATTTGCCTTTTGATTTCAATAGTCTGAAGAATGGATTATCGATACAATGGGCATTAGGAAGATAAGCAATGAGAAACAATGCCAATAGTGTGATTGATTACTTGTTCTGAGGGAAGTGTCTTAATATCCTAAAACACATGTCAATAGGACTGCAACAATTTTTCAAGAGTAGCATGTGGTTTGGATATAGTGAATTTTGCTTTAGAATCATCAGATTTTGGCCTTATGAAAATTAATGCAAGCTCTTGTGCCTAATTGATTGCATTATGTGCTTGTTTGCAACTGAGTACTAGATTTGTGGTACTCTTAGTAAATTTGATTAAGTATGTCTTATTATCTTTTTAAAATGTATATGTATTATTAAAGGAATCATAATGAGCTTTCATATCGTACCAATAGGGTTTGCCTAGCAAGAAACCACAACAATCCATAGTGGTCAAATCACAGGTGACCCTATCAATGAATTTGGGATCAAATGTAAAAGACATGGTGCATGTGTGTGTGATCTGTGAGGATGAACCACTATCCTTCCATCCAAGTGAATATGGTTGAGGGTGTGGATCCATCAACAAATGTAGTTTGTCGACAATGGACTTTGCAATTAAATTTTTCTATGAGCCATTATCGATGATACAATCTATAGAGAAATCATGTGTTAGGTGAGCATGAATGACAAATAAATTATCACGTCCCCCTAAAATAGAATGACGGTTCATCAAGGTGACCTTGTTGAGTCTACCTTTCAACTCATCATATGTCCTATCATCACTAGAAGTCTCGATGGAAACATTCTTCCTTTCCTCATCAAGAGATTGTACAATCAAACTCTTCTTCTTCAATTTAAAACATTTAGACTTTTCATGACCTTTCTTTTTACAATAATTACAAAATTTAGCAGATTTCTTAGTATCAAAAGAAGGAGAATGAGAAGAATGAGAAGAGGAAGGAGAATAATTTTTCTCTTTAGAATTTTTTTCGTGGCCGAGAACTTGAAGCTTTTGGAGGACCTACAAAAAAGGAGGCTTAGATGCTCGAGATTGGGAAACAAGTTTTTCTTCTGTCAATTGTGTTTGGTTGAATGCAGCATCGATTGTTTCTAGGGTAGTATATTTCAACTCCCTAAACAAGTGTTCTTGTAATCCACTCTTGAACTTTAGGATGAGAGAAGCAGCTAGATCTTGCACTCAGAGTAGTATCCTCAAGTGATTGAATTGGTAGATGTAATCTTACATAGACATTTGTCATCCTTGTCGCAGACAAAGCCATTTGATATGCAAATCTTGATCATAGTTCGAAGGATAGAATGTATCCTTCAAAACCATGACAAGTTGATCCCATGTGTTGATAGGATTCTAAGCATTTTATCGTTTAGTGACCAATACCTTAGCGACACTAGAGAGCTTAATTTTGTGAAAGGAACCTTGTCATCATTAGGGATCTTGTTGTAGGAAAACCATGTGTCCATGTCAAGAATCCAAGTGTAGAGCACATCAGGATCTTGAGATCCATCATAGATCTTTACCTCACATTTGGCTTGAGGTCGGTGGCCTTCGGGACCAGGAAGCTACTGAACTGCAATATCATTGGCTTTATCAGTTAATGTGTTTATCACATCGGTGAGTTCAACAACTATCTCAACCAAATTAGCAGCTATGTTATTGTGGGTTAGAGCCTAGTGAAATATCTTACACCTCCCAACAATAAAAATGGATAGACAATGAGGTTCAACACTCTACTAGACTTGGGTTTGACAAAAACAATTAAATCAAGAGATCCTTTATAGCTGAAAGGAAACTGCTTTAGAGGGATGTTTGAAACTCCACTAGACACAATTTGACAAATTTTCAAAGTGAAATACCTATCAAATCACAACCTATGGAATTAAGAATCTCCTAGACAAAATTGATATATATGTATATATAAACATTTGGGAGAACTATAATAGACTTTTATAAAATAAAGAATGTAAATGCTTTATTTTTAAAATAAAAACCATGCCAAAAAGAAGAAAACCACGTTCTTTCAAAACCACTGGAAAAAACTGCCTATTTGCCTTTAAATTAAACAGTTGTAGCAATAGTATTAAAACTATGATAGCTTTTTAAAATTTCAATGTAATTTGAAACCATAAAATGTTTCGTAAAGCTTACACAAAGGCCTTTAAAACCTAGAAACCATTTTACAATATTTTGAGTATGTAAAATTCTGTTAATGAAAGAACAACACGACTTTTGAAAGCAATTTCACAAAAATAATTAAAAGAACAATGTTTTCCAAGAAAGTACTTTCAAAATATTTTGATGAAAAATCTCTCCATATGCAGATGAATAGAGATTTCAAAATTAGCTCATATTGATGAGAGCTTCAATAATTAAATCAAATGGATTGGAAGAAAATTTCAAATGCATGGAGGAGAGAAATATGGAGTCACAAGCAAATAAGAAGCAACAAATAGAGATTAATTTCTACAAAATAAGACAATAATCTCTGCATAATATTAACACTGCAAACTTGCATTTCTAATATATTCATGGAAGGAGGAAAATACATTATTATATAGGCATTATGTAATGCCAAAATTAAAGATTTGGAATATCATCCAAATCTTCATGTGAAGTGGGAATGATAATAATTTACTACATGCTAACTTCCTAACAATTTTCTAATTTTTGCTAACTTCCTAACAACTAGGAAACTAACATTTAACTTTTACAATTTTACATAAGATCAAATAAGATAAACTAATTTAAAATATGAAGATAATCTTATTCTATAACCTATGAGTAATTATACCCTATGAATCCTCATCAACTAGCTCCATGAAGCTCTGGTGAAATCTCTAGATGAGAAAGCTCTCCTAAATCAAAGGGTTTTCATCCTTTGATCCCATAAACCAATGTGTTTTCATCCACAAGTCACTTTCTCTATGGGTTTTTGTCCATAGAAGAAATTGCAGAACACAAGTGCTCAACAATTAAATTGAGAAGTTAAAATGGCATTAAGATCCTTTAGCAAGAAAATAGAGAAATATTTAAAGGTATCCTGGCCAAGATAGGTGCCCAAACCCATGTCCTATTTGGAGGGAAAATATTAATTAAAAATTGCATTGAGATTTCCATCCCTTAAGAAAGCCAAAAATAAATTGATGTTGACAACTCACTGCTGCAAGTACAACCAATTCAAAATCTTGCCCTTGATTCCATAAACTCCTAAAATAGCATCTAGGACTTACAAAAATCTCCATAAGATGTCCATGCCCCCTCTTGTGCAATAAAAATTAATAAATTTAATATTTTATTTCTCCTAATAAATAATAGTTTCCTAAATTTACGAGAAAATAATAAAAATATTAGATAAAATATTTTTCTTTAAATTTACTTATTAGTCCATGGGAAAATAGGAATGGACCAATAATTCCTCCAAATTAATTTTATTTAAAAGGGGGCATTATAAGTCCAACCTCCCCAAAATTGCTTGTCCTCTTGAGCAATGCAAATTCAAATCGCTCTACTTCTATCCAACTCTCAAACTGATCAACATTCTCTTGTAGAGCTTCTGTAAACTCTTTGTTTGTTGCTTTACCTAACTTCCTCTATATAATTATGGTGAATCTAGGAGCTGGATCACTCATGGTTATGAGGGAACATGCAATCTCCATCCTTTCAGCTTTGTACAAAAAATAGTGAAAATTAGTGCACCATGAACACACCATGCCTTAAGAGAAACCAAACCAATGAACCCGTGTTGAGTGACATTGTGGTAGCAATCTCCTAGGTAAAACCAATTGTTCCATACTACCTATTGGCATGTATTATATCCCAAGTCTCCCTCTATCCACAATAGTCTAAGTAATATGTTGTTAGTATTATCAACCCCTCCAACTATCTGAAACTTTCTCTAAAAAATAATTGTTGCATGATGTTCTCTAGACTCAAAATAGAAGGCATTGTAGTAGACATACCTATCAAATCTATCCTCGCCATAGCTGCAATCTTCATCAAGTGCCTCAAAAAATATAGTGACATCCTTGAACACACTTTTCCAGTCTTGATAAGTAAGAAATGACTGCAATAAATCAACTAGAGACACTTGCCTTTCCACATTTTGATGGAATATGATGTGCTTCCTAGTGTTTTTGAGAAACTCCTCAAAGTTCATCCATGAGAATTTCTCCCTTTCTAATCTACAAATATTGTAGGATCTAAAGTGCCCAACCATGGATGCGTCATGCAAAACTTCCAAAATATTTTGGTTCATTTTAGCTTCAAGAAACATGCTATAATGCACATAACATATG
Organism: Cunninghamia lanceolata; assembly: GCA_027924645.1. Taxonomy (NCBI): domain Eukaryota; kingdom Viridiplantae; phylum Streptophyta; class Pinopsida; order Cupressales; family Cupressaceae; genus Cunninghamia; species Cunninghamia lanceolata. Next base: position 33,065,519 of record BSBN01001583.1, on the reverse strand, counting down.
AATTTCATAGCTATCAAATAGGACAACCCCTGCCAAGTGTTAGAAATGAAGGCAACAACTACCCAAATGGAGATCTGATTAAAATATGTTTATGATCTTAAAGTAGTGTAACATGAACAAAGATTGCATACACAAATGAAATTACAACACATGAATAAACACCATAGAAGAATAAACCATGTCAACACTAGATATAATGTGGAGAAAACCCTTTCAAGTAAAAAACTCCACCAAGAAAACAGGGTCAAGTTGTATTATCTTCAAAATCTAAAATACATAATACATGCACTTCCTCTGTCTCTCCAACCTTCAATCCGATAGAACCTATGTACAAGAAAACTATGATTGAACAACACATACAATGCAATATATTTATACAGGTATTTCACTCCCGAAACTAGGTGCCCACTTTCTCACCTTGGATACTCCAACATGCAACATTAAATGACCTCTTACAAGCTCATGACACTTGTCAATAGTCAACCATGCAAACTTGGGTGCCCATAGACAAGAATAGGCACTTACAGGGCACTATCATAATCATCATAGATTATGTCATAATATGCCTTGAATAAAATCTTCCCAATATGGGTGCCTAGAACCAAGAATAGCAACTTACATCTCATAAATATCCATCATAAGTTGTCATATTGTCATAAAATCTTATGACAACTTATAGCTATCATACAGTCTCTTACAACCACTTCCCAACTTTATGACGTGTGTCATACAAACCAAATATAGATGATTACTCCAAGGTAGTGCCTAACCTTAATTACTCTTGATATTTACAATTACCATCACTAAATGTTACTCCATAACTATCACCAGTATCTCTAAAACTTACTGATGTAGTAACTCCATAACCCTGGTAATTCATTTTACCACTGCTGGCATGGAACTTGTACATCCCTTATGGGTAATTTGTACAAATAATATTAGGAATAATAATTACAAGGATTATAAGGTTAATGGAACCTAAATCCCAACATCAAGAATAATGATGGAATATACTATGTCCATTACCTTCATATTTATGCTTTCCTTCCACATATTCCTTAGAAATCAAGAGCCACCTTGATTGCTCACCACAATGTTTTAGTTGTACCTATTATTATTTTTATGTGATGAAAGGTCCCAAACACTTGCTTCATGGATATAGTCCTAAGCTCCAATGGATCTCACAATGTTAATATGAATTGGACCCTCTAAATCATGACAAACATCAACTTGCATGTAAGCTGAGAACAAAACATTACAATCACAAACCTCCCTGAATCTCCTCCAAATTATTGTTGTTATGTATGGAACAATTTTCACTAATAGTGGCTTAGACCTTTTTCTAACTTCACCAAGCAAGGAAGCTTCCCTCAAATACACCAATCTAAAGTTGTTCATCACTAAAATCATCGAAATCAACAATATATAAAAGATACAATGACTACAAAAAATTACAAACCTATGCAAGAATCATCCATCTGATTAAAGTAACATTGGTGGGAAAACATGTAAGAACTAAAAACTCCCCATTAGTAGTGACTAGAATTTCCACTATACTGTAAGTTGCAATACTCATGATTTTGTACCAATCATCTTGTATGCAAGTGTGGATGATTGTGATCATCCATTAAAAATATGGAAACATTAAAATTAGCAATATCAAAAACATACAACAATACTGAATCAACAATGTCAACAATATGGAGGCTATAATTAACCATACAATGATATAAAATCCCTCCATAAACATCGACAAACTTATGAGACTTTTCAAAATCATCAATCCATAAATTATTCTCTTTAACAAATCCTTTTAAAGATCTGAAGCATAATGTAGATTCACACCTAGATCCATGATAAAGAAATGTTTACACAAAATGATAAAAAATTGTTTTTCCTTCTTAATGCTAGAAACATTGAATCCATCTCGATCACATCCTTCTTGAATTCTCCTCCATAAATCCAAGAGTAGCAAAATTGTATGTAACTTGAAATATCACCTAGTTCCCATACTCTTATTTATACACATTTTTGAATTATTTCATTCTCCATATGATGATCCTCATGATAAAAAATAAAATTTCATTGACAAAGTACCAAGCATCAAATCTCTGCTAGAATTACATAATCTATAATCGTGAAGGTAATCAAATTGCTTGCCATGTGTTGTTGGTCTAAAATTTTTAGCAAGATGGAAACCAACATTAATATCTAGTAAGGTACCATTTTCATGTGCATGCTTCTTGATAAGATCATCTTGGAACTCCTTCTCACCAACTATTAGTGTAGCAAATGATATAACCAAAAACTCAATGTAACCCATGAAGCTTCTGAAATATGTCATGTACACATGTTCCTTGCAAACACTGATTTGATGGTAACTTGATTCTAAAAATACCATAAAATTTACAACATCAAAATGACATCTATTTTTCTTAGAATTTTACCATAATAAACATCTCAAATTGTGTTTATCTTGATTTGGTAATTTCTTAGAATCTTTTTTTCAATTGTGGGGCTTAGCTCTAAGGAATGGTCTCTATTCATTTTGACTCTCAAAATATCACTTGGATTCCATATGCAAAAGCAATATTGAACTTGAATCAAAGAGTTTGCTTGCCCTATGCTACAATTTGTATCCCTTACACTTAGAATTCCAATATGGTTTCCACCTTCCTTTAATGAAATAAGAAATGTGGAGATACCCTCAAATTCCAAACCATCCTATCGAGTATAGGGATATAGAGATTTTGAGGAAAATAGGGAACTCTTTGGGGGAATGTCAAGAAATTGAAACCAACAGAAGCTTTTCTTGGCTCTCAATAGTCAAAATGTGTGTCCTGATGAAGTTAGAAGAGGAGCTCCCAAAAAAGATTCAGATTGAGACTCTAGAAGGGTTATGGGAACAGGATATCTTTATAGGAGCAATATTTTTGGAGTAGATTTCCCTTAAGGATCCCATGAAGGAAACACATATGGACACAAGGGAGAATAATGCAATAGAGATTTTGGAAGAAGGTCAGACTCAATATTGGATAAAAGAAAAGGATCCTAGGTATAGCAGTATGGTGAATGAGGTAATCTTTGAAGAAGCTAGAGAGGGGGACGACCAAATCAATTTGCAAGTCATTTTTTCTCCCCTGTCGGGGGATAAAGATTTGAACAAGGATGAGGGATTACCAAGAGATGAGGGCTTAGAAGATGGTCTAGTACAGAATGTGTTGGAGGAGAAGGATAAGGAAGATAATTCTCCTAAGGGTGAGGATGGAGAAGCTGTTGGCAAGAGACAATGTTCTGATGAAGAATTGCATGTTGTTGTTGATGGAAACAAGGCAAAGAGGTTCCACTGGAATGAAAAAGAGACATTACTCTGGAAGACCAACTTGGTTTGGCAATAAGGCACAAAAGTATTCTAGTCTGGAAGGCTAAAATGACTAAGTATGGACTGTATACAGAGTAAGTGACAGAGATTGGGTCAGTATGCCTCCGTAGTAGAAGATCATTACATGTAGTTCAAGTATATTGTTCATAGCTATTCTATGATGATATGTTCCAGTGCTCAAGACCCGACTTCCTTTGGAAGTAATACTATGAAATGTCTAAGTTTGGGTGAACACATTTAACTTAGGAACAGTGCAGAGTGCATTGGTATTTTGGTCTGCATTTCTCCACAAGTGATTATATTGGTATGTAGTTTTGAGGCAGTATGGATAGGTGCCTGAAGCATCCAGTTGAGGAGTTACAGAGTCTGAAGTGATCCAGAAGATCACCTACAAAATTCCATGTTCTGGCAGCTGGTTTGCTAGTATTTCACCAAGGCAAAGGAGATAGTTTTGAGTTTCACATTTCACTACATAAGGGCATCATGATTTGTGGTTGATAAGATATGATCTGTGAAGCATTAGGAATGACTAATGTGGTTCTTGGAGTCCCATGTGAATTTTAGTGGAAGTGTTGGGCCAACAGAGTCAATGTAAGTTGATAAAGTGTTGTGCTTGATAGGCCAACTCAGTTTTGAGTTTGAATTCAAAGTTGAGGATATTTATATGGGTTAGATTTTGGTGTTGAGTGATGATATGATTGTTATGTGAATGAACAAAATGTGTGTTTGATTTACAAGTAGAGTTGTGACCAGAAGAAGACAGTAAGGGCAAAGGAGAAGAGTTTATGTAGAGCAGAACATAAAAAGTAGAGCAGACAGTATGAAGTCTTTTGAATCTGTATATTGAACTAACTGGTATTGCACCTCAACATTCTATAGATGTATTTGTAGAAGTCATCTTCTAGCAATGAGCCAATCCTTCTTCTATCTTCTTTTCTCTTGGCAGTGAGCACTTCTTCATAGGGCAGTGAGCCTTCTTGTAATTCGATATTGTGCTATCATAATATATTGTGAGCTAACACTCAATGTGGTTTTTCCCTTTATGGGTTTTCCATGTAAAAATCTTGGTGTCTATGTGTTATGTCTTTATGGTTGTTGTTCTTATGTTTATTCTGCTTTCATGTTGTTGAATTTGGTAATTGGATTAAGGAACAACAAACTAAGTTGTTTTGTAGAACATTGATTCACCCCCCCTCTTAGTATTCTCTATGTTCAACAATTGGTATCAGAGTAAGGTTCCTTGGAAGAAGCCTAACATCTTGAAGAAGATCTAGGAGAGTTCACTCATGGCATCCAGAAGACTTGGAAATTATTCATATGAAAATAATGTTGAACTAGAAGCTGCTCTTATTGATCTTGAAAAATCTGAAGCAGAAATTAGGGATTTGAAGGATAACATTCAAGAAGCTGGTGAATGCATTCTTAAGATAAAAGAATAGGTCAAGAAGTTCAAAGAAAAATACAAAGAGGTTAGTGAACAATTGATATCAGCCAATGAAACCCTGGATGATTTGAAAGTGGAAGTTGTAGAAAGAGCTAAAGTAGAAGATGATCTAAATATGTTGGTAAAAAGCAAATTAGAAGAATGCAATAAACTTGAAAAAGAAGTTGTAAGCCTGAAATTAGATTTGGAGAAAGCTAAGATCTATAAAGAAAAGTTTAAGATAAGCTCTACAAAGCTTGAGGAGTTAATTGCAAGTTAGAAGAGTTCAAATGACAAGCAAGGCTTGGGATTTGGGAAAGGAGAAAGTTCAAAATTAGGTCAAGAAAACTTTCATTTGAAGCAAAACAAAGGCAACCAATTCAAGAATCAAAGAAGAAGACCTAGAAGACCTCTAGTCAGGTAGCCAAATGCTCAAAGGTACCCATCTTTCAATGGCCATTATTTTAATTGCAATAAGTTTGGTCATAAGGCTACTTAGTGTAGGAGTAGATTAAATTAGAATGTTCCATCATTCTCTAATCAATGTTTCAATTGCAAGAAAATTGGTCATAGATCAAATGAATGCAAACGTCTAGTAAGAAATGGGTTTTACAATGTAAGGAATACTCAATCATTCAATGGAAAGTATTTTGCATGCAATAGATTTGGACATATGGCTAATCAATGCAGATCAAATCCAATTGATAGAAGGAATCAAGGACAAAGGAATATGGAATACTACAATTGCAACAAGTTTGGACATGTTGCAAAATTTTGCAGAAGAAAGAATGTGAAAAGAAACTACTATGCTGAAGAAAGGAAAATAGAGCAGAGGAATGATAAGGGAAAGGAAAAAGTTGATCTGGTTGAAACTAAGAAATAAATAGGCAAGATCTGTATCAAGAAAGATGTGATTGAAGTCAAGGATGGATCCGCACCAACATCTGGTGTAGATACTTCCTCTAGGAAGTGAATTTGTGAGCTCTGGCTCAGAGGAAGCTGCAATGAAAATATTAATCCCCTAGCCAAATTGTCAGTGCTAGAATCCAACATGAAGATATATTGAAAAGATGCATATGACTGATCCTTTGAAAGAAATTCTGGTAAAAAAGGTTCAAGTGCGAAATATTGCAAAGCAATCCTAATAGACTACATTCTACAGAAATGTGTTTGACAGGTTTTTAATAGGAGCATTTATGGCAATGAAGTCAAGAATTAAAAAGGGGCTCATTCAATAGAAATTCATTCTACATTCAAACTGTCAAAGTGTCTAAGGCAAATTGAAGCAAAATTCCAACCGACTCAGTGATTTCCAAAGAAAATTAAGACAAGACAAAAGAAAACCCTAATTTAGAAAAAAGAGGTATTTTTCAGATTTGAAACCCTACTGTGAATTTATTTGAACTTGTGCAAAAAAAGGCAACACCACATGTGATTGATATAACCGAAAGAGCTTGGCAAAAATTCAAGAAGCACATGTTCAAATCAACAGAGGTCGATCCAAATGGTGTGTTTTCAAAAATTTCATTCGATGTGATGCATGCGGAAGATGGTAGGGCCTATATTCATGTTGCCCTAGAAGAACATGGAGATAATCAGTTCTTAGATCTATATATAAAACATTTAAGTGGAGATGGATTTGATTTGAAGGAAGAATATAAGGTATTGGAAAAGAAGAAATTTATTCAATATATAGATTTTCCAGTCTTTGCACAAGATGAATGGGTCCGGTGTATCTTAAGCCAAATTCATGATGATTTTATATGGCTCAAATCTACATTCAAAATCACCAAAGATGTCATAAGGGCGGTCACAGGATTAAACTCTATGGGTACAGTGCCTGTATTGAAGGCTGTAAAAAATGATACAGTGATGAAAGCCACTGGAGCAAAATTTGATAAAAGGGCATTGACAATCAGTGACATTGAAGATCATGCAGTTAGATTTGCATCCATGGTAATCAGCTACAAGGTATACTTCACAAACTGAGAGAACTCTGTCTCCAGTACTACCATATATACTGCCTATCAAATGATTACGGAAAATGCAAAGTATGACCTATGTGAACTACTCCGTCAATAGTTAATGGAGAATCTAAAGAAGACAAAAGAAAACAAATATCCCTTCAAATTTGGTACATTAATTATGTGTTTGTTCTTCTACTTTATGCAAGAGTTACTTGGCATGAAAAATCTATTTTGGACTAGAGACAAACCTGTTGCGGTGCAAATCAGAAATCACTTAAATAGTATTGGAAGTTGTGATGCACAAACTGTAGCCCTATGGGGCTATTTTGAGAACTTCCAAAAGGTAATGCAGTCTAGAGAAAGGATCCTTAGATCGGTTGTTGAAAAGTATAAGGACACTATCTGATTTATTGTGACAAAAGACCAATGCTTGATGGAGGTCATTGAGCCTAGAACAATATGGGTTATGACAATGGGCTATGAAGTAGATGGAGGAATATTGGAAAATTATGCCTAACATATGCTAAGCAAACCTAGAGATCCCAATGAAGAAATATTTGGGACTTACGAGGAACTATCTGCAAAAATACATGTTGAGGTGAGAAAACTTGAAATTTCAAGAAAGGCCTAGAAGATGGCAAAAGATTATGCTCTAAAAGGGGTTTCACCAAAACACAAATCAAAGAGACAAGAGAAAAGGCACAAGTAGAGAGAGAAGCAAAATAGAGGAAGGAAAGTGAACCGGTTAAGGCTTCGGAAGAGCCAAAGAGGCAACCTAAGAACCCAATAGTAACAAAAAGGAGAACTAGAGGTTCTACTTCTGTAGGAACTACATCTATGACCTCTGGTCCTACACCCTCTGCAAGTATGGAAACCCATGCAATAAGCCACAAGAGACAAAAAACCAAAGGTTGTAGAATGTATGTTAGTATAGGAGATGATGAGGAAGAGACTAAGTCAGATGAAGAAGTGAAGAAAATGAAAACTAAGGCCACAAAAGCCTCTAGGAGCAGCAAGAAGAAACCTTCTGGTAAGAGAAATGCTAAGAAAAGGCTAGGGCAAGATGAGTCTTAGACAGGAGAAGCCACTATAAATCTTGAGGATGTTCTAAAAGCTATAATTGTTGATGGAAATTTAAAGCCCATAGCCCAACTATGTGATGAGTATAATGATTCGGATAAAAGAATTATTGAGACTATTATTTTCAGATATCTAGACATCTACAACAAAGCCCTTATTGATATCATTATTGATCTTCTAGACACCTTGGGCAGTATTATGTCTGCAAGAAAAGAAGTAGCTATGGAAAAAGACATTGAACTCCATGGGCATACACTGATAAAGTTATGTCTGGAGATCTCCCTTGAAGATAAAACAAAAATCTCCAAAGCACTCAGCAAGGAGTTCAGAACAAAGAAAAGGATGAATACTCTCAAGTCAGATGACATTGAGAAAGTAGTGACGGAGACTGGGGAAATCACTTTAAGAGTGTTAAAGGAATTTCATCTTCCAATAATAAATGACAATGAAGAAATAAGAGTTGGAGATGACACATCTATTCTGGATGTGAACATGGACCAAGAATCAGACAAAGAGTCAAAGGAGAAAGAAGGTCAAATTCCTACTACTAGTACAATAGTCAAGGACAAAAATGAGATAAATATTCCTCCGAGACAACAAACTGATGATCAAACACTCAAAGAAAGTGAGGAACAAAATAAAACAGATGAACAAGCTGAGTTAAGCCCTACTTTGGAGTAAAATGCTAATGAAAATAAAGATATGGATTTAGATCCTCCGAAACAAAACCAAGATGAAGTCTCTGATATAGCAAGAGACACTGCATAATCGATAAAATATTTTTTGGAGAAAGAGAAACAGGTCTTGGATGAGCCTGAATTTTTGCAGGGACCAATAAACCTGGACTCAATGTCCCCTGTATAGAAATTTAACCTGGTATCAATTGTGCAAGCAAAGGCACAGGAAGAAATTTTGAAGTCTCACATACAGGACAGTGAACTGATTGGTGAGGCATCCATCATTTTGGAGAAGTTGATTCCATTATATCAGAAGGACACCTCTTTATATTCAATAAGTCAACTAAAAGGACTCATAAATTATGTAAGTAATCATTTTGAATCTTTTGAGAAATCTAGTGAGACAAAAGTAAGGCAAGAATTTGATGAGAAAAGATTAAATGAGTTGAAGACTATGATAGTAAATGACAAAGCTTTGCTAGAGAATAAAATGAAAGGCATACAAAATGCTATCAAGGAAGCAAGTGACCTATACAAATTTTACTTATCTTGGCCGGAAGCCACAAAAGAGCTAGAAGAAAAGATAAAGGATCTGAAACTGCAACTGACAAATATTTCTAAATCATTTGACCCAGTAGTTGAGTCGGTGAGCAGCAAAGAAATACAAGTAATTAATATTCATGATGAGTTAAGTAATCTTGTGAATAAGAGGGATCAAATGAAAAATAAAATGTCTTAGTTGAGAGGGCTAATTAGTCCCAAGTTAGATTCAATGATTAGTATTGCAGTAGAAGCACAGGTAGCTTCACAAATTGACACACCTTCTAATGTACAAAAGGTAGAAGAATCAGTCTTTTTGATAAATGGTCACATTCAAATTTTGGAAAGAACTAAGAAACAATGGGATGAAGAGATTACACAATTAAATATTGTGTACAAGGATATCCTCTCACCTACAACTAATTGAGTTGAAGATTGTATGTGTACAAATGCGGAAGAGTATGACAGATTTGCAGTTTTGACACAATTTTGACTTTTGTACATACACCTTTGCCATTAATGTCAAAGGGGGAGAAGAAGACTAGTGAAAAATGGGCAAACATCTAAGGGAGAGAAGGAATACAGAGTAAGGGGGAGCAGACACAAGCATTTTTCACTAAGTATTTCCATCAATGCCAAAGGGGGAGATTGTTGGCAAGAGACACTATTCTAATGAAGAATTGCATGTTTTCATTGATGGAAACAAGGCAAAGGGATTCCACTGGCATGACAAAGAGACATTACTCTAGAAGACCAACTTGGTTTGGTAACAAGGCACAAAAGTATTCTAGTCTGAAAGGCTAAAATGACTAAGTATGGACTGTATACAGAGTAAGTGACAGAGATTGGGTCAGTATGCCTCCGTAGTAGAAGATCATTAGATGCGATTCAAGTATGTTGTTCATAGCTATTTTATGATGATATGTTCCAGTGCTTAAGACCTAACTT